>LR738712.1:100018777-100140123 GCA_902687465.1 Secale cereale
ATAATGCCACGTTCAGTGATTGGCTAGGCCCTCTGGGAGTGTTGGCTAATCCACGTCCCATTGATTGGCTCAGTTTTTACATTGACCCACCGGTTCAGGAGGAACCCCGGAGGCCCTCTGGGAGTGGTATCACCTACTCCCAGTGATCGGATCAGTTTCCTAGTTCTATCGGCCCTCTGAAAAGTTGGATAATGCCACGTTCAGTGATTGGCTAGGCCCTCTGGGAGTGTTGGCTAATCCACGTCCCATTGATTGGCTCAGTTTTTATTTGCGGTTCTTTCGGCCCTCTGAAAAGTTGGATAAATCCACGTTCAGTGATTGGCTAGGCCCCCTGGGAGTGTTGGCTAATCCACGTCCCATTGATTGGCTGAACCTTGCTTTGAGCCTGGCAGCTCTTAAAAAGCCTCGACTACATGGTCTTATTTGCAAAATTTGCATTTTTTGGTGTTTGTGTTTTATAACCCTTTAAACCGGAGTGGAGCAGCTACAGAAGCTGACCACATATCTATAAAGTGGAAAGTCTGGGTCATGAATACCAGCATGAATAAACCGGTGTTTATTATAACCCGGATCATCTATCAGGCAACAAGCCACAAATTTCTGAACAAAGTTTTCAGAACAAGATAAACCGGTGTCTTTTATTAAACCCGGGATTATTATTGGGTCTATCAAAGGCTCCTCAGGAAATTGCAAATTTCGCCGGATTAAGAATATCAAGCATACTTGATCGCAGGTATGAAGTATCTTGATTTTAAATACATATTGGCAGTACATGATCAGTTATAATGACCGGTGTTCATTAAACCGGCCTGGTTTTGACTATAAGTCGCCAGTATGAGACAAAATAATGACCGGTGTTTATTAACCCGGCCCGATTGTGATCAAACATCATTGGAACCAGTCTTCAAACCGGATTATATTATTCAATAGCCAAACATGGCTGGATTCCTATTATGGTTATCAATATTATGATTGAGGTCTTCAAAGTCGCTTTAAAGCGCAATGGATATTATTTCAACGATGGAAGTGATTTATTCTACAAAGGAATAGTCCCGAGTTGCTGCAGGCTTACAACCCGGCACTTGGGGGCTACATTATTCAAATTGAGATTACATCAAATACACAAGTCTCAAGCACTTGTCTACTTGACACTCGGGGGCTAATGGGCAATTGAAGCAGTAAACAACAGCAATTCAAAGACAAAAGTCTCAAGCACACAAGCAAGTTGTCTACTTGACACTTGGGGGCTAATGGAAAGATCATTTGCTTCATCTGGAAGTACCGGTTCACCTTCTAAATGTAGCTAAACCGGAACTTGGGGGCTACCAGTCGCTCCTGTCAACAATTCAAGGTACACAAGTATTCATCCATTATATTGAAAGGTCCACTGCTCAGTTGGTAAAGCACAAAGCTCTTAACCTTGTGGACGTGGATTCAAACCCCACGATGGAAGTTACATTATATAGTGTTATTTTCAATGATTATATCTACAAAGTCCCTGCTCATTATTGCATAATGACCCGACACTTGGGGGCTATATGTTGCTAGTCAAGTTTACATGATCATATTTTCAAAGTCCCTGCTCATTATTGCATAATGACCCGGCACTTGGGGGCTATATGTTGCTATTCAAGTTTACATGATCATATTTTCAAAGTCCCTGCTCATTATTGCATAATGACCCGGCACTTGGGGGCTACATAATATGGAATATTCAGTTTCATAGTGATTGGGATGAACAATCCGGATTTCTTCAAGATTATACAAGGCTATTTTCAATGGAGTATATACAAAGTCCCTGCTCATTATTGCATAATGACCCGGCACTTGGGGGCTATAGGTAATATGCATATAAAGGAGGAACATCTTCAAATTTTCAGTTCTGGCAAATCAGATTAATTGTATGACCCGGCAATTTTGGCAATCATAAACCGGCAAGCTCTATATCTTCAAGCCGGCTGGATATCAATTGAATATTTCAAAGACCAATATTTTTGTCAAGTCAGAGCATTAAAGGCTGATTCAAATGGATTCTTTATTTACAATATTCTTATGCAAGCAAGTTGGTTATGAAGTTGGTCTGTTGACCCGGATTTTCTAAGAAGAAGGAAAGACAAGGACTTAAGGATGGTCAGATGCCGGATTACAAGAAATTCTTAACCCGGAGCACAACCTATCCGAATTGTTCTTGTGTTATTTTGCAGTATAAGTTTACCATGGACACATCCAAGCTAAACTTGGGGGCTAATGTCGGGGATATACCCCGCGGTATGAACCGGCCGGAAATATAACCCGGCCGGACTTGGCATTTTACTTAAGACGGTTTATATTTGGCAAGTTACTGGTGACCCGACAGGCGGATCATGGATGACAAGGCCCAAGGCCCAGAAGGCCGGTTTTATATTAATTGTGGGCCGGTTTATGAATAAAGCGCAAGGAATATTCTCCATAAAGGAAGCAAGACTAGGACTCCTTGTAATAGATCAATCCTAGTCCTACTAGGACTAGTCATGTAAACCCGCCCCTTCAACATATATAAGGAGGGGCAGGGCTCCCCAAAGAGGACAGGTTTTAGACAGGTTTAGACAAGCCACAAGCAAACAAGTTTCTAGGGCTAGACACAAAGAGCTGGTTTACCGGCGACACCATGAAGATCATAATGAGACCTAGCCTCAAACAGCATGTAGGGTTATTACCGGATGATGTTTCCCGGGGCCCGAAGCTGTCTAAATCCGTGTCTTGCATCGCGTCTCTCGATTCCGCTCAACCCCTCTCAAGCTACTACATAGATGCGCGGCCTCACCACTAAGTCCGCTAAACCGGACATCTGACGTGTTATTTCCACGAGGCATCATGTGTGGGTTTAATCCTCTTTTTGGAGCTCCTTATTAATGAGATTGGTTGAATAGAAGGCTCCTCCTCATTACCTGATTCATCTTAAGACAGAATAGGAGGATACGGGAAACCTCTTCCCTTTCATTAGTGTTCTCTTGATCTTCTATTTGTTTTCTTGTCTTTATGTAATTAGCAATATAAGGATTTTCACTGCAATTCATCGCACAATACTTATAAATTTCCTCTAGATCAAAATCAAGAACTTTATCGAGGACAAATTCTGGAAGATCCTTAGTTATACGTTTCATTTCTTCATAACCCAGAAGAAAACTAAGTTCATTATGATGTGCAAGGGAAATCAAGTCATCACAATTTTTGGACACGATTTGATCATGAAACAATTTGCATTGGATATTTAAATGATCACGTTCATTGCAAAGTTCACAAGGATGGCTAAGAAAATTTAAATTTTCAGCACAAACATCTAGCCTCTCTTGCAACCATTTAGTTTCTAAATACTTATGCCTCTTGCAAAATCTATCTTCCCTATTTGGTGTGTACTTGCAAACTCTATGCACTCCACAAAAGTTGACATGCTTATAAGAGACATTTTCATCATGACTAGTGCAATCATCATTAGTACTATGGATATTCAAAGAGTTCATACTAACAACATTGCAATCATGCTCATCATTCAAAGATTTAGTGCCAAACATTTTAATGCATTCTTCTTCTAGTACTTGGGCACAATTTTCATTTCCATCATTTTCACGAAAGATATTAAAAAGATGAAGCATATGAGGCAACCTCAATTCCATTTTTTGTAGTTTTCTTTTATAGACTAGACTAGTGATAAAACAAGAAACTAAAATATTCGATTGCAAGATCTAAAGATATACCTTCAAGCACTCACCTCCCCGGCAACGGCGCCAGAAATGACTTGATGTCTACTACGCTGCCTTCTTCTTGTAGACGTTGTTGGGCCTCCAAGTGTGGAGGTTTGTAGGACAGTAGCAAATTTCCCTCAAGTGGATGACCTAAGGTTTATCAATCCGTGGGAGGCGTAGGATGAAGATGGTCTCTCTCGAACAACCCTGCAACCAAATAACAAAGAGTCTCTTGTGTTCCCAACACACCCAATACAATGGTAAATTGTATAGGTGCACTAGTTCGGCGAAGAGATGGTGATACAAGTGCAATATGGATGGTAGATATAGGTTTTTGTAATATGAAACTATAAAAACAGCAAGGTAACTAATGATAAAAGTGATCACAAACGGTATTGCAATGCTTCGAAATAAGGACTAGGGTTCATACTTTCACTAGTGCAAGTTCTCACAAAAATAACAACATAACTGGATCATATAACTATCCCTCAACATGCAACAAAGAGTCACTCCAAAGTCACTAATAGCGGAGAACAAGTGAAGAGATTATTGTAGGGTATGAAACCACCTCAAAGTAATTCTTTCTGATCGATCTATTCAAGAGTCCGTAGTAAAATAACATGAAGCTATTCTTTCCGTTCGATCTATCCTAGAGTTCGTACTAGAATAACACCTTAAGACACACATCAACCAAAACCCTAATGTCACCTAGATACTCCATTGTCACCTCAAGTATCCATGGGCATGATTATATGATATGCATCACACAATCTCAGATTCATATATATTTAACCAACACAAAGAACTTCAAAGAGTGCCCCAAAGTTTCTACCGGAGAGTCAAGACGAAAACGTGTGCCAACCCCTATGCATAAGTTCACAAGGTCACTTAACCCGCAAGTTGATCACCAAAACATACATCAAGTAGATCACGTGAATATCCCATTGTCACCACAGATAAGCACATGCAAGATATACATCAAGTGTTCTCAAATCCTTAAAGACTCAATCTGATAAGATAACTTCAAAGGGAAAACTCAGTCCATTACAAGAAGGTAGAGGGGGAGAAGCATCATAAGATCCAACAATAATATCAAAGCTCGCGATACATCAAGATTGTGCCATCTCAAGAACATGAGAGACAGAGAGATCAAACACATAGCTACTGGTACATACCCTCAGCCCCGAGGATGAACTACTCCCTCCTCATCATGGAGAGCGTCAGTATGATGAAGATGGCCACCGTTGAGGGATTCCCCCCTCCGACAGGGTGCCGGAATGGGTCTAGATTGGTTTTTGGTGGCTCCAGAGGCTTGCGGCGGTGGAACTCCCGATCTAGGTTATGTTCAAGAACTTTGGGTATATATAAGAGGTGTTGGAGTCGAGAAAAAGTCAGGGAGGGTCCCCGAGGCGGCCACGAGATAGGGGGCGCGCCCCCGCCCTCGTGGTGGCCTCGGGACTCTTCTGGTCCATCTCCGGTACTCCGTGGGCTTATTCTGGTCCAAAAAGAATCCCCGTGGAGTTTCAGGTCAATTGGACTCCGTTTGGTATTCCTTTTCTGCGATACTCAAAAACAAGGAAAAACATAAACTGGCACTGGGCTCTGGGTTAATAGGTTAGTCCAAAAAATCATATAAAAGTATATATTAAAGCCCATTAAACATCCAAAATAGATAATATAATAGCATGGAACAATCAAAAAAATATAGATACGTTGGAGACGTATCAAGCTTCCCCCAAGCTTAATTCCTGCTCGTCCTCGAGTAGGTAAATGATAAAAACAGAAGTTTTGATGTGGAATGCTACCTAACATAATTATCAATGTAATTTTATTTATTGTGGCATGAATGTTCAGATTCGAAAGATTCAAGACAAAAGTTTAATATTGACATATAAAAGTGTATATTAAAGCCCATTAAACATCCAAAAGAGATAATATAATAGCATGGAACAAAAAAAATTATAGATACGTTGGAGACGTATCAACTGACACCATGGATGTCACAAACCATGTATGCACCATATTACATGAGAGACTTCAATGCAGGATGGGGGTAGCCCCCAATGGCTCCTTACGCTTTTCATATGGGGTGACCAGCACCTAGAAGGCCTCCTCGTGACAGGCTTTATTATCCCACACAAGGCCATTTGAGCTATGGTTCTAATCGGCAAACAAAAATTTCTCCTGGAAAGGCTAATAAAAAAGTGTGGTGTATTAAGTTACCTAATGTGGAAATTTAAGAATGCGAAAAGCAAAAGGAGATCAAAAGGCCGATTGTTGGTAATCTGGCTAATTCTAATGGTGATATTCTTATTCTTCAGCAGGGTTCCATGGTTAATGATCATGAGGCTAGCACAAGCAAGGCCAAACCTAGGGATCCCAAATATACCCAACCTAAATGGTGTCCTCCTGGTTTAACTAAAACCATGAAAAGGAGATTACAATGCATGAGGAACCACGAGAAGGTAGAGCGCGAAGAAGAGAAGAAAAGGGACGAATTGTTCAATGAAATTCAGCACATGGCACTCACAAAACAAGTGTGGAGGCCTAAACAAAAAGAAAACACAGATGCTTCTACATTAGCTACAACAAAACCTTCACCAGGAAAAGAGAATGATGCGGCCTCTATTACATTGTCCACACCACGTGAAACATCCCCTTCAACTGAGAAAACTTTAATCCCAATATACAAATTGGGAGATGAAGATGAGATGGTGCATTACGAATCTACGCCGGTTCAGGAAGGTATGGATATTAATATGGTGTATTACCTACCTATCGAGATTCGTGCTATAGGTGAAGAAGAGGTGGTGGCCCATCTGGATTTTGGTCCTAAGAACGCTATCTTCGAGAAGCCAAACGAATCGGTGAAACACTTGAAGCCATTGTACCTCAAAGGTCATATTAATGGATCGCCGGTTGCTAGGATGCTCGTTGATGGTGGTGCTGTGTGATACGTCTCCGTCGTATCTACTTTTCCAAATTGTTTTGCCCTTGTTTTGGATTCTAATTTGCATTATTTGAATGGAACTAACCTTGACTGACGTTCTTTTTAGCAAAATTGCCTTGGTGTTATTTTTGTGCAGATATAAAAGTTCCCGGAATGACCTGAAATTTCATGGAGAATATTTTAAGAATATATAAAAAATACTGGCGAAAAGAACAACCGGAGGGGGCCCACACCCTAGACACAAGGGTGGGGGCGCGCCCCCTACCTTGCGGCCCCCTGGACCTCCATCGATGCCAACACCAACTCCAAATAACATGTTTTGGGGAGAAAAAAAATCAGAGAGAACATCCTATCGTGTTTTACGATACGGAGCTACTACCGCCTCCTATTGTTCATCGGGAGACCTGATCTGGAGTCTGTTTGGGGCTCCAGAGAGTGGAGATCGTCGCCGTCATCATCATCAACCATCCTCCATCACCAATTTCATGATGCTCACGACCGTGCGTGAGAAATCCCATCATAGGCTTGCTGGACGGTGATGGGTTGGATGAGATTTATCATGTAATCGAGTTAGTTTTGTTAGGGTTTGATCCCTAGTATCCACTATGTTCCGAGATTGATGTTGCTATGACTTTGCCATGCTTAATGCTAGTCGATAGGGCCTGAGTGCCATGATTTCAGATCTGAACCTATTATGTTTTCATGAATATATTTGTGTTCTTGATCCTATCTTGCAAGTCAATAGTCACCTACTATGTGTTATGATCCGGCAACCCCGGAGTGACAATAGCCGGGACACTTTCCGGTGATGACCATAGTTTGAGGAGTTCATGTATTCACTAAGTGCTAATGCTTTGGTCCGATACTCTATTAAAAAGTTGCCTTAATATCCCTTAGTTTCCATTAGGACCCCGCTGCCACGGGAGGGTAGGACAAAAGATGTCATGCAAGTTCTTTTCCATAAGCACGTATGACTATATTCGGAATACATGGCTACATTACATTGATGAATTGGAGCTAGTTCTTTGGCTCCCCTTGTGTCAAATCAATAAATTTGGGTTGAATACTCTACCCTCGAAAACTATTGCGATCCCCTATACTTATGGGTTATCAAGACCTTTTTCTGGCGTCGTTGTCGGGGAGCATATCTCTATTCTCTAAGTCACTTGGGATTTATATTTGTTCATCACTACGAAGAATCTGAAGGATGATAGATCCAAGATCGTTGCCTCTAGAACGAGGGGAGGTAAGGAACTGCCATCTAGCTCTGCACTTGATTCTCGTTCTCTTTTGAGTAAACTTGCGACACCTACACTTGCTATTGATTCTGATATGTCGCACGTTATTGATGCTGCCACTTCTATTATGGATGACGCTTATGATGCTACAACTATGCTTGATGAAACTGTGCCATTGGGTGAATTATTGATAAACATCGTGCTAGAGCTAGTACGATCGATTATGCTGAAGATGATGATATTTCTAAAACTGATGAATTATTGATACTGAAAAACTTTGAAACACCTGTTAGACCTACTTCCCCTATATATGAATTACCTATTGTTCCTGAGGGATATGCTATGGAGGAGAAGTAGATAGAGACTTTCTTGCTTGTGAGGATAGGAATGATCTTAAGAAATTAGTATACAAGTGAAATAAAAATCTTTGAATGCTAGAATGCAATATGATCCTGAATTTGCTACTTCACCTACCCGTGTTACTGATAATGATTATGAATTCTCTGTCGATCCCGAGTTAATTACTTTGCTTGAATCTGGTCCTTTTCATGGCTATGAATCTGAAAATGTTGTGGAACATCTTACTACATTAAATGATATAGCCACCCTGTTTGCTCATGAGGAAAAAAAATTCTCTATTACTATATTCTTGAGTCGGTTCCTTTCTCATTAAAGGGTGATGCTAAGTTATGATTTAATTCTATTGCTCTTGGTTGTGTGCGTAGTCCCGAGGATATGATTTACTACTTCTCCAACAAAATATGTTCCTGCTCATAAGAAATAAGCTGCCTTACAGGAAATATTTAATTTTTTGCAATTTAAAGAAGAGAGTCTCCCACAAGCTTGGGGGAGGCTTCTCCAATTACTTAATGCTTTGCCTGATCATCCTCTCAAGAAAAATGAAATAATTGATATCTTTTATAATGGACTAACCGAAGCTTCTAGGGACCACCTAGATAGTTGTGCTGATTGTGTTTTCAGGGAACGAACTGTTGAACAAGCTGAAAAACTATTGAATAATATATTGAGTAATGATAATGATTGGACTCTTCTTGAACCAACTCTGAAGCCAACTCCGAAGAAAAAGAGGTATTCTATTTCTCAGTCCTGAAGATATGTAAGAGGCAATTAAATCAATGAAGGAAAAAGGAATTAAAGCTGAAGATGTTAAGAATTTGCCGCCTATTGAAGAAATACATGGTCTTGATAACCCGACACAGGTAGTAGAGGTAAATTCTCTCAATAGATTTGATGAAGGTGATAATCCTCATAATAAGTCTGGTAGTCAATGCTTAGATGAGTTTGATAATTTCATTGTTAATCAAGAAAACGTCAATGCTTATGTTAGTAGACAACTGAAATGTAATGCTTATATGCTTGAATGCTTGGGTGATCATGTGATTAGAAATTCTAATGATCTTAAGATTATTAGCAAACATGCTTCCATGGTTACCACTCAAGTAGAACAAGTACTTGAGGCACAAAATGATTTGCTTAATGAGTTGAATAGTAAGAATAATGATAATGTTGTTATGGTTGCAACTAGAGGTGGTAAAGTAACTCAGGAACCTTTGTATCCTAAGGGCCATCCTAAGAGAATTGAGCAGGAATCTCAGAGAATTAATACTGATAACCGTAGTCCTAGTAATAAAAAGAAAAAGAAAACTGATAGGACTTTGCGTGCTTCTAGTGAACCTGTTATAGACACACCCGAGAATCCCGATAATATTTCTATTTTCTGATGCTGAGAAACAATCTGGTAATGAACATGAACCTAGTGATAATATTAATGATAATGTTCATACTGATGCTCAACCTAGTAATGATAATGATGTAGAGATTGAACCTGTTGTTGATCTTGATAACCCACAATCAAATAATCAACGTTATGATAAGAGAGATTTCATCGCTAGGAAACATGGTAAAGAAAGGGGACCATGGGTTCAGAAACCCACGCCCTTTCCTCCTAAGTCATCCAATAAAAAGGATCATGAGGATTTGAATGATTTTGTGAGATGATTAGACCTATCTTTTTGCATATGTCTTTGGCTGATATTCTTAAAATGCCTCCTTATGCCAAGTATATGAAAGAAATTGTTACTAATAAAAGAAAGATACTGGAAGCTGAAATTTCCACTATGCTTGCTAATTATACTTTTAAGGGTGGAATACAAAAGAAACTTGGAGATCCAGGAATACCTACTATACCATGCTCCATTAAAGGAAACTATGTTAAAACTGCTTTATGTGATCTTGGAGCCGGTGTTAGTGTTATGCCTTTCTCTTTGTATCGTAGACTTGAATTGAATAAGTTGACACCTACTGAAATTTATTTGCAAATGGCCGATAAATCAACTGCTATACCCATCGGTATTTGTGAGGATGTTCCTGTTGTGGTCGCAAACGTTACTATCTTAACAGACTTTGTTATTCTTGATATTCCCGAGGACAACAGTATATCAATTATCCTTGGTAGACCTTTTTTGAATACTGCAGGGGCTGTTATTGATTGCAACAAAGGCAATGTCACTTTTCATGTTAATGGTAATGAGCATACGGTACACTTTCTGAAGAAACAACCTCAAGTTAATAGCGTCAATTCTGTTGGAAAAATTTCAACTATAACTATTCGACGTTTTGAATTCCCTCTTCCTACTGTTAATAAGAAATATGATATTCTTATTGTTGGGGACATGCATATACCCATTGAAGTAACCTAGTGTTATTCGAATATTCTCCGGTTTTATGTTATTCGAAAGAAGTTTGTTAATGAGACTTGATCAACCTCATTGACGGATTCCTTTTGATGAGCATGAGATGGATGAATTTAGAGAACACCACATTTTGAACCCAACTTTTACTTTCTGTTATTTAGGTTAAATAAAGCAAAAATAGTATTACCTGTCTGTTTTCTAAATTATCCGTGCAATAAAAAAATATCCCGAAAATAAAAGTTCTCCAAATACCCTAAAAATGTAATATGATTTTTTCTAGAATATTTTAAGATTTTTGGCAGAGAGCATGCACCAGGGGGCTGCACCAGTGGGCCACAAGGGTGGAGGGCATGCCCTACCCCCTGGGCACACCCCTGTCCTCGTGGGCCCCACGTGGCCCCCTCCACTTATTCCAGCACCCACCAGCACTTTCATCCTCCAGAAAAAATCATCCACCTGCTCAAACCCGTGTTCTAGCTCATCTTGCTGCCATTTTCGATCTCCTTGCTCAAATCATCATTTGCAAAACTTTTTTGGGGGATTGTTCTTCGGTATGTGACTCCTCCAATGGTCCAATTAGTTTTTGTTCTAGTGCTTTATTTATTGCAAATTTTTGCTGCTGTGATGACCTTGTTCTTGAGCTTGCATGTCAAATTTATATGGTCCAAACTAGCTTTATGCATGATATAACCTCTAGACACTTGTAGGAGATTTTGCTATCAATTTTGTTGAGTTTGGTTCACTTTTATTTTGAGTCACTAAAAATTTCAGAATTTTTCAGAGGAAGAAAATGACGAGGAGATTGTTGAGAGGCTCCTCGAGCCAAGGTTCGAAGGAAAAGGAGAATGAGGAGAAGGATAAGCCCAAGTACAATCCTCCTCCTACCACGGAGATTTCGGCGTGTGAATGGCCATGTGATGCATTCTTACAGGCGGCCAGAATTTCTGAGGATTTCTATTATTTTGCTGAGAATGCAGGCATCACCGACTTCCTCCGTGACCAGTGTGATCAGTATCTCCTCCTAACTAATACTTTTATGGAAAATTTTCATTTTCCTGCTAGGAGATCACCACCCATGGTAGAATTTGGTTTATATGATGAGCATAAGGAGATGAATCTTTATGAATTTTGTGAGGTATGTAAACTACCTTATGAAGGAAGCGTCGATGAACCACGTCCTAGAGACGTGGAAGATTTTATTGATGAAGTTACCATAGGGGAAAGGAGAAGGGTGTCAGAAGCGAGGGTGGCCAGTTTACATTTCCCTGTTTTACGCTATTATTCATTATTTGCCGGGAGATGTTTGGTTGGTCGCGGAGAGAGTGGAGGCCTTAGTGCCCCTGAC
Source organism: Secale cereale (assembly GCA_902687465.1). NCBI lineage: Eukaryota > Viridiplantae > Streptophyta > Magnoliopsida > Poales > Poaceae > Secale > Secale cereale. The sequence goes on from LR738712.1 coordinate 100,030,747, forward strand.
CTTGCCATTTTGCGCCATGCTTCACTTGGTGATAGAACATTTAGTTTGGGTGTTATGGTTGCTAAACGGTTGAGTTTAAACCGTACTAAGGGTCCTATTTTCGGAGGTATCTTCGCCTCTCGCCTTGCTCGATGCTTTGAGATACCTATTAGGCATTATGAAAAAGATGAGAAATTGTTACCCACTATTTATTAGATTATGAGAGCATGGTAGCACATAAATTTATTCGTTTTGATGAGGAAAAGAGGCTTATTTATAAGTTGATATTCAGCCAGAAAACTTTTCAGACTATTACTTTTCCTGTGCCTTCTTTGTTTGATATTCATTCAGGTAAGTAAACTATTTGGCCCGAGGACATCTACAGATTGTGGGAAATTCCACAACCTTCGGTACCTGAGCCAGCACTAGCCCTCGATCCGTATTGTGAGCCTATCTTTCAGTGGGAGCCGCACGAGCTCGCAAACCAGTGGAATCCTCAGGATCCACCTCAGTACCCAGGAGAGGGATACTTTGAGTCATGGCCTAGACCAACTTAGGCAAATGCCTAAGCTTGGGGGAGTACGTATTTCTCACCGACATTACTTTCATGTTCGCACATTCATTCCAGTTGACGGTGTTCATACTTCTTCATTGTATCATCCATGTTAGTTTATTTTTCTCGCTTTCTTCTTGTGTGTTTGAAAAACTTTAGAAAAACCAAAAATATTTCTTTCTTCTATTTGTATTTTCTTTCTAGTTAGTTTCTTAAGTAGTTTGTAGTATTAAAAGAAAATCCAAAAATATTTCTCGTTCTTCTTTTGTTTGTTGGGAGCTTTCCCGTGTAAATAGTTTTTTCTTGTTCTTGTTTTGCTCTCTTCAGAAAAACCAAAACTTCAAAAATATTTTAGTGTGCTTCTTTGAAATACTTTCTTTTCCTTTGGGGTCGAGAGGAGAAGATCACGATGAAAATGATGAGTGGCTCTCATATGCATTATTGTTGATCTAACAAAGAGCCCATATTACCTTGTCTTCTCCTTTGAATAAATGTTGCAGATTCCAGCTTAGTCCAATGCATGTGCACTATTATTATTATTCACACCATTCGGTCGTGCAAGTGAAAGGCAATAATGACGATATATGATGAAATGATTGAGATGGAGAAAAGCTGGTATGAACTCAACCTATTTTGTTTTTGTAAATATGATTAGCTTGTCATTCCTGATTCATCCCATTATGAATGAAACATGTTTGCAATGACAATTAGAGATTATAGTTACTCATGACATGCTTAATTAGCTAGGAGTTTATAATGGTTTACCTTGCATGCCAACATGCTTTTAAAATGGTTGTGATGTGGTATGATAAGATGGTATCCTCCTTTGAATTATTTAAGTGGCTCGACTTGGCACATGTTTAGACATGTAGTTGAAACAAAATCAACATAGCTTCCACGATATTTATGTTCATGGTAATTTATATCCTACTTATGCTTGCACTCAATGTTGGTTAATCTCAAGGCATGTTTATGACCGTTGTCGCTTTCTAGCTGGTCGCTTCCCAGTCTCATTCTAGCCTTCACTTGTACTAAGCGGGAATACTGCTTGTGCATCCACTTCCATAAACCCAAAGTTGTTCCATATGAGTCCACCATACCTACCTATATGCGGTATTTACCTGCCGTTCCAGGTAAATTTGCATGTGCCAAACTCTAAACCTTCAAATAAAATTTTGTTTTGTATACCCAAATCGCTCGTGTGGCAACTGGGGGTTGTCTTTATCTTCCATGCTAGGTGGGTTACTTTCACGATGAGTTGACTCCGCTTGTCATTCACGAGAAAATAGCTGGTAATCAGGATACCCAGTCCCATGCTCAAAAACAAAATCGCAAATAATTATACAAAGCTCCCCCAGAACTGTTGTTGGTTTGGACGGTACTCGTTGATTCGGATAAGTCGTGGAGTGTGTTTGATGGTGGAGGGGGGGCAAAACTTTACCATTCTGTTTGGGAACCGCCTTTAATGTATGTAGGATGGAAGATATCGAGAACTCTTGGTCGTAGTGTTGACAAAGAAAGCATACTGCAAAAAATTATATTCATCTCCAATTTAAAAACTTGATCTCTGGAACCTCTGCAAATCCCTTTTATTGCTAAGTCATCATCCTCTTATAAAAAGCACCAGTTGGAGAGCACCTCTGTCATTTATATGCTTTGTTATTAATTGATATTGAATATGAGTGTGACTGGATCTCTTTAACGATGAATTACAATGTCTAGTCAGTCCTTGATCTTCTTAGGTGCTCTGCATTTATGTTTTGCGGTCTCACAAAGGGCTAGTGAGATACCACTTTGTCATATCATATCTTGATTGTTTTGAAAAAGTGTTGTCATTCGAGATTTATTATTATTGCCCGCTAGTTAATTATGTCATTGATATGAGTAAACAGGAGACCTAAATGTTATTGTGAATGTGGTTAGTTCATAATCTTTGCTAAAAACTCGAATCCCGACTTTACATATTTGCAACAACAAGATCAAACAGAGTTTGTAAAAGTTTTTCTTTGTCACTTTCAGTTAATCAACTGAATTGCTTGAGGACAAGCAATGGGTTAAGCTTGGGGGAGTTGATACGTCTCCGTCATATCTACTTTTCCAAAATCTTTTGCCCATCTTTTGGACTCTAATTTGCATGATTTGAATGGAACTAACCTGGACTGGTGTTGTTTTCAGCAGAATTTCCTTGGTGTTATTTTTGTGCTGAAATAAAAGTTCTCGAAGTGACCTGAATTCACAGAGAATATTTTAAGAATATATAAAAAATACTGGCGAAAAGAACTACCAGAGGGGGCCCACACCCTGGCCACAAGGGTGGGGGGCGCCCCACCCCCCCTAGGGCGTGCCCCTACCTTGTGGCCCCCCTGGACCTCCACCGACGCCAACTCCAACTCCATATAATTTGTTTCGGGGATAGAAAAAATCAGAGAGAAGATCCCATCGCGTTTTATGATATGGAGCTGCCGCCACCTCATGTTCTTCACCGGGTGACCTGATCTCGAGTCCGTTCAGGGTTCCCGAGAGTGGAGATCGTCACCGTCGTCATCATCAACCATCCTCAATCACCAATTTCATGATGCTCACCGCCGTGCGTGAGTAATCCCATCGTAGGCTTGCTGGATGATGATGGGTTGGATGATATTTATCATGTAATCGAGTTACTTTTGTTTGGGTTTGATTCCTAGTATCCACTATGTTCTGAGATTGATGTTGCTATGACGTTGCCATGCTTAATGCTTGTCACTAGGGCCCGAGTGCCATGATTTTAGATCTGAACCTATTATGTTTTCATGAATATACTTGTGTTCTTGATCCTGTCTTGCAAGTCAATAGTCACCTACTATGTGTTATGATCCGGCAACCATGGAGTTACAATAGCCGGGATACTTCCCGGTGATGACCATAGTTTGAGGAGTGCATGTATTCACTAAGTGCTAATGCTTTGGTCCGGTATTCTATTAAAAGGAGGCCTTAATATCCCTTAGTTTCCATTAGGATCCCGCTGCCACGGGAGGGTAGGACAAAAGATGTCATGCAAGTTCTTTTCCATAAGCACGTATGACTATATTCGGAATACATGCCTACATTACATTGATGAATTGGAGCTAGTTCTATATCACCCTAGGTTATAACTGCTAAATGAGGAATATTATCCAACACGTATCATTGCCGATCCATTGCCTACGAGTTCGTCTCATATTGATACTTGTTTCGTTACTTTTGTTACTGCTGCTATCACCGTCACTACAAAACTACTACTGTTACTTTTGCCACTGTTACCGTTACTTCCATACTACTTTGCTACTAAATACTTTGCTGCAGATATTAAGTTTTCCAGGTGTGGTTGAATTGACAACTCAGCTGCTAATACTTCAGAATATTCTTTGGCTCCCCTTGTGTCGAATCAATAAATTTGGGTTGAATACTCTACCCTTGAAAACATGAGGCCTAAATGTTATTTTTAATATGGTTAGTTCATAATCTTTGTTGAAAACCTGAATGATGGCTTTACATATTTGCAACAGCAAGATCAAACAGAGTTTGTAAAAGTTTTTCTTTATCACTTTCAGTTTATCAACTGAATTTCTTGAGGACAAGCAATGGGTGAAGCTTGGGGGAGTTGATACGTCTTCGTCGTATCTACTTTTCCAAACTCTTTTGCCCTTGTTTTGGACTCTAATTTGCATGATTTGAATGGAACTAACCTGGACTGATGTTGTTTTTCAGCAGAATTGACTTGGTGTTATTTTTATGTAGAAATAAAAGTTCTCGGAATGACCTAAAATTTCACGGAGAATATTTTCAGAATATATAAAAAATACTAGTGAAAAGAACTACCGGAGGGATCCCACACCCTGGACATAAGGGTGGGGGTGCCCCCCCTAGGGCGCGCCTCCTACCTTGTGGCCCCCTGGACCTCCACCGACGTCAACTCCAACTCCATATATTCTTATTCGGGGAGAAAAAATAGGGGAGAAGATCCCATCGTGTTTTACGATACGGAGCCGCCGCCACCTCCTGTTCTTCCTCGGGAGACTTGATTTGGAGTCCGTTTGAGGCTCCGGAGAGTGGAGATCATCATCGTCGTCATCATCAACCATCCTCTAGCACCAATTTCATGACGCTCACCACCGTGCGTGAGTAATTCCATCATAGGCTTGTTGGACGGTGATGGGTTGGATGAGATTTATCATGTAATCGAGTTAGTTTTGTTAGGGTTTGATCCCTAGTATCCACTATGTTTTGAGATTGATGTTGCTATGACTTTGCTATGCTTAATGCTTGTGACTAGGGCCCGAGTGCCATGATTTCAGATCTGAACCTATTATGTTTTCATGAATATATTTGTGTTCTTGATCCTATCTTGCAAGTCAATAGTCACCTACTATGTGTTATGATCCGGCAAACCCGGAGTGACAATAGCCGGGACACTTCCCGGTGATGACCATAGTTTGAGGAGTTCATGTATTCACTAAGTGCTAATGCTTTGGTCCGGTACTCTATTAAAAGGAGGCCTTTATATCCCTTAGTTTCCGCCCGCTGCCGCGAGAGGGTAGGACAAAAGATGTCATGCAAGTTCTTTTCCATAAGCATGTATTACTATATACGGAATACATGCCTACATTACATTGATGAATTGGAGCTAGTTCTGTGTCACACTTGGTTATAACAGCTACATGATGAATATTATCCGATACCTATCATTTCCAATCCATTGCCTATGAGTTTGTTCCATATTGACACTTGCTTTGTTACTTTTGTTACTGCTGTTGTCACCATCACTACAAAACTGCTACTGTTACTTTTGCCACTGTTACCGTTACTTCCATACTACTTTGCTACTAAACACTTTGCTGTAGATATTAAGTTTTCCAGGTGTGGTTGAATTGACAACTCTGCTGTTAATACTTGAGAATATTCTTTGGCTCCCCTTGTGTCACACCCTGCATTTTGTAACATGTTATTTGTAACTTTGAAGCATGAAAATTTGGACCAGCAATTTTTTTTTTGCATCATTTGGCTTTTATTTGGAATTGAGTTTTCTTCATGTGCTTTTTCTTGTGCTCATTAAAGTCAACTACGATCTCTTGTAGATTTCATCTCCATACCCAAAACTTCTGCCCAATGATCATGCCAAGTGTTATATAACAGTATAGTATTTTCTTACAAAATTAATTTGGCCAAAAAGTATTTTATAAATTTAGTTTTCCAAAAACCCCTGAATTGAGATTCGCATTGCAAGTACTTGATTTAGGGTGAGAAAATCATTTCAAAAGGTTTATTTGAGACCTAGTAGTTATAGGACTCCCAGAAACCACAAAGATATAATTTTAAAAGTTATTTTCCTATTTTATTTAAAAGCTTTTTCTTAAGGCCAGAAATGGTCTTTAATAGGGGAAAATTATTTAACTGTTTCAAAAATATTTGCCAAAATTCAGAGAGACTCAGAGGACATATATTGTCCATATATAAGAGTTTCAACACTTGGTCATGTTCAAAATAATGGGCTAAACCCTCTAAAACCCTTTCTGGATATTTCAAGCTTTTGAAATATTTACAAAGGAAACTTTCTCTAAAAATTCCAGGGAAATTCTATCATGTCATATATGACATATTTGATGATCTTGCCAAGTCCCATGCCTTGGGAAGCAAGAAAACATCCTCAAACCCCTTCATAACCATTTTGTCCATATTTGAAGTTTGAGCAACTTTACATTGCCAAAGTTGTCCAAATGCCCTCAAACTTGGTGCACATGCTAGAATGACCTAATAAGGCATCTAGACCAAATGGCACAAGATTTGGCATAGAGCAACTTGATCAGATCACCTCAAAACCCTTTCTGTTCAAATGCAAATTTGAACAACTTTACATTACCAACTTTTTATCTGGAGCTTCAAACTTTGTGAGCATGATCAATACCCCAAATGATGATGCTACACAAAGTGGTGCATCAAGGGGAGATGATTAGCTTGACTCAATCAAGATGAAACTGTTTCTGTTGATTTCTAGGGTTCACCAAAGTTACATTGGCTAGTTTCTTCAAATGGGCCCAAACTTGGTGAAGCACCTTATTTTCTCATGTCTTTCAACTCTGTTAAGTGCCATGTCAAGTAGAGTTCATTTACTTGGCCAAACACTGATCAAACACCTTCTGCAGAATTGCTAAAACCTCCAACTTGATCACTTTTACTTTTCTCCATGGCCTCAACTTCTTACCACATGATCATTGAGTTACTAGCTACCACCAGTAACTTCCCCAGCACCCCAGCTCCATGATTGAGGGGTGAAATCCCTGTTTTACCTTGCTGTACAGCAGGTTTCCACCATTTCACCAACACCCTCCCTCTCTCTCTGCATCTCCAGGGCATCCAAGGCCTCAGGCCCTTTCTTTACTCCTCCCTCAACGTGCTGGACACTGTTGGACACGCTGGTTTGGACCAAACCGGCGAGAGCGCGATGATGCCAGCAATACGCACGCTCTGGAGCGCGCAACAGTGCACATCCGCACGCTGGCTCCGGCCAATCAACCTCCCCCGACAGCCTCGGGCCTCCCCCTCGCGCCAGTCGAGGCCCCTCGACGTCCGCGACCTCCCCGGCGCTGTCCCCCCTCCTCCTACGCCCTCCAGTGGCCGTCGTCGCACGCGTGCTGGCCGCCCACGGCGGCCATTCCTCTGCCTCACACGCGCGCACGCTTCTAACGCTCCCCCGCTCCTCTTTTCCCCTCAGCTGGACGTGGAGCAAGTCCACGGACCTCCCCGGCGTGATCCCAGGCTCCAGAACCTCTCCTAGCCTCGCCTGCAACCTCGCCGACGCACAGGTCCACGGTGGACCATGGGCGCGGCTATATAAGCCCCTCCCGAGCCTCTCCAGCACCATCACCAGCCTCACTCCTCTCCACTGAGCCCCCCAGCACCTCCAGTTCGACCCCAAGAAGTCCCAGTGCTCGGGATCGACCGGAGCCCCGCCGCGTCGGGCCGCCGGCGATCTCGTGGTACGGGCCTCCCCTGCCCTTCCTTCCACTCGATTCGGAGCCCCCTCGCCTCACTGATCCTTTTCCCCCTGTTTCCCCCTCCGTTTGCAGTCAGAAACGGTCGCAGCAACCACCCTCCGATGAGCTTCGGCCGTCCCACCTCGCCGCCGGTGAACCGGACCTCCCCGCCGTGCCGCACCACCACCACAGCAACCGCGACACGACGCTGAGCTCATCCCTGCCCTCCGTTGCCGTCGCCGTGGCCGGAAACCTCGCCGGTGAGCTCGCCGTCGCCGTGGCCGTGGGGTTAGAGATGACAGGCGGGCCCCGCCTGTCATCCCCTCACCTCTCTCCCCCTCCTCTGTGCCACTGACCCACGGGCCCCGCCCGTCAGGTTTGAAAACCTGACGTGCGCGCGCAGGCTCCCGTGCGGTTGGGCTCGACCGCCTGGGCCGTGCACTGTGGCCTCCTCTGGCCCAGTGCACAGGACCCTTTTTCTTTTTCTTTTCTGTAAATGTTTTAAACATTTCTACAGAAAAGAATATTGATCCAAATTAAATATTTCCAACTCCTAAAATCCTGTAATATTCCAACCTATTTAATGGTACTACTTTCACTCAAATCCATGAAACTTTTCTGTACTGTTCAAATTTAAATTCAAATTTGGGCAGTAATACCCCTGTTCTAAAATCAATATATTCCATTATGTAACTCCAAAACTCCAACTAAGATTTTTCCCCATCTTAGAAATCCCTCTAGTATTTTAGAAAAATAAGTTGACATTTTTCTGAGCACTTTGATTTTTCTGTTTTGTTTGTATTCTTATTTTCCCGTGGTTATTATGCGACGTATAGATCCCGTATTTGACGAAGTTGCTGTGGAAGAAGAAGGAGAAGGACTTGAAGACTTTGAAGACCAAGCCAATCCAGGCAAGCAGCCCTTTGACCATGATACACTTGTTCCTCGGAACCCGTTTGTTTCCGATGCATGATATTAGGGTTACGATGGTAACCTAGTTGATTCCACCACATGATGCATGCTTGATCTTGATCTTGCTAAATGCTAGATGGCATGCAAATAGATGGTCATGATGCTTATATGATGCATGTGTGATATGAACCCTCGTAGTTGAAATCTTTCCATGAACCCATCGGGTGCCCCTAATGCCCGAGGGTGATGATGTGTTAGGTCATCACTTGAGGAAGAAGTGATGTGCCGGTAATATCATGTGCATGGTGGAATGATGGATTAGATTTATGTGTGACTACCATCCCAACCAAACATGTGCAACCACACTACCCCTTATGGGACGGGGCTTTATTGATTACTTAGGTCGATACTAGCATGGTGCCCGCATTACTAGTGACGGGAGGACTTGAGGTCTTTCCCGGGACGGGGTCGTGCTTGGATAGACGGCCATGACTGTTTTTACAGGGCACCGGACACACCGTTGGTCCCTTCGGGTACGCGTGACATTGAAATTAGGGCAAGTCCCGTGATCTATTGTTTGTACCCGAGGGCCGTGTACCAACGAGTGGACTCTATGTTAGTGTCGTCTAAGGAAAGGTAATGACCGGGTGCTTACCCCGGGTACTTGAGGTACCACGGGTCGTGGATGACACGGAAGTTCCCCGGATCTTGTGGGTAAAGTGCGCAACCTCTGCAGAGTGTAAAACTATTCGAATAGCCGTGTCCACGGTCATGGACAGTTGGGTGGTGCTACTTAAACTATGTCCAGAATTTTACTTCATTGGTGATGTTATGTGTGTGACAAGTCAAGGATGGTGACTTGACTCGATGAGTTGAATCATGTTCATGTTGATATCGGTAACCTGTCTTCGAGGTTACGCGAGGTTATTGATGCATAAACTTGGTAGTAGAAAGTTTGTTCTAGCTTTGCTAGATTGATCATTATTATTCAATTGCACTATTACTTTGAACCACATCATGGGTTGCTTGCGAGTACATTCAAAGTACTCATTGGCTTGCCACTGGTTATTTAATTGGCCAGGCATGGAAGAACAAGATTATGAGGAAGAGTTCTTTGGAGACGATCATGCGAACTAGGACGCTATCCCAGTCAGAATGCCTGTAGGGTTAAGGCAGATGGCATGGGTTCTACCCGTTTATCGAAGACTTCCGCTATTTGAGTTATTTGCTATTCAGCCCGTGAGGCTCTATCTATGTAAGACTTGGCCATAATGGCCTTAATTCGTGTAAGACTATTTGTATGGATGTAAGACTCTTGTTATTTCAGCTTCTGTGTGTTCAGTGAGCATTGATCTCTGGGATCACTGTACACGTGCACTCGGTGATCTCGACTTCTAAGTCGGGGTCCCCACAGAGCTGGTATCAGAGCCATCCTGACTGTAGGAAGCCTTAGTTAGCATGGGCGTTAGTTAGTTGAGACCCCCTTTTCAAGAACCTTCTGAACCTCTCTTCTTTTCTAAACCTGAGATTTCATCAGCTTATTAACCACTCCTATTCCACCTTTGTAGATGGCCGCTGTTCCCGAAGAGCACCTGACCACTGGGTTTCCCTTACTTCTCGAGGATAGCCTCCAGGAGTGTCAGTTCCACCGAGCACCCATCCTCACCTACCTTGAGCATTGGGTGAGCGATACTGAGGTGGAATACCATGTGGAGGTGATCGTGAAGGCAAACGATCCTCCCACAAGTTGGTTCTTCGAGGGACCCCAGATGGCAACACTACCACTCGCTGTCGAGGCTGCTGCACTCAAGGCACTAACCCGTCTCCGCGAGCTTCTTCCGGAGATGGCAGCCAAGATGGCAACTCGCTTCTTACCTTACCGGAAGGAAGGTGACGAAGAAAGCAGCGCACTAGCCCCTCCACTAAAGGAAGGACTCTCGCTTCGGTTCCAGACCTACTTCAGTCTATGTGCCGACAGCTTGGCACAAGACTTGGCCTCGGAATCAATGAAGCTCCGAGAAGAACTACACAAGACCAAGGCACTTCTTCGTCGAGCTCAAGAGAAGGCAAACAGGATCAAGAAGGAAGGAGCACCTTCTGGACAATCCGCTATCGCATATCGAGGCGGAAGGCCCTCCGAGGATGTATCTTCCAAGGGTGAAGAACCACCTCGGCGACACCGGATGACGGCAAGGGAATATCGCAAGCTTTTCCCTGCACCACCGTCGAAGCACCGTTGTATCCAACTCCTCCACTCCCCCACTCCCTCAAGCGACAAGGGAGCCCAAACAGATGATGACAAGGAGGAAGACCCAGAGGAGCCGGAATACGCGACCGAGCATTCCGCCGCTTAGGCATTATTCGCTACTCGGATATGCCAGTTGCAACCTCTACGGTAGGATAGGTCGTGTAACCCCTATGCGCAGTCGAGTCCTTGTATGGTTCATATGAAACCATCTAGTGTTTGCTTTTGTTGTGTCTGGATGTATGTCGTATTCTTCCTTCGGGAATGTGTAAACGACTAAATCACCCATTTGGATTTTAATGGATGTGTTTTGGCCTTACGGCCCTTGCATGATTTTATTTAGTGTCACACCCACCCCCTTAATAGGCACCCACCTATCTTGCTTTCCCTCTTCCGAGTCATGAGACCTTTTACCGCTCCAACAGGATGCCTGTTGTAACTCGTACTGGTACCTCTACCCAGCAGCCCGAAGCCGGAGCATCCTCTCAGCCAGAGGCAGGCCACGACCAAACCAACGACCAAGCTCCACCACCACCTCCTCCAATCATGGACATGGCTCAGCTTCTCCAAGCTTTCCGAGAGGAACGCCAAGCCAACACTGCAGCTCTCCAGCTGATTGCTCAAGCTGTCACCAACAACCGCCAGCCGGCGGGGAATGGCAATGGACGTTCCACGTTGGCAGAGTTCAAGAAGCATGCACCGCCAACTTTCATCGAGACTGCTGAACCCCTGGATGCAGATGACTGGGTCCGTTCCATTGAGGAGATCCTGGAACTAGTCGGATGCACCGAAGATCGCGAGAAGGTGGCTTATGCAGCCCACTGCCTCGGGGGAACTGCTAGAGCTTGGTGGGATGGATTCAAGGTCATGCATGCTGAACAAGACATCACTTGGGTGAACTTCAAGGCAGAATTCCGCAAGGCCCACATTCCTTCCGGAATCATGGCTATCAAAAAGCGCGAGTTCCGAGCCCTGAAGCAAGGAAGTGGCACTGTCAAGGAGTACATGCAGAAGTTCAGTGTTCTGTCAAGGTATGCCCCTGAAGATGTCAGCACTGATGCTACCAAAAGGGAGCGCTTCATGGAAGGCCTTAATCAGACTCTGCAATACTCGCTTGTCGTGTGCGACTGCCCATCTTTCCCTGACCTGGTGAACAAGGCACTTATGCTTGAAGACAAGCGGCGTGCTTTGGAGGACACTCGCAAGCGCAAGTTGGTCAGTAAGGGAAGTTCCAGCAACCTGAAGCCTCGCCCGTGGCAGTCAGCCCCGGCCAAGCCAACCTATCAGCAGCCAAGAGCTCCTGCACCTCGTGCCAACCCTCAGCCTCAGCAGTATGCCAACCCCAGGCCAGCTTTCAACCCCAATACCAGTGGTGGCAACAAGATCAATCCAAACCAAGTCACTTGCTTTGGATGTGGTCAGCCCGGACACATCTCAAATGTGTGCCCTAACAAGAAGCCTGATGCCCCGCGCCCCAATGCGCAGAACCAGGGACAAGGCCGTGGGATGCCACCAAGAAACCCAGCTCCTCGCAATCCACCGAACTATGGGAAGGGGCGTGTGAATCACGTCACCACTGAAGAAGCCCAGGAAGACCCGGATGTCGTGCTGGGTACGTTCCTTGTCAACTCAGCACCTGCAACTGTCTTCTTTGATTCTGGAGCAACGCATTCATTTGTCACTCAAAGATTTGCATTAAAAAGTGGCATGACCCCTACACCCCTGAGTAACCCTATGGTGGTACAAACACCCAGAGCCGAGATGAGAGCCAAGATAGGCTGTAAAGGAGTCAGTATTACCATTAACGGTGTAGACTTCCTAGCAGACCTTATCGTCCTGAGATCGCAAGGCTTGGATGTGATCCTAGGCATGAATTGGCTCAGCAAGCACCAAGGCTTGTTAGACTGTGCCAATCGGACAGTCACTGTGACCAATGACCAAGGAGTCGAAGTCAAGTTTGCCCCCAACTCCTCTTCCGCTCAAGCCGCTAAAGTCAACTGTTTGTCTGAAGTTGGGCTAGATCAAGTACCGGTGGTATGTGAGTATCCTGATGTCTTTCCGGATGAACTACCGGGAATGCCCCCTGACTGTGACATTGAGTTCATCATCGAGCTCGTGCCCGGAGCAGGACCCATCTATAAGAAGCCTTATAGAATGGGGACAGAAGCATTAGCCGAGTTGAAGAAGCAGCTAGAAGAGCAGCTAAGGAAGGGATTTATCCGCCCTAGTGCCTCCCCTTGGGGATCTCCTGTTCTGTTTGTGGCCAAGAGGGACGGTACCATCCGCTTATGCATTGACTATTGTTCCCTCAATGAAGTTACAATCAAGAACAAGTACCCACTTCCCAAGATCGAAGATCTGTTTGATCAACTCAGCGGAGCCAAGGTATTCTCCAAGATCGACCTCAGATCTGGGTATTACCAGCTGAAGATCAGACCCCAAGATATTCCGAAGACGGCATTCGTAACCAGATATGGCCTGTACGAGTGCACGGTCATGTCTTTTGGGTTAACCAATGCCCCAGCTTACTTCATGTATCTCATGAATAAAGTCTTCATGGAATATTTGGACAAGTTTGTTGTTGTCTTCATTGATGACATTCTTGTGTTCTCGAAGTCGGAGGAAGAGCACGAGCAGCACCTGAGGATGGTCCTAGACAAGCTTCGTGAGCACCAACTGTATGCCAAATTCAGCAAGTGTGAGTTCTGGCTGCATAAAGTTGGATTCTTAGGTCATGTCTTGACCGAGGAAGGATTATCTGTTGATCCTGCAAAAATCGAAGCTGTGACCCAATGGCAATCTCCAACGACCGTCAAGGAAGTCAGAAGCTTCCTCGGACTAGCGGGCTATTACCGCAAGTTCGTGGAAGGATTCTCTAGCATTGCACGACCAATCACTCAGCTCCTCAAGAAGGACAAGAAGTTTGAGTGGACGCCAAAATGCGAAGAGAGCTTCCAAGAGCTCAAGAAGAGATTGACCACCGCCCCAGTTCTGGCAACACCTGATATTCACAAGGAGTTCGTGATATATTGTGATGCCTCTCGAACCGGATTGGGAAGCGTTCTGATGCAAGAAGGCCGCGTCATAGCATACCTCTCCAGGTAGCTACGACCCCATGAGGAGAACTACGCTACTCACGATCTTGAGCTAGCGGCAGTAGTTCATGCCTTGAAGACATGGCGGCATTACCTCCTAGGGAAACTGTGTGAGATTTACACAGACCACAAAAGTCTGAAGTATATTTTCACCCAAAAGGAATTGAACATGAGGCAACGGAGATGGTTGGAACTCATCAAAGACTATGACCTCAGTGTTCAGTATCACCTTGGGAAGGCTAACGTGGTGGCCGATGCCTTAAGCAGGAAGGCTTGCTCTTTGAATGTCATTATTCAAGAAAGGCAGCCAGCCTTGTTTAAGGAGATCGAACAATTCAGTTTGGAATTGGTCACCCCTGGATTTCTGGATCATTTGGAAGTCAGACCAACCCTGATGGACGACGTCAAGAAGGCACAAGATGGACACGCAAGCATCGAAGGCATCAAGAGGAAGATGAAGCTGGGCAAGGCCCCAGGATTCTCCGAAGACGAACACGGGATTGTTTGGTACAAAGGTCGCCTCTGCGTACCAAACAACACCGAGCTGAAGACGCTGATTCTGCTAGAAGCCCACGACACTCCGTATTCCATCCACCCCGGAGGAACCAAGATGTACCAAGACTTGAAGGCACGATTCTGGTGGCACGGGATGAAGAGAGAGATTGCAACCTATGTTGCAAAGTGTGATGTGTGCCAAAGGGTCAAGGCTGAATATCAGCGACCTGCTGGATTGCTTCAACCACTCAAAGTTCCTGAGTGGAAGTGGGATAAAGTCGGAATGGACTTCATCACTGGATTACCAAGGTCGAATAGAGGACATGACTCTATCTGGGTCATAGTCGATCATTTGACCAAGGTGGCCCATTTCATTCCTGTCAAGACCACTTATGATGGCAACCGGCTGGCAGCTCACTACATTGACCGAATCGTAAGTCTTCACGGTGTTCCCAAGGAGATTGTGTCAGACTGAGGCACCCAGTTCACCTCAAGGTTCTGGAAGAAGTTTCAAGAAGCCTTGGGAACCAAGTTGTCTTTCAGCACAGCTTTCCACCCACAGACCGGAGGTCAGACTGAGCGAGTCAATCAGATTCTCGAAGACATGCTCCGAGCCTGTGTCCTGGCGTATGGAGCCAAGTGGGAAGACTGTCTCCCTTTTGCCGAGTTCTCCTATAACAACAGTTACCAGTCAAGCCTTCAGATGGCACCATTTGAGGTGTTGTACGGACGCAGATGTCGCACACCCCTCAACTGGTCAGAGACTGGAGAAGGACTAGTCTTTGGACCGGATAATCTCCGCGCAGCAGAAAAGCAAGTCCAACTAGTCAGAGAGCGATTAAAGGCAGCCAAGTCAAGGCAGAAGAGTTATGCTGACACTCGACGCCGAGACATGAGTTTCCGTGTCGGGGACCATGTGTACCTGCGGGTAACTCCTCTGAAGGGAACCAAGCGTTTCCATGTCAAGGGGAAGCTCGCACCAAGGTTCATTGGACCCTTTGAGATCAATGCACGACGAGGAGAAGTGGCTTATCAGTTGGAACTACCACCTGAACTATCCGATGTGCACAATGTATTCCATGTGTCACAACTCCGGAAATGTCTCCAAGTTCCAGACAAGCCCAATCTCTACAAGGATGTGGATCACCAAGCCATTGATCTGCAGCCTGATTTGACCTACCGCGAGAAGCCCATTCGTATTCTGGACGAAGCAGAACGACGTACGCGGAGCCGTACCATCAAGTACTTCAAGGTCTAGTGGAGCAACCACACCGAAGCAGAAGCAACCTTGGAGCGAGAAGACTATCTTAGATCCGAGTTTCCCGACCTCTTTTAAGCCCTAGTTTAGGAATCTCGGGGACGAGATTCTTGTAAGGGGGGTAGGTCTGTCACACCCTGCATTTTCTAACATGTTATTTGTAACTTTGAAGCATGAAAATTTGGACCAGCAAATTTTTTTTTGCATCATTTGGCTTTTATTTGGAATTGAGTTTTCTTCATGTGCTTTTTCTTGTGCTCATTAAAGTCAACTATGATCTCTTGTAGATTTCATCTCCATACCCAAAACTTCTGCCCAATGATCATGCCAAGTGTTATATAACAGTATAGTATTTTCTTACAAAATTAATTTGGCCAAAAAGTATTTTATAAATTTAGTTTTCCAAAAACCCCTGAATTGAGATTTGCATTGCAAGTACTTGATTTAGGGTGAGAAAATCATTTCAAAAGGTTTATTTGAGACCTAGTAGTTATAGGACTCCCAGAAACCACAAAGATATAATTTTAAAAGTTATTTTCCTATTTTATTTAAAAGCTTTTTCTTAAGGCCAGAAATGGTCTTTAATAGGGGAAAATTATTTAACTGTTTCAAAAATATTTGCCAAAATTCAGAGAGACTCACAGGACATATATTGTCCATATATAAGAGTTTCAACACTTGGTCATGTTCAAAATAATGGGCTAAACCCTCTAAAACCCTTTCTGGATATTTCAAGCTTTTGAAATATTTACAAAGGAAACTTTCTCTAAAAATTCCAGGGAAATTCTATCATGTCATATATGACATATTTGATGATCTTGCCAAGTCCCATGCCTTGGGAAGCAAGAAAACATCCTCAAACCCCTTCATAACCATTTTGTCCATATTTGAAGTTTGAGCAACTTTACATTGCCAAACTTGTCCAAATGCCCTCAAACTTGGTGCACATGCTAGAATGACCTAATAAGGCATCTAGACCAAATGGCACAAGATTTGGCATAGAGCAACTTGATCAGATCACCTCAAAACCCTTTCTGTTCAAATGCAAATTTGAACAACTTTACATTACCAACTTTTTATCTGGAGCTTCAAACTTTGTGAGCATGATCAATACCCCAAATGATGATGCTACACAAAGTGGTGCATCAAGGGGAGATGATTAGCTTGACTCAATCAAGATGAAACTGTTTCTGTTGATTTCTAGGGTTCACCAAAGTTACATTGGCTAGTTTCTTCAAATGGGCCCAAACTTGGTGAAGCACCTTATTTTCTCATGTCTTTCAACTTTGTTAAGTGCCATGTCAAGTAGAGTTCATTTACTTGGCCAAACACTGATCAAACACCTTCTGCAGAATTGCTAAAACCTCCAACTTGATCACTTTTACTTTACTCCATGGCCTCAACTTCTTACCACATGATCATTGAGTTACTAGCTAACACCAGTAACTTCCCCAGCACCCCAGCTCCATGATTGAGGGGTGAAATCCCTGTTTTACCTTGCTGTACAGCAGGTTTCCACCATTTCACCAACACCCTCCCTCTCTCTCTGCATCTCCAGGGCATCCAAGGCCTCAGGCCCTTTCTTTAATCCTCCCTCAACGTGCTGGACACTGTTGGACACGCTGGTTTGGACCAAACCGGCGAGAGCGCGATGATGCCAGCAATACGCACGCTCTGGAGCGCGCAACAGTGCACATCCGCACGCTGGCTCCGGCCAATCAACCTCCCCCGACAGCCTCGGGCCTCCCCCTCGTGCTAGTCGAGGCCCCTCGACGTCCGCGACCTCCCCGGCGTTGTCCCCCCTCCTCCTGCGCCCTCCAGTGGCCGTCGTCGCACGCGCGCTGGCCGCCCGCGGCGGCCACTCCTCTGCCTCACACGCGCGCACGCTTCTGACGCTCCCCCGCTCCTCGTTTCCCCTCAGCTGGACGTGGAGCAAGTCCACGGACCTCCCCGGCTGTCGGTGTACTAAGGTAGGGGTACCTTAGTACCCCAACTTGTGCACGGGCAGTAGCAACTTCCCGCGGCAGGGTTTACCGCGTGCTCGCCGGAGACCTTTTCTGGTCCTTATGAAGCCATTCAAAAACAAAGTATACAAGACAGAAGATCAAGGCCCCGGCAAGTGGAACTTGCCGGGAAGGCCGCATCAGGCTCAAGATTATCACATTAACACAAGACCCTGGCAAGAGGAGCTTGCCAGGAAGACCAGAAGACAGCATCTCAGAAGACATGCCTCGGCGCACCCTGCGCCCCGGCAGGACCCGGGGAGCGACAAGCTTCCGGGCCCGGCAAGATCAAGACCCCGGCAAGGTGCTTGCCGGGGGAAGCCTGCGCTGTGTGCCCGCGCTCCAGCTCATCGGCCCACGCGTTGCCCTGGGGCCCTTCCAGGGACGCGTGGCGGATGGCTGTGCAGCCTGGGGGACACGGTGGCACGCCATGGTGACGAGACTACCGCCGTGGCAAACGGAGAAGCATGGACGGACACTTTTGGGGTCGATGGTGACAGGCATTTAATGCCCTTGTCCCCCACTGTCAAGGTTAGGTGAAGACCACTGTTCATCCAATGTTCATCCACTGTTCCCGCACTGTTACAACTACCACCAAAGTTACATTTTTACCCTCCTCTACGTTGACACCTATCGGTGACCCCTTTGAGCTATAAAAGGAGGCCCATGCACAACGTAGAAAGGGTTCGGAACCTAGACAGCTCTCTTGCTCGGTGTAGCTAGCTCTTCAAGCTCCCGAGCTCAAGAACTCAATACAATCCAAGCAGGAGTAGGGTTTTACGCGTCCGCGCGGCCCGAACCTGGGTAAACTGCCCGCGTGCATTCCTCGATCTGCTCTCCGTGCTCCCTCCGCTCCCTTACCGCAACGTAGAAGGGGCTCCAGTCCCATAGGTGCTCGTGGGAGGACAGTTTCCCCCGACATCTTTGGCGCGCCAGGTAGGGGGCGTCGAGGTTGTGCGAACCTGATCCGGCGCTCACGCGGGCGCATTCTTCATCAACCTCTCCACCTTCATCAACTTCATCAGCAACAACACTATGGCCCCGAAGAAGAAGGCTTCGGAGGTCGCAGGCCCGTCTGCGTCGATCCCACCACCACCAGAACCAACGGTTGGTGGAGGAGATGCTGGCGGAAGGGTGGTCGCCGGCGAGGAAACTCACGGCGCCACCAAATCCAAGGACAAGACGGACGACCGGGCGAATTCCAAGGCCTCGGTGTCCGTAGATGCACCACGTCTCTCTCAGCAGACGCCAGGCCAGCAGCGCCGTGGTACGGGAGGTACCATTCGCTTGCTGGGGCAAGGACAAGCCGGAGGCTCGCGGGATGCTCAAGGCCATCGTCCTGGCACGAGCAAGGCGCGGTCGCCGGGGCGAGAAACTGCTCCTTCTAACCCCGTTAGAGGTCCGAGCATATCTCGCTCCTCGCACCGCTCGCCGCCGCTCCCCTCCTCTCCAGCAGAAGCTCTAGCAAGAGCACAACTGCTCCTCGATTTCCTTCCAGCGGCAGATAAAGCCGAGGACTGGAGGGCGACAATCCAAAGCCTCATCGCCTTCGCCAACAATGACACGCCGCAGCAGCCGGCGACATCGCGGCCACGGCAAGTCGACCAGACGAAGGCCGACGGCGACAAGACCGCCGAGGGTGCAACCACCGTGCACTCCCCGCCGTGGAAGCAGAAGACGCCACCCCGCCGGATTAACGTCGACGACGACTCCACGGCGTCGTCGGATCCGCGGGCTCGTCGGGACCAGCGCCAAGTCCTCGACGATCGGCGACAAGAAGATGCTCCGACGCGCATCGAGCGCCGACGAGAAGCCCGGCGACAATCGGATCAGCGCGCTGGAACCGCCGTCGACACGTACGCGCCCGGTGAGCCAGGCGACTTGCCGTACGCGGCAGGTTGCCCTGCGTTCACCCGTGAGCTGCGGCGAGTCCAGTGGCCCAGCATGAAAAACTTCAAGCCCGACGTACCCGAGAAGTACGACGGCAAGACGCACCCCTCGGAGTTCCTTAGCATCTACACCATGACGGTGCAGGCTGCCGGGGGACGCGACGAGAAGATATTGGCTAACTACTTCCCGCTGGTGCTTAAGCCAAACGTCCGCTCTTGGCTTATGCACTTGTCGGAAGGCTCCATTTCTTCATGGGCAGATCTGTGCCACCAATTTCTTGGCGCCTTCACGGGCGGCCACAAACCCCACGGCCAGGAGAGTGATCTCCACATCTTGGCCCAGAAGGAAGGAGAATCCCTGCGCAAGTATATCCAGAGATTCAGCCGCGTGCAGCACAATATTCCCGACGTCCACCCCGCCGCGGTTATCAGCGCGTTCCACCAGAACGTGCGTAACCGCCGCATGAGGGAAGAGATGGCCATGACCAAGATTCGGGATGTCAGCGAGCTCTACGCTCTGGCCGACAAGTGCGCGCGCACCGAAGAGGGGAGGAGACTCCCCGAAGAGGATACTGGCGCAGGAGGAAGCGACAGTGAGGACGCCGCCCCGGCAAAGAAGAGCCGGTGGCGAAACAACAGAAGAAAGAAGAGCAAGGAAGTGATGGTCGTCGAGCAGTCCGGCAAGGAGGCTCCCGCCAAGACGGCACAGGCTGGCGGTTCCGGCAAGGAACCTGCCCCTGTAGCGGCAGCCGACAAGCAGGACGGCTCCGACAAGCAATATTGCAAGATTCACCGCACCAAGGGCCACGACCTTCAGAACTGTAAGCGAGTCGAGTACCTCGTAGAACAGCAGAAGGCTGAATACGAGCGTCGCGACAAGGAGAAGGCCCAAGGTGGCGGAGGAGAGCCAAGCAAGAAGCGGCCATTCAATGGCCGGGGAGGACGCCGCGGCAAGGCCAAGCAGCGGCAAGGTGATCGACCTCCCCGGGGCCGCGACAAGGATGAGGAAGAAGACGACGACGACGACATGGAGGAAGGAGATAACAGCGAGCAGGAGTTCCAGAAGGCCACAGAAGTTCTGTGTGTCGACGGAGGCGCCTCTCTGCATACTTCCCACCGCCAGCTCAAGCAGTGGGTGCGGGGAGTAAACGCAGCTGAGCCGCCCGTCGAGTCACGCAGGCTGCTGAAATGGTCTAGCACGCCCATCATTTTTGATCTTGAGGATCACCCTGACCGCACAACGGCGGTCGGGTGCTTGCCGATGTTGGTCTCACCAACCATCCGCAACCTCAAGGTCACCAAAATGTTGGTTGACGGCGGGGCCGGCCTGAACTTGATCTCCTCGGCTGTGATCAAGAAACTCCAGATCCCAGACGGCGAACTCGAAGAAACCGGGTCGTTCCAAGGAATAAACCCGGGGAGGAGCAAGCCGAAGGGGAAGATTACTCTGCCAGTGACCTTTGGCGGGGAGCTCAACTTCAGGACGGAGAGGATAACCTTCGACGTGGCCGATATCCCATTGCCATACAATGGGATACTTGGACGTCCTGCCCTCGCCAAGTTCATGGCAGCTTCCCACTATGCCTACAATGTACTCAAGATGCCGGGGCCGATAAGCGTCATCTCTGTCCCTGGCGACAAGAAGGACGCGCTTGTCTGCGCCGACAAGATATACCGGGATGCAGCAGCCGCAGCAGAAAGCAACACACTTGCCGCTGAAGCTCCCGGGGGGAAGACCAAGACCAAGTCCGGCAAGAGCTCTGGGGCCCACTCCGGCAAACGCACCTCTTCGGAGTGCTGCGCTGCCGTCGAGGACGTTCCATCGAGCTCCACCGGCAAGTGCAAGAAGGGGATGGCCGCTCCACCGGCAACCAAGAAGGTGTCCGCCAAGGAGGACGGCACTGGTGGTACCTTCACCATCAGTGCTACACTTGATAACAAATAGGAAAGCGCGCTCGTTGCCTTCCTGCGGGCGAATGTCGATGTGTTTGCATGGCAACCATCTGACATCCCCGGCGTTCCCAGGAAGGTAATTGAGCACAAGCTTGCTGTTTGTCCTCATGCGCGGCCCGTCAAGCAGAAGGTCAGGAAGCAAGCCGTGGAGCGCCAAGAATTCATCGCCGAAGAGATAAAAAAGCTAGAAGCAGCAGGCCTGGTTAGAGGCGTGATCCATCCCACGTGGTTGGCCAATCCAGTTGTCGTACGCAAGGCCAATGGGAAGTGGAGACTTTGTATAGACTTCACTGATGTGAATAAAGCATGTCCCAAGGATCCATTTCCCTTGCCGCGTATTGACCAGATTGTTGACTCCACCGCTGGATGTGAGCTGCTTTCCTTCCTTGATGCATACTCAGGTTACCACCAGATATTCATGGCCAAGGAAGATGAAGAGAAGACTGCATTCATTACTCCATGTGGCACATATTGCTTCATACGCATGCCCTTTGGATTGAAGAATGCAGGCTCGACATTTGCAAGGGTGGTGCACACTGCTTTTGAGCCACAGATCCACAGAAATGTAGAAGCTTACATGGATGACATAGTGGTCAAGAGCAAGAGCAAAGATACCATGATCCAAGACTTGGAAGAAACGTTTGCAAATCTGCGCAAGATCCAACTCAAGTTGAACCCCGAGAAGTGCGTCTTCGGAGTCCCTTCCGGCAAGCTTCTCGGGTTCTTTGTGTCCCAGAGGGGGATTGAAGCCAATCCCGACAAGATAAAAGCCATCGAGCAGATTGAAGCCCCGAAGCGTGTCAAGGACGTAAGGAGACTTGCTGGTTGTGTGGCTGCCCTCAGCAGGTTCATTTCAAAATCCGCAGAACGCGCCTTGCCTTTCGTTAAAATTTTGAAGAAGGTAGGTCCTATGAAATGGACTCCGGAAGCGGAGGCAGCGCTGGAGGATTTGAAAGGATACCTGTCCTCCACTCCAATACTTGTCGCACCTAGGCCACAAGAGAAGTTGCTGCTGTACTTAGCGGCAACCAATCAAGTGGTTAGTGCTGCGTTGGTAGCGGAAAGGGAGGCAGAGGAAGAGCCCACACCTCCGGCAAGCGAATCCAGCGACAAGCAGGGGGCTCCACCGGCAAGCTCTGGCCCCGACAAGGACAACTCTGCGCAGGAGCAAGGAGAAGTGCGAAGGAAGATGGTGCAGCGCCCGGTGTATTTTGTGAGTTCCCTCTTGCAGGGGGCTAGATCAAGATACCCTGGGGTGCAGAAGTTGCTTTTCGGCCTCCTCATGGCCTCGAGAAAGCTGCGCCATTACTTCCAAGCACATGAGATAACAGTGGTCACTCGCTTTCCGTTGAAAAGGATATTGCAAAATCCCGAAGCAACAGGCAGGATCGTCGAGTGGGCACTGGAACTGTCAAGCTTTGGTCTCAAGTTTGAGAGTACTTCAACTATACAGAGCAGAGCTTTGGCAGAATTTATAGCGAGATGGACTCCGACGCCAGATGAAGAAGTCCAAGAGACAAGTGTCCCCGTACAAGAAGCGACCAGCGAATGGGTAATGTACTTTGATGGTGCTTTTTCGCTGCAAGGCGCTGGTGCCGGCGTGGTACTCATAGCACCCACCGGAGAGCACCTCAAGTACGTTGTCCAGATGCACTTTCCCAAGGAACAAGCGACAAACAATACTGCTGAGTATGAAGGCTTGCTTGCCGGCCTCAGAATTGCAGCCGAACTTGGGATCAAGAAGTTGATTGTGCGGGGAGATTCTCAGTTGGTGGTCCGACAAGTGAACAAGAGTTATCAGAGCCCTTTGATGGAAGCTTATGTTGATGAGGTGAGGAAGCTTGAAGAGCACTTTGAAGGTCTGCAAATGGAGCACGTCCCAAGAGCTCAGAATGATATTGCAGATGGCCTCTCAAAGTGTGCTGCAATGAAGTTACCTGTGGAACCAGGGACCTTCCTGCTCATGCTAACTCAGCCATCCGTTACACCATCAATTGGGCAGAACAAGAATAGAAAGTTGGTCTCTGGCGACTACTTGCCGGCGGACCTCCCCAAAGCCGCCGCCAAGGTCCCCAAGATCAACCATCAGAACGCTGAGGAACAGTTTGCTCCTACAGATCCAAGGGTCTGTACAGTTGAAGCAAGCGTTCCCGACAAGCCTTGCCCCGGCAGGCTTGCCGGGGGACCATCAGCTCCGGCAGAACCAGAGGTTCTTGCCATAGAAGCTGGGGTTCCCGCAGCGGCCCTCATGCCTTTAGTCCTTGTCGTTGAGCCTCGAGCTCCGGCATGGGCACAGCAAATCGTCCGTTTTCTGCAAACTGGAGAACTTCCCGACGAGCCAGAAGAAATAGAGAAAATAACCAGGCAGTCAAGTATGTACCAGTTCGTTGACAATGAACTGTACAGAAGAAGACTCAATGGTGTCAGGTTGAAGTGCATTTCCAGAGAAGATGGACAGAAGCTGTTGGCAGAAATACATGGAGGCATATGTGGCCACCACATTGGTGCAAGGGCACTTGCCGGGAAGGCGTTCCGGCAAGGGTTCTTTTGGCAAGAAGCCCTCCAAGATGCAACTGCACAAGTAACCAAGTGTGAAGCGTGCCAGTTCCATGCCAAGCAAATTCACCAGCCAGCTCAAGCTCTCCAGACGATTCCTTTATCCTGGCCCTTCTCGGTCTGGGGGCTCGATATCCTCGGCCCCTTCCCCCGTGCAGTCGGGGGCTTTGAGTACTTGTACGTAGCAATCGACAAGTTCACAAAGTGGCCAGAAGTGGAACCAGTGAGAAAGGTGACAGCACAGTCAGCAGTCAGGTTCTTTAGAGAGATTGTTTGCCGTTTCGGGGTCCCTAACAGGATCATCACCGACAACGGCACACAATTTACAAGTCGCACCTTCATGCAGTACGTCCAAGACCTTGGCGCCAAGGTCTGCTTCGCTTCTGTTGCTCACCCGAGGAGCAACGGTCAAGCGGAGAGGGCCAATGCTGAAGTGCTGCGCGGACTCAAGACAAGAACCTTCGACAGGCTGCGCAAGTGCGGAAGAAACTGGATAGAGGAGTTACCGGTAGCTCTTTGGTCAATCAGGACGACACCAAGTCGAGCCACCGGACAGACACCCTTTGCTCTTGTCTATGGAGCAGAGGCAGTTCTCCCCACGGAACTCGTATACGGATCTCCTCGAGTGCTCGCTTATGATGAGCTCGAGCAAGAGCAACTGCGACAAGATGATGCACTGCTCCTCGAGGAGGAACGTCTCCAGGCTGCTGTACGAGCTGCTCGATACCAGCAAGCCTTGCGCCGCTATCATAGCCGCAAGGTTAAGGCCAGGAGTCTCGAGGAAGGCGACCTTGTTCTTCGGCGTGTTCAGTCCGCCAAGAATTCCAACAAGTTGATGCCAAAGTGGGAAGGCCCTTATCGGGTGAGACAAGTCACAAGGCCCGGAGCTGTCCGCCTTGAGACCGAAGAAGGCTTACCGGTGAGCAATTCCTGGAACATAGAGCATCTTTGCAAGTTTCACCCATAAGGCGCGGTTGCCGTGATCCGCTCCGGCAACCATCTTTTGTACGAGTCTTGCCGCTGTCGCATATAAACCTTTGTACAAAGCCGGGCGCAGATCCCGTGCATCAGTAAAGTTTTTGTGTTTCGCACTATTTGCCAATTCCATGCTTTTCTTTGTTATTTGCATGCATCGTTTGGCACTTTGTGCAACGCACATCCCCGGTAAGCACTAGCAAGCCATGAGGCTATATACTTGTTTTCCCTTCTCTTTTTCTTTCCCTCTTAAACAGAAGGAGTATTCCTCGCTCACAAGTTTGCCGGGGGGGAAGGAAGTGGAGGATGGACCAAGTGCTGTTCAAGAAAGAGAAGCCTTGTCGGGGGATAAGCAATTTACGAAAGCTAAGTTACCAAAGTTTGAGTAATTCAAATTTTTAAAAAATTTAGTTGTCTTCCTTGAACAGCCACACTTTGTATGGAAAACCTGTGCGCGGAGGAACCTACCCATGGCTAGCCGCGCCCTTACTCTATTTCGAGTATGCTCAACGGCTTAAGTGAGCTGCGACAAGTGTCGCGCCCTTACTTCGTTTTTCGAGTTCGCTCAGCAGTCTAAGTGTGCTGCGACTAGCTGCGGCAAGGTTACTTGCCGACAAGGCCTTTGCTAGCAGGCCGCTCAGAGTCCAGCACTCAGCGCTCGCGGCAAGGGCCCCTTGCCGGCAAGTTTCCCTAAAAGCGTAGGGTAAAAGCATACAAAGTAAAGGACCAAAGCAAGGGAGATAACACTGCATTGATTGATCAAAATAAGATTGTATATTACAAAGATAGCTTGCCGTGATACTAATTGATTCATGTCCGTAACATACTTTGCAGCGGCAAAGGAAACAGAAAGAAAGAAGCCTAATCTACGCGGTCGCCTTCACGCCTCGTGACTTTGTTCACCTTGGCAACGATGTCGGCGACCTGCGCCTTCAACGCCTCCTGATCTGCGTCGTCCGGCAAGGAGCGGAGGACGTTGACAAGGTTGATGCCGGGGTTGCGGTAGACGATCTTCGTCAAGACGCGCTCCAAGGTGCCCGCGCAGAGCCGACGTGACTCGTCGGCCAACGGCGCGGGGAGCTTCTCCCGCAGCCGTGCAAGCCCCGGCGCGATTCCCCTGAAGAAGAGACTTAACTTGGCGCTGTGGGGGAGGTCCTCGTCGGGAGAGTACACGAGGTGCTCCGCCCTCAGCGCCATCATCTCCTTGTCAATGTTGGCAGCGGAGGTGACCAGATCGTCAGTCCACTGCTCCACTGCCCGGCTGAACTGGTTCACCGAGACGGCGACGCTCTCCACCAGGCCTCGTTCATTGCGGAGCTCGTCCTTCAGCTTCGTCTCGCGATCCCGGGCAGCGTCGAGCGAATCAGTCAGAGTGGAGACCTTCAATTCCAAGTCAGCAATAGAATCTTTGGCGGCGGTGAGCTCGTCGCCTTTCTTGGAGAGGCGTACCTGCAGGTCAGAGTTGGTATGGGCATCTTTTTCCCGCTCCACATTGAGCGCGGTGATTCTGTCCGCACTCGCCTTTAGGTACCGCTCCAGCTGCTCCACCTTGGCCTCAAGATCCTTCTTGGCGGTCTCCGCGGCGGCTGCGGCGGCCTTCGCCTCCTTCAGGGCTCCGCCAATGGCCCGCTCCCGGGCGGTGAGGTCGTCCTCGTGGGCGTCGAGGTCGACCTTCCGTTGGTTGAGCGCTCCTTCTTGCCGGGACAGCTCTTCGCCAACCAATCGCTGCTGCTCCTCGGCCTCAGCCTTCTCAAGGAGGAACGCTTGCTGCTCCTCAGCAAGCCCTTCGCGCTCCTCCGCCAAGTTGCGGAGGGCCGCCTGGTTGGCGGCACGGAGCTCCGCAGCGCGCTTCTCCAAATCAGCTCCAGCCTTGGCAGTGAGAGCTTCTCGGGACTCCAGTTTCGCCTGCCTGGCCCGGTATAGGGCCAGGAGCTGGCGAAGAAGCTTCTCCTCTTCGGGCTCGTCACTCCCGCCAAGCGCTTCAACGACCTTCAACCCCGTGGAGGCGAGGACCTCTCCATCGTAGGTCTCTCCCTCCACGGGGGCTCGCGACGAGGACGCCCACGGGACTTGTATAAAGATCCCGTTGGGAGCTTCAAGATAGACGCCCGACCGCTCCGTGGACGCGGAGGGGTCGGCGGCCGGCACAGCGCTTGACGCTCCTGCTGCCTCCGGGCCAGCAGTGCGGTCGCCGGTCCCTTCTCCGCCCGCGGCGTCTGCGGTCGGGGCGGTCTCCTCAGCGGCAGGCTCGTCGGCTCCAGCCATGCCCTCAGTGGCAGTGGCGTCGCCGCCGTCGCCGCGCACCTCCTCCTCAACGGTGGCCTCCGTCTCCATCCGCTCTGGGGCGGGAGGATCTAGCAGAAGAAAAAGAAAAGAAAAAGTCAAGCAAATGTCCAAAAAGACAAGTCCAAGAAGAAGAAGCTACAAGACTTACCTTTGAGGACTTCTTCGACGACAGGCTCCCTCGCCGGGGAATCCACCCTTGGCGGCGGAGTGGTGGCCCCTGCTGGCGGAGGGCCGCCCGCGCCCTCCCTTGGCGGGGTGCTCACCCTTGTCGGGCTGCTCACCCTTGGCGGGGTGCCCGCCCTTGGCGGGGTGCCCGTCCTTGGCGGAGCGTTCTCCCTCGCCGGGGAATTCGCCCTTGGCGGGGAGGGTGGAACAGGCAGCTCCTCGGGGGTGACCTCCGGTTGCTCCTGCGGCTGCGGCTCCACTTCTGCACAAGACAAACAAAACAACAAGATATCAATATAAGCAACAACCTCAAGCGCGCCCGAAGAATGGAAAGATAAATACCAGACTTACGCTGGGGGCTGCGCTGGGGGCTGCTCCTCGGAGCAGCAGGTTGATCCGGCAAGCTTGCCGCTGGCACGTCCCCAGTCGCCGCGGCGGGCGAGTCGTCTTCAACCTCAACCACAGGGATCTTGGCCCTCTTCGCCATCCGCTGGGTCAGGGTCCTGAAAGTAAAGCAAAAACAAGATCAGAATCAACAAGGAAAATCAAAACAAAGTCAAAGAAATTACAAGCTGCAAGTACTCACTCCTCTTCCTCGTCGTCGGAGCTGAGGGCGGAGAAGTCGAACTCCACCTGAGATGCTCCCGGGCGAGGAGCAGGAGGAGAAGGCTCCCTCGGGCGCTTGGCGGTCTCCGGAGCTGTGGGCTGCGAAGACCCAGCCTCCGTTGTCGCCGAGGGCCGAGGAGCGGAAGTAGCAGCCGTTCCACTCCGGGAGGATCCTCCTCCGCTTGGCGCTGGTGCGCGGGGCGCCTCCTTCGCGACTTGGCTCGCCTTGGTAGTGCGCGTCGCCCGGCGCACAGGCTGCTGTCGAGGCGCCTGTGGCCTCGTCGCCGTAGCCACCTTGCGGAGGCGTTTCCTTGGTTGCTGCGTGGGACTTGCCGGTGGCGGGGAGTTCTCTGAGGACGAGGAGGCATCGTCGTCAAGTCCCAGAGATCCACCGGTATCTTCATCAGCCTCGACGTCCTCCTCCTCCTCCCCGGCAGGCCCACTGGACCCAGCACCTTGCCCGGCGGCCTCGCTCCCTCCGGCGGCCTCGCTCACCCCGGCAACCCCGGCTATCCCGGAAAGCCTCAAGGAAGGAACCCCGACAAACTCTTCGGGCGGAAGCTTGAGCAGCCTGAGGATTTCCGCCTCCTCTGCTTGGCACGACTCGTCCGCGGCCTGTGCCTCGTCCACGGTGTATCCAAAGTCACCCGCGGCTGCCGCGGCGGCGTCCTCCTCCATCCTGGAGGCGATGTAGGCTATATCCCTTGCCGTAGTGGCTCGGGTGAGGCCCTTGTTCTCCTCGGCGTTCTTGGGCGTCTCGACCAAGTTGTCGAAAAAGCTCAGCACGGCGTCCGGCGGAGGCTCGATCCAGGTGGGGTTGACGCCGTGGGAGTCGCACGCAGGCATCATCGCACGCAAGGAATCCCGGACAGTGTTGTTGCACAGCGGCACCACTCCCCGGGGAGGTCCGAACCATTCCGGGTGGGTCGGGTCATGCTTGAAAAGTTCCCGGACCATCCCTTTCAACTCCAAGGCAGTGAAATTGAAGTTCAATCCAGGGCGCAGCCTCATGATATCCGCCGCGTTGCCAAATTCCCATGCTGGCCTTTTCCTTTCTTGTAAAGGGGCAATGCGGCGGCGGAGGAAATCTGCCCCTACCTCTCCGAATGTCAGTTTGGCTACCCGGAGACGAATAATCCTAATAAGGGCAATGCTGAGCTTGTTGTCCTCCGGGGCCAATTCGCTCCAGTCTCTGCCGCGCACTATGGCAGTTGTGCGCGGCGCGGTGAAGGGCTCCGGCTTATCCTCCACTATCCAGCACCAATCTGCACGCCACTCCTCCCACTTGCCGCAGAGCTCTCCCTTCAGGTATGAATCCTTCTTATTCAGCCGGAAGATCCAGGAGATGCCGCCGGAGAGGGGAGCGCCCGATTCTACTCTAGGCATGAAAAAGTGGCGGAAAAAGGCGACATTGGGATGAATCCCAACATAGTTTTCGCACAGATGTGCGAAAACGGCCATCGTAAGGATGGCGTTGGGAGTGAAATCTAGGAGGTGGAGGTTGTATGTGTTCATGATATCGCAAAAGAACTCCGAGTACGGAGGGCACAACCCACAGTGGAAAAAAGCAGCGAAGAAGAAGTACCCGCCGGGGAACAGATCTTTGGCGACGGCGGGGAAGACTCTGGTGCGGGGGTGAGCCTTGGTCTCCCCTGACCAGAACAGATAGTACTTGTTCCGCAGCTCCTTCGCGCCAAGCCTCGGCGCGAAGACCATGCTCTTCTTCCGCAGGGCGGCCAGCTTCGCCGCCTGCTCGGACTTCTCCTTCTTGGCCTTCTCGTTCTTGGCCTTGTCGCTCTTGGCCTTGTCGCTCTTCGGAGCCATGGCAGGGGCGGCGAGGGAAGAAGCGAGGAGCTCGACGGCGCCGCGGATGCGGAAGACGGCGGAGGAGGGGCGGATGCAAGAGGTAGCGGAGGTTTCTGGAGAAGAGAAGCGCAATGAAGACGAAGGAGAGGAACTGCCCCTGCTTCCTCTGCTTTTAAGGGGGGAGTGGGGGACGTTCCGCATTTCCCATTAAAGAACGAGGCCACGATCTCCCCCACGACGCCGCAATCGACGCGTGCCGTTAGGGGGGGATGCGGCGGATACGGAAGGAGATTCGGCGTGCCGTGGGCCGCGCGTGCCCGTGCACTGTCTTGGGCCTGGCCCAACAGCGCTCGGCACCGTGTGTGGCCCAGGCCCGGGGGCTCCTGTCGGTGTACTAAGGTAGGGGTACCTTAGTACCCCAACTTGTGCACGGGCAGTAGCAGCTTCCCGCGGCAGGGTTTACCGCGTGCTCGCCGGAGACCTTTTCTGGTCCTTATGAAGCCATTCAAAAACAAAGTATACAAGACAGAAGATCAAGGCCCCGGCAAGTGGAACTTGCCGGGAAGGCCGCATCAGGCTCAAGATTATCACATTAACACAAGACCCTGGCAAGAGGAGCTTGCCAGGAAGACCAGAAGATAGCATCTCAGAAGACATGCCTCGGCGCACCCTGCGCCCCGGCAGGACCCGGGGAGCGACAAGCTTCCGGGCCCGGCAAGATCAAGACCCCGGCAAGGTGCTTGCCGGGGGAAGCCTGCGCTGTGTGCCCGCGCTCCAGCTCATCGGCCCACGCGTCGCCCTGGGGCCCTTCCAGGGACGCGTGGCGGATGGCTGTGCAGCCTGGGGGACACGGTGGCACGCCACAGTGACGAGACTACCGCCGTGGCAAACGGAGAAGCATGGATGGACACTTTTGGGGTCGATGGTGACGGGCATTTAATGCCCTTGTCCCCCACTGTCAAGGTTAGGTGAAGACCACTGTTCATCCACTGTTCATGCACTGTTCCCGCACTGTTACAACTACCACCAAAGTTACATTTTTACCCTCCTCTACATTGACACCTGTCGGTGACCCCTTTGAGCTATAAAAGGAGGCCCATGCACAACGTAGAAAGGGTTCGGAACCTAGACAGCTCTCTTGCTCGGTGTAGCTAGCTCTTCAAGCTCCCGAGCTCAAGAACTCAATACAATCCAAGCAGGAGTAGGGTTTTACGCGTCCGCGCGGCCCGAACCTGGGTAAACTGCCCGCGTGCGTTCCTCGATCTCCTCTCCGTGCTCCCTCCACTCCCTTACCGCAACGTAGAAGGGGCTCCGGTCCCATAGGTGCTCGTGGGAGGACAGTTTCCCCCGACACCGGCGTGATCCCAGGCTCCAGAACCTCTCCTAGCCTCGCCTGCAACCTCGCCGGCTCACGGGTCCACGGTGGACCATGGGCGCGGCTATATAAGCCCCTCCCGAGCCTCTCCAGCACCATCACCAGCCTCACTCCTCTCCACTGAGCCCCCCAGCACCTCCAGTTCGACCCCAAGAAGTCCCAGTGCTCGGGATCGACCGGAGCCCCGCCGCGTCGGGCCGCCGGCGATCTCGTGGTACGGGCCTCCCCTGCCCTTCCTTCCACCCGATTCGGAGCCCCCTCGCCTCACTGATCCTTTTCCCCCTGTTTCCCCCTCCGTTTGCAGTCAGAAACGGCCGCAGCAACCACCCTCCGACGAGCTTCCGCCGTCCCACCTCGCCGCCGGTGAACCGGACCTCCCCGCCGTGCCGCACCACCACCACAGCAACCGCGACACGACGCTGAGCTCATCCCTGCCCTCCGTTGCCGTTGCCGTGGCCGGAAACCTCGCCGGTGAGCTCGCCGTGGCCGTGGCCGTGGGGTTAGAGATGACAGGCGGGCCCCGCCTCTCATCCCCTCACCTCTCTCCCCCTCCTCTGTGCCACTGACCCACGGGCCCAGCCCGTCAGGTTTGAAAACCTGACGTGCGCGCGCAGGCTCCAGTGCGGTTGGGCTGGACCGCCTGGGCCGTGCACTGTGGCCTCCTCTGGCCCAGTGCACAGGACCCTTTTTCTTTTTCTTTTCTGTAAATGTTTTAAACATTTCTACAGAAAAGAATATTGATCCAAATTAAATATTTCCAACTCCTAAAATCCTGTAATTTTCCAACCTATTTCATGGTACTACTTTCACTCAAATCCATGAAACTTTTATGTACTTTCACTCAAATAAGTTGACATTTTTCTGAGCACTTTGATTTTTCTGTTTTGTTTGTATTCTTATTTTCCCGTGGTTATTATGCGACGTATAGATCCCGTATTTGACGAAGTTGCTGTGGAAGAAGAAGGAGAAGGACTTGAAGACTTTGAAGACCAAGCCAATCCAGGCAAGCAGCCCTTTGACCATGATACACTTGTTCCTCGGAACCCGTTTGTTTCCGATGCATGATATTAGGGTTACGATGGTAACCTAGTTGATTCCACCACATGATGCATGCTTGATCTTGATCTTGCTAAATGCTAGATGGCATGCAAATAGATGGTCATGATGCTTATATGATGCATGTGTGATATGAACCCTCGTAGTTGAAATCTTTGCATGAACCCATCGGGTGCCCCTAATGCCCGAGGGTGATGATGTGTTAGGTCATCACTTGAGGAAGAAGTGATGTGCCGGTAATATCATGTGCATGGTGGAATGATGGATTAGATTTATGTGTGACTACCGTCCCAACCAAACATGTGCAACCACACTACCCCTTATGGGACGGGGCTTTATTGATTACTTAGGTCGATACTAGCATGGTGCCCGCATTACTAGTGACGGGAGGACTTGAGGTCTTTCCCGGGACGGGGTCGTGCTTGGATAGACGGCCATGACTGTTTTTACAAGGCACCGGACACACCGTTGGTCCCTTCGGGTACGCGTGACATTGAAATTAGGGCAAGTCCCGTGATCTATTGTTTGTACCCGAGGGCCGTGTACCAACGAGTGGACTCTATGTTAGTGTCGTCTAAGGAAAGGTAATGACCGGGTGCTTACCCCGGGTACTTGAGGTACCGCGGGTCGTGGATGACACGGAAGTTCCCCGGATCTTGTGGGTAAAGTGCACAACCTCTGCAGAGTGTAAAACTATTCGAATAGCCGTGTCCACGGTCATGGACAGTTGGGTGGTGCTACTTAAACTATGTCCAGAATTTTACTTCATTGGTGATGTTATGTGTGTGACAAGTCAAGGATGGTGACTTGACTCGATGAGTTGAATCATGTTCATGTTGATATCGGTAACCTGTCTTCGAGGTTACGCGAGGTTATTGATGCATAAACTTGGTAGTAGAAAGTTTGTTCTAGCTTTGCTAGATTGATCATTATTATTCAATTGCACTATTACTTTGAACCACATCATGGGTTGCTTGCGAGTACATTCAAAGTACTCATTGGCTTGCCACTGGTTATTTAATTGGCCAGGCATGGAAGAACAGGATTATGAGGAAGAGTTCTTTGGAGACGATCATGCGAACTAGGACGCTATCCCAGTCAGAATGCATGTAGGGTTAAGGCAGATGGCATGGGTTCTACCCATTTATCGAAGACTTCCGCTATTTGAGTTATTTGCTATTCAGCCCGTGAGGCTCTATCTATGTAAGACTTGGCCATAATGGCCTTAATTCGTGTAAGACTATTTGTATGGATGTAATGTTGGGGAACGTAGTATTTTAAAATTTTCCTACGATCATGCAAGATCTATCTACCAGATGCATAGCAACGAGAGGGAAGAGTGTGTCTACGTACCCTCGTAGACCGGAAGCGGAAGCGTCAAGTGACGCGGTTGATGTAGTCGAACTTCTTCACGATTCAACCGATCAAGCACCGAACGTACGGCACCTCCGCGTTCAGCACACGTTCAGCTTGATGACGTCCCACGAGCTCTTGATCCAGTTGAGCTTCATGGGAGAGTTTTGTCAGCACGACGGCATGGTGACGGATATGATGTATTCACCGGCGCAGGGCTTCGCCTAAGCACCGTGACGGTATGACCGAGGTGTGTTTCTGTGGAGGGGGGGCACCGCACACGGCTGGAACAATTCAACTTGTGTGTCTTTGGGTGCCCCCCTGCCCCCGTATATAAAGGAGCAAGGGGGAGGCCGGCCGGCCCTTGTTTGGTGCGGCTAGGGTGCAATCCTACTAGGAATAGGATTGCAATCCTATTCCTAGTAGGAATCACCAAAGAAGGAAGAGAGGGAATAGGAACAGAAGAAGAGGTGGCTCCCCCCAACTCCTAGTCCAACTAGGAACCCTAGGTGGGGCACCGGCCAGCCCTATGGGCTGCCTCTCTCTTTTCCATAAGGCCCACTATGGACCATCCCCCTTCGTAGGGGGTTCCGGTAACCCCCTCCGGCAATCCCGATAAATCCGAAACTTTTTCGGTATACTTCCGGTGTCCAAATATAGTCGTCCAATATATCAATCTTTATGTCTCGGACATTCCGAGACTCCTCGTCATGTCCGTGATCTCATCCGGGACTCCGAACTACCTTCGGTACATCAAAACTCATAAACTCATAATACCGATCGTCATCAAACGTTAAGCGTGCGGACCCTACTGGTTCGAGAACTATGTAGACATGACCGAGACTCATCTCCGGTCAATAACCAATAGCGGAACCTGGATGTTCATATTGGCTCCTACATATTCTACGAAGATCTTTTATCGGTCAAAACCGCATAACAACATACGTTGTTCCTTTTGTCAACGGTATGTTACTTGCCCGAGATTCGATCGTCGGTATCTCTATACCTAGTTCAATCTCGTAACCGGCAAGTCTCTTTACTCATTCCGTAACACATCATCTCGTGACTAACTCATTAGTCTTTTGCTTGCAAGGCTTATTGTGATGTGTGTTACCGAGAGGGCCCAGAGATACCTCTCCGACGCTCGGAGTGACAAATCCTAATCTTGATCTATGCCAACACCACGAATACTTTCGGAGACACCTGTAGAGCATCTTTATGATCACCCAGTTACGTTGTGACGTTTGATAGCACACAAGGTGTTCCTACGGTATTCGGGAGTTGCATAATCTCATAGTCATAGGAACATGTATAAGTCATGAAGAAAGCAATAGCAGAAAAACTAAACGATCATAGTGTTATGCTAACGGATGGATATTGTCCATCACATCATTCTCCTAATGATGTGATCCCGTTGATCAAATGACAACTCATGTCTATGGTTAGGAAACATAACCATCTTTCATCAATGAGCTAGTCTAGTAGAGGCATACTAGGGACATACTGTTTTGTCTATGTATCCACACATGTACTAAGTTTCCGGTTAATACAATTCTAGCATGAATAAAAGACATTTTATCATGATGTAAGGAAATACAAATAACATCTTTATTATTGCCTCTAGGGCATATTTCCTTCATGTAAGACTCTTGTTATTTCAGCTTCTGTGTGTTCAGTGAGCATTGATCTCTGGGATCACTGTACACGTGCACTCGGTGATCTCGACTTCTAAGTCGGGGTCCCCACACCTTGTGTCGAATCAATAAATTTGGGTTGAATACTCTACCCTCGAAAACTATTGTGATCCCCTATACTTGTGGGTTATCACTGTGGTAAATCTTATGCCCTACTCGGTCTTCAAAAAGTTGGGGTTAGATGATGATGCATTGATGAA
Source organism: Secale cereale (assembly GCA_902687465.1). NCBI lineage: Eukaryota > Viridiplantae > Streptophyta > Magnoliopsida > Poales > Poaceae > Secale > Secale cereale. The sequence continues at coordinate 100,066,190 of LR738712.1, forward strand.
GACCAATATGGTACTTAATGGATTTGAGGGTAAAAAAAAGACAGAGGCCAAAGGTGTGATGTGCATCGAACTCACCATTGGAAGCAAAACTTTGGCCACCACATTCTTCATCGCCAAGGTGCAAGGTAACTATAATGTTATATTACGCCCTTATTGGATTCATGCTAACCAATGTGTGCCATCTACCATGCATCAATTTTTAATACAATGGGTTGATGATGAGGTAGAAGTCATTCATGCGGATAATTCGGCTTGTGTTGCTTTGGCCGCTGCATCGATGGATTGGAATCATCCTGATGTTACTTTATTAACAGAGCATGACCTCTCAGAGTTTAATTTCCTTAGTGCCACAAGGAACGGGTTCATTCCCATCTCTTTAAAGCAAATTGGTGGTAATCGGTTCCAATGTATGATGTAAATAAGAAGTAAAAATCAATGGCCGATATAGAATTATCGCCCCAAGCATGAACATGGCCGATATAGATTTATCGCCCTAAGCACATATAAATGGCCGATGGAGTGTTGACATCGTCCTTATAACAAACATGGTACAAGTTATTTTTCGCCACGCTAGCTTTGCCGAAAAATAGGGGGCATGTGTTGACGCTCAAAACTGGCACAATCGTAAAGGTTGCTTAATGCCATGTCAAGATTAATTCAAACTAATGATTGGAAGTCACCATGGTATGGATTTCTTCGAGAATATCAAGATGGGTATGAAGATGGTCTAAAACGGAGCTCGGATGCAAAAGTTATTGTCGGCGTACTGGGAACCAGGGTACCCAGACTTGCCTGTCTGCGGGCCACGACGCGCTCCAACAAGCGGCCTGGTACGGCCCAGCTGATCGACCAGCTATCCAAGACCCTCGCGAGGGGGGCTAAGCCTCGCGAGGAGAACGACGTCAAGACCTCCTCGGGAGTGGCCTCAGCAAGGTGCTCCGGAGGTGCGGAGAATCCAAGGCCGAGCCTGCCTCAGGAGGAGGAAGTGATGTCAGCAGTGACGAACCGCGCCAGCGGGTGCCAGAGCCCGCCAGCGGTGTAGTTACCATTTCGGTGCAAGGGGGACATCGTGGCCGCAGTTTCCCGAGGAGAAGGGCAAAGGTTTCCTCATTGGTGCAACAAGACCGAAGACCGCAAGGACGACGAGGAGGATGTCACTGTCGAGCCCACCACCGCGTCACCGCCTGGTCCTTTTGCAGGCGAAGATTGCTTTTGTCATGGTAGGAACGTCCTTGTGTTCCCGCTCAAAAATGGCCGTTGTGGGATCCCTTCCCGCCTAAACATTTCGGGGGAAGAGGACCGTGGCCGCCTATATAAGTAGCTAGGATTCCCACTGTGAAGGGGATCGACTGATACTCTTTGCCACCACACAAGGAGCAAGAACACTTGCCTACTGACCCTCCTGAGCTCACCTCCTGAGCTCGGGAACCATTATACTAGCTCATATTCCAGCTCGCCCAAGGCTAATCCACCAAAGCAGGAAGTAGGGTCTTACACCACACGGTGGCCCGAACCTGGATAAACTCTTGTGTGTTCTATCTGTTGTTTGCTTGATCTCTTCACCGACGAGGGTGACGCGCTAGGTAGACGTGAGCGGGAGAGATCTTTGTCCACGCCCCTGTGTTCGAACTTCTTGGGTTTTGTGGAGCCCTAAATCCGACATTTGGCGCGCCAGGTAGGGGGCGTGTCAAGATCTCGCCTCTCCGACGACCTCGTCCCGCTCTCGTCCATCGACCCCGCGTCGCCCAGCTCCAACAAACCGCGACCACGATGGCGGAGGCACATCAGATACGTGCAGAAGCCCGTGGCGCCCGCGCCGCTCAGGCATCGCCCTTCGACCGCGGGACTCGCCGCCACCCGTCCTTGATCGGGGCCAACGGCACGATGAGCATCACCGACCCGCCGCCGGGGGACCGGCAGCACTCGACGCCAAGGCCGCGCGGCGGCGCGAGCCGTCGAGCACGCAGCAGCGAGCTCACGGGACCGGCGCGAAATGGCGAACATGAGGGACGCACTACTGGTGCCAAGGGAACTGATAAGGTGCCGGTTACTCGATAGCGGCCACGAAGCGCTACTCCTCAGGGTGGCCGAGCTCCTCGACGCCGCCAGCACCGGAGCCGAGCCATTCTACTTCCACATGACGACGTCGGGGACCGGGTGCCGCCCCAGCCACACCCGGTCGCCCGTATGGTCAAGATCCGCGGCGATCTACGAGGGAAACATGGGGTATGATCCACTGAACCCTGCGTATGACGCCGCCCCTCTGCCTCGAAGCCCTTTGTACTCAGGTACCGCCCCTGTCGAGGAGCCATCAGGAGGCGACCCCAGGACCACGCCGAACGCCGGGTGCAATCAGGCGCCGGCACCAGGGGGCTCAGGAGCGGAAGGTCGGGAGGCAGATCCCCCACTCTTGGCCCTCAACCCTTCGTCATCATCGCCGACGGCCATGGAGTGCGAATAAAGCACGCGCTGGCGCCTGCGGGGCCGGTACTCGCGGTACCAGCCGTAGGCCTCGGGCCAACGGTGTCTCTGGCCCCGAGCCTCAGCAGGCCAGGGAAGTACTCTGGCTGCCGCATCAAGACAGAAAGGGAAGGGAAGGCCCGGGTCAGGACTGCATCCCCCCGCGCGTGACCCGTCACGCATGAGCCCACCCTGGCTTTCACCAGGGGATCGCTAGCGGCGGGTATGATGCGCGCGGGGATGGGGCTTCTCCCCCTCCGTTCGACCTCAATACGCCACGCCTCCTGGCATACCATCCCCTGGGCTGCGGAGGGTGCGTCTGGAGGCGGTACGGCAGCCCGTCCTACGCGCACTAGGAGGGTCCAAGACTGCGGCTCCGTCCCCCTGCTCACGAAATCCCGTACCCACTAGGCCCGGCCCTGATCAGGAAGGAATCAAGGGCCATTAGGAGCGTGGGTAGGGCGGGGTCCCCCTCGCACTTCAGGACGCCGTGTCTCTGGACGGCGTTATCCCCCAGGGGCGAAGCGTGCTCGGAGATCGCGTGAGCGGCGCGCCTGGTGCTCGGCAGGGGGGGCTATGGCCAAGGTCCCATCCCCCCATCATGCGCAGTATCCCACCTCACGAATGCCGCCTTCGGGTGAGTTCATGAGGGAGCGTACTAGTGCGGGGCGGGCACGTCAGAAGATCTTCGCTCGTGACACTCTCACGTAATAATGAGTGGGGCTGTACACGCCCCGGAGTCTTCGGAGCGCTGCCCTAGGACCTCGGGGGCTCCCTCCCACGCCGAGTGGATGCACCATGCTCTGCGCTGGCCATCGACACTGCCTCCAATGGCTATGCCCACACCCGTCGGTGGTAGCCCTATGCTCCGCACTGGGGAGAAGACCGATGTAATGCCCCGGATGTAACACTTTCCCTATATGGCAATATATAAACTTTGGCTTCATCATTTCCTTTCCGGGTTCTTCTTTCTTTTCGGGTTTCTCGTTTTGTCGTGTGCGTGTGTGCATTTCATCCATGTCATGTTGTCATGTGCATTGCATTGCATTTGTGTTGTCACTTGCATCCGGTCCCACTCATCTCTTCTCGTTGTCCGTTTCGAGTTCCGACGCTCTCACACGTGCCCGTGGCATCCCCGAGTCCTTCTTTCGTGTGTGTCCATGTAACGTTTCCGGAGTGGCGTGAGACTTGTCGTGCGATGTTGTTTTGGTACGTGTAGTCCGCCTGTCAAGTTTCGTCGCGCTTGGAGTGCGTTTGGTACTCCAACGGTTAACCTAGTGGGCTAAAAGAACCTCTTCTTTGAGGCCCAAGACCCCCTCCACAACAGCCCACCAACCCAGAACAACCCTTCCCATCATCTCGGCCGTCGAATTGTCATCGCGTGGCCGAAAATCGCTCCCCATTTGGACTCTCCTAGCTCCTTGTGCCTATAAAAACGTCCCCCCATGCCATTTTTCGTCCAAAAAACCCTAGTCCCCTTCCTCCTCCAGCCTCTCCTCGAAAACCGTGTCGGGCGGACGTGTCCGCCCGCCACCAGACACATCCGCCACGCCAGCCATCCGCCTCCGTCGCCGCGCGGGCCCGCAGGCCCGTTCCCGGCCCGCCGTCGCCGCCATCCGGGCCGCGCGCCTCCCGCGCCAGGCCCTTCGGCCCCGCCGCCTCCGGTGGCCGGGCCGCCGCCTCCTCCACGCCGGATCCCCGCCGCCGGCGAGCTCCGCCCGGCCGGCGAGCTCGCACGCCGCCGCCCCTCGCCCCAGTCACCGCCGCCCTTCAGGATCGCCGCCGCCCTTCAAGATCGCCGCCGGCCCGAGCCCCGGCCTCCTCCAGCCCTCGCCGCCGGGCCCCCTCACGGCCTCCTTCGGCAACGCCGCGTCCCCGCCGGCCGGCCAGAGGCCGCCTCGCTGTTCCTTCCGCTCCCACCGACCGGACCGAGGCCGCCGCCGCGGGATCGCTCGAGAGCCTCCAGCGCGATCCAGATCCAGCGGGCTGGAACCCTAACGGGCCGCGCCCGTTTCACCCGCGGACCCGCTCCACTTCCCGGCCCGATCCGCCGTTGACCCGCGTTGACTCTGAGGTTGTTATTTTTCCTGTCCTTTTTGCATTTTGTTGTCTGATGCATTATTGTGTTGGCTATAACTTTTACTGTGCTTGTCCATTTTGTGCATATGATATGTCAAAATAACCGTGGTGATGTGTACTATGTTTTGTTCCATTGTGTCATGCTTGTTTGAGTCCATCTAGATGTATTAATCTTCATGACAAGAGTGCTATATGATATAAACTGCTGCTATTAGTTGTTTTCTTGCCATGTTTGAGATGTGATAACTTGGTGCATGTTTATCCAAATGAAGCAAATGATATGTCCAAATGTTCATCATGAGATGCTCTACATGTTGGTTGCTATGGCATGCATGTTAGAGTTCATATTGCCATTTTTATCTCCATTGCAAAAGTGCATGTGGCTGTAAGGTTTTGTAACATGTTACGAGATGCCTAGTTGAGGAGCTCGTTGCTATGGATGTGTTTGTCCCCATGTCACATGCTCATATGTTTTAGATTCTACATCATGTGTTCTTTGCTGTGGTGCAAACCTTTTGCCATGTTATGATTTAAGATGACTTAAACATGCTCGCAAACATGCCATGATAATGTTACTGTTTTAACACAGTGAAATTTCACTAAGTCTGGAATCTGTAATATCCTGAAGCTATGTTTGCTTGATGCCCTAGGCAAATCCATGATAGTTTTGGGGTGGCCATTGATCATTTTTTGTTGTATATGTTGTTGTCTATCCATCCATGCCCTCACATGCTCATTTGGGTTGCTGTAGCATATTTAATTCTTGCTCCGAAGTTGCTATAAAATATTACTGTCAGGTTTTTACTGTCATGATCAAAATGTTGTAGCTTGTTGCTATTGATCCATGCCTCCTATGGAGATGCTCCAATGGAGTTGTTTGCTATAGGATATGTCTACTTCATGTCCATGCTTCTTGTCACCATGTTTGAGTGCTGTAGAGTATATATTTCTTGCTCCAAAGTTGCTATGTGGCTGTTAATTTCAGCTTTGCATTGTTTCTTGTTTCGGGTGTATCTTTTAGTCCGTTGCTCCGTTTTGAGCAAGTACTATATGAAACTTGTGTCATTTTGCATGTAGATTCATAATATCATCTTGTTAACTTGTTTGGAGTATGTTTGGGTGCATCTTGCACCATTGCCATGCTTATCTTGTTTTGATCATATCTTCTAGACCGTAGATCCGTTTTAAACAAACTTTATATGAAACTTGACCAGAATTTCGTGTAGATTATCAAGGTGCATGTTAACTTGCTGATTAACAACTTTAACTTAAGGTTTGTTCAGTTCTGGACTAATTTCAAACTATGCATATGAGGACTTACCGGATTTGTCTTAAGTAGTTTCCGGCCTCATTTAAACCTGTTGTTTCTTGTGTTATTTCTCTGTGCTTCCTACTTGGCCTTGTTTTGCATTCTAAATAGACTTGTATTGCATCCTACTTGCTTGAGTATATTGTCTTGTTCTTGTGTTGTTTCTCTGTGCTTCCTGTGTTGTCAAGTTGTGCATCCTAAGTGCGTCTGCAGTGCTTCCTAAGTGCATCATACATGCATCCTGTAGTTTGCGCATTGCACCTTGTTTGATTTCGTGCCTCGTGTGTTCTTGTGTTGAGTAGAGCCGGAAGCCGAAACCGGGTACGAGAACGAGGTTACTACTGAGGTTGAGAACGAGGAGCCGTCTTACGATCCCATCGACGACTCGACAGGCAAGATGACCTGACCTAGATATCATTACTATCTTTACCTATTGCTAGAAGTCTCGCACTTTAGCTTATTGCCTCGATGCCCATGTTTGTTTGTCAGCCTCCTATTGTAACCATGAATCTGTCTAACCACCCTACCTATGCAAACCTTTGATTGGCTACGTAGGCTTCGCTCAGCCCCTCTTATAGCATTGCTAGTTGCAGGAGAAGATTTGAAGATTCTTGCTTCATGTTGAAGCTTGTTGGGATATCACACTATATAAATTATTTAATGAAATCATCTATATATTGGTAATGGGTGGAAGGCTGAGCCTCTTGCTCGGTGATTTGTTCCACTCATGCCGCCCTAGGAACCGTATAAACCGGTGTTATGTTCCTTGATTATGCGTTCCTCACACGGTTGGGGTTATGGGACCCCCTCGATAAACCGCTTAGCGCTAAGTCTTTTCCAGCAAGTCCCAACATTGGTACTCCATTTGCCTAATAACTAAAACATGCATAGGGCTTTGCAAACCCGAGTTCTTAATCAACAACCCGGGCCAGTTCTCCACATGAGTGTTGGTCCAAACTGGGGGTTCTGCGGGGCCGCCTTGGGGAAACCCGAGGTATCTGGTATAACCTGTAGAATCGCCCATCCGGTCATGGCCTGAGACTAGATACGCGCGGCAACTGTCAGGGTGTCGACACGCCGGGAGGATTTGCTGGATTAGCCTTACCTTAGTCGGAGTATCTTGAGCACGGGATTCCGAGGATACTCGGGCCTTCCCACCTTGGAGTTGCGACTCCGCGGATCGTGGGCTTGTAATGGGCCAAGTTGGAACACCCCTGCAGGGTTTTGAACTTTCGAAAGCCTTTCCCGCGGTTATGTGGTAGATGGGAATTTGTTAATATCCAGTTGTAGAAAACTTGACACCATGTTCAGAGCACACTACCAGCGTGAGTAACCGTGACGGTCATTTTCCGAAAGGGGTTCGGAAAGTGAACACGGTGGGGTTATGATTGACGTGTTTAGATAGGATCACTTCGTGATCACTTTGTCGCTCGTGGCACTTCTCTTCTCGCTCTTAACACGTAAGCTAGTGCTAATGCTGCTGCAACCTTTTATCTTTCTTCAGCCTTGTTCCACACCCAAGGCTTAGATAGTTCTGTTACCCGGGAACGGGATTGCTGAGTCCTCCGTGGCTCACAGATTCTACACCACACCAGATGCAGGTACTCAGGTGAACTACTCAGGTGACGGCACAGAGCTGTACTGGGAGTACGATGAAGAACGTAGCCGATACTATGTGCACTATCCCGATGTTCAGTAGTGGTTTCTACTAGGGGCGATTCGGACCTATGGATTTATGTATTTTGGTATCTTTCATTTGGATCTTCACCCGTAGCCGGGTTGTGATGTTATTTGGATGATGATTGATTATGTAATGAATTGTGTGACGTGGTGAGTGTAAGCCAACTATCTCTTTTGCTTTTCATCCCTATTTTACATGAGATGTGCAAAGATACCGAACTTGAGATCATTCCAGAATGGGCTTATACCTTTAAGTCGTGCCTCGACACGTAGGAGGTATAGTCCCATCCTGGGCATTACAACTGAAGACCTGCTCAGGGGCCGGACGCGGCCCCACCTTTTTGCCATTCGCATTTGCCCCCTCTATATCTGCTTTCTCAAGCCGATCCCGCAACCGCGCGACTCGTTTCTTGAATAAAGGGGAGAATTTTTGTCTGTGTTTTGCGATTTCCACCGTGTTTCCTTCGCCAGTCCGTTTTTCGTCTTGCTCAGCCGAGCTGGGCTCCATCCGTGACCCCGCCCTGTCGCTCTTCGTGAGCAGGGGCCGAGGCGTGGGCGCACGTTCTATCTGATCCGCGGCCGGACCGCCAACCACTCTTGCACTCACAGCAGATACTCGTGAGGCGCGCTCGGACGAGGTCAGCCGACGCTCCTTCCTGACACGCAACAAGGGCTTGAGGCCATAGCCTCTGGGACAAGCAAGGGAGTGCCTAAAAACCTATCCTTACGGTGTTCAATTACATCATCAATAGTTTAAGCCTTGTGACACCCATCTCACCCGGCTCTGGAGCCACAACCAAAAACAAATTTATAGCAGGAACTGGACTAAGCATCGACGTCTTCGCCGGAACTGTCGGTGTCGCTCCCCTCAAGCACCGACACGTCATCGATGGCTGGAACAAGCTCCGTCACCAGCGCATCCACGTGGTCGCTCACCCAATTATCCGAGGGGCCGGCGACCGCCTCAGGCGGAGGCTCCAGCAGGGCCTCGAAGTCCGTATGAGGGTCAAGACGGTGCAAGTTGCCGAAGATGCGGCAGACCGCGCTCCTCAGGACGCCGCGGCTTCGCTCCTCAACGAGCTGCCGAGCCGTCCTAACCCCGCCTTCAAGACACTCCACCACCCTAGTAAAGAACCCGAGATACCCGGCGTCATCATTAACCAGAGGGACGGCAACCCCCGAGCCAAGAAGTTCTCCTAGGGCCCGGCCGGCCCGGTGCCGCAGGGCCTCAAACATCTTCGAGCGGGTGTGCTTCATCCCACGGACTCGTGCGGCCTCCTCAGAAGTTCGAGCCGTGAGGGCGGAAATGTCTTCCACTTGCTTGTGAAAGCGGGACAGTTCCGCCCTGGCAGTGGCGCAAGCCTCCTCTAACGCCCGCTCATAGTGTTCCGCCTCGACACAGGCCTTCTTCGACGCCCGTTCGTGACGCTCGGCTGCAACGCGAGCCTTCTCCGACACCTACAGACGATGCTCGACATCCGCTAGTATGCTCTTAAGAGCCGTGATCTCCTTCTGAAGCTCCTTGCGCTTGTCAGCAAAGCGAGTCTCGTGAAGCCCCAGCTTCTCGCGGTAATCCTTCCGGAGACGCTCCGCCTGCTTGGCAGGCTTCTTCGGTCTACCATATTGGGAAAGACAGGAAGAGCCGAAGAACACGCACCTGCTGGGTACAGCCAGCTTCATCCTCTTCACGGCCCTCGGGGCAGGGCCGTAGATGCTCCTCAACCTCCGACTCTTGCCTAGCGCCGCGAAGGATGGCTGGAGGCCACTGGAGGCAGACGTGCCTAGACCCGGGGCAAGGTCGCGGCAGGCGCTCGTGGCTGGCGCCCCGCTCCCTGATGTGGTGCTCCCCGGACTCGCCTCGACCGGAGGCCGCTGCGCCTCACCTTCAGTCGCTTCAAGAGCCAGCAGCGCATCAGCACCTTCTGCCACCTCCGTCGACACCGACGCCTGAGCTTCGTACACTTTCTCCAAGGACGGAGTCGACCCCAGGCTAGGGACTCCGCCAAGTGCGTCCGCCCCGGAAGGGAAGGACGGGCTCGCAAGCCCTGATACCACCACCAAGGGATCATCATGAGGATCAGGGGTGCCCCCCGGCAATAGTCCCCATGCGTTGAAGCGGGGCATCCTTTCAGCAAGAGCCCTTCCGGCTATAGGAGCCAAGTACAAGGGAGCCGCAGAGCCAGGGCGAGCTCCAGGCACTCCACCGACGAGCAGCCGCAGTAGCCCCTGGAGTGTATCAGGAGGGAGCTGCTTCCGCTGGAGGCACGCGCGATCATCAAGAACCCATATTGGGCTAGAATGGCGCTTGAGTGGGGCGACACGGAGGACAAGGAAGTCCCTCACCACCATTGCCAGGGTCAATCCGCTTCTCCTCAGGTTGGCCGATCGGCGCATCACTGGCTCCGCCCGTGGATCTGAAAGGGCCTCATGCCCCCAGCCCAAGTTCAGCACTGCCGGTGCATTAGGAAGATGGAATTGGGGGCTATACGCGGCGGCATCAACGAACACCCATTGCCGGCGAAACCCTTCTGTGGTTGGGTGAAGCGAGAAGTCAATTCCGGAGGCAGCAGTCGCTTCCACCGCGTGCAGCGACACGCACCCCGAGCGCTGCCCCCTGTCAACCAAGGAGAGGGCGAAGAAGTGGCGAAGCAAGGTCACAGATGGGGAAATGCCAACGAAAGCTTCACATAGGAAGGCGAAGCCGGAAAGAAGGATGATGGACCCAGGGTCCAGGTGTAACGCCCAAATCTGGTAATGTGTGAGCACTGCATAGAAGAATGCGGAGAAAGGGGGAAGGAGACCCCCGAAGATGGCGTGGAGATGAAGCTGGATATCGTTGGCGCCAAGCTCCGCCACCGGCCGAGAAGCAAGCCAGACCCGGGTCGGCCCCCACTCGTTAGATGCGTCGGCCAAGGCGCGACGCACCTTGTCCAGACCCTTCTGGTTCACTATGACGGAGCGGCCCAGCGCCAGCTCGAGCCCCGGCGGTGACGCGGCAGGCTCGCCGTCCCCCCTCTTCTTCGCCTTGCGCAGCATGACGGCAAGGGGGAAGGGGCAAAGAAGGCAAGTGAAGAAAGGGAGCGATTGGGAGGCAGAAAGCAGAGGCGGCAGCAAGAAGCCCTACAGGTTGTGTGATTGGCAAGGCGCACGACTACCAAGACTGCATGGGAGGTGGGGCCGCCCACGTCCCATCCAACCGTCGCACGCCAGCCTGGCCCACAACCTTTGGGGCCCGCGGCGCTTTATCCACGACTAAGGCTTCGCCCCGAAGCCAACTTCGCGCGCGCCTTGGGGCCGGGGGCTACTGTCGGCGTACTAGGAACCAGGGTACCCAGACTTGCCTATCTGCGGGCCGCAACGCGCTCCAACAAGCGGCCTGGTACGGCCCAGCTAATCGACCAGCTATCCAAGACCCTCACGAGGGGGGCTAACCCTCGCGAGGAGAATGACGTCAAGACCTCCTCGGGAGCGGCCTCAGCAAGGTGCTCCGGAGGGGCGGAGAATCCAAGGCCGAGCCTGCCTCAGGAGGAGCAGTGATGTCAGCAATGACGAACCGCGCCAGCGGGTGCCAGCGCCCGCCAGCGGCGCAGTTACCATTTCGGTGCAAGGGGGACAGCACAGGCGTAGGATCCCGAGGAGCGGGGCAAAGGTTTCCTCATTGGTGCAACAAGACCGAAGACCGCAAGGACGACGAGGAGGATGTCACTGTCGAGCCCACCACCGCGTCACCGCCTGATCATTTTGCAGGCGAAGACTGCTTTTGTCAGGGTAGGAACGTCCTTGTGTTCCCGCTCAAAAATGGCCGTTGTGGGATCCCTTCCCGCCTAAACATTTAGGGGGGAGGACCGTGGCCGCCTATATAAGTAGCTAGGATTCCCACTGTGAAGGGGATCGACTGATACACGTTGCCACCACACAAGGAGCAAGAACACTTGCCTCCTGACCCTCCTGAGCTCGGGAACTATTTTACTAGCTCATATTCCAGCTCGCCCAAGGCTAATCCACCAAAGCAGGAAGTAGGGTCTTGCACCACACGGTGGCCCGAACCTAGATAAACTCTTGTCTGTTCTATCTGTTGTTTGCTTGATCGCTTCACCAACGAGGGCGAGGCGCTAGGTAGACATGAGCGGTCGAGATCTTCGTTCACGCCCCTGTGTTCGAACTTCTTGGGTTTTGCGGAGCCCTAAATCCAACAGTTATGACAAGTTCAGAGATGCTCATGTTGACACCAGATTAAACAATGGCTTGAAACCCAGTTGAGATGGCCTCAAATGGAAAAAGTTTCAACATGAAAGTTGCGCATCTCGTCGAAGCGGATGATTTTGATATAAAAAGGTCTTAATCGGAGTCTGTATGCAAAAGTTAGAGCTGAAAATACACAGTTGCATCAGGATGGCCACACACTCCGGGAATGATCATCTGGGTTTTGGATTTCTCCGAGGTTGGCTGGACACTCCGGGGATGTTTGTCTGGATTTTGGATTTTTCTGCCGCAGAATTCAGAAAATGGCCCAAAACCCCCTCAAGATAGCATCTGATCAAAAAACGTTCAACATGAAAGTTGTTTTCGTCTCGTCGAAACTGTCAAGATTGCTTTTTGGGCTCGTTCCATCTGAGGTTGTTTACTGCCTAAAACATGACCCGCTGATACGTCTCCAATGTATCTATAGTTTTTGAGTGTTCCATGTTGTTATATTATCATTCTTGGATGTTCTACAATCATTTTATAATCATTTTATATCATTTTTTGGTACTAACCTAATGACATAGTGCCAGTTGCTGTTTTCTGCATGTTTTTTACATCACAAGAAATCAATATCAAACAGATCCCAAACACCGTGAAACTTTTTGGAGGTTTTTTTGGGCCAGAAGACACATGTTGGGTCAAGGCAGCACCTGGGGAGTGCCCCAAGGGGGGCACCACCCAACAGGGCGCGCCAGGCCCCCCTGGTGCGCCCAGGTGGGTTGTGCCAACCTCGGTGGCCTCCGCATCGCCGCTTTCCTCTATAAATACCACAATATTCCATAAACCCTAGGGGAGTTGACGAAATATTCATCCAGCCGCCACAGAGTCCAGAAACACCAGATCCAATCTAGACACCATCACGAAGGGGTTCACCACTTCCATTGGTGCCTCTCCGATGATGCGTGAGTACTTCCTTCTAGACCTACGGGTCCGTAGTTAGTAGCTAGATGGCTTCCTCTATCTCTTTTGATTCTCAATACAATGGTCTCTTGGAGATCCATATGATGTAAATCTTTTTGCGGTGTGTTTGTTGGGATCTGCTGAACTCTGAGTTTATGATCATATCTATCTTTTTATATCCACGAAAGTTATTTGAGTTTCTTTGATCTCTTATATGCATGATTGCTTATAGCCTCGTATTTCTTCTCCGATATTGGGTTTTGTTTGGCCAACTTGATCTCTTTAACTTGCAATGGGAAGAGGTGCCCGGTAGTGGGTTCGATCTTATGGTGCTTGATCCTAGTGACAGAAGGGGAACCGACACATATGTATCGTTGACACTAAGGATAAAACGATGACATCCATATCTAACACCATAGATAAACGGATCTTGTCTACAACATGTCATCGTTCTTAATGCATTAGTCTGTTTTTCAATGAACTTAATACACTAGATGCATGCTGGATAGCGGTCGATGTGTGGAGTAATAGTAGTAAATGCAGGCAGGAGTCGGTCTACTAATCTTGGATGTGATGCCTATGTAATGATCATTGCCTGGATATCGTCATGATTATTTGAAGTTCTATCAATTTCCCAACAGTAAATTTTTTACCCACCATTTGCTATTTTTCTCGAGAGAAGCCACTAGTGAAACCTACGGCCCCCGGGTCTTCTTTCTCATAAATTTGCCTTTGCGATCAATTTTCCTTTGCTTTGGTTTCAGATCTACTAAACCAGAAACCCAAAAATACATGTCTGCAATTTATTTTTCAACCAATCTACCAATATTTATATCTCTCTCACGTTCATTACCTGAAATGGATTGACAACCCCTTTAACATGTCCGGTTGCCAGGTGTTGTTATTTGTGTGCAGGTGTTGTTTACATTGTGTTGCATGGTTCTCCTACTAGTTCGATAACCTTGGTTTCACATCTGAGGGAAATACCTACCGCCGGTGTGATGCATCATCCCTTCCTCTTTGGGGAAAAACGATGTAGCTTTAAGCGACATCAAAAGGAATTTCTGGCGCCGTTGCCGGGGAGGATCTTCAACATAACCAGGTTCCTAATCACAAATCTCATCTCCTTGCAATTTACAGTATTTCCATTTGCCTCTAGTTTTCATCTCCCCCACTTCACAAATATTTTCCGTTTTATTCGCCTCTCTTTTTTGTTCGCCGTTTTTCTTGCCGGATCTGTTTTTGCGTGTGCTTTTGTTTGTGTAGTCATGATGCCTCAAAGAAAATATTATGATGTTCCTTACCCCAATATTTTGCTTGAAATTGAGAAAATTACTAAGGAGTATATGACTACACAATTTGAGCATAATAAATATTTTACCGAAGAACTCAAGGAGCACTCCGTTGTGCTTGATGGTATAACAAAACAACTTGATGATATTTGTAGAGAAGTTTGCAATCTCCAATCTAAGTATGCTTTTGCTGAAAGTTTGCTAGAAAAAATATCCGATACACAAGCTACTCTAGTAAATCAAATGGCTGCTAAACCAATCTCGATAGAACATAAAAATGATGAAGACATTAAAATGATTGGTATTTCTTCCCTTGATTCCTTGTTTAGTAAAGTTCAACTTGAAGATAAAGGGACTGAAGAAGAGTCAACTTTAGGTAGAAGGCGTCCCAATATTTCGGAGGGTGAAAATCTTGTTGAAATTTTTGATAAAGGTGGGTTTGGAGAGGTCAAGACTTTAACTAGTGATGCACCCACTTTTTTGGATTACAAAGACTTTAATTATGATAGTTTCTCCTTGATTGATTGTACTTCTTTGTTGCAATCCATGATTAATTCACCCCATGCTTATGAACAAAATAAAGCTTTCACTAAACATATTGTTGATGCTATGATGAAAGCTTTTGAAGAAAAAATGGAATTGGAAGTTTCAATTCCTAGGAAATTGCATGATGAATGGGAACCCACTATCAAAATCAAAATTAAAAATTATGAGTGTTTTGCTTTGTGTTATTTGGGTGCTAGTGTTTCCACTATTCTGAAATCTCTTTGCGATGTTCTTGGTCTTACCAATATTGAAGATTGCTCTCTTAATTTGCATACGGTGGATTCCACTATTAAAAAGCCTTTGGGAAGGACCAATGATGTTCTTATTCTTGGAAATAGGAACTATGTACCCATAGACTTTATTGTTCTTGATATTAATTGCAATCCGTCTTGCCCTATTATATTTGGTAGACCGTTTTTGTGCACTATTGGCGCGGTGATTGACATGAAAGAAGGGAATAATAAATTCCAATTTCCCTTGAGAAAGGGGATGGAACACTTCCCTAGAACCAATATGAAATTACCTTATGAATTTATAATGAGGGGAACTTATGGAACATCCAACAAGGATGACAATACTTAAAATCCTGGAATTATGCCTAGCTAAAGGCGTAAAACGATAGCGCTTGTTGGGAGGCAACCCAATGAATAAAAGTTATTTTTGCCTTTTGATTTCTGTTATTGAGTGTTAGCATAGTTATGCTACTGGTATGATTGTGTTTTTTGTGTTTTAATTAGTGTTTGTGCCAAGTAGAACCGATAGGATCTTCTTGGGTGATAGTTGTTTGATCTTGCTGAAAAGGACACAAACTTTGCGCTCACGAGAAAAATTCTCATTTTTAACAGAAAGAGTTTTTAGTTGATTCTTTTTGCAGAAGATCAATATACAAATTTCCCACGTGGAACTATGTTTATCAAGATTTTTAGAGTTCCAGAAGTTTTCGAAACTTCCAGATTACTACAAATTGTTCTGTTTTTGACAAATTTATTTTCTTTGTGTTGTGTGCTTATTTTGATGGCTCTATGGTTTTATTTGATGAGTTTTTGCCATAAAAAAGTTGGAATACAGTAGATATAATACAAATAAAAAATATGAATTGGTTTACTACAATACTTATAGTAGTGATCTACTTTCTTACACTAACGGATCTCACGAAAGTTTTATTGGAGTTTTGTGTGATTGAAGTTTTCAAGTTTTGGGTTATTTTACGATGGATGAAGGAAGGATGGAAGAGCCTAAGCTTGGGGATGCCCCGGAATCCCAAGCTATTATCAAAAAAGGAGCAACCAACTAAGCTTGGGGATGCCCCCGAGTGGCATCCCCTCTTTCTTCCAACAAATATCGGTATTTCACTCGAAACTATATTTTTATTCGTCACATGATATGTGTTTTGCTTGGAGCATCTTGTATGATATGAGTCCTAGCTTGTTTTGTTTTGCTTTCTAAGTCATCAATCCTTGCTTTACACACCTATTTCAGAGAGCCAAAATTATGCCACGACTTGTTAGAATAGCTCTCTATGCTTCACTTAAATTTCTATGAGCTAGGACTTGCTCTAGTGCTTCACTTATATCTTTTTGAGCACGTTGTGCTTAGTATTTTTGAAGAAATACTCTCATGCTTCACTTAGGTTTATTTGAGAGTTAGTAAAATAATAAAGAAATTCTCTCTTGCTTCACTTAAATTATTTTCAGAGAAAGAAAGAAAAATCATGCTCATAATCTTCACTTGTATTTGTTTGAGCTTATCAAAAGTAACACATAAAAATTAGTTCCAAAGTGATAGATATCCAAGAAGGATATAATAAAAACTTTCTTGAAGATCATTGGACAAAATAAACTTGATTCCTAGTAATAGTTTTGAGACATGATGATGTGATATGTGAGTTATGTTGATAAGTAATTGTGCTCTAGTAAAAATATTAGTGTTAAAGTTTGTGATTCCCTATGCAAGCATGAAAGTCAATAATTATGCAACGAAAGTATATCCTACTTGTGGTGCATTATTCGGTGTTATTTATACTCAAGGTGTGCTTACGAGATTATTTGTTTCATGGTTGGTCGCTTCCCAGTTTTTTGCTAGCCTTCATTTTGCACTAAGTATGATCTCTACTTGTGCATCCAAAATCCTTTATCCCGGTTTTGCCACATGAGTCCACCATACCTACCTATATGCGGTATTTCCTTGTTGTTCTAAGCAAATTTGTATGTGCCATCTCTAATTTTCAAAATAAATTTCCCTTTTGTGTGCCCGTACCGCTCGCGAGGCGGTGAGGGGTGGCCAATATTTTCCATGCTAGATGTGTTATTCTCACGATGAGTGTTTATTCACTTATCATTGCACGAGAGTAAGGCAAAGATATTAGGGATGCCCAGTCTCGAAATGAAAAACAAATTTACTTTATGTTGTTAAATAATAAATTCCTTGGAAAGTGTTTGTATGGAAGCCAACCGTGGATGCGGCTAGCCATGGATCGTGAAAGTTTGGTGGAAAATAAATAAACTTTATTTTATGTTTGGGAACTGCCTATGATATATCTAGCATGGAAAGTGTTGAGAACCTCAAGTCGTTCTCGTTGGTGGGAAAAGTATACCTCCCAATTTCTTTATCTCTCAATTTAAGCTTTGAGCTCTGGCACCTCTACAAATCCCTACTTCCCTCTACGAAGGGCCTTTCTTTTACTTATGCATTTTTTACTTTTGAATTTGAGTCTCCATCTTCTCTTAAAAGCACCAACTAATATACGAATGTGTTTCATGAATGGATCAATGGTTGAGCATAATGGGCTAGGGATAACTTATTTTAGCATTGATATTTTCAAAGACATGGTTGCTTGTTGATATGCTTGAATATCTAATTTATTATGTCAAAGCTAGACTATTGCTTTGAACCATATAAAAGTCCAAATGTCCATGCTATAAAGAAAATAATATGATATGACATGATAGGCAGCATTCCACATCAAAAATTCTGTTTTTATCACTTACCTACTCGAGGACGAGCAGGAGTTAAGCTTGGGGATGCTCATACGTCTCCAGCGTATCTATAATTTTTGATTGTTCCATGTTGTTATATTATCATTCTTGGATATTTTACAATCATTTTACATCATTTTTTGGTACTAACCTATTGACATAGTGCCAAGTGCCAGTTGTTGTTTTCTGCATGTTTTTTACATCGCGGGAAATCAATATCAAACGGATCCCAAACACCACAAAACTTTTTGGAGATTTTTTTGGGCCAGAAGACACCTGTTGGGCCAAGGCAACACCTAGGGAGTGCCCCGAGGGGGGAACAACCCACCAGGGCGTGTCAGCCCCCCCCCCCTAGCGCGCCCAGGTGGGTTGTGCCCACCTCGGTGACCTCCCGCACCGCCTCTTAGCTCTATAAATACACAATATTCCAGAAACCCTAGGGGAGTCGACAAAATAATCATCCAGCTACCGCAGAGTACAGAAACACCAGATCAAATCTAGACACCATCACGGAGGGTTTCACCACTTCCATTGGTGCCTATGAACCGATTGGTCTTGTGAGTGTTGAGCTTATTGCAAGCATGTCTTGAATAAGAAAAGTGTGTGATCATTCATGTTTACCTTCAAGACATCATCCAAATGAATAGAGTTGGAAAGATTCAAGGTTGATCAAGACTAAGTACAGAGAGTGTTTCAAGTTGATCAACACAAAGCGTAGAAGATGTACGGAGAGGGATCAAGTGATCCCATGGTATGGTAAGCATTGTCAATTACGCTTTGTGTACTAACCCATGGTCTTTGTGAGAGTTCTATGTGGGGTTAGGTTATCTTCCATGGGCTTGCGTCAAGAGGTAGATCACATACAACCCATGGAGGATTGAGGGAGTCCTGGATCGGGGGGTCCTCGTGTGGCCGAACAAACTCCTGGTGGGCTGGACTGGTGGGCCATGAAGATTACTATAGAAGATCATCTCTCGTATCCGGATAGGACTCCTGAATTCCTGTAATGGCAAGTTTAGGCTCGGGTGTAGATTTTCCTTCCTCTGCAAGATGATATGTACAAACCGTAGGCCCCTCCGGTGTGTATATAAACCGGAGGGTTTAGTCCGTAGAGGCTAATAGAGAATCATCAATCCTCATAGGCTGAAACTTAGGGTTTTAGCCTTTACAATCTCGAGGTAGATCAACTCTTGTACACATTTTCATCCATATTAATATAGCAGGAAGTAGGGTTTTACCTCGATCGAGAGGGCCTGAACCTGGGTAAACATCGTGTCCCCTACCTCCTGTTAATATCAATCCTTGGACGCATAGTTCGGGGCCCCCTACCCGAGATCCGCCGGTTTTGACACCAACATTAGTGCTTTCATTGAGAGTTCCACTATGTCGTCGACGGAAGGTTTGATGGATCACGTCGACAACTGTAACAGCGACGTCGAGGGAATTTTCCCTCCCGGCCAACTCTTCGTGTTCGGTGGCTTCGCGCTTCGGGCCAACACTGAAGGCCACCTTGAGCAGATCGAGAGCTACGCCCCTGGCCATCATGTCAGATTCGGTAGCCTGAACTACGTTGCCGACGTCCGAGGAGACTTGATCTTCGTCGGATTCGATTCAGTGGCAACCCCTCTCTGCCACCACGATGATCATGACTTAGCTCTGTCATCGAATCAGGAAATAGCACCTGCAACAGTTCTGGCCCTAGATCCAGAACGCATCGCGCCACACGAAGATGGGAAGCTCAACCCCACCATGGGAGCCGCAGACTCTACGGTGATGGAGCCGCACACAGACCCAACTGATGGGGTATGTGTTACCGGAACCCCGGACTTAGCTCCGGTATCTGATTCCGAACTACGCGTAAGTGCGCCCCGCAAATCCAATCAGGCGCCTATCGCCGAATTCTGTGTTGCAGATAGTTTCCAGCACTCACCACTTGGCGACATGTTAAGGTCATTGAGATCACTCTCCTTGGACGAGAACACACAGCCGCACTATACCCGGTTCGAACTGGAGGCTGATGAACAACCGCGCTGTACCCAAGAGGATGAAGAATTTCGTTCCCCACCCACCACCCACTTGGTAGCCACGATTGAAGATCTAACCGATCTACTCGACTACGCTTTAGAAGACTTTGACGGGATGGACCTCGAAGCTGAAGCAGATACAGATCAAAGCAGGCCCATAACAGGGCGGTGGAAAGCTACGTCTTCATATGACGTGGATATGGTGGACACACCCAAAGAGGCAGAAGGCAACGGTGAAAACAATCCGATAGAGGATAAACCTGCCGAAGAACCTCCCAAGCGTCGATGTCAAAAACGCCGAGCAAAATCCCGTAAAGGAAAGGATAGCAACATCGCAACTAATGACGGTGATATTCCGGAACAAGCCGAAGACCCCACAGACCTAGCGTTAGAGCAGGAGGAGCGAGAGGACGGCGAACAGAGTCCGAAGCCGCAGTCCGATGACAGCGATGCCGAAGACGATGACTATGAACCGATCTCCGAAGAAGAGGTTAGCCTGGATGACGATGAATATACCGTCCCAAAAGAACCCTCTGAACAAAAACGCTACCATCAGTGGCTTATAGCCATCGCACGGAGCTTAAAAAGCAGCAGAGACAGCTTCGAGCTGCACAAGACACGCTCAATGATAGATGGAATGAGGTGCTATACGCCGAACAGAAACATGGCTTTAATGGCTAAACCAAAGGCTATCCCAAGCACAAGCTGCTGCCCAAATTCGACGACGAGGCTATTGCACCCGTCCCACCAAAATATAACACCGCCGACAAGCCGGACCGACCACCTCGCAGACGAGATAGATTTGCTAGCAATGGCATAAACAAGCCCCCACCCCATAAAGGAAAGGAGGATGCAGCCCAAGTCCGAAGGCATGATCTGCGCGAGGACCTAAACAAAAAAGCTGGCAAGACCAGGTCTATATTCAGACCCAGAGATCGAGCTCCCGCACGGGACGGCGGCTATCAAGCTAATCGCGCCGGTGACATACCAGTTCGGGGTCAATACGGAACACCACAACCATCGGACGTACGCCATGATATAGCAAGATACAGAGGAGCTTCACACCCTCTATGCTTTACCGATGAGGTACTGGGACATGATTTCCCATAAGGGTTTAAACCCGTGAACATCGAAGCGTACGATGGATTGATGGATCCTGCCATCTGGATAGAAGAATTTTTTTCTTCACATTCACATGGCTCGAGGAGATGATCTCCACGCCATCAAATATTTACCCCTCAAGCTGAAAGGACCAGCTCGGCACTGGCTAAACAGTCTCCCAGAAAACTCCATTGGGAGTTGGGAAGAACTTGAGGACGCTTTTCGGGCCAATTTTCAAGGGACTTATGTCCGGCCCCCGGACGCTAACAATTTAAGTCACATCATACAAGAACCCGGGGAGTCAGCCCGCAAGCTTTGGAACCGGATTCTCACTAAGAACCAGATCGTCGACTGTCCGGACGCCGAAGCCTTAGCGGCATTCAAGCATAGTATCCGGGACGAGTGGCTAGCCAGACACCTTGGATAGGAAAAGCCGAGGACAATGGCAGCCCTAACTACACTCATGACTCGCTTTTGCATGGGTGAGGATAGCTGGTTAGCTCGTAGCAGCACCAGCGACCCTGGAACATCTGAAGTCAGTGACGGCAATGGAAAGCCACGGCGCAATAAAAATAAGCGTCGAAACAATCCTGGAAGCCCAGATGATACAGCGGTAAACGCTGGATTCAGCGGTTCCAGACCCGGTCAATGGAAGAAGCCATTTAACGGCAACAAAGACGGTCCATCGAGTTTGGAAAGAATATTAGACAGGCCCTGCCAAATCCATGGTACCCCAGAAAAACCTGCCAATCACACCAACCATAACTGTTGGGTTTTCAAGCAGGCCGGCAAGCTAAACGCCGAACACAAGGGGAAGGAGCCTCAGAGCGAAGACGAGGATGAACCTCGCCAGCCGAATATAGGGAGACAGAAGAAATTTCCACCGGAGGTCAAAACAGTGAACATGATATATGCCACTCATATCCCAAAGAGGGAGTGCAAACGCGCACTCCGAGACATCTATGTCGTTGAGCCTATTGCCCCAAAATTCAACCCATGGTCAGCTTGTCCGATCACTTTCGATCGCAGGGATCATCTGACTAGTATTTGGCACGGGGGTTCGGCTAACCTAGTGCTCGACCCAATAATAGATGGATACCATCTAACCCGATTCCTTATGGACGGCAGCAGTAGTCTCAATCTGATATATCAGGACACTGCCCGCAAGATGGGGATCGACCCATCAAGAATCAAGCCAAGCAGCACGACCTTTAAAGGAGTGATATCGGGCGTTGAAGCTCGCTGCACGGGCTCCTTAACATTGGAGGTTGTATTCGGTTCTCCCGACAACTTTCGAAGCGAAGAACTGATCTTCGACATAGCTCCATTCTGAAGTGGCTATCATGCCCTACTCGAAAGAACGGCCTTCGCCCGCTTTAATGCAGTCCTGCATTATGCCTATTTAAAGCTCAAGATGCATGGACCACGTGGCGTTATCACGGTCAATGGAAATATGGAGCGCTCTCTCCGTACGGAGGAAGATACTGCGGCCTTAGCAGCCGAATACAATGTGGCCTATTCAAGCCAGATAATGTATCAATAGCGGACACAGCTAAACATGTCCAACACACGCCTCGGTGCGGCAGCTCAGATGAACCTGAGCAAGATTGACAGCTATGCCCCCATCGACCGCCCCACATGGTGATAGCATATGTACCTCGAGTACAAAATTATGCCCTAAAAATTCCTTGGGCGGCTGATACGTCCAAAACGTATCTATAATTTCTGCTTGCACCATGCCTCTTTTGGGTGATATTGCCATGATATTTATACACTTCCATACACTTTTGATCATATTTGGACTAACCTATTAACTCAATGCACCCCAGTGCCAGTTTCTGTTTTCGGCTGTTTTTGTATTTCAGGTTTTCCCATTACGAGAACTGCCAGAAAAATCCCAGAAAAATTATATAAAAAATCAGCGTTCTAGAAGCTACCAGGCACCCGAAGCACAGCCGGAGGGGGGCCACCAGGGCTCCAGGCGCCCTGGTGGCGCCCCCCCCTGGGCCGCGCCGGGGGGCGCCTGAGCCCCCCCCGAGCCTCGTCTGATGCCCCCCTTTGGCATATATTTATACCGTCTCCCGAAACCCTTGAGACGGGAACCCTTTTTCGCGATCTCATCTCTGTTCCGCCGCCGCCGCGCTTCCAAGATCGGGAGCACCAGGAGAACTCTTCCCGACACCCTGCCGGAGGGGAGGATCACCATCGGGAGCTTCTCCACCACCATGGACGCCTCCCGGATGGGTTGTGAGTAGTCTCCCTTGGACCATGGGTCCATGACCAGTAGCTATGTGATGTTCTCCTCCCGTTCTTGGGCTTCGCTAATTAGTTCTCGTGAGCTGCCCTACATGATCGAGGCACATATGTAATCCTTATGCTGTTGCTATGATGAGTTTGCTGGGATCCGATGGATTATGAGATTATGCTCAGATTGTGTTTGAGTAATATATTTGATTCACCTCTTTTATATTTATGTTCGTAAGTAATTCTTGCATGTTCTCCGTTGTTATTTATTGCTTTGGCCAAGTAGTAGGTAGTGACTCCAAGAGGGAACGTTATGCTTGATTGTGGGTTCATGCCCCTCGATGACTAGCTTGAGTGACAGAAACATGAGTCTAGGGGATGTGCTGTTGCCACAAGGGGGAAAACAACGGTGCTTGTGCCCGCGGGTGCAAGGATTGTTTACTTTACGCAAAGTTCTTTTAATGCAGTTGTCTGTTGCTTTGAGTTTACACTATGGGTGGGACTCGCAACTTAATACCAGCGAGATGTTCTGGATAGATATCTCAAGGTGGATGATTAGTAGTAGATGCAGATGGATTTCGGTCTACTTACCTCGGCGTACCGCCCATGCTTTGAACCTCTACCTTTCTTGCAACATAGTTAGCATTGGTTTGCGCACATAATTCTGTCAATTGCCCAGCTGTAATTCGTTCACCTCACATAGCTGTTTTATCGTCTTTTGGGAGAGAGACATCACTAGTGAACATCATGGGACCCCGGTCCATATTACCATCACTGATCACATCCACTATTTACTTTCTGTTTTTACTTACTATTTGCAGCAATACCTATCACTATTATCACTTGCGTTTGATCCTTTGTAAACGACAAGGCCGGAGGGATTGACAACCTCTCTGTACTCGTTGGGAGCAAAGTTATTTGTATCTGTGTGTAGGTCCACGTTGATTGCTAATATCTGGCGCCGTTAGCAGTTGACACCTTCTTGTTGAAACTGGGAGTCTCATGGAAATCGATCCTTGGTATTGCCAAGGGAAAACTTCCGCTACACTGCATCTCAAACCTTCCACTTGGGGTAACCAACGAGGGGCGAGAAGCCATCAAGCAGCGGCGATGAGGGGCGCCCGCATACAGGCCGTAGTTCGGCTAGACCCTATTCGTACTTTAAACTTATCTTCTCTTGGTTCATTAAAACGAACCAGACTTACTTTGGCCACACTGGATTGACTTCTTCGTTTCCAGGTTTTATTTCTTTATACAGATGGCCATCATACTCATACCTTCAAGGACACATTACAAAGGAGAAAACAGCGCAGACGTGCAGCAGGGACCCGCACTAAGGTTTCTTTTTTAGATTAAGACCCTGTGTAAACCTTTTTTTTCTCTTTCTTGTTATATACCTTTTTGGCATGTAAAATGTCCAAAAAGGTCATCGACATTATCTGTAAAGTTTGCGGCTCGCCGTACTATAGAGGGATATTAATAGAACAATTTTATCCATGTCATATTCGGAGTTTTATTCACTCACCATGGAATGTTCTCTTCTCGCATCAGATTGCCATATGTGTCTTGTCAATAAAGGTTTACTACCAGGGGCTGCATTCAGTTCTAGTATATGCTGAAAAGATCGAATACATATAGGGAGTGTTCGGCGTCCTGGATGTTTGCATTATATGCATCAGTTCCGAATCATGTCTTCTGTCAATAGTTGGGTTGCCCGGCTCCTGTGTTTACCCCTACGTTCCCGATTGTTCGGCTAGGGTGTAAAGGGAGAACTGTTGCGATAGTACTTCTGGCTAGTCCGGTCAAGTACCTCAGTAGAGAAAGCCAAAAACTGACTATCATGATCAGCGAGAACCTGGCCTGCAATCCGATGACTTAGTTTTACACTACGATCGATAGAGACCTACCCCGTGTTATATGAAGGGTTGGTTTTTCACCCAGCCAAAGTGCAATTGGATACTTCATCCGCACCAGGGGCTAGTACCTAGCCCCACTTGTCAAACTCCTACGACCAAGTGAAAGGAATAACGACGCATAGTCTGATTGCCTGGTTTGCCCCGCATACACCTCTTATACGGACCAAGATGTTGGATAAAGTGTGTATTTGCATATGACCGAACACCCCAGTACTATGTACCTGGGGGCTGAAGCCGACGACTGGAAACTTTCAGATTTGGATAAACAGTCACACATGAGGTAAAAAAAGATGCTGATATTATAAATAGCGCAATAGTTATATACAATGGATTCGTAAGCATAGTCTTTACATCCGGATACAATTAATTGAAAACAACATCCTTCAAACACTGGCCTTCTACAAGGCGGGCGCCGTCGATGACGTCCTCGAAGTACTTCTCCGGCTTGCGGTGCTCCTTGCTTGCGGGCGGGCCGGCAGTTGCTATGGGGGTGTTTGGTTGCCTGGGTGGCTCTAGCCTGCATCGCATGAGGGATCATGGGTGAGTCTAGCCTGGTTGAGCTGATGCAAAGATGAGTCGAGATGTGTGTTTGGTGGATTGTATGATATAGGCGCACGAGAGATGCAATACATAGCAGATATTGTTTGGTAGGCTGCATTTGACCTTAATTATGTGAATTTTTTTCTCTTCCAATAAAAGGTGTGTTTAATGAGATGGATTTACACAGACCACAGGTACTTACATATCAAGGCTACGGCATGAGCTTACATTACTAGTCATCAAAAAAATTAAAGATGGACAAAGACATGCATCCGCCCATAGATGAACCTGCGGCCAAATCTACTAGAACATCCTACAAACCACAGATGAAATCGACATGCATCACCGAGAAAAGATCCTAAAACTCAATCTACTCACATACTGCTACTACGGTGGGTGGCATGGAGAGCTTTCTGCAGGGCCGGATGTGCTCGGCCATGGCGGAGTTCAGCGGCGTTGGGGCGGTGGTGGAACCCGACGAGTCTAGGAGGGGAGGCGAGCCGCCGGCATGGGCGTGGAGGAGCGCCGGCGATGGAGATCGGACTAGTGGTGGGCGAGGGAGCTCCGGTCAGCTGCGCACGCGAGGGCTCAGATGGTGGTGGCGGCGGGTTGGTGTTCTCCGATCTGATGCGTGCGAGCAAGAAGAGATAAGCGAGATATGCGAAGTTGTAGTCGAGGCACGGATGCGGGCGCAGGCATGGCTCCCGCGTACGCCCGATTCCTGCGTTCCCCTCAGCCTGGCTGAGAGGGCTCCTTTTGCATCGATGGGGCCAGGCTGAGGAGGCCACGCAGGAAACCAATCACACTCGAATTTGCACGGCAGGTGCGAGCTAGGTGCGGCCCAGTCATCCAAACACGCCCAATATGCACTACGTTCATCTTCGCCCAGTGCACATTGATGCGCGCGAAGGCCATCCGAGCCCCTTCTATGCAAACCGACCGCGTTAATGTGTCGACCCGCGGACTCGCCTCGATGAGCCACTTCACCAACCCGAAGTAACTACTTGGGATTGGCTCAGCGGGCCATAACCGTACTATCAAGTCGTTCATGGCCGAACTCGCTATGTTGTGCAGCTCGACCAACTGCTTCATGTGGTCGCTGAGGGGCATCGGATGTTTTGGCGCCTCGAACTGCAACCAAAATAGCTTCTATGTGTTGTTCCCCTCCAGGGCACAGAAATACTAGGCGGCGTCTGCGCTTCTCCTTGGAAGATCAGCAAACACGCCTGGAGAACTCCACAATCGTGTCAGCCCAATTTACTTCCGCCCTCCGAAGATGCTCTGTAAGAGAAATATCTTACCAGATGCTATCTGTTGTGCCTGCTCAATCTCTTGACGAGCACTACGCGTCTCGCCTCGCGTGTCCTGGGCAGACTTTACTGCCGCAGACAGCTCGGTCGCCTGTTTTGAAGCCGTCTTCTCTGATGCCTCACACTTACGGATGGCATCTTGAAGCTCGACCTCGACTTCGGACACCCAAGACTTGTGCTTCTCGCACTCCGCTTTTTCGGCCTCTAAATCAGCAGCCGCTTTATCAACGGCCACCTTGTTTGCCTTGGCTCCTCCTTGGCCCTGGCAACCTCGCCCTTAAGGGCCTCGAGCTCAGCTGCGCTGACTGTGTAGTACAGAATACAATGTTAGAGTTTGTACTCATACTTAATAACTTAAGTCTTATTGACATTTAAATCAAAATTCGCATACCTTGCGTTTCATCAAAACACCGGTTGATGCAGTCGAGGTCCGCATTGGCTACCTCGAGCTTCTGATTTAGTTCGGCGACCTCTGCATCTCATGCAGTCACCGTAACTAAAGAAGCCTGCACAACAGTTCAGCTCTGTAAATATGCTACTCTATGGATACTTTGTCCGATTCTTTTCAGAATCACACAAAGCATCAGGGGCTACTGGCTATATATGTGCACTTAAAACAAATAAAATTTCTTAAAAGCATTACACGACTTACCTCAAAGCCTGTTAAAAGGATGTTGAAGGCTTCATTCAGTCCGCCCTGGACGGACTGAATCTTCTTCATCACCGCACCCATCATGGTGCGGTGTTCTTCAATGACGAGAGCACCTTGCAGTGCTCCCTCCATAGAATCCGGCGCCTCCGGATTCACTTCGGGCGCTGCCGTATCCTCCTCCGCTTGAGAAGTGGGATCTTCAAACCGCGGAGCCACGCTAGGCTCCGGGACGGTGTTCGGTGGGACCCCGGACTATGCAAGCCCCACATCTTCGGTCTCCATGGGGGTCGTTTCCCCATGGTCAGCGGCCGCCGAGGTATTACCCTTGGCCGCCCTGTCTCCTGCCCCGCCCTCATCTCCTTGGGCGGAGAGAACCCTCTAGGACGACACATCGGTCTCCCCGCCGATTACGGGCGATGAAGCCCGAACTGGCGGGTCACTCTCCGTCTCCCCAGGCGCCCGAGAGTTCCCCTCTGATGATGTAACATCGGGGTTTACACCGGGAGGGCTGTAGGTCAGCAGGAGAAGAATACTAAGTAGGCATCATAAATACTAAATAAACAAAGGTGAAATAGCCAATCCGGACAAACTTACGATTCGGACAGGGGTTTTACCCTAGGCTTCACCACGAAGTTGTGTTCGGACGAATTCGAACTATCTCTGAGCTTCAGCTTCCTCTTCCTCCGGGGCGCGGCCGTGCTCGTGTCAGTGACGGCCCCCCTCTACATCCCCCTGCCTTGCGCGGGAGGTACTTCTCCTTCCTCCTCTTCCTCCTCATCATCTTCCTCCACATCGTCAGAGGAAAAAATATGGAGGTCCTCGGGTTGCTTGCCCGCAGGACGGGGGTTGTTTCCAGCCCCCTTGCCCTTTGTCTTCTTGGGCTTCTTGATCGGCGCCTTGTACGGCACCGGAACCAGCATTGCCGTCAATAGTGGCAATGCTGGGTCTTTGGGCAGAGGTGTCGGACACTTGATCCGGGTTGCCTTCTTCGTCCAAGACTGTATATCACATAAAAATTCCAACTCCTATTATCATTAAGTAATAGGAAAGGACAAGTGTTCGGCAGAGATCATTATTACCTCGGTGGCGGAAACTTCGGTACTGAAGCCCGCATCCTCGTTCTCTTCGGGCCATTCCTCCTGGCTCTTGAAGAGGTCCTTCCAGATCTCTTTGTGCGTGGAGCCGAAGAGATGCTTTAGCGGCTTGTCTCCTGTCGGATCGAACTCCCATAGGGAAAAATCCCGGCTTTGGCAAGGGAGAACGAGCCGAGTCAGCATCACCTGGACCACGGAGGAGAGCAGGTGCCCCTTGGAGATCACGCCGGACACACGGCCCACGAGAGTCGTCTCATTGGGCGACACCCAGTCCAGACCCTTTTTGGTCCAGGAGGTTAGCCTCTCTGGGGGTCCAGATCTGAAAGCAGGCTTCGCCGCCCAGTTGGTGTCGCGGGGCTCGGTGATATAGAACCACTCATGCTCCCAGACTTTGTTCGTCTCCACGAACGAGCCCTTGGGCCAAGTTGCGTTCGGGAGCTTACTAATCATAGCGCCCCCGCACTCTGCATGTTCCCCGTTCACCACCTTCGGCTTCACGTTGAAGGTCTTAAGCCACAGGCCGAAGTGTGGGGGGACGCGGAGAAAAGCTTCACACATCACTATGAATGCGGATATGTGAAGGATTGAGTTCGGAGCTAGATCATGGAAATCTAGCCCGTAGAAAAACAAAAGACCCCGAACAAACGGGTGGAGTGGGAACCCTAGCCCCCTAAAAAATGAGAGGTGAATACTACCCTCTTGCCCGCCTTTGGGACGGGAGTCACCTGGCACCTAGGGGGGACTCGATGTGTGATATCGTCGGCGAGATACCCCACACTCCGTAGGTCCTTCACGGTCTTTTCGGTGACCGTGGATACCTCCCACTTGCCTCTAGCACCGGATCCAGCCATTGCTGGGAAGGGGAATAGTGGTCGAGGAACAAGGAGCTGTGGACGCAGGAGACTAGAGTACGGGGGGTAAGGGAGATTGGAGAGCTCGAGCTTGAGGAAGGTGTGGGGCTGATGAAAGGGATTGGAGTCCTTTTATAACGTTGTGGATACAGAGCGTCCCCCCATCTTAGCCATAAAACTCGCCGGTTCCCAAAGCGGTCGTGCATAATGCGCGGCGTGGGTGCTCACGTCACAATGATGAAAATCCCACAATAAGCGGGCACGATCTCTACTCTGACGGGACGTGTCGATGTGGATATGCCTCAATACGCGAAACTAGGACCAAATAAAACGGTTCGATATGTTAGTGGGTTGGACGCGACGCTTCACCCAAAAGTTGTCAGTAAAGACACATTATTCATTTTCTTTAAAAGCCTTGCCTTTGAGGATAAGGGTTGTACTAATCTTGCAGAGCCGAACACAATCCATCTATTTGCAGAAGATATATTCAGGAGGAGGAACCCGCCTTGCAATGCCAAAGACAATACGGAAGCCGAACTCATCGTCATCGAAGACAGGTTCAGGGGCTGCTGAGGGAGTCCTGGATCGGGGGGTCCTCGTGTGGCCGGACAAACTCCTGGTGGGCCGGACTGGTGGGCCATGAAGATTACTATAGAAGATCATCTCTCGTATCCGGATAGGACTCATGAATTCCTGTAATGGCAAGTTTAAGCTCGGGTGTAGATTTTCCTTCATCTGCAAGATGATACGTACAAACCCCAGGCCCCTCCGGTGTGTATATAAACCGGAGGGTTTAGTCCGTAGAGGCTAATAGAGAATCATTCAACCCTCATAGGCTGAAACTTTGGGTTTTAGCCTTTACGATCTCGAGGTAGATCATCTCTTGTACACATATTCATCCATATTAATATAGCAGGAAGTAGGGTTTTACCTCGATCGAGAGGGCCTGAACCTGGGTAAACATCGTGTCCCCTCCCTCCTGTTAACATCAATCCTCAGACGCGTAGTTCGGGACCCCCTACCCGAGATCCGCCGGTTTTGACACCGACAAGGATGACATCAAATCAAGGTTGTGGTGTGCAAGTCCAAGTGATGCATCACAAAGAGATCAAGTGCTTGAAGCTTGCCGTTCATTGTGGTGACAATGAACTTGTGAAGATGTGCCGAAGAGTGGCTCACCCATAGTGGAGTATGGGGGAGCAATCTACTAGTCTTCATCGAGCCAACGAAATCAAGAAAGGTGGTCCAACTTGAGGATGTCAAGATCGTCTACATCTAGCTCAAGTGGACTTTGTGCAAGGCAAAGGTTTGCCCTTGATAGGTTCTCTATTTTACCGGTCTCATGATGGTAGTTTGGAGACTAGGTTATAGGATTGATTTATGTACTATCAGGGGGGCTCTCAAGTGGGTAGCTTGATCATATCGTTCATAGAAAGCTCAAACCATTGCATGCCTGCATCATATTTCTTGGTTCTTGTTTGGCTTTCTTCTTGCGAGATTTGGAGCTTATGGTCATCTTCTTGACAAGCTTGAGTTCATCAAAAACGGAGTTCACATGCTTCTTCTATTGCGTTTTCGGTGTTGGAGGTTTTATCGGTCTCTTTCGAGGAAGGGTTCTCTCCATTTTCTTATGGGCATTTTCTCATTTGCTTCTTATTGTTATTTCTATCAAAATTGTGTTAGGTCATGTCGTTAGCTTTCCAACAAACTTGATTTCCTTGAATTCGGAGTCCGATTGCAAAAGTTGTGTCAGTTTTGGTGTCCTCAAAAGGGCTGCAGCGGTACTACCGCAAACGGGAGCGATACTACCGCTTGGAGCGGATGTAATTTTTTACTTCCGTGGCTTACTTCCGCTCCGGACCAAAAACTCATCATAAGTCCAGTGGTGGTAGGCATGGATGTAATTTTTTAGTACCGTTCGCAAGCTGTAGTACCGCTACCCTTAGCAGTAGTTGTTGGGGAACGTAGTATTTCAAAATATTCCTACGATCATGCAAGATCTATCTACTAGATGCATAGCAACGAGAGGGGAGAGTGTGTCTACGTACCCGCGTAGACCGAAAGCGGAAGCGTCTAGTGATGCGGTTGATGTAGTCGAACGTCTTCGCGATCCAACCGATCCAAGCACCAAACGTATGGCACCTCCGCGTTCAGCACACGTTCAGCTCGATGACGTCCCATGAGCTCTTGATCCAGTTGAGCTTCACAGGAGATTTTCGTCAGCATGACGGCGTGGTGATGGAGACGATGAAGCTACCGGCGCAGGGCTTCACCTAAGCACTGCAACGGTATGACCGAGGTGTGTTTCTGTGGAGGGGGGCACCGCACACGGCTAAAACGATGTTGCTTGTGTGTCTTTGGGTACCCCCTGCCCCCGTATATAAAGGAGCAAGGGGGGAGGTGCGGCCGGCCAGGGGGCACGCCATAGGAGTAGGATTCCTACTCCTAGTAGGAATAGGAAACCCCTTTCCTATTCCTACTAGGAGTAGGAAAGAAAGAAGGAGAGGAGAAGGAAGGAGAGGCCCCCCACCCACTCCTAGTTCAACTAGGATTCCTAGGGGGTGCGGCCAGACCTAGTGGGAGGCCTCTCTCTTTCCCTCATAGGCCCACTATGGCCCATACTCCCTCGGGGGGTTCCGGTAACCCCTCCAGCACTCCGGTTTTATCCGATAACATCCGGAACACTTCCGGTGTCCAAATATAGTCGTCCAATATATTAATCTTTATGTCTTAGACATTCCGAGACTCCTCGTCATCTCCGTGATCTCATCTGGGACTCCTAACTACCATCGGTACATCAAAACTCATAAACTCATAATACCGATCGTCATCAAACGTTAAGCGTGCGGACCCTACGGGTTCGAGAACTATGTAGACATGACCGAGACTCATCTCCGGTGAATAACCAATAGCGGAACTTGGATGCTCATATGGGCTCCTACATATTCTACGAAGATCTTTATCGGTCAAACTGTATAACAACATACGTTGTTCCCTTTGTCATCGGTATGTTACTTGCCCGAGATTCGATCGTCGGTATCTCAATACCTAGTTCAATCTCATTGCTGGCTAGTCTCTTTACTCGTTCCGTAATACATCATCTCGTGACTAACTCATTAGTCATTTGCTTGCAAGGCTTATTATGATGTGCATTACCGAGAGGGCCCAGTGATACCTCTCTAACACTCAGAGTGAGAAATCATATTCTTGATCTATGCCAACACCACGAACACCTTCGGAGACACCTGTAGAGCATCTTTATAATCACCCAGTTACTTTGTGACGTTTGATAGCACACAAGGTGTTCCTCCGGTATTCGGGAGTTGCATAATCTCATAGTCATAGGAACATGTATAAATCATGAAGAAAGCAATAGCAGTAAAACTGAACAATCAAGTTGCTAAGCTAACGGATGGGTCTTTTGTCCATCACATCATTCTCCTAGTGGTGTGATCTCGTTGATCAAATGACAACACATGTCTATGGTTAGGAAACATAACCATCTTTGATTAACGAGCTAGTAAACTGGAGGTATACTAGGGACACTCTGTTTTGTCTATGTATTCACACATGTATTAAGTTTTCGGTTAATACAATTCTAGCATGAATAATAAACATTTATCATGATATAAGGAAATATAAATAACAACTTTATTATAGCCTCTAGGGCATATTTCCTTCAGTCTCCCACTTGCACTAGAGTCAATAATCTAGTTCACATCGCCATGTGATTTAATACCGATAATTCACATCGTTATGTGAATAACACCCATAGTTCACATCAGCATGTGACCAACACCCAAAGGGTTTACTAGAGTCAATAATCTAGTTCACATCGCCATGTGATTAACACCCAAAGAGTACAAAGGTGTGATCATGTTTTGCTTTGTGAGAGAAGTTTAGTCGGCGGGTCTGTTACATTCAGATCCGTATGTATTTCGCAAATTTTTATGTCTACAATGCTCTGCATGGAGCTAATCTAGCTAATTGCTCCCTCTCTCAATACGCATCCATATTGATACTTAGAGTCATCTGGATTAGTGTCAAAGCTTGCATCGGCGTAACTCTTTACGACGAACTCTTTATCACCTCCATAATCGAGAAACATTTCCTTAGTCATCTAGTAACTAAGGATAATTTTGACCGTTGTCCAGTGATCTACTCCTGGATCACTATTGTACCTCCTTGCCAAACTCATGGCAAGGTACACAACAGGTTTGGCACACAGCATGGCATACTTTATATAACCTATGGCTAAGGCATAGGGAATTCATTCTTTCTCTATCTTCTGCCGTGGTCGGGTTTTGAGTCTTACTCAACTTCACACCTTGCAACATAGGCAAGAACTCTTTCTTTGACTGCTCCATTTTGAACTACTTCAAAATCTTGTCAAGGTATGTACTCATTGAAAAACTTATGAAGTGTCTTGATCTATCTCTATAGATCTTGATGCTCAATATGTAAGCAGATTCACCGAGGTCTTTTCTTTGAAAAACTCCTTTCAAACACTCATTTATGCTTTCCAGAAAAGTCTACATCATTTCCGATCGACAATATGTCATTCACATATACTTATCAGAAAGGCTGTAGTGCTCCCACTCACTTTCTAGTAAATACAGGCTTCACCGCAAGTCTGTATAAAACTATATGCTTTGATCAACTTATCAAAGTGTATATTCCAACTCCGAGATGCTTGCACCAGTCCATAGATGGATTGCTGGAGCTTGCACATTTTTTTAGAACCTTTAGGATTGACAAAACCTTCTGATTGCATCATATACAACACTTCTTTAATAAATCTATTAAGGAATGCAGTTTTGTTATCCATTTGTCAGATTTCATAAAATGCGACAATTGCTAACATGATTCGGACAGACTTAAGCATCGCTACGAGTGAGAAAATCTCATCGTAGTCAACACCTTGAACTTGTCGAAAACCTTTCGCAACAAGTTGAGCTTTGCATACAGTAACATTACCATCGGTGTCAGTCTTCCTCTTAAAAATCCATTTATTTTCAATGGCTTGCCGATCATCGGGCAAGTCAACCAAAGTCCATACTTTGTTCTCATACATGGATCCCATCTCAGATTTCATGGCTTCAAGCCATTTTGCGGAATATGGGCTCATCATCACTTCCTCATAGTTCGTAGGTTCATCATGGTCTAGCAACATGATTTCCAGAACCGGGTTGCCGTACCACTCTGGTGCGGAACATACTCTGGTTGTCCTACGAAGTTCAGTAGTAACATGATCCGAAGTTTCATGATCATCATCATTAGCTTCCTCACTAATTGGTGTAGGAATCACTTGAACTAGTTTATGTGATGTACTACTTTCCAATTCAGGAGAAGGTACAATTACCTCATCAAGTTCCACTTTCCTCCCACTCACTTCTTTCGAGAGAAACTCCTTCTCTAGAAAGTATCCATCTTTAGCAACGAATATCTTGCCTTTGGATATATGATAGAAGGTGTACCCAACAGTTTCCTTTGGGTATTCTATGAAGACACATTTCTCCGATTTGGGTTCAAGCTTATCAGGTTGAAGATTTTTCACATAAGCATCATGTAAGGGCATATTTAGCCAAATGGTGTTTTGGTGATTGATGACAATGCGTTTGCGGTCTAATCATGTGTTCTAAGCTCTTTCAGATATATCTCACATAGGCACAAGACGATTAGATGCCCCTCGGAATCTATGGAAGACGGTGTTTCCTTTTGCTTATTTTTCGATGGATCTGAGTAATAGGAAAGCCGTACTATTAAGAGGGGATCCGCTTTGGTAAGGTTTGGGTGGAATCAACACAAAAACTTCATTATTGCACCCACCATTCCTTCCCGCCACAATGGAGTCCTTCTTTCCCATCCTCTCTAGTTTTCCTGGCTCCAGCGGTAGTACCGCCGGTCTTAGCGGTAGTACCGCCTGTGTGCCTCAAGTGGTAGTACCGCCCCACTAAGCGGTAGTACCGCTTGGTGCACACTGCGGTAGTACCGCTGCTGATCCGGGCTACCACCGCCTCGACTCACGAGCACGTTTTCGTGTCGAGTTTTGCGGTGCTAGGTGCGGTAGTTGGAGCGATAGTACCGCTCCCAGCGGTAGTACCGCCCTGAGACCGCAGTAGTACCGCTCTGGGTCCCTGCCCCCTGGCGCGGCAGTACCGCTTGATGGGAAATGGTAGTACCACTCTATAAGCGGTAGTACGGCTCGCTCAAGCGGTACTACCGCTCTGTGCGGGGCTGAGTGGGGGGATAACGGTTGGATTGTTGCTCTAAGCTCCATTTTTGCCCGATCTCTCTCCCTAGCCAATCAAACTTGTTGATTTGCTCGGGATTGCTTGAGAAGGAATCGATCTACAGTTCCACCAAGAGATATTTGATTCCCCCCACTAATCCCTAGCGGATCTTGTTACTCTTGGGTGTTTGAGCACCCTAGACGGTTGAGGTCACCTCGAAGCCATATTCCATTGTGGTGAAGCTTCGTGGTATCGTTGGGAGCCTCCAATTTAGTTGTGGAGATAGCCCCAACCTTGTTTGTAAAGGTTTGGTTGCCGCCTTCAAGGGCACCACTAGTGGAATCACGGCACCTTGCATCGTGTGAGGGCGTGAGGAGAATACGGTGGCCCTAGTGGCTTCTTGGGGAGCATTGTGCCTCCACACCGCTCCAACGGAGACGTACTTCCCTTCAAAGGGAAGGAACTTCGGCAACACATCCTCATCTTCACCAGTTCCACTTGTGGTTATTTCTTTCCTTTACTTGTGCAAGCTTTACTTGTTTATCTCATATAGCTTGCTTGTGAGGTTGTTATCTTTACTTCCTATTAGTTGTCATCTTAGTAGCATATCTAGACAACTTACTTTGACGCTTAATTTAAAGTTGTTAAGAAAAGCTAAAAATTGTTAGTTGCCTATTCACCCCCCCCCCCTCTAGTCAACCATATCGATCCTTTCAATTGGTATCAGAGCCTCGTCTCTTTTTAAGGACTTTACCGTCCAAAGAGTATGGGTGACAACGTAGTCGAGACGGAGGATCATTCCGGTGGAACTCCGTCCTTGCCTACGTCTGATGGGGGAGCCTCGGTCTCTCGTGAGGAGTTCAATGTGG
Source organism: Secale cereale (assembly GCA_902687465.1). NCBI lineage: Eukaryota > Viridiplantae > Streptophyta > Magnoliopsida > Poales > Poaceae > Secale > Secale cereale. Next base: position 100,102,510 of record LR738712.1, read on the forward strand.
CTATGACCACATTGAAAGAATCACTAGCGACCGAGGTCAAAGGCATGTTTAAAGATTTTCTTGAGGGGCTTAAATTATCCACCGCACCGTTGGAAGTGGTTCGTCCCGCTACCAACGTGTCAGAGGCTAATCCCGACAAGGGAGAAGCTAGTAGTGAACAAGCCCCTGTTACTAAGAATGGGAGTGGGATCTTTGCCCACTCCGCTGCTCCTACTCACTATGGAGGACCCGTTACCACACCGCATTTAAATTCCGTTGGGCCTCCTCCCAAGTTTATAAAAAATTCTGATTTTGCTACTTGGGTGTTTCATTTAAAACGTCATATAAATCATTGCTCTACTAATCTTTGGAGAATCATTGAGCAAGGTTTTTGTCCGCGTGATCCCGACAACATGACTCCAAGAGAAACTGCGGATCATCAATTCAACGAGTCCGGTCTTTGCATACTTCAAGATGCTATTCCTCCAGAAGACATTGCACATCTTCGACCCTTCACTGTGGCCAAGGAAGCTTGGGAGAATGTTGGCACTATGTACAAGGGGAGCGCTAGCATTCAACGCTCTAACTATGAAGTTGTGCAAGATGAAGCCGATGAGTTTGCTATGATCGAAGAAGAAGATCCTCGTGAACTTTATCAGAGATTAACCACTCTTGCGGTCTCTCTTCGAGATCATGGGAGTAAGGACACGGATGACAATTGGATCAAGCGCAAGTTCCTCAAGGCCATGATGCCCTATCATAAAGCCATGTCCTCTGTCATTCGTCAAAGACCGGACTTCCACCACTTGTCATCAAATGAAGTGTTGGATGAGTTCGTTGCCATGAGGATCTTGGACATGACCGCCGATAATGCGGTCTTAAGAGCTCGACGATCGAAGAAGCCTAACCTCGCCCTGAAGGCCAAGGCTTGTGTGGAAGAAGAGGAGGTGGAGGATGATGATGAGTGTAGCCCCGAGGACACCAAATATGCCTATCATGAGTACATGGCTCTTGCTTCATGGCAATTTTGGGGCAACAAGAAGAACACAAGACCCAACTTCAACAGGAACAACTCAAGTGGGAACAAGGGCAAGCAACGAGTGAGGACATGCTTCAACTATGGAAATGTAAGCCACTTCGTTGCGGATTGCCCATATGAGAAAAGAGAAGACTTTGGAGGCAAGCTTATCCGGAAGGACAAGGCAAAGTCTTACCCCAACAAGAACAACTTCAACAAGAAGACTCCTCCTAAAGGGTTGGTGGCCCCAGAAGAATATGTTGAGGATGATGATAATGATGAAGATGATGAGATGGTCACCATGGCCACAATTGCTATTGCTACTACTCCACACTCATCTCTCTTCGACTCACTGAATGAGAACATCACCGCCAAGTGTCTCATGGCCAAGGCCACCAACAAGGTAACCCCAAACATCAATACTACTATCACCTCTAATCCTTCATTAACGGATTGTATTGATGAGAGTGAGGGAACTAAGGAGGGAGATAATGAATTTGAGTTGTTCATGAACAAACTCAATGGCAAACCCAAGAAGCATTTCGTTGCTCTCTTGGAACAACTCGCTGAGGCCAATGACATGATCGAGGCTCACGAGGAAACCATTACTAAAATGGAAGGGCATAGTCGAGACTATGCCGATGAGATTTCGGATCTCTCTAACGCCCTAGAGGAAGAGTGTGGTGTTCGTTTGGCTCTTGAGGAGTCACACCACGATGATCATGCTAGATTAAAGAAAGATCTTGATCATGCTTTAGTTGTCTCTCGTGTGCTTAATTCCGAGAAGGCAAAACTTGAGGTTGATCATGAGAAACTCAAGGAAGAGTTTGTCATACTCGACAAGGCTCACAAGGCCTTGAAAGGTATGCATGCGTCTCTCAAGGAGTCTCATGATCAGCTCCAAGTTTCGCTAACCAAGGAAAAGGCTATCTTTCCTCGCATGGTATTAATTGATAATGCATATGCTACTAACCCATGTTGCGAGCATGTGCATCTTGTTGAAGAAAATGCCAATTTGAAAAAGCAACTTGAGAAAGGCCTTGTGTCATGCATACAAGGTGAGAAGAACCTCAACAATCTTTTGAGCAATCAAAAGGAGGTTGTGGCAAAGGAAGGAATTGGGTTTGTTCCTAAGCCCAAGAAGAAGAAAAATGACAAGACCAAGCTACCACCCCCTCTCCGACAAACTTTTGTGAAAGAAGGAGAGGGTGCATCCAAGAAGAAGAACACGGTGAAAGGTGGTGGTGTCAAGAAAAACTCCACCATACCATCAAACATGGCCGGCGACTTTAATCCTTCATATGTTTTATGTCGTGCTAGTGATGGTCACGTGTTTGCTAAATTTGTTGGTTCTTCTTATGAGTACATTGAATGGTCCATTTGGGTTCCTAAGACCCTTGTTACTAACCTCAAAGGACCCATTACCAAATGGGTACCTAAATCCAAGCATTGATATCTTGTAGGAGTTTGCTTCCGGTGGGGGGTCATGGTTGCTCGATAGTGGAGCCACAAATCATATGACCGGAAGCAAAGACTTGGTGGTGGATGTGCATCTAGGTTCATCTATGGCCACCAACGTCGAATGGGGTGATGCTTCATCTTCTAAGGTATTGGGGCTTGGCAAGTTTGTTGTCTCTCATGATCTCACGATCGAGAAAGTCATGCTTGTTGAGTCCCTCGCATACAATTTACTTTCTGTTCGCCAACTTGCACTCATGGGCTTTGCTACATTCTTTGATATTGATACTGTGGCCCTCTTGTGGAGCAAGACTCTTAAAGTAGCCTATGTTGGGCATGTCGAGAACGGTCTTTAGGTGGTTAACTTCTCGAAGCAACCCACTAAGATTGCGACATGCCTAATGGCTAAAGTTGATGTGGGATGGCTTTGGCATCGCCGTTTGGCCGATGTCAATATGAGATCTTTGCAAAGTCTTCTCAAGGGGGACCATGTTCGTGGACTAACAAATGTTAGCTTTGCCAAAGATCGTGCTTGCAGGGCTTGCATTGAAGGAAAGTTACATGAGACGGCTCACCCTCCCACGACTATCATCTATTCAAAAAGACCCCTAGAGATCCTTCACATGGACCTCTTTGGGCCTCCATATTTTGATAGTCTTGGGGGTAGAAAGTACTGCTTGGTGATTGTGGATGATTACTGAAGATACACCTGGGTATACTTCTTCAAGAAGAAGAGTGAGACCCAACAAACCGTCATCAACTTTGCAAATGAAGCTCAACGACAACATGAAGCAAAGATTTTGATGATCAGAAGTGACAACGGCACCGAGTTCAAGAACTACACCTTGGATGAGTTTCTTAGTGATGAGGGGATCAAACATCAATATGCAGCTCCCTATACCCCTCAACAAAACGGTGTAGCGGAGAGAAAGGATCGGACTCTGATGGATGCGGCAAGAACCATGATGGCGGAATTCAAATCTCCATACAACTTTTGGGCCAAAGCCATCAACACCGCTTGCCATGCATAAAATCGGCTCTATCTCCGCAAAGGCTTGAACAAAACTCCATATGAGATTCTTATCGGTAACAAGCCCAATCTAAAGTACTTCCGGGTGTTCGGGTGTAAGTGTTTCATCCTCAAGAAAGGTGTTTGTTTGTCTAAATTTGAATCTAAAGCTCATGAGGGCATATTTGTTGGTTATGCTACAAACTCTCATGCTTACCGTGTCCTCAACAAGTCCAATGGACTCATTGAGGAGACGAGTAACGTAGAGTTGATGAAAATAATGGCTCCCAAGTGGAGCAAAGTGGTACTTGTGATGTAGGTGATGAAATTCCTCCTCAAGCCATAAGAAGAATGTGCGTTGGATATATCCTACCCATTGAGGAACCCCTTGTGGCTGATGGAGAAGGACAATGTTCTACTCAAGTGGAACCATCACCAACCCAAGACCCACACGCTTCCGAAGAACAAAGTGAAGGCCCTCAACAGGACGAACGAGGCCAAGTGCAAGATCAATCACAAGATGGTGGGGAGCCACCAAATGATGCACAAGGCCAAGTTCTGTCCTCCGAGCAAGATCAAGGTCAAGAGGAAGTTCAAGATCAAGATCTAGCTCCTAACATCGCTCAAGATGATCAACTCAGTGCTCCTCAGTTATCTCTTGAAGAGCAGTTGGAGCGTCATGCTGCAAAAGTTGCCTCCAGGCTTGCTTCTAGAGAACATCACATGGAGATTATTCTAGGAAGCATCAAAAGGGGGGTAAGCACTCGTAGACAATTAGCAAACTATTTTGCTCATCAAGCTTTTGTCTCCTGTGTTGAACCTCAGAAGGTATATGAGGCGCTGGAAGACCCTGATTGGCTTAATGCCATGCATGAAGAACTCCATAACTTCGAGCGCAACAAAGTGTGGCGTCTGGTGCCAAGGCCAAAGGAGAACCATAATGTCATTGGAACCAAGTGGATCTTTAAGAACAAGCAAGATGCCCATGGCATTGTCATCCGCAACAAGGTGCATCTGGTGGCTCAAGGCTACTCCCAAGTCGAGGGTATCGACTACGGTGAAACCTTTGCCCCCGTTGCTCGCCTTGAATCCATTCGTTTGTTGCTTGCCTATGCTTCCCATCATAACTTTAAATTGCAACAAATGGATGTGAAAAGTGCATTTCTTAATGGTCCTATTAATGAGTTGGTGTATGTTAAACAACCACCGGGGTTTGAGGATCCTAAGCTCCCCAATCACGTGTACCAACTCGATAAGGCACTCTATGGCCTTAAACAAGCCCCATGTGCGTGGTATGAAAACCTTACCGAGTTGTTACAAGATCGTGGGTTTGAAATTGGGAAAATCGACCCCACTCTTTTTACTAAGAAGGTCAAAGGGGAGTTGTTTGTATGCCAACTATATGTTGATGATATTATCTTTGGTTCTCCTAACAAAGCTTTCAATGATGAGTTCGCCGCACTCATGACCACATATTTTGAGATGTCCATGATGGGAGAGTTGAAGTACTTCCTTGGGTTTGAGATCAAGCAAAGAAGAGAAGGGATCTTCATCAAACAATCCAAGTATACTCAAGACATGCTCAAGAGGTTCAATCTAAGTGATGTCAAGCCGGCTACTACTCCAATGCCAACCAAGTGTCAACTTGACATTGATCCCAATGGTAAAGCGGTGGATCAAAAGGTATATCGCTCTATGATCGGTTCCTTGCTTTACCTTTGTGCATCTAGACCGGATATTATGTTGAGTGTGGGAATCTGTGCACGGTTTCAAGCCTCACCTAAGGAAAGTCACTTTGTGGCTGTCAAGCGAATCTTTCGATATTTGGCTCATACCCCAAACTTTGGCTTATGGTACCCAAGAGGAGCAAACTTCAACCTTGTAGGTTTCTCTGATTCTGACTGGGCGGGAGACAAAGTGGATAGGAAGTCCACTTCTGGAGGGTGCCAATTTCTTGGTTGCTCTCTTGTTAGTTGGTCTTCCAAAAAGCAAAGTTGTGTGTCTCTCTCGTCCACTGAAGCCGAGTATGTGGCTGCTGGCAGTTGTTGTGCTCAACTCTTATGGATGAGGCAAACTTTAAAGGATTACGGTGTCACTTGTGACAAAGTGCCTCTTTGGTGTGACAATGAAAGTGCCATCAAGATTTCTCTCAACCCGGTGCAACACTTCAAGACGAAGCATATAGAGATTCGGTATCACTTCATCCGGGATCATATACGGCAAGGAGAGATCGAGCTTCACTATGTCAACACTCATGATAACCTTGCAGATATCTTCACAAAGCCATTGGATGAAGCAAGATTTCGCGAGTTAAGGCATGAGCTAAATATCATTGATTTGAGCAATGTGGCTTGAGCACGTGCACACCCCACCAATACTCTTCATAGTGTCTTATCTAGATGTAGGCATGGACTTAGGGGGAGCATTATTCTCTCAATGAACTCTCTCTTCCCCCATTATGCATAAATTGATCAAGTCTTTCATGAACCATCTTTGATGGTACTAGTGCTTCAAGGATGAGTTTTGGTCATGGGCCCAAGGTTAAAATCTTCGCGGCACCATACCTCTAGACTCAAACATAGGTGACTTCGGTCACCGCCCTCTCTTGTAGAGGGGTTTCTTGTCTCTTGCTAGTGTGTGTGTGAGTGGTGTTTTGTTTTTTCCTTGTTTGTGTGTTTCTTTTTGAGCTATGCCTTGAACTTTTGTTGCCGTGGCTTGCTGGGCGGTACTACCGCTGGTGGTGCGCGGTACTACCGTTTATAAGCGGTACTACCGCCCACCAGCGCGGTACTACCGCTGCGGGGCGGTACGTGGGGGTTATATCGGGGTAGGGGGAGGTTTGTCTCCCCCATACCCATTCACTCGCCCCCTCGTTCCTCTCTCTCTCTCTCCAGCAGTTCGTCGCCGCGAGAGGGCTCCGGCGGATCTCCTCCTCCGGGGTGTTCCTCTCCTTTTCCTTCGGTGGAGTCGATCCCCACCTAGTCCTCTTGCCATGGATGCCGGTATTGCCCCCGTTCCCCTTCGCCTCTTCTCTCTTTTTCAGATCTTGTGTTTTAGGGGAAATAGTGTTTGCATCTTTAGATTTTTGGCTAAATCTAGGCTTGAGTTGGATGGAGAAAGCAACTAGACTATCTAGATTAGAGTATGGTAGAAATATTTTTGAATTTGATAGGCCGGTAGTGCCGGATCTGACCACGGTAGTAGGAAACCGCTGTTTCCCCGCCTCGAGCGGTACTACCACTCCCTTGGAGCGGTACTACCGCTTGGGCGGTACTACCGCGGCTTGCCAAGTTCACACATATTTCTTCATTCTTTGATCTTCTTTTGATGTGTTCGTTGGCTTATGCTCGTTCCTTTTGGTTGGTTCGTCTGTTTTTGTGTTTGGTTCCAGGTGATGAACATCCTGAGCATCAGGCTCGCCATATCAACCCCAATCGTGCAACCTCGAAGCGCTACCGCACATCTGAGTCTGCTGGAGGTTCCTCGAGTGCTCCACCTCCACCTCAACAGAAGAAGAAGGCCATGGCAAAGCCAAAGGGCAAAACTGTGACACAAATGAGTGGCAAGGAGTTCTGGGCAAGGCGTCGCCGCAATCCCTATGAGGTTGATCAAGAACCCAATTTGGTCAACCGTCCGTTCTGGAACCGCTTTCAGTTTGCCGTCTACTTTGATGTGCTCAAGGCTAAGAAGAATCTCTTTGTCAGTGTTCGCTCCATAGACACGGAATACCTAGAGAAGGATCCTGTGTATTTTGGCGATGCTCTTCAGATGTGCACTCAACTTAACATTCTTCAGATCATTCAGTTCAACAAGGACTTTGATGCAGATCTTGTGGCTCAATTCTATGCCACGGTCCATCTAGGGACGGATGAGGACAGAACTCTGACATGGATGACCAATGGCAAATTGTTGTCTGTCAAGTGGAAGGCTTTCATGGAGTTACTTGGGGTGGAAGACCAGGGGCTTGAGACACCGTTTGGCTTTCGTCCTCATCCGAACACCACCTCCACTCACAAGCAAGCTCTTTGGCCCTACTGCACTGTGAAGGTCCACCCTGAGACTAAGAAGGTAACCTATGAGTTGCCTACCTATCTGAATATCCTTCACCGCATATTCCGTGAAACTCTCTTTTCTCGGGTTGGGAATCATGATATGGTTCACTCCTATCTCGTGGACATGCTTCTCTTTTGCCAACATCAGTTAGAGAGGAATACTGGTGAGACCCTAGATATATCACATGTGATGTGGTCTGAGCTCTTGTCTGCTATTTCTGAACGCAAGTGCCTGATCTATGGACCTTTCATCATGCTGCTGATTGAGAAGGCTTGGGATCATGTCTATCCCAACGTGTTGCTGGAGACTGGAGAGTTGGTGTCTCATGAGATCAAGCGTCTGAGGCAGAAGGACAACTGGGGCACTCATGCTCCCAAGTCTAGAGGTTCATCCTCCGCTGCTGCTATGGAGGCTGAGGAGGCTGAGGCTGAAGCAGATGATGATGATGACTATGAGCCATCTGGTGCATAGCCCTCGTGGGCAAAGAAGCTTAAGAAGAAGATGAAGAAGCTGTTTTGCATGGAGTCTCATGGTCAGTACATGACTCATGTGGCAGAGAAGAAGGCCAGGGGACGTCATAAGGAGCTCATGCGTCAGTTGGGTGCGACTGTGGTCAGTGGCTCTGAGGAGCAGGTTACCGAGGAGGAAGAGTGGATCCAGCAGCACTGCCCATGGACAGATTCCGACGCCGAGCAGTTTCACATCGACGACGACGAAGCAGATGACCCAGCTGAGATCTGATGTTCGAGACCTTCTCTTACTCTCACCTGGAGCTGTAGCTTAGCTCTCTGCCCTTTTAGTGTCTCGATGCCAAAGGGGGAGAGAGTTTAGGGATTTGTGCCTTTGTGTTTCTGTCGCTTGTGTGCTTTCGGTTCTTGTGCTTTGGTTGGCTTTCATGAGACCTAAGTTCCCGTTATATGGTGTGAGACATATGCTACCCTATCTTATTTATGTACCTGGTACTCTCTAGCATGCATGTTTATCTTACTATCTACTATGCTCTCATATATCTTGCTTAGGTTGTTGTTCTCTAAAATATAGGGGGAGTGTTGATCCTAGTATGTGTGTCGTGCAGTCCAAAGCACTTATCTAGATAGCACACATCTAGGGGGAGCCCGTCTATATTTTAGGGGTGTGGATTTTGCATTTACGTTATGTCATTATTCCTTTTGTGCAAATCCCGTTTTGTCATCAATCCACCAAAAAGGGGGAGATTGTAAGGGCATATTTAGCCAAATGGTGTTTTGGTGATTGATGACAATGCGTTGGCGGTCTAATCATGTGTTTTAAGCTCTTTCAGATATATCTCACATAGGCACAAGACGATTAGATGCCCCTCGGAATCTATGGAAGACGGTGTTTCCTTTTGCTTATTTTTCGGTGGATCTGAGTAATAGGAAAGCCGTACTATTAAGAGGGGATCCGCTTTGGTAAGGTTTGGGTGGAATCAACACGTACACTTCATTATTGCACCCACCATTCCTTCCCGCTGCAATGGAGTCCTTTTTTCCCATCCTCTCTAGTTTTCTTGGCTCCAGCGGTAGTACCGCGGGTCTTAGCGGTAGTACCGCCTGTGTGCCTCAAGCGGTAGTACCGCCCCACTAAGCGGTAGTACCGCTTGGTGCACACTGCGGTAGTACCGCTGCTAATCCGTGCTACCACCGCCTCGACTCGCGAGCGCGTTTTCGTGTCGAGTTTTGCGGTGCTAGGTGCGGTAGTAGGAGCGGTAGTACCGCTCCCAGCGGTAGTACCGCCCTGAGACCGCAGTAGTACCGCTCTGGGTCCCTGCCCCCCTGGCGCGGCAGTACCACTTGACGGGAAACAGTAGTACCACTCTATAAGCGGTAGTACCGCTCGCTCAAGCGGTAGTACCGCTCTGTGCGGGGCTGAGTGGGGGGATAACGGTTGGATTTTTCCCCCCACTATATAAAGGCTTCTTCTTCCTCCTCATTGACTTACCTCTTCCCCCACAAACTCCATTGTTGCTCCAAGCTCCATTTTCGCTCGATCTCTCTCCCTAGCCAATCAAACTTGTTGATTTGCTCGGGATTGCTTGAGAAGGCATCGATCTACACTTCCACCAAGAGATATTTGATTCCCCCCACTAATCCCTAGCGGATCTTGTTACTCTTGGGTGTTTGAGCACCCTAGACAGTTGAGGTCACCTCGAAGCCATATTACATTGTGGTGAAGCTTCGTGGTATCGTTGGGAGCCTTCGATTTAGTTGTGGAGATAGCCCCAACCTTGTTTGTAAAGATTTGGTTGCCGCCTTCAAGGGCACCACTAGTGGAATCACGGCACCTTGCATCGTGTGAGGGCGTGAGGAGAATACGGTGGCCCTAGTGGCTTCTTGGGGAGCATTGTGCCTCCACACCGCTCCAACGGAGACGTACTTCCCTTCAAAGGGAAGGAACTTCGGCAACACATCCTTGTCTTCACCGGTTCCACTTGTGGTTATTTCTTTCCTTTACTTGTGCAAGCTTTACTTGTTTATCTCATATAGCTTGCTTTTGAGGTTGTTATCTTTACTTCCTATTAGTTTTCATCTTAGTAGCATATCTAGACAACTTAATTTGACGCTTAATTTAAAGTGGTTAAGAAAAGCTAAAAATTGTTAGTTGCCTATTCACCCCCCCCCCCCTCTAGTCAACCATATCGATCCTTTCACATCGCAGCCCCAAACTTTAAGAAACAACAACTTTGGTTTCTTTCCAAACCACAGTTCATAAGGCGGCGTCTCAACGGATTTAGATGGTGCCCTTATTTAACGTGAATGCAGATGTCTCTAATGCATAACCCAAAACAATGGTGGTAAATCAGTAAGAGACATCATAGATCGCACCATATCTAATAAAGTATGGTTACGACGTTCAGACACACCATTACGCAGTGGTGTTCTGGGTGGCGTGAGCTGTGAAACTATTCCACATTGTTTTAAATGAAGACCAAACTCGTAACTCAAATATTCGCCTACGCGATCAGATCGTAGAAACTTAATTTTTTTGTTACGATGATTCTCTACTTCACTCTGAAATTCTTTGAACTTTTCAAATGTTTCAGACTTGTGCTTCATCAAGTAGATATACCCATATCTGCTCAAATCATCAGTGAAGGTCAGAAAATAACGATACCTGCCGCGAGCCTCAACACTCACCGGTCCACATACATCAGTATGTATGATTTCCAACAAGTTAGTTGCTCGCTCTGTTGTTCCGGAGAACGGAGTTTTAGTCATCTTGCCCATGAGGTATGGTTCGCAAGCACCAAGTGATTCATAATCAAGTGATTCCAAAAGCCCATCAGCATGGAGTTTCTTCATGCGCTTTACACCAATATGACCTAAACGGCAGTGCCTCAAATAAGTTGCACTATCATTATCAACTTTGCATCTTTTGGCTTCAATATTATGAATATGTGTATTACTACGATCGAGATCCAACTAACTATTTTCATTGGGTGTATGACCATCGAAGGTTTTATTCATGTAAATAGAATAACAATTATTCTATGACTTTAAATGAATAACCGTATTGCAACAAACATGATGAAATCATATTCATGCTCAACGCAAATGCCAAATAACATTTATTTAGGTTCTACACTAATCCTGAAAGTATAGGGAGTGTGCGGTGATGATCATATCAATCTTGGAACCACTTCCAACACACATCCTCACTTCACCTTTAACTAGTCTCTATTCATTCTGCAACTCTCGTTTCGAGTTACTAATTTTAGCAACTGAACCTGTATCAAATACCCATGGGTTGCTATGAACACTAGTAAAGTACACATCAATAATCTGTATATCTAATATACCTTTGTTCACTTTGCCATCCTTCTTATCCGCCAAGTATCTAGGGCAGTTCCACTTCCAGTGACCATTTCCTTTGAAGTAGAAGCATTTAGTTTCAGGCTTGAATTTAGCTTTGGGTTTCTTCACGGGAGTGACAACTTGCTTGTCATTCTTCTTGAAGTTCCCCTTCTATCTGTTTGCCCTTTACTTGAAACAAGTGGTCTTGTTAACCATCAACACTTGATGCTCTTTCTTGATTTCTACCTTCGACGATTTCAGCATCGCGAAGAGCTCAGGAATTACTTTCGTTATCCCTTGCATATTATAGTTCATCACAAAGTTCTACAAACTTGGTGATAGTGACTAGAGAACTTTGTCAATTACTATCTTATCTACAAGATTAACTCCCACTTGATTCAAGAAATTGTAGTACCCAGACAATCTGAGCACATGCTCACTGGTTGAGCTATTCTCCTCCATCTTGTAGGCAAAGTACTGTCAGAGGTCTCATACCTCTCGACACGGGAATGATTATGAAATACTAATTTCAACTCTTGGAACATCTTATATGCTCTGTGGCATTCAAAACGTTTTTGAAGTCTCGGTTCTAAGCCGTAAAGCATGGTGCACTAAACTATCAAGTAGTCATCATACCGAGCTTTTGTCAAAATGTTCATAACATCTGGATCTGCTTCTGCAATAGGTTTGTCACCTAGCGGTGCATCAAGGACATAATTCTTCTGGGCAGCAATGAGGAAAATCCTCAAATCACGGAACAAGTCCGCATCATTGCTACTATCATCTTTCAACTTATATTTCTCTAGGAACATATAAAAATAAACGGGGAGCTACATCACAAGCTATTGATCTACAACATAGATATGTTAATACTACCAGGACTAAGTTCATGATCAATTAAAGTTCAATTAATCATATTACTAAAGAACTCCCACTTAGATAGACATCCCTCTAGTCATCTAAATGATCACGTGATCCATATGAACTAAACCATGTCCGATCATCACGTGAGATGGAGTAGTTTTCAACGGTGAACATCTTATGTTGATCATATCTACTATATGATTCACACTCGACCTTTCGGTCTCGAGTGTTTCCAGGCCATGTCTGTACATGCTAGCTCATCAAGTTTAACCCAAGTATTCCGCATGTGCAAAACTGTCTTGCACCCGTTGTATGTGAACGTAGAGCCTATCACATCCGATCATCGCGTGGTGTCTCAGCACAAAGAACTTTCGCAACGGTGCATACTCAGGGAGAACACTTGTACCTTGAAATTTTGTAAGGGTTCATCTTATAATGCTACCACCATACTAAGAAAAATAAGAAGCATAATAAGATAAACATCACATGCAATCAAAATATGTGACATGATATGGCCATCATCATCTTGTGCTTTTGATATCCATCTCCAAAGCATCGTCATGATCTCCATCGTCACCGGCTAGACACCATGATCTTCATCGTAGCGTCGTGGTCGTCTCGCCAACTATTGCTACTACTACTATCGCTAACTCATAGTGGTAAAGTAAAGCAATTACATGGCCTTCGCAATTCATACAATAAAGAGACAACCATAAGGCTACTGCCGGTTGCCGATAATTTAAAAAACATGATCATCTCATACAATAATGTATAACTCATCACGTCTTGACCATACCACATCACAACATGCTCTGCAAAAACAAGTTAGACGTCCTCTAGTTTGTTGGTGCAAGTTTTACGTGGCTGCTACAGGCTTAGCAAGAACCGTTCTTACCTACGCATACAAAACCACAATGATTTTTCATCAAGTATGTGATGTTTTAACCTTCACAAGGACCGGGCGTAGCCACGCTCGATTCAGCTAAAGTGAGAGAGACAGACACCCGTCGGTCACCTTTAAGCAACGAGTGCTCGTAACGGTGAAACCAGTCCCGCGTAAGCGTACACGTAATGTCGGTCCGGGCCGCTTCATCTCATAATACCGCCGAATCAAAGTATGACATGCTGGTAAGTAGTATGACTATTATCGCCCACAACATTGTGTTATACTCGTGCATATCATCTACGCATAGACCTGGCTCATGATGCCGCTGTTGGGGAACGTAGTATTTCAAAATATTCCTACGATCATGCAAGATCTATCTACTAGATGCATCGCAACGAGAGGGGAGAGTGTGTCTATGTACCCTCGTAGACCGAAAGCGGAAGCGTCTAGTGACGCGGTTGATGTAGTCGAACGTCTTCGTGATCCAACCAATCCAAGCACCAAACGTACGGCACCTCCACGTTCAGCACACGTTCAGCTCGATGACGTCCCACGAGCTCTTGATCCAGTTGAGCTTCATGGGAGAGTTTAGTCAGCACAACGGCGTGGTGACGAAGATGATGAAGCTACCGGCGCAGGGTTTCGCATAAGCACTGCAATAGTATGACTGAGGTGTGTTTCTTTGGAGGGGGGCACCGCACACGACTAAAACGATATTGCTTGTGTGTCTTTGGGTGCCCCTGCCCCCGTATATAAAGGAGCAAGGGGGGAGGTGCGGCCGCCCAGGGGGCGCGCCATAGGAGTCGGATTCCTACTCCTAGTAGGAATAGGAATCCCCTTTCCTGTTCCTACGAGGAGTAGGAAAGGAAGAAGGAGAGGAGAAGGAAGGAGAGCCCCCCCCCCCCACTCCTCGTCCAACTAGGATTCCTAGGGGGTGCGACCAGCCCTAGTGTGTTGCCTCTCTCTTTCCCTCATAGGCCCACTATGGCCCATACTCCCCCGAGAGGGTTTCGGTAACCACTCCGGCACTCCGGTTTTATCCGATAACATCCGGAACACTTCCAGTGTCCGAATACAGTCGTCTAATATATTAATCTTTATGTCCCAGACATTCTGAGACTCCTCGTCATGTTCGTGATCTCATCCGGGACTCCAAACTACCTTCGGTACATCAAAACTCATAAACTCATAATATCGATCGTCATCGAACGTTAAGCGTGCGGACCCTACGGGTTCGAGAACTATGTAGACATGACCGAGACTCATCTTCGGTCAATAACCAATAGTGGAACCTGGATGCTCATATTGGCTCCTACATATTCTACGAAGATCTTTATAGGTCAAACCGCATAACAACATACGTTGTTCCCATTGTCATCGGTATGTTACTTGCCCGAGATTCGATCGTCGGTATCTCAATACCTAGTTCAATCTCGTTACCGGCAAGTCTCTTTACTCGTTCCGTAATACATCATCTCGTGACTAACTCATTAGTCGTTTGCTTGCAAGGCTTATTATGATGTGCATTACCGAGAGGGCCCAGTGATACCTCTCTGACACTCAGAGTGAGAAATCCTATTCTTGATCTATGCCAACACCACGAATACCTTCGGAGACACCTGTAGAGCATCTTTATAATCACCCAGTTACTTTGTGACATTTGATAGCACACAAGGTGTTCCTCCGGTATTCAGGAGTTGCATAATCTCATAGTCATAGGAACATGTATAAATCATGAAGAAAGCAATAGCAGTAAAACTGAACAATCAAGTTGCTAAGCTAACGGATGGGTCTTTTGTCCATCACATCATTCTCCTAGTGGTGTGATCTCGTTGATCAAATGACAACACATGTCTATGGTTAGGAAACATAACCATCTTTGATTAACGAGCTAGTAAACTGGAGGTATACTAGGGACACTCTGTTTGGTCTATGTATTCACACATGTACTAAGTTTCTGGTTAATACAATTCTAGCATGAATAATAAACATTTATCATGATATAAGGAAATATAAATAAAAACTTTATTATTGCCTCTAGGGCATATTTCCTTCAGTCTCCCACTTGCACTAGAGTCAATAATCTAGTTCACATCGCCATGTGATTTAATACCGATAATTCACATCGTTATGTGAATAACACCCATAGTTCACATCAGCATGTGACCAACACCCAAAGGGTTTACTAGAGTCAATAATCTAGTTCACATCGCCATGTGATTAACAACCAAAGAGTACAAAGGTGTGATCATGTTTTGCTTTGTGAGAGAAGTTTAGTCGGCCGGTCTGTTACATTCAGATCCGTATGTATTTCGCAAATTTCTATGTCTACAATGCTCTGCATGGAGCTACTCTAGCTAATTGCTCCCTCTTTCAATACGCATCCATATTGATACTTAGAGTCATCTGGATTAGTGTCAAAGCTTGCATCGACGTAACTCTTTACGACGAACTCTTTATCACCTCCATAATCGAGAAACATTTCCTTAGTCATCCAGTAACTAAGGATAATTTTGACCGTTGTCCAGTGATCTACTCCTGGATCACTATTGTACCTCCTTGCCAAACTCATGGCAAGGTACACAACAGGTTTGGCACACAGCATGGCATACTTTATATAACCTATGGCTGAGGCATAGGGAATTCATTCTTTCTCTATCTTCTGCCGTGGTCGGGTTTTGAGTCTTACTCAGCTTCACACCTTGCAACACAGGCAAGAACTCTTTCTTTGACTGCTCCATTTTGAACTACTTCAAAAACTTGTCAAGGTATGTACTCATTGAAAAAACTTATCAAGCGTCTTGAACTATCTCTATAGATCTTGATGCTCAATATGTAAGCAGCTTCATCAAGGTCTTTTCTTTGAAAAACTCCTTTCAAACACTCCTTCATGCTTTCCAGAAAATTCTACATCATTTCCAATCGACAATATGTCATTCACATATACTTATCAAAAAGGCTGTAGTGCTCCCACTCACTTTCTTGTAAATTCATGCTTCACCGCAAGTCTGTATAAAACTATATGCTTTGATCAACTTATCAAAGCGTATATTCCAACTCCGAGATGCTTGCACCAGTCCATAGATGGATTGCTGGAGCTTGCACATTTTGTTAGCACCTTTAGGATTGACAAAACCTTCTTATTGCATCATATACAAGTCTTCTTTAATAAATCTATTAAGGAATGCAGTTTTGTCATCCATTTGCCAGATTTCATAAAATGCGGCAATTGCTAACATGATTCGGACAGAATTAAGCATCGCTACGAGTGATGAAATCTCATCGTAGTCAACACCTTGAACTTGTCGAAAACCTTTCGCAACAAGTCAAGCTTTGCAGACAGTAACATTATCATCGGCGTCAGTCTTCCTCTTAAAAATCCATTTAATTTCAATGGCCTGCCGATCATCGGGTAAGTCAACCAAAGTCCATACTTTGTTCTCATACATGGATCCCATCTCAGATTTCATGGCTTCAAGACATTTTGCGGAATTTGGGCTCATCATCGTTTCCTCATAGTTCGTAGGCTCATCATGGTCTAGCAACATGATTTCCAGAATCGGGTTACCATACCACTCTGGTGCGGAACGTACTCTGGTTGACCTACGAAGTTCAGTAGTAACTTGATCCGTGAGGTCAAGCGGTACTGCCGCTCTGACGGTTCTTCTGGCCTTTTTGCCTCCTCATTGTTGTGTTTCAAAGGGCTACTACCGCCCTAGCGGTAGTACCGCTCCTTGGAGCGGTAGTACTGCTCGATGCGGGTCGTGAGCATAACGGTTGGATTTTTCCCCACCTATAAAAGAGGGTCTTCTTCCTAAATGAACCCCATTCTTTGAGCTCGTGTTCTTCCCCCATTGTTGACCTTCTTCGAGCTTGTTATCTCTGAAAGTGCTATATATCGACTAGAGGGGGTGAATAGGCAATTTTTATGAAAGTCTTCAAAACTTGGAAGTTTCGAAGACAAACGATAGAACCGATCCTATTTATATGCAGCGGAAGGTGGACTACACTAGACAAGCCATAGTCAAGTATTCAATGAAGTGAAAGTATGAAGACTAATAGCAGCTAGGCAGTATGGATCAGGATGGAAGATTGTATGAAGCCAGTCAGAACATGTAGTCACATAGTGAAGTCAAACAGATAAGGCAAGCAGGCAATGACTTCACAAAGACAGACAGTGAATAAAGAGAAGGAAGGAATAGAACCAGTAGCTTGGGGAAGACAATGATTTGTTGGACCAGTTCCGGTTGTTGTGACAACTGTACGTCTGGTTAGGGAGGCTGAGATTTAACTCGAAAACAGCGCCTTCACCTTATTCCCCTTGAGCTAAGGACACCTAGTCCTCGCCCAATCACTCTGGTAAGTCATCACGGTAGACTTCCAAACCTTCATAGACTTCGTTCACCGGCGATCCACAATGACTCTTGGATGCTCAAAACACGACGCCTAACCGGCTGGAGGAATCACAGTCCTCAAGTGTAACAAGTTTTCTGATCACGCAGACAGAAAGACTTCAGTGATGCCTAACACTCTTTGGCTTGGGGTGTTTGGGCTTTGTCCTCGCAAGGATCTCTCTCTCAAATGCTTCGGAGGTGGGTTGCTCTCAAACGACAAAAGCCGTGCACTAACTCTGAGCAGCCACCAATTTATGGTGTAGGGGGTGGGCTATTTATAGCCACTAGGCAACCCGACCTGATTTGTCTGAAGTGACCCTGGGTCACTAAGGAACTGACACGTATTCCAACGGTCAGATTTCAAACACACGCGGCAACTTTACTTGGGCTACAAGTAAA
This sequence comes from Secale cereale, assembly GCA_902687465.1. NCBI lineage: Eukaryota > Viridiplantae > Streptophyta > Magnoliopsida > Poales > Poaceae > Secale > Secale cereale. The sequence goes on from LR738712.1 coordinate 100,120,382, forward strand.
GCTGACTCATCCAGCTCTGGACAAGATTTGCTCTCATTGTGTTCGCTCGAAGACATAGGATTTGGTTGAGCATCACTTCAGTCACTCTGAATTTGTTCACTTGGACCCCACTTAACAGTACGGTGGTTCCTATGACTCAACAAAGAAGAAAAGGAAACAACAAAACATCTAAGTCTTCGCGCTCCATAGTCTTCACACAATGTCTTCTCTCGTCATAGTCTTCAATATGAATATCATCATATACCACCATTGTCGTCAATGTCTTCATACATTTTTAGGGGTCATCTCCGGTAGGTAAACCGAATCAATGAGGGACTACTACCTGTGTTATCCTGCAATTCTAACAAACACATTAGTCCCTCAACCAGGTTTGTCATCAATACTCCAAAACCAACTAGGGGTGGCACTAGATGCACTTACAATCTCCCCCTTTTTGGTGATTGATGACAAACTGGTTGAAGTTTTCAACGGGGATAAAAGTATGTGAAATTGTAAAGGATAAAGGTATTGTCATCATAGTAGCAAAAGGCTCCCCCTGAAGATGTGCATATAATTAATTTTCTTTTCAATGCAAATGCACATGGCAGGTTGTACTTGTGGAGATCATCTTCAACTTATGAAGACATTTCATCATGCACAATTGATATGTCAAATATAATGGTATGCATAATGAGAAATGGATGTCTGCAGAATGAATAAGTGCGGAATTTATCGTCGCATTACAGAGTATCAAAAAATGTAGCAGACGGCCATCAAGTTCAAGTGTTACAACTCAAAGAACCAAATGTAACAAAAGCGAGAGTTGTAAACACTAGGCAAAATATAAAGCACCCGCCCATATGGACCCGCTTGAAGACTATCAACTCATATGCTTCTCCCCCTTTTGTCAGTAAGGACCAAAAAGGTTTGAAGACATAGAGCCTCTAATCGTTCCCAGTTGGAGTAGGCGAAGAAGCAGGGTCGGCGTTGGTGTTTGGCGGTGCAGAAGAAGTTGGAGCAGTGTCGACACGCGCTGAAGGAGGAGGTGGTGAGGTAGCATCATCTTGATCATCGATCACTCTGGCATCCACCGTTGCAGCGGAGGAGGAATAGTCAGTCTTCAAGAGATGGAGTTCGACGCAAAACAGCATTGCTTGGGGGAGTGTGGTCAAACTTGAATCTTTCAGTGAAGCCATCGTCTTGAAGATCTGCTTCAGCACTCAGTAGTGTCAAACTCTTCCAAGACCTCCGACAGGTTTCATGTGCAACAAAGGCATTCTTGGTGGCAAGGTTGCGAATGCGATTGACATCCACCAAGAGGCTTTGCATCTGACGCTTCATCCAGTAGTGATGCTTATCCTGTTTCTAATGTAAGGCAACAAGAAGTTCTCGGTCATTGAGAACACGAGATCGCTTCCGAGGCCTTTGGGAAATGGTGCTCTCAGTAGCTTCAGTCTCTGCATGGTGAGGTAAGCGAGTACGTCCAGCCAGAGGATAAACACGAGTGACTGCTAGAACTCCTTCCATGGGCTGAGTGAAGCTTTGGTGATCAGCATTGTGAAGACAAACAGGCTCTTTGGCAGGCTCTTGGTATATGGCTTCAACTGACATATCAACCTCTGGCAAGAATATGAGATGGTTGCGAGCAGAAGGCTGATAGTTGATGGCAGAATGAAGCTTGATGAGGCGCATGACCCATGGAGCGTAGAACTTAAGTCCAAAGATATCAGAGCCTGATACAGCCAACTGCCTGATAAAGCAGTCTTGAGCGTTGAAGCTGATGCCATTGAAGATATAGAAGACCAATGTCTTCATTATTCCTTCGAGTTTGGCTGATGAAGAGTGTCCTTTGACAGGCCATAGAGTTCGCCTGATGATATGATATATAGTGCGTGGCAGATACTCAAGGTCTTCAACAAAGAACTCCTTTGGGTACTCAGCATCGAGTGGCAAGGGTTTCATCATGATCAGCATTTGGCTCATGTTGGGCTTTGTCTTCTGAATGATACTCTCCAAAGCTTCGCAGTGTCGCTAACAACCAGGTTCATATAGTTCTCCTGGAGTGGGCAGGCCAGTTAGCTCAATGATATCAAAGGCTTTGGCTTCATGATGGACATTTCCTGTCATCCACTCAAGGACCCATGTCTTCGGATCCCTGTTGTATCCGTGAATGTGGAGGGTTACATAGAATTGTAGAAGCAGCTCTTCATTCCAATGCTCTTTATCAGTCACAAAGTTGAGTAATCCAGCATCACAGAAGCAATCAAGGGCTTCTTCAAGGCAAAGCAACCCAGTAATGGCTTCAGTGTCAAGACGCATATGTGGGAAGATGCGTCCTTGATCATAGAGAACACGTGAATAATAGATGCACTGTTGATGGCTCCAGAACCTATCTGATGAAATCCTTGGTTTGGAATAGGGGTTCCTGGCGCTCTCAAAGAAAGTGTTGTGCGCAATGAAGCCATTAGCATTGAAGGACCCTGGCGAAGTGGCAGTACCTGGAAACCTGGGCAGTCTTGGCTTTGGCTTCTGAACCTGAGGCATGTGCTCGACGTGGTAATCAAATTGAGGACCAGCAGCAGGCGGATGAACCAGAAGAGGCCATTCGACATAAATGAGCTGGTCATCGTTGTTGTATGCTTGCTCGATAGTATGTGGCCTTGGAGGCGGAACAGGAGTAGTGGCATTGACTTCAGGCTGCTGATTTGCGTCAGGTGCAGCATTGGCTTCAGGTGCTATCACTTCAGGCACCACATTGAATTCAAGCGCCACATTAGCTTCAGCCATGACAATGTCATTGGCTTTAGTGGTGGTGTTGGTGGCAGCCTCAGAATGTGTAACCTCCACTTCAGGAGCTGGAGGGTCGGACACGTTCTCCTCGAGAACAACTGGATCGGCAGGGGGTGTGGCAACACGTGCTTCTTCTTCTCTTGTTGCTTCTTCATCGGCTGATGTAGCTGGAATGTCTTCAACCGCTTTGGCTTCAGACTCAGGGATGTTCACAGTAGGAGAGGCTTCAGGAAACACTTGACGTGAAACAGATTGGCGCTCATCTCCTTCTAGAACACTTGACAGATTGACTTGTGGCCTTGGTCCTTTGCGAAGCCTGCGAAACACTGGCGACGCTTGTGGAGATGGAGTTGGTTGGGCCTCAAAGTCTTCATCACCAACCACTGGAGTGGTGACCTGTGTTGGGGGAGTAACTGGTGATTCCTGTGGGTGATCAGCCCATGAGTCATCCTGAGCAATTGGCATCAATGGACGACCAATGCTGATGCGTTCGTTGTTCGTGAGAACAAGCGATGATACCACATTGTATTCGATCTGAGGAAGGACTTCATCGTCTTCAACATTGTTTTGAGTACCAATGTCTTCAGCTGCGATGGGGTCAACAACTGGAATGTCTTCAGGAGCCTCTGTGGGAGCAGGCTCATGAACAGTCAGGCGACGTTCTTGTTGTGCAGACGCAGGACGAGCAACAGAAATTGGCTCGACGATAAGGGGCTCTATGGGAGTAGCCCGGACCTTCTTGATCTTGCGCTTCTTGGTGGGTGGAGCATCATCAGTGGTGTTCTTGCGCTTGCGGGCTTCAGCTTCAGCCACCTTTGTTTTCTTGAGTTCTGAAGCAACTGTGGTGACCTTAGGCTTCGAGCTTGTCATGCTGGCAGGGAAGACAATGCGAGGTTCTTCCTGCCTTGATGCTTCAGTTGGGGCCACAGTTGGCTTCTTCTTCTTGGCAGCCATCCCGGGGTCGATGCCAGGACGCCCAAGTGCCTTGCGCTTCTCAGCTTCATTGTATACTTGAACACACTTGGCAGCCAAAGCCTTTATGCGCTCACGAGAACCTTTAGCTTCTTCACGCTTCTTGTGAAAGGCTTCCTTGAGCTCATGCATCTGACTTTGAAATTCTGGACATCTTGGACACTGAGCTTGGCCATATGCTTCTTGAACTGAGCCTTTTCATAATCAATCTTGTGCTTCAGCTCAACAACGTTTTGAGCAAGAGCTAGCTCAGAAGCAGTGGCTCCGTTGAAGGAGATGCTCAAGCCAATTGGAAGTTGCAGATCATCGAAGCTGAGATTGGGGGTGTCAAACCACTCATCAATGAAGTTGTTGATGACAGCCACATCAAAGAGAGGCAAGTCATTGAAGATCTCTGTATCTTGCCTGCTCTTTATCAATTGCTCAAGAGCGTCATCAACAAGATCGTCGTCACTAGACAGATCAATGGCGTCATTCTCGTTCCTCGGAACAGCAGCAGGAGTCCGAGCTGGACTGGGGGTGTGCATGGGCTTCTTCTTTAGCTTCTTCGGCTTGGAGATGCGAGAGTGATCTTCAGACTGCACACTTGGTGCAGGTGGAGTAGTGGCCAAAGGCTTCACTCTTGAAGATATTGGTGGAGTGGAAGGCTTCGAAGCCTTGGGTTTCTTCTTCTTCTTCAGCTTCGGAGGTGCAGGCGCTTCATCAGAGTCAGCGTCTTCTGCAGGTTGATCCACATCCGCCCCTTGAACCCTTATATGAATGATGAGACCTTCTAAGTTGTAGAAGGGCCCAACAATATTTGGTTCAGCTTCGCGAGTGCCATCGGCACGAGGCGCAGAGGGGCCAGGGTTGAAGTCTAATCCCCAAGTTTTCTTGTTCTCCTTGGCCGAGTTCTTGGCATACTGGAGGTTGCGCTTGAACAGATTGTCATCACGACATCATAGCAATGATGATGGGTTAGCATCAGCTGGTTGTGGCCCTCGCACCATGCAAGGATAGAAGCCTTGCGTAATGGCTTCAGCTCTGGACCTGGGTGGAAGATTTTTGTACAAAATGTCTCCCCATGGTCGCTTGATGGCATTCTTCTCAGCATACTCCTGGGTCACCAACCTGTACTTGAACCACTGTTCTGCCCAATATCTTCGAATCCATTGGATTCGAGTTTTTCTCTAATTGTAGTCCTCCTCTGGATCAGTCTTGTACATTTCATAGAGGTCAGGAGGCAAATCTCTGGAGGTGTTTCCACGGTGCTGTCTGCCACCCTTCCTAACAGATTTCTCAGTTGCCATTGGGTTCAAACTGAAATCCTTCAACACTGTCAAAGGCTTCCGTCTGCTGGTCAGACAGGAACTGGCTTCGGGAGAGTTGATCTAATGATGTAAGAATTCTGCAAATGAATGCAGACTATGAGAACCAAGGGATTCTCCCACGGACATGTACCTGTGACAGCATTAGAGATGCGAGGGGAGGGGAAGAGGTCATACGCATTCTCAGAAGATTTTAAAGATAAATCAGTTCAGAAGACATTGACCTCATAGCGCGAAGACATTCACTTATATGTTGAGAGTTGGTTCCAGATTTGTACGAATCCAAGAATAGGTACAAGTGAGGAATCTAACTATGTGTGAAGCATAAGTGAATATACTAGGCAAAGTATGAGATGCAGACAGGATAGATCCAAATATGTGGAGGCAGAAACTTCTTATGGTAGAAAGGATGAACCTATCGGATCAAAAAGATGGTAAAAGGAGAGTTTTAATTTACCACACGATGAACTGCTAGACAGAGACGAAGTGGAGGCCGAGCAGTTCGATCTTCCGTGCCCTAACTTGGCGACGGAGGACACCTACGGCGGCGGTGGAGAAGACGATATCCGCGGCCGGTGTGAAGACGGCGTCGACGAGGTCGCGGCAGCTAAGCGCTTCGTCGCCGGCGTCGTCGAGAGCTAGCAGAGGCGCTATGGTTCGTCGAGGTGGAGAGGTGGTAGAAGAGTTTTGACTATGATGGGACGGGCATTTATAAGGATGGGAGACGGCACAGCGTAATTACGCAGGTGCCCCTGGCGGTTCACATCTGAGGGACACGTGGCGGACATGTAACACATAGGGAGTTGTTCCATGATCCCACGCACGCCTGGACTGTCGGGGTGGTCGTTGCGGCTTCTCCGGGTTTCAGGCAATAAGGATTGAGCATTAAAACAGATTTAATGTTTGTCTCTGTATCTTCTTCTGACAGGGACACAGAGAAGACAATCGACGGTTCCAACAGAATGCATATGATTTGGATAGATAGAGTTTGAGGTAGGAAGCATAGAGAAGTTAGGGTCCGATCACATTCACTTAGTTCAAAAGATTCAAATAAGAAGACATAGCTATAAGTGAATGTTGTATAGGACATAACACAAGTCTATATAAGACATATATGAAGATAAATCAAATGCAAAGATTTTCCAAATGTAACGCCAAGAGAAACGCATCAAGCAAAGATTTGGTGGTGGCATTACCCACCGTATAGGAAGTATTAGACCCAGACATGGCGCACAATTATCGTGGCACTCCGAAGTCAAATTCCGCGTTAATGTATTCACACTCAGAATGTAAGTCTTCATTGATTGAAGATATACTTTACTTCGTGTGTTGCACATCTAAGTCATCAACATGCATAAGTGTTAGGATGTGTGCCTGATTACAGGACATTCGAGGATTCTAAGATATTTAGCTCACACCGTAACTTGCAAAACCTTTTCTCATCCAAGGGCTTTGTGAAGATATTTGCCAGCTGCTCTTCAGTGTTGACATGTATGATATCAATATCTTCCTTCATGACATGATCTCTGAGAAAGTGATGACGAATTTCAATGTGCTTTGTCTTCGGGTGCTGAACTGGGTTGTTGGCAATCTTGATGGCGCTTTCATTGTCGCAATAGAGTGGCACATGCTTCAGATGTACACCATAGTTGTCAGGGATATTACTAGCAGGGATAAACCGGCTAGTGTAAACCGGATTATGGTAATATAGTTGTGTAATTATAAAACCCAGTAGAGATTACGGCCCATGAAGGTTTAGGGCCCATGTATAGAGTTACGGTTTGTAAACCGCCTGGTCATGTAACTTGAGAGACAAGGAAGAAAGAGCAGAGACCGAGGCGGACACAAATATGAGTCGGCCTCGGGACTCTGTAAACTGGACCGGGCGTCACCTCTATATAAAGGGGCGACCCGGCGACGGTTCAGGGACAAGAAACAACCCGTCGAGACACATGCAAGCAATCCGCTCCCTGTTCATCGACGCCCAAGCAATATCAAACCAAACTAGACGTAGGCTTTTACCTTCCTCGAAGGGGCCGAACTAGTATAAACCCTCTGTGTCCTTTGTGTGCTTTTAACCCCTTCATGCTAACCTATACGATGGTTCCTCAACTAAGTCCGTTAAACCGGACATCTGCCGTGTTAATTCCACGACAGTTGGCGCCCACCGTGGGGCCTCCGCACGATGGTTTCGAGTTCTTGAAGGGCAGCTTTGAAGGGCTCAGGGGCTACGCGGTCGGCCGGATGACCAAAAGTCGCCGCGGCCGGATCTACATCGACAATGCGGGCTGGGGCCCGGAGGCCGATTCAATCGAATACGGGTACCGGGTTCCCTTCGGTGGCATCCACGTCTTCATCGGCAAAATTGGTGAACCGGGACCTGGGCCGGACATCTTCCCCAACATCGTCGAGCCGGCTCAGCGTGCGAGATCGGCTCGGATTCAACCAGCCATGAAGCATGTTTTCGTCGGAGCAATTCACGGGGTTCAAGCCGAGGACGGATCGGATTCCGGTGGCGAGACAGTTATCTATTCCGACGATGAATCTTCATCTGGAGAGACTGAGTCCTTGTATCAGTTGCGGGACGGCCGATCTGAGGGTGTGTCCGACGGAGACAGTATTCCGGACCCCTTTGATCCGCCAAACCGAGTGGCTGTCTTTATGGCCGGTTCACAACCTACGCCGTAGTCCACGGTGAACGGGGCGATCACAGCAGAAGCTGGTGTAGGGGGGAGCAGCCAAGTCCTCTCGCCCTCTGACGCTCTATCCGCCTTGGTCGAGGAGTTCAGAACCCAGGCCGTAGCAGAGGTGGCTCCAGCACACAAGGCGCAACATGATGCAGAACTCCTTCAGCTGAAGGGCCGGATCGATCAAGCAAAAGAGGATCTGAAGGCAGAGAAGGCTATGATAGCGATAAGGCAGGCAGAGCTGGATGATCAAGCTTTTCAGCTGAGGATGGAACAGGCTTCTACACAGGGAGTAAGGAATCGAAGATACCATTCTCGCTTACCGCCGGTTTACGAGGCGACGAATCTTTTCAGAACACCGGGAGCGGGAGCCAGCAATGATCCGGTGGTAAACCGGAGGGCGGCACCGGCGAGGGGTGAGCCGGTTCAGCAACCCGCTGCGGAGCAAGATCGGCGGATTATGTCCACACCCCATGAAAGTGCAACTAATCCCCGGGTGGTTTTGGTAATTAATAACAACATATATATCATTGAACTAATATTTACTTGAGAATCATTTCAGAAAAGTTCGATGATATGGGTATGGAAATGTCTGAAGAAGTGGACCCCTCAAAATGCTAAGACAAGCATTGGCAAAAGCTCAAGACTCTATTTTTGGTTTAGTGATCAAAGATCACATTGAGTCCATAGGAAAAGCCAATACTATTAAAAGGGGATGAGGTTGTGTTAATGATCTGGTTGCTCAAGTGCTTGGTGATCTAGCTCCCTCAACTATCAGCACTCTTCACTACTTAACACACTCATAAGTAATCTCGGACAAACCGATTCTGCAAACTCAGTCCCACCGAGATGAACCACCTCAGTTATTTTCCCAAACCCTAATTTCTCGGTCCATCCGATTTTGAGTTTCGGTCTCACCGAAAATGGACTGCCAACCTTCTGTAACCAATTGACATCACTTCGGAATATCCGAGTTGTTACTTTCGGTCCCACCGAGATGGCAAGCTCCAACCTTTGACTCACTTCGGACACACCGAGATGGTATTTTCGGTCCCACCGAAAATCCCAACGTTCACTATATTTGAACTTTCGGTCTGACCGAGTTTTAACTTCGGTCTCACCGAGATTGGTCAAATGTGTGTGTAACGGTTGGATTTTGTGTGGAGGCTATATATACCCCTCCACCCCCTCTTCATTCGTGGAGAGAGCCATCAGAAAGTCTACCATTCCTATCATACACTTTCTGAGTAGTGAACCACCTACCCTTGTGTTGAGATCAAGCCATTCCATTCCTACCATATGAAACTTGATTTCTAGCCTTCCCAAGTTGCTTTCCACTCAAACCTTTCTTCCACCACAGCCATATCAGTGAGGAGAGTTGAGTGTTGGGGAGATTATCATCTGAAGCACAAGAGCAAGGAGTTCATCATCATCAACACCGTCTATTACCTTTTGGAGGGTGGTGCCTCCTAGATTGGTTAGGTGTCGCTTGGGAGCCTCCGTCTTTGAGATGTGGAGTTGAACCAAGAAGTTTGTAAGGGCAAGGAGATCGCCTACTTCGTGAAGATCTACCCCGAGTAAGGCTAGTCCTCCGTGGGCGTAGGCCGTGATGGAATAGACAAGGTTGCTTCTTCGTGGACCCTTCGTGGGTGGAGCCCTCCGTGGACTCGCGCAGCCGTTACCCTCCGTGGGTTGAAGTCTCCATCAACGTGGATGTACGATAGCACCACCTATCGGAACCACGACAAAAATCTCCGTGTCACCAAACTGCGTTTGATCTTCTCCACCTCCTTTTTACATGTGCAATTTACTTTCCGCTGCATATACTCTAGAATTGCATGTGTAGGGTGTTACTTGAATTGATCTTAATTGTGAAACTGCCAAAAACATTGCATGATCTAAAGGCAGATTTTTTATATTGTCAAGTAGTCTAATCACCCCCCCCCCCTCTAGACCTACTTTCGATCCTACAAGTGGTATCAGAGCTTTGGTCTCCATTGCCTTGGTTTCCATTGCATTGGACTCCATAAGCTTGGTTTCACAACCTAGGAGAGTATGGCGTCTAGTGAGGGTAATTATCGTAGAGGTCCTTACTTTGATGGTACAAATTTTGCTAGTTGGAAGCATAAAATGAAAATGCATATTCTTGGTCATAACCTAGCCGCATGGGGCATTATTTGTGTTGGTATGCAAGGTGATTTCTTCGAGGAAGGAAAAGTTCCGGATCGCGAAGCTACACCGGAAGAGTTGCGGATGTTGCAAAACAATGCTCAAGCTTGTGACATTCTCTTCAATGCTTTGTGTCCCGAGGAGTTCAACAAAATCAGCCGTCTTGAGAATGCTAAAGAGATTTGGGATACTTTGGTTGAAATGCACGAAGGTACTGAATCTGTGAAGGAATCAAAGCTAGATATTCTTCAAGGACAACTTGACAAGTTCAAGATGAAGGATGGTGAAGGAGTCGCTGAAATGTACTCTAGGCTTGCTCTCATCACAAATGAGATTACCGGCTTAGGAAGCGAAGAAATGACCGACCGATTCATCATTAAGAAGATTCTCAGAGCTTTGGATGGAAAGTATGACACCGTGTGCACTTTGATCCAAATGATGCCAAACTACAAGACTCTCAAGCCAACTGAAGTCATTGGAAGAATTGTTGCTCATGAGATGACACTTAAGGATAAGGAAGAGCTTCACAACAAGTCGAGTGGTGCTTACAAAGCTACAAGTGATGCTCCTACTACCTCAAGTGACAAGCTAATTTCCAATGAAGAGATAAGCCTAATGGTCAAGAACTTCAACAAGTTCTACAAGAATAGAGGCAAAGAAAGAAGCTCAAAGTCTAGATCATATGATGAAAAGAGATCTTCTAGTCGTGATCGAAACTGCTACAATTGTGGAAGACCCGGACACTTCTCAAATGAGTGTACGGCTCCCCACAAGAGAAGAGAAGAATCTCCAAGAAGAAGAGCAAGAGATGAGTCACCTCGGAGAGAGAGAAGGAGTAGAGATGATCGTTATGAACGAAGACCCTCTCGGAGAAGCAAGGATTTGGAGAGGAAAGACAAGTCATCAAGGAGCTACACAAGAAGAAGACATCAAGCTCATGTTGGTGAATGGGTCTCCGGCTCCGACTCTGACAATCAATCCGATGGAAGCTATCACTCCGACTCCGACTATAGTCAAGATGAAGGTGTTGCCGGACTTGCACTAGTATCCTCCAACTCCAACTCCTACGACTTATTTGATTCACCAAATGAGGGAATTGGAAGATGCTTCAAGCTAAAGGCCAAGGACAAGCTTCAAGAAGAAATTGATGCATTCATTGAAGCACCTCAAGCCATGGTCAAGTGGGTTCCCAAGGACACATCAAGTTCTACTTCGTCAAGCTCAACTACAACACCAAGGATTCCCATCAAGATGATGTGGATCCCAAAGAAGAAGAACTAGTAGGTTCTTGAGGGTGACTCCGCCAACAAACTTCACTCATATTCATTTTGGCAAGAACTTGTGCAATCAACTTCCACATCATGCACTTGTTCATGGAGTCACAAACCCTCTTGTTGGTAAGTCAAGGGACAAGGTAATCATTGCTTTCATGGACATCATCTTTTGTGAACTTCACTCTATGTCTATGGATATTCTTGTTTGTTCCTTGTGGGACTAACCCATGTAGGTATTGAAAGTGCCCTAATCCAAAGGATTGCTCCCAACTCTTGATAATCTACATCAACATTGAGCATCCACATCTTCAACATCTACATGAAGTCTTCTACGACAACCCAAGGTTAGTTTGACCCTTTAAAAGGGGTTCTCACATCTAGGGGGAGCTTTGCTCTAAAAATTGAGCAAAAGCATCTCCAAATGATGTGAACACATAAATGCTTTATGTAAAAGTGGTAACCCCACTTGTGCTTAAACGATGAGTATGACCTATGATCAAATGTTCTCATTTGGCTCCTAAGTCAATATACTCATATATAGATGACCTAGTCATCGACAAATTGTGTGCTAGTAGCTAGAGTGATTGGTTGTGCATGTTTGACACATATTTCAGTTGCTATCTTATTGTGTGAGCATGTTGAATGCATGATTTTATCCATTCAAGGACATCCATTTGTTGTTTTGATTGTTTTGGTTTCTCTTTCTGGCCAAATGGATGGACAAGAATGCCTAAGCACCTTTCCCTAGCTATCTATGCTTTCTTGTCTCAAATTCTATTCATGCTCATATCACAACTTTGAACAAGTCTTTTTCGGACAGTCCGAGTGAGGAGCACTCGGAACCACCGATTCGTCTAAGGCTGACTTCCAAAACCTTCTAAGTCCATTTCGGTCTGACCGGCTTCTCAATCTCGGTCCAACCGAAACGCTTAGACTGATCTAGGTTTCATCTCGGTGAAACCGAGTTCAAAATCTCGGTCTGACCGATATGCGTAACTGCACAACAGTTATACATCTCGGTGACACCGAGTTTTTCAACTCGGTCCCACCGACAGCATGGGGTTATATATACCTGAGGGCTGCGCGCGATTTAATTCTTCAAACCGTTCGCCCCCAAGACCCCTGCTGCCGTCGCCCTGGTCTACGGATCGTCGCCGTCGTCGCCTGTGCGCCCTCGCCGCAGGTCTCCGCCGCCGTCAACGGTAATCATCTCCACCGTTGCCGCCGTAGAGGGATTCCACCAAGTTAGGGTGTATCCCGATCCCTTTCGTGCTCCCCATCCGATTCTTGCACGATAGGCTTGCCATGATTCAATCCACGTTTGAGATATTCCCTATACATTAGTTCAGATCCTCTAGTTTCGAGCAAAATTCTTAGGTTTAGGTTTCCACGGAATGCATCTCGGTAAAGCCGATTTTGAAACTCGGAATGACCGATTTGGCCTCTGGCCATTGCACTGCATCATTCGGTTTAACCGAGTTGTGCCAATCGGAATGACCGAAACGTAGTTTCAGTGAAACCCTAAGTTATCGGTAGGACCGAAACCCATTTCGGTCTGACCGAAAGTGGTGTGTAGGTTTCTGTTGAACACTTCGGTTTCACCGAAACTTGAAATCGGTTTGACCGAAATACATTCTGTGAAAACTCAAAACTAAGTTTTGAACTCATTTTTTTGCAAAAACCTCTGCAGTTGTGATAACTCTTCTACTCTGCCTATACCTTATCTTTTCACAGGTTTTTCAGCCATGTCAGATGTCAGTGACAGCCAGAACAGGTCTGAATCACCGTTTGCTGAAATTCCAGAGGCAGATACAAGTCCTGCTAGCAGCTCCAGTGATGATGGTGAGAGGAGCACCCCTAGTGGTTTGCCTCCTACAGCCACCAGAACCAGGAAGAAGAGAACTTCTGATGACGAGGACTCTGACTTTGTTGCTGAGGAAGTTACCTCCAAGCCAAAGAGGAATGTGGTTGCCAAAGAGCACCAAGGGCAGCAGTCAAGGAAAGGCACAAGCAAAGTAAAGCAGTCAGCAGTTGCAAAGAAGCTCAACTTGGAAGAGCCTGCTCCAAGCAAGGTGAAGAAGACTTCCAAAAGGAAGAGGGTAGTATATGCTGAACCTCAAGTTGATGCTGCAGAAGAAGAAGAAGAAGAAGATGCACCCCAGCCTCCTCCTCAGAAAGCTAAGTTCATGGGTGATGCTATTCGGGCTCAAGCCTCCTCTAAACCCAAGAAGCCTGCTCAAGCCAAGGCAGCTCCAGCCAAGCCCAAGAGAACAACCAGAAGCATTCCAGCTTCTGAGAAGAACAAAGGTGAGATGCCACCGTCTGAATCAGATGAAGAGCATGTGTTGCTTAAGCTTCGTCCCAAGTTGCCACTCCACAATGATGCTCATCCTCAAGCTGAGGACATGAAGGCAAGGAAGGACAAAGGTCTCAGGCTATGGAGACAGTCTGATCCATATGCTGTAAGGAGAAGGACTGCTGTGGACCCCAGATTCCACACCAGAGAGCAGCAGGATTTCTATGAGACCGTGCTGATGGATAAGAAGCCCATTGTTGCTGACACCAGGTATGTTGACTGGAAGTATATTGACAGTGAAGAGCACCGGGACTTCTTTCCCCATGTGCATGAGAGCTTTACTGCATGTGGAGTTGCTGATTTTGTGGGTCAAGAGCTGACAGCTTGGAATGACGAGATGATCATGCAGTTCTACGCCACAGCCCACTTCTATCCTGATGGCAAGATCACCTGGATGACTGAAGGTCAAAGGTTTTCTTCGACTGTTGAAGAATGGGCAGAACTTCTGAACGCTCCAGTGCAGAGAGAGGATGACATTGATGTCTATGGGATTCCTAAGAAGAGTCATGATTCCATGAAGAACATGTACAAGGAGATCCCGGCTACTGATTTGGAAGGATGGAAGCTTGGCTCAGTGTACTATCTCCAGGCAGGTCTGACCACCACTAACACTATTCTGAGGCATACATTGATGCCTAAGTCTGGAGACCACCGCATGATTCGAGGCTATTCTATCAACATGCTGCACATTCTCGATGAGAAGGCACCTTTCAAGGTGATGGACTTGATGGTAGAGACCAATAAGAGGACTGCAGCTGACCAGAAGAGGTCGTGTGGGTTTGCTCCGCAGATTCAGATGCTCATCAACGCCAAGTTTGGCACGGGCAAATTCATGTTGGATAGGAAGCACTTGCCACTGCAGCCAGAGCATGAGGACAACGTAGTTGTGATGGATGAAGAGGATCCTACCTCAGTTGAAGGACAGGCCAAAATCGAAGCTGCGAAGAAGGCTAAAGCTGACAAAGAGGCAGCAGCAGCAGCAGCTAAGCCAAAGAGCTTTGGAGAACAAATTCTTGAAGCTACCCAGAGGATTGAACAACGCCTGGCCAGCATTGAGCAATCTCAGGAGAGCCTAGAGAGGATTGTTGAGGACAAGATCCACGCTCTGGACGTGAAGCTGACTGAGATTCAGGTGTCTGTCAACAAGCTTGAGGCAGACATGGAGGAGACAAGGCAGGAGAGAGCAGAGCTTATGCAGGATGATCTAGTCCAGGACTCTCATCGCCAGACTACTCCGGTTCCGAGAGGATCCAGATCTGCAGCTATCCCAGTGACAGACTCCAGGGCTACCACTTCAGCACCAGCTACAGCTCCAGCATCCACTCCTCCACCGCAGACATCAGCAGAAGTCTTCGCCGATGCAGCTATCTCTACACCGACATCTACCCAGACGGGAGCCGCCAGCAGAGCCCGCAGTGACGCTTAGTTCTATACCTTTTCGAACTTTTTGGTAACTTGTTGCCAAAGGGGGAGAAATTGTTATAGATCATAGGGCTTCGAGAGAGAGAGTGCTCTTTCGTCTTTCGTTCTTTTGCCGGTTTTCTTTGTGATACATTGGTTTCTTTTGGTTCCTGAAACTTTAAGTGTGCTTGCTACTAAGTTTGATGCTATCTTAATGAGTGCCTAGTCATACTATGCTTTAATGTGTGCTTATTTCTTATCATATGCTATTCCTTATTGTATGGCTATTTACTCTTGTCTTGGTGATTGAGTGCATGTTATTCATTCTTATCATTTTGTGCGCTCCACCAAGATGTATGTGACATGGAAGAGTGACCCATAATCCTAATCGATTGTGCATTTGCATTCAAACGCAAATTTTAAATAATGCACAAATTTAGGGGGAGCTCTTGTTTATCACATACTTCTCAAAGCGACGATATTATTCTTTGATTATATCCTTTGTCGAAGCTTTGATCTATATGTTGTCATCAATTACCAAAAAGGGGGAGATTGAAAGTGCAACTAATCCCCGGGTGGTTTTGGTAATTAATAACAACATATATATCATTGAACTAATATTTACTTGAGAATCATTTCAGAAAAGTTCGATGATATGGGTATGGAAATGTCTGAAGAAGTGGACCCCTCGAAATGCTAAGACAAGCATTGGCAAAAGCTCAAGACTCTATTTTTGGTTTAGTGATCAAAGATCACATTGAGTCCATAGGAAAAGCCAATACTATTAAAAGGGGATGAGGTTGTGTTAATGATCTAGTTGCTCAAGTGCTTGGTGATCTAGCTCCCTCAACTATCAGCACTCTTCACTACTTAACACACTCATAAGTAATCTCGGACAAACCGATTCTGCAAACTCAGTCCCACCGAGATGAACCACCTCAGTTATTCTTCCAAACCCTAATTTCTCGGTCCATCCGATTTTGAGTTTCGGTCTCACCGAAAATGGACTGCCAACCTTCTGTAACCAATTGACATCACTTCGGAATATCCGAGTTGTTACTTTCGGTCTCACCGAGATGGCAAGCTCCAACCTTTGACTCACTTCGGACACACCGAGATGGTATTTTCGGTCCCACCGAAAATCCTAACGTTCACTATATTTGAACTTTCGGTCTGACCGAGTTTTAACTTCGGTCTCACCGAGATTGGTCAAATGTGTGTGTAACGGTTGGATTTTGTGTGGAGGCTATATATACCCCTCCACCCCCTCTTCATTCGTGGAGAGAGCCATCAGAAAGTCTACCACTCCTACCATACACTTTCTGAGAAGTGAACCACCTACCCTTGTGTTGAGATCAAGCCATTCCATTCCTACCATATGAAACTTGATTTCTAGCCTTCCCAAGTTGCTTTCCACTCAAATCTTTCTTCCACCACAGCCATATCAGTGAGGAGAGTTGAGTGTTGGGGAGATTATCATCTGAAGCACAAGAGCAAGGAGTTCATCATCATCAACACCGTCTATTACCTTTTGGAGGGTGGTGCCTCCTAGATTGGTTAGGTGTCGCTTGGGAGCCTCCGTCTTTGAGATGTGGAGTTGAACCAAGAAGTTTGTAAGGGCAAGGAGATCGCCTACTTCGTGAAGATCTACCCCGAGTAAGGCTAGTCCTCCGTGGGCGTAGGCCGTGATGGAATAGACAAGGTTGCTTCTTCGTGGACCCTTCGTGGGTGGAGCCCTCCGTGGACTCGCGCAGCCGTTACCCTCCGTGGGTTGAAGTCTCCATCAACGTGGATGTACGATAGCACCACCTATCGGAACCACGACAAAAATCTTCGTGTCACCAAACTGCGTTTGATCTTCTCTACCTCTCTTTTACATGTGCAATTTACTTTCCGCTGCTATTACTCTAGAATTGCATGTGTAGGGTGATACTTGAATTGATCTTAATTGTGAAACTGCCAAAAACATTGCATGATCTAAAGGCAGATTTTTTATATTGTCAAGTAGTCTAATCACCCCCCCTCTAGACCTACTTTCGATCCTACACCCCACATCCCTACTCCTCCGGGTCATTACTCAAATCCGTTGGATAACATTGTTGCTGCCGCTTCACGCCTGGCCGCTTACCCATTGAGGGGACATCCCCCGTGGCGATGGAGGCACGCAAGGTTAAGGATCTGCTTAACACGGCATTAACACAACATCAAGCGTATTCTTATAGCAGGGAGAGGCTTCATTCAACACCCAGCCATAGCCGGAGCTACACTAGGCATTGGGAGGAACCAGAGGTGTCTAGTAGTGAACGGAGGCGACACCGTCACAGGCAAGATAATCCGGCGGGCGCAGAGGCACAAGCTCAGGGGGCACAAGACCGGGTTAGATCTGCGGCTCGTGAGGAGGTCCGACAAACGACGCCGGTTCACACAACCACAGCAGAAACAGGAGTCACGACGAGTTCCTTTGGGGTGCAGTGTCTTGTTCCCTCTTTACGGAGCGTAAAGTTGCCCAAGGATTTTAAGGGTCCACGTAAGGTGCCTAACTACACGGCAGATCTAGCTCCGGAAGCTTGGATTGAGAGTTACGAGATGGCCATGGAGATGTTGGACGTGGATGAAGCGGCTTGCGCGAAGTACTTCACCATGATGCTTGAGGGTACAGCCCGGACCTGGCTAAAGGGTTTGCCGCCTAATTCCATCGGATCATGGGGAGAGTTGCGTCGCCAGTTCATCAAAAATTTCAAGGATACGTGCAAGCAGCCAATGTTAGTGGTGGATCTGGCAGCCTGTATACAAGGAGACCAGGAGCCTACAAGTGCATGGGTGCGGCGAGTATCAGAAATCTTGCACTCTTCGAACGGTATCAATCCCAGTACAGCAATAGTGACACTGGAAAACAATTGCCGGTTTGAGTCTCTGAAGTTAAAACTAGGACGGCTCAAACGGGATTGTAATGACATGGGAACTCTCATGAGCGCTCTGGTGAAGTACGGGGACTCTGACAACACTAAGTATCCAGAAGCGGATGGAGATAAAACGGGAAAAGCCAATAAGCCCGGTAAGCCGGCACAGGCTAATCCGGTCGGAACAAGCTTCTTAGGCAAACGAAAAGCGGAGGGTGGCTCTAATTTCGTGGCCAATACCCAGGTTCAAGGGGGCTTTCAGCGCAATAAGGGTAAACCGCCTCTACAAACCGGCGGAGGGCCCATTAGCTGGGAGCAGGAGTTGAATGAGCCTTGCCCGAAACACGGATCAAAGGAACATCCAACTAAACACACCATAGGAGAATGCAAGGCCATGATGGAAGCCATGAGCCGGTTCAGATCTAACAACAGGCCACCGGGCGGCGGTTCAGGCCCCGGGTTTTACGGTCCGGGTCACCAGGGGAACGGTTCCGGATCTGGATATTGTGGCAACAACAGTGGTTATAATAACCAAGGCAATAATCAGCATGGTCAGGGTGGTTACAATAACCAAAACAACCAACAGCAGGGCCAGGGTAATCATAATAACCAAGGCAATCAGCAGCGTCAACAGCAGTCCGGATATCAGAGTAATCCGAAGGAGCTGAGTAGCGGGCAGTATCATGTGTTCACTACGAGTTTGTGCAAACGGGGTCAAAAAATCTTGAAGCGGGCGGTCCATGCGGTTGAATCGGCAACACCACAGTTCCTGCGCTGGTCAGAGCAACCTATCGTGTGGAGCCGAGAGGATCATCCGCCGCGAGTGGATAACCCGGGCCAACCGGTCCACAGGTTATACGCCTTTCTTTATAGTGTATGGTGCTGAAGCGGTCCTTCCAAGTGATATCCGTCATGATTCGCCACGGGTGACGGCTTATGTTGAAGCGGCCAATGAGCAGGCAAGACAGGACAGTTTGGACCGGCTGGATGAGGAACGTGACATAGGAGCAGCACGGTCTGCAATTTATCAACAGGACTTGCGCAGATATCACATCCGCTGGATCAAGACCAGGACGTTCCAGGAGGGAGATTTGGTACTCCGGCTCATCCAAGATCAAACAGATATGCACAAGCTATCCCCGCCTTGGGAAGGGCCCTTTGTGATCAGCAAGAATCTGCACAACGGTTCATATTACCTGGTGGACGTTCGAGAACACAAGGACTCACGGACATCATAGGAAGGGACAAAGAGACCATGGAACATCGCCCTCTTGCGGCCCTACTATACCTGAGCCATGGGCTCTGCTGTATCCTATGTATATATTATGATTAATGAATAAACCGGCACCCTCGGTAAACCGGGGGATCAGCCTTTTTCCAATGTAAGTGTCTTATGGTGATAGCCATCTATAGCTTACGTCTCTTATTATATGTCATATTTTAAAATGCTTTGATCGGTCTATCTGGTTGTGCAGGACAATTGCCATATATGTACTCTGGAGCTGTGATCACTAAAAGGCTTCCTGTTCAAACATAGGTCGTATTCGAACCAAAGAGAACATAGCCATCCTGTTCAAACATAGGTCGTATTCGAACCAAAGAGAACATAGCCATTCTGTTCAAACATAGGTCGTATTCGAACCAAAGAGAACATGGCAAAGGCCAGTAGGGGGCAGGATCATATCCGAATCCTAGCTTAGCCCCTATGGTCCGTTTGTATGGTCGTATTCGAACCATAAGCTCAGTGGATCGTATTCGAATCCACTGCTTGGCTAAAGTAAAAGGCCAGTAGGGGGCAGGATCGTATCTGAATCCTAGCTCAGCCCCTATGGTCCGGTTTGTATGGTCGTATTCGAACCATAAGCTCAGTGGATCGTATTCGAATCCACTGCTTGGCTAAAGTAAAA
>LR738712.1:100140165-100157023 GCA_902687465.1 Secale cereale
TCCTAGCTTAGCCCCTATGATCCGGTTTGTATGGTCGTATTCGAACCATAAGCTCAGTGGATCGTATTCGAATCCACTGCTTGGCTAAAGTTAAAGGCCAATAGGGGGCAGGATCGTATCCGAATCCTAGCTTAGCCGCTATGGTCCGGTTCGTATGGTCATATTCGAACCATAAGCTCAATGGATCGTATTCGAATCCATTGCTTGGCTAAAATTTTAAGGCCAGTAGGGGGCAGGATCGTATTCGAATCCTAGCTTAGCCCCTATGGTCCGGTTTACTGATCGTATTCGAATCAGAAGTTTTGATTTGGAGCCTGGCAGCTCGCAAAAAGCCTCGACTACATGTTTTTCTTTGCAAACTTGCATTTTTTGTATTGCGTTTTCTGATTCTTTAATCCGGAGGGGGGTAATTCCAAAGATGACCACATATCTTCAAGGTCTGGACAAGGAGTTCCATCATTATTTAAACCGATATCTTCTGTAAACCCGGAATCATTGTTGGGTCTGTCCCAAAGGCTCCCTCCGAAAACTACAAAGGTCGCCGGATTAAAATATCAAGCATACTTAAATCAGGTATGAAGTTATTCCTGTTTTAAACAGATACTTGTTTGATATATTTATGAGAACAATTTAATGGGTCCGGTGGTAAGCCGCTAGGACACCTTTTAAGAGTTTTCTATGCAGAAACAGAGAGTATGCAAGTTAAAACATATCAGACAAAGGATTCAACTTGGCAGATACCAAAGCAAGGTTGGGTCGTCCGATCACGACGGACAGTAGTTCAAAGCTATCCTATTACAAAGGCACAGCAGGCCTGAGCGGATTAAAGTTTTTCCGGCAAAGTAAAACCAAGGCTACAAAGATAAACTGATTGGCCTATGCTTCCTCCTGCTGGGACGGTTGAGGATCGACATGTTCCGGAGCTTCTTCGTCTTCTTGAAGCGGCTGAAAGTCAGGGACGGTCCAATCGATTTTCGTTAAAGCGCGGAAGTACATCTCTTCCGTAATAAGTTCAGACGGATCAACATCTGCGGCGAAAGTATGGGGGCGCACTGGTGGGATTAGATTTACGGTATCATAAACCGGCCGATCCACCCGCTCATTCTGTAAATCATACCCCAGATGATACCTGGTCAAGTCTAATTCGGCAGCAAGCTTGCTAGCGAGAGGACGCATCTCCTTAGTCAAAGCGTGGAGGTCTTTAGCAGTGAAAGCTGATCCGTCTTCTTTAGTGCTTGGATACCCGTTCAAGGCTTCTTCCGGATCAAAATCTGGAACCCATGCTTTGGCTCTGGTGAGCGCTATGAGAGAACCGGCTCAGGCAGCAGACTTCTTCACTTCCTCCAAGCGGGCTGGCAAGACAGAAAGTTTCTCTAGTGTGCCTTGGATAGTGGTGGGGGGCGGTTTATTGAAAGACATTGCGCTTATGATCCTTTGAGCGCCGGAATACAGCTGCTCGACCAGAGTATAAGACGCCTTGAGTTTCTTCCGTAAATCATCCCCAAGATGGGTAACGCGGCGCCCTACATATGATCATTACAGTTAAACCGGACCGGAATACATATTGCAAGGATGAAAGCATGCGTGCAGATTAAGTACTCACCAAAGACGGCAGAAGTCATCAGTTCGATTTGCCGCTTTAAACCAGTCTGTTCTTCTGTCACCGGATTAAGAGCTTCCTCAGCATCCTTTGCTCTTTTCTCCAGCGCGTTCTTTTGCACTTCAAAGGCTGTCCGTTCCTCTTCAAAGTATTTCTTCAGCTGTTCAGCAGTAGTTAAACTCAGCGCCAAGTCTTTTTTGGCCTTGGCAGCAGCATATTCAGTTTCAGCAAGTCTGTTCCGGAGTTCAGTGATTTCATCAGCCTTCCGGTTTAAATCAGCCTGCAAGGAAATTCAAGTGGAATAAACAACATAAAATTCAGAAAAAGTCTCAAGTACATAGCCAAGTTATCCACTTGACACGTGGGGGCTAATGGGCTATTGAAGTATCAGAGAGTGGCAATTCAAAACAAGTCTCAAGCACACAAACAAGTTGTCTACTTGACACTTGGGGGCTAATGGATAGCTGAAACATCAAATGAAAAATTCAGACAAGTCCCAGGCACATAAACCGAATTATGCCCCTGGCACTTGGGGGCTAATGTAAGATCATTTGCTCGAATTGGAAGTGCCGGTTCACCTTCTAAACATAGCTAAACCGGAACTTGGGGGCTACCATGGTATAGACAGAAACACAACAAAAGCAAAAACAAAAGACAAGGGAGATACCTCGTATTTTTCCTTCATCATGCTGATTAAGCCCGCTTCATAATCCCGACCGCTATGAAGCCGGTTCAGATACCCGGAATAGAGCTCCTGGGCACTCAGCTCGGTGAAGCTAGACAAGTCAGTGCTCCATTTGCCCTTCTCTTGATGGAGCTTCTCCGCTTTAGCTATATGCTTGGCTAAAACAGTGGGCTCAGCAGGAGCGGTGTAAGCTGTACCGGTTATTTGAACATCCGGAGAAGGAGCAGCTGCCGGTGGTGGAGTAGCAGTGTGAACCGGGCTAGCAGGAGCCGGGCTAGTCTGAGGAGGGTTGGCCCGGGCAGGACTCGCCGGTTCATGGACGTTTTCAGTGTTGGGGTTCTCAGGGGCAGTGGCATAAGTGTGCTCCATGGGAGCAGGATCTTCAAGCTGAACTGTGGCCTCACCTTCCGGAGGGACAGTTATATCCGGATCAACCACCGGATCGTCAGTGGCAGTCTCAGCAGCCATTTTGCTGGCCTTTACCTTTTTGCTAGGCTTAGGCTTGCTGAAAGGAATTAAGAAAATAAATCAGAGTCACAAAAGCAAATGCAATCATAAACCGGATAAGATGAAGGACTTACCCTGGGACAGTATTCAGGGCTGGGACTTGTGTGGCAGTGGATTCGCCAGAAGAAGATAAAGGAGTCTCCTGATAATTAGGGTCAGGTTTAAGTGGTTTGCGTATAAGCCCGGCCTTGGGATGAAGAAGAGTTGGAGAAAGTATAACCTCAGAGCGGCGTCACCGGGCCGGAGTAAGAGATATTCCGGAAGACTCGACTACAAGGCCACTATGGCGTGTAGCCCGGCGAGCATCATGTTGCTGTTTCTTCAAAAGAAAATTGGGGTCCAGTTGAGCGTAAGGATGAGAAAATTGATATTTTCGGACTACCCGACGAATTTTTGGTGGAGGCGGTCCTGAGTCTGAAGAAAGAGTAATTACCTCAGTTTCTGCCGCTTTATCTCCTTCAGCCAAATCCTGTGAAAAGACACCGTTAACACAAGTCTGGATAAAAGTGAACAAATCATAGCCGGATTAAATCATACCTCAGAGTCCGGATCATCTTCTTCAGCATGTGAACCGGAGCCAGCAGCCGCCTTTCTCTTCTTAATAACGTAAGTTTTCCGGCGCGGCTGTTTGCCTGCTTTATCTTGAGGTTTCCTCTTCCAAAAAGGATCATCAGCCTGAACACAAGAAGAAAGTTAAATAGAAGATAATTTAAATGGACGGATTAAAAGCGAACAGAAGGGATTAAGGCTTACTGCAGGCAGCTTGTTCTTCTTATAATATGGAGCCAATCCGGTTTGGCCACACCCTTCCAAAGAGACGTTGAGCATCTTCTTGGCAGATTCAATGACTTCCGATTCAGAAAGCGTTACTTTGGAAAACCGTTGAGGATCATCCAGCTTTCCGGAATATTTACACATCAAACTGGAGCGTGGGCTCAGAGGGAGGATACTCCAGGTAAGCCAGCAGCGCATTGTGACGCCCTAAGACTGACGTCCCAGAAGATTCCAGAAGATTCCAGATGTTCCGGGTTCTCCCGTGTGTTTCAGTTGTGCTTGCTTTATTTATTTTTTGCATTGCATCATGTCATCATGCCATCATGTCATATTTATTTTGCATCTCAACCTAAATAAACCGTGTGGACCTTCGGTCCATTTAAATCGAGGGAAGAATGACTTCTCTTTATAACATATAAAAGCCTCTCAATATTTAGGGAGCTATATTAATAAATATTCCATTTGTTTGGAACTAACCCAAACACACTTGCAAATTTCCCCATGTCTTTTTCACTTCGAGTTTCTCCTTCAAAAACCTTGCCAATTATTCTTTTCCATTGTATCGAGGTTCCTCCAAAAACCTCAACATTTTTGGACTCTTCAAATACCCATTCATATTCAAATCCATTTGGACCATATTCAAATGAATTTGAATTCATATCTTTCAATCTTGCCACTTATATTTTTCTTGGACTACGCTCATTTTTATGGGCCCGAGGAAAATATCCTATGTGCTAAATCTTCCACTAAGCCTCCTTTTCTTTTTCCTCTTTCTTCTTTTTTTTTGTTAAAGAAAAAGAAGAAGTGCAGCCCAGCCACAAGCCTCCTGGCCCATGAGGTCCTTCGGCCCAGCCAGCCTCCCTAAGGCTTGCTCAGCCTCCAGCCGGCCCATTCCCTTCTGGCCCAAGGCCACTCCCCACGTCAACCCTAGCCGCTCGGCATCCCTCTCCTTTCCTCCCGTGCGCCGCCCGCAACCCTCTTCCCCGATCCCCTCTGGCCCTCGATCCCATCTCTCTCCCTCTGGATCCCTCGCCCCCGATCTCCTATTCCTCGAACGCCAGCTCGCTCCCATCGTTTCCCCGAGCCCCGATCTCCCGCGCCAGAGCGTCGCCCTGGGCGCGCCCCGTTCCCCATCCGCGTCGTGGCCTCCTCCTCTCCAGTTGGCCGCGCAGGCCATGCCCCTCGCTCGCCGCCTGGAGCCCGAGATCGGCAGCGTGCGGCCTCGTCAGACCGCTCTGCTTCGCCGACGCGCCCGCTGTCCGTCCTCCAGGGCGCCGCCCCTGCTGTCTCCAGCACATCTCCCTCCGGCCCGACGCACCCCGTCTCCAGCCGCGCCTGGCTGCTCCGCCGCCAAGGCCGGCCAGGTCCGTCACCTCCTCTGCACCCAGGCGACCAGCACCGTTCCTCCCCGTCGATCTCCGGCGCCTCGAGCTCCAGCGCGCCCGTGCCGTGTTCCCGCGGCCAGGAGCTGCCGCGCCCCGAGGTCCCGATCACCGCACCCAGCGGCCGCCATCGCCACCGGGGGCTCTTCTCCAGCGCGCCCCAGGCCTTTGCTGCTCCACCTGCCGGCCGGCGCCGAGCGCCAGGGCCTCTTCTCCAGCCGCCAGGAGGCCTCGTCCAGCCTCCTCCACCTCGTCCGTGCTGCGCCCGTGCTTAGACCTGCTACTGTTGTGCTTCGTCCGTCGGCTTCGTGTTTTTGTTTTGGTCCAGCAGATTTTTTTTGTCAAGTTCATCGCCGAGTCGAGTACCTCTACACAAGACCCTCATGTACGACTACACAAGTCGACGCGTCAAGTACCACTACTTCCCTCTCCGAAACGGAACGTGCACGACGACCGAGAACCAAGACGCGAACGTGAACAACTACCTTCTCGGAGACGCACCAAGTACCACTACATAACACGTGTACCCCGACGCCAACTTCGACGCGACAAGTACCCCTCCGATGACAAGTACATCTACGAACGAGAACGCCGACACAAGACGACGCGACAAGTACCTCTTCGAACGGAAATGCCAACGTGAACAACTACCGTCGCCGAGACCCTCAAGTACCTCTACGAACGGAACGGCTACTCGTTGGCGACCTCGTGTACGACTACTTCCTCTCCGAACGGAACGTCTACTTCCTCTACGACCCGTGTACCACTACTTCCGCTACTACCACTACGTCCCTCGACGACCTCGAACCCCTCCGAAACAAATGTTCCGAAGCTATAACCCGAGACGATGACCCGTGTGATGTTGTTGTGTTGTATGAGATGTTTCTTTCCTAGTGAGCACCATGCCCGTTTTCGTCCTTTTGTCATGTCCCTCGGTTGCCTCGTCGCCGACTCGTGGGAACCCGGTGACGGGATCACCCACCTTTCATCTTGTTTCGCTCGCTCACGCCACCTTTCCTTTTGCTCCGGACTCTCAACGAGTTACCGGAACCGAGATGTTGTGTTGCATCATTTTCGGATTGTTACCGTGGCACCTTTTCTTTCCACCACGGTGACAAATACTTCATATCATCTTCTTGTCAACTTTTTATATAAATTGCATAAACTTGATCATGTCATCCGCATCATTTAACAACATTATAATGTGTAAATTGTTGTTGCTTTAAATTACTAAACATGCTCATGGGGTTTTTCCGGAATTGTTGTTGTTATTTTTCCGGCCTCATTTAAAATGCCTAAATAGTGTAGTTTGTTTTTGCTTCACCTCTTGCCATGTTAAAAACATTTAATCTTGTCTTGTAAATAAACGAGAGTGAACTAAATATTTAAAATGTGGTGTTTCGTCAATATGCAACTCGTTGCATATTGAGCTCCACTTAACTTGTAGTATTGTTTGTGCACTTTGCCATGCCATGCATATTTCAACCGGGCATGCATCATACTTGGATGTGCATCGTATGCCATGTTTATGATTGTGTGTTTACCGTGTTGTTTGCTTCTTTCCGGTTGCTTCTCTTGTTAGCTTCGGTTTCGTTCTGGAGTTGTGAGGATTCGCTCGACTGTGTTGCTCCGTCTACTTCGTGGATCCGTTCTTCTCCCTTGCGGAATCCCAGGCAAGATGATCATACCCTTGGATACCTTTACTACCATTGCCATGCTTAGTTGTCTCGATGCTATCGTTACATGTCGCGCTACCCATTTTTATGTCAGCCTCTCCTTGTTGCCATGAAACCTCTAACATTTGAAACCTTCCTAGCAAAACCACTGTTTGGCTATGTTACCCGCTTGCTCAGCCCCTCTTATAGCGTTGTTAGTTGCAGGTGAAGATGAAGTTCGTTCCAGGAGGGAACTTGTTGTTGTTATATCACAATATCTATTAATATATCTTAACACACCTATATAGTGGGCATGGGTGGAAGGCTTGGCCTTTTGCTCGGTGTTTTGTTCCACTCATGCCACCTTAGGCGCCGATAAACCGGCATTATGTTCCTTGATTTTGCGTTCCTTACACGATGGGTGGATGGGGACCCCTTGACAGTTCGACTTTGAATAAAACTCCTCCAGCAAGGCCCAACATTGGTTTTAATTTGCCTCATAATAACAACTTAATTAAATAATTAAATTTGCATAGGGGGTCGCACCCTCGGGTTCTTAATTCTACATAGCTGGGGGGGCCAGTGCTGATGGTGTTGGTCCCAAACTAGAGCCACTTGCGGTGCCACCCAGTTATCTGGGATCTTCGGTTACTGTACGTAGCGCTCATCCGGACGTGGCCTGAGACGAGATGCGCGCGGCTACCATCAGGGTGTCGGCACGCCGAGAGGTCTTGCTGGACTTCTTTTACCATTGTCGAAATGTCTTGTGCTACCGGGATGCCGAGCCTAATCGGTTTTTCCCTAAGATAAGGAGTGATGATATTATATTTATCACTTCAGCTAATCGTGAGAGCTTGTGATGGGCTAAGTTGGAACACCCCTGCAGGGTTATGATCTTTCGAAAGTCGTGCCCGCGGTTATGTGGCAGATTGGAATTTGTTAATGTCCGGTTGTAGAAAACTTGACAGAGGATCCGAAGTAAAACACACCATCGCGTGAGTAACCGTGACTGTCTCTTTTCACTTTGAGAAGCGAACACGGTGGGGTTATGTTTGATTCGTATGTAGTTCAGGATCTTTAGCGATCACTACTTTTGCGACCGTTTGCGTAGATGCTCATCTTATTTTGGTACTCGTAAGTTAGCCACCATATGCTTTGCTTAGCCGCTGCTGCAACCTCACCACTTTACCTCTTCCTACCCATAAAGCTTTGCTAGTCTTGATACCCATGGTTATGGGATTGTTGAGTCCTCGTGGCTCACAGATACTACAACACCAGATGCAGGTTCAGCCGAGTTTGATGCAGGAGATGGATCAGAACTTCACCGGGAGCTCGATGAAGAGAGTGGCCGTATGCTTGTGACGTTTTCGACGATCAGTAGTGGTTTCTACTAGGATTCGATCTGGACCTGTGGCTTTATGTTGTTTTGGTATCTTTCTTTTGGATCTTCGCCCGTAGTCGGGTTGTGATGTTTTGGATGATGTTTTGCTTATTTAATGTATTGTGTGAAGTGGCGAGTGTAAGCCAACTATTCATTTGCATTTTCATCCATATTAGTACATGAGTCGTGCAAAGATACCAAACTTGAGATCATTCTAGGATGGGCTTATATCTTTAAGTCATGCCTCGACACGTAGGAGATATAGTCCCATCCTGGGCATTACAAGTTGGTATTCAGAGCCTTCTCCGACCTAGAAGCCCCCACTGATTGATCGAATCGTTGACGGTTGAGTCTAGGCACACACTGAAATGTTTTGAGTCCTATATATATATCGGAGAGTAGGATTTCTGTTTGCTCCTCATCCCCTTTCACTCTGGTGAGGACTCCTGGCGATTACTCTTGTCTCTTCTACTTTCAAAAATTGCACCAAATTTTTTTAGGATCTCGCGAGTATTGTTTGGATTGTTCCGATGTCTTTGTGATGAGAACATTGTTCTCGATGCCTCCTGTCATTAGGGGTTGTGGCAGTGTCCCGGGGAGTTGAGCTCCGAGGTGTTGTCGTCACAAATATATCGCGGCAGTTCTAGAATACTTAAGACGGCCGACATCGAAAACTCTCCTATGCGGTTAGTGGCAAGATAACCCCGACATCACCCAGTACTGGGGAGGTAGTTCGGGAGTATTGCCATAGCTTGTATAGTAGATGCGTTTCGAAGGTCCGAGGTAAACGGTTTCCGAGAACAACTGGTTATGTGTTGAAGGATGGATACAGCTGGATGTAGGATTAGAGTTGAGTGCACGGTGCTTCCCCTGTATCCCCAACACCTGATTGCATAACTGGAAACTTTCGAAAATTAATAGGTGGGTTCATCTAGTAGTTCTAGACATTCTTCCAACGGATGCACGATATGAAGTTCGGGGTTCTACATTGAGTGAAGTGGTTTTATGGGCTTGTTCCGATCGGGAGTTGCATCTTAAAGGGTCCTTGGCTATGCTGATCCGGGGATTGCAAAACCCTTTTGTAACACGTTCCATGAGCTTTCAGCACGAAGATGTCGAACGAAGCTTCTATCTTGTATTTGTTCTATCTGTTCCGTGTTCCTTTTTATTTACCTTTTCTTCTCCCAAGTGGCTTCTCGACAAGTTGATGTACCTACGGAATTCATTCGTTCAATCCTCTGTTCGAATGATATTGTGAAGATGATGCTGCAACATAGCTATCCTTTGTTTTGTTTTGATTCTGGTATTCGAGTTGCTTCGATGTCAAATGTTGATCCCATACCTTCCTAATCGGTATTCTCATATTTCTATGGGAGTTTATTTCTTCTTGACCATCAAGATTGTCATGTTAATTCTTTTCAACCGGTGTGCCTTCTCTTCAATTTATTCCATACGAACGCCGTTGAGAAATCTGACGATTTGTCTGTTTCATTCATCCCAAATTGTCTTTGTTTTCCCCGCCCTCCCACCCTTTTCTTTATGGAGTCAGAAATTCTCAGATGAAGTATCCATTTTATTCATGTGATATTTCTTCATTCATTTCCTTCAATGTCTTATCCGGTGATTCTCAGGAAGATGCTCGAGAGCTTCAAGTTCATCATTCTTTTGTTCTCAATTCTGCCGGTTGATATAATTCAAGATTTCGGTGTTGATCTTATCCTTTTCCTCATTTCACAATTCTTTCTTATTCCGGTGCACCAATTATTCATTCTCCTCTTGCTATTCATATCCGGAGTGCTGAAGATTCATAATTCCATTCTTAATCCGTTCAAGCTATTTTGAGATTGTTATCTTATTCAAGCCATTTAATTCAACCGGTGCAATATCTCTTAAGCAATCTTTTTTTCCAACGGTGATTTCTTTGAGTGGGCCATAACCCACACGCCTTTTCCCAGGATCTTACCTGACTCTTCTTTTTCCGGAGTTATTCTAAAATTCTTTTCAAAGTGTGACGTAAGAATGATTCCCATCAGTCACATGCCTTCTCCAAGATCGCTTTCAAATTCTTGTTCATCATTGGTTCAACCTTTTTAATTCTTCATTCCGGAGTGCTCAACAATTCTTATGGCATTTCTCGTCTTCACTCTCAACATTTGAAGACCGGAGAAGTGTTTCTCTTAAATCTTGGCCCGTCTTCTTGAAGATTCGTGGTTCTAGCTTCATGCCATCCTCATTATTGTTTCGATTGTGTGGAATTATTTTCATACCATCCGAAGCATTTCATGAATTCTTTCCATTGTGATCCTCTGAAGGCCATCATTTTAGAATATTTCTTCGTTCTTAGTTTTCAACTTGTCCTCCAAATATTCTTCATTGATGTCTCTTCGTTCGTCTCCATATTCTTACGGTGGTTCTTTCAAGATTACCCTTCCGTTGTTATCGTTTTAATTCATTTGTTCTTTTCATAATCCTACCGGTGGTTCGTTGAATAATTATCTGAGGTTGTGCTAGATCTCTCTTTAATTCTTTGCAACGAGAATAAGTAGTATGCCAAATCCTTTGCTTGTCGTCAATTTAAATTGATGAAGGATATGCATGACATAATTCTTATTCTTATTCCTTCAAGGTGATTTAATTCTTTTGTCTGGAGCTTGTTCATCATATCATATTCTCGGTTCTAAGTTGTTCATCTTGTTTTCCGGAGCTCCAAGTTATTTCAATTATCATTTCAAACCTCCATCTAATTCATCGCAGGCTTCAATCTTATTATTTTCATCTTTCACTTCTCATGCTTTCATTACCGGAGTTTTCATGGTGGTTCATCAAGATTTAATTCATCCTCGAAGTCTTCATCAAGATTCTTGTTGGAGGAGCTCAAATATTTCTTCTCCTTGCATTTTGAAGTGCAATTCTTCTACCTTATTGTTTGAGATGGTGTTATGTCATTCTTGACAATTCCTTCATGTTTTATGATTCATGAGTTATCAAGAATGAGATATTTAAAACCATTCATTTTCCTTGTTCAGGAGATCTTTTCAACCCTTTAATTATTCGTTGGAGTTATCTTGGGTTATAATTCACCTAAAAGCCTTCCTAAGGATTGTTGCTAATTATGGTGCTTATAAATGACCCAAGCTCTTCATTATCATTCCGGCGAGATAAGTTTTTCGTCTCCTTGTTGATCTCAACCCAATTAGATGTTTTCGTCAGTGGCTGGTTGTCACCTCATAATTTTGAGATGTTTTTCCATAAGCCCACATCAAGCTTATTCTTTCGTTGTGGAATTCCCAACAACTCTATTCAATTCATCTTGGTAAGGAGTCTCTTTCAAATTCATTTTGAGAGAAGTTGTCAGATTTTTTCTCCGTTCATTTCTTTCATTGATCTATATTCTATTCTTTCATTCCGGAGGCATTGTCATGTTGCTCTCTTCGTACCATCATCTTGTCATATCGAGATCATGTTTTTTCCCTTGCTTATCATTTAACCGGAATGCTGTCTGAACCTTTCTTACCCCTTGTGCCATTCTTTCAATGTTCCGCAGGCTGTGTGTTGTTGTTTTCATCAAGTATCATTCCAACTCCTCAAGTTCTTGTTAATTCCTTCCATTTTCAGATGGAGTGCTGTCCAAATTCTGTCATTCTTATCCCTTGGCTATACCATTGCGGTTCCGTATTCTTTTGCTTCGTAAGCTCTTGTTTCATGTCTTTCAACCTACAAGGTTCTCATAATGTTCCTTGTTACTCTTTCTAACGGAGTGTTTTCATCTTCGTTCATCTCCGTTGCATTCTTTCTTTCAAGCTTGTTCAACCTCTCAAGGTTCATGGTTTCACTCGTGTGTCAAAGAAGCAACTTTGTTTTACCTCTTCCTCTTCCGTTTTTACCCGGTGATATCTCTAGGATCTCGGGTCGAGATCCTCTGTTAGTGTGGGAGAGTTGTGACGCCCTAAGACCGACGTCCCAGAAGATTCCAGAAGATTCCAGATGTTCCGGGTTCTCCCGTGTGTTTCAGTTGTGCTTGCTTTATTTATTTTTTGCATTGCATCATGTCATCATGCCATCATGTCATATTTATTTTGCATCTCAACCTAAATAAACCGTGTGGACCTTCGGTCCATTTAAATCGAGGGAAGAATGACTTCTCTTTATAACATATAAAAGCCTCTCAATATTTAGGGAGCTATATTAATAAATATTCCATTTGTTTGGAACTAACCCAAACACACTTGCAAATTTCCCCATGTCTTTTTCACTTCGAGTTTCTCCTTCAAAAACCTTGCCAATTATTCTTTTCCGTTGTATCGAGGTTCCTCCAAAAACCTCAACATTTTTGGACTCTTCAAATACCCATTCATATTCAAATCCATTTGGATCATATTCAAATGAATTTGAATTCATATCTTTCAATCTTGCCACTTATATTTTTCTTGGACTACGCTCATTTTTATGGGCCCGAGGAAAATATCCCATGTGCTAAATCTTCCACTAAGCCTCCTTTTCTTTTTCCTCTTTCTTCTTTTTTTCTGTTAAAGAAAAAGAAGAAGTGCAGCCCAGCCACAAGCCTCCTGGCCCATGAGGTCCTTCGGCCCAGCCAGCCTCCCTAAGGCTTGCTCAGCCTCCAGCCGGCCCATTCCCTTCTGGCCCAAGGCCACTCCCCACGTCAACCCTAGCCGCTCGACATCCCTCTCCTTTCCTCCCGTGCGCCGCCCGCAACCCTCTTCCCCGATCCCCTCTGGCCCTCGATCCCATCTCTCTCCCTCTGGATCCCTCGCCCCCGATCTCCTATTCCTCGAACGCCAGCTCGCTCCCATCGTTTCCCCGAGCCCCGATCTCCCGCGCCAGAGCATCGCCCTGGGCGCGCTCCGTTCCCCATCGGCGTCGTGGCCTCCTCCTCTCCAGTTGGCCGCGCAGGCCATGCCCCTCGCTCGCCGCCTGGAGCCCGAGATCGGCAGCACGCGGCCTCGTCAGGCCGCTCTGCTTCGCCGACGCGCCCGCCGTCCGTCCTCCAGGGCGCCGCCCCTGCTGTCTCCAGCACATCTCCCTCCGGCCCCGACGCGCCCCGTCTCCAGCCGCGCCTGGCTGCTCCGCCGCCAAGGCCGGCCAAGTCCGTCGCCTCCTCTGCACCCAGGCGACCAGCGTCGTTCCTCCCCGTCGATCTCCGGCGCCTCGAGCTCCAGCGCGCCCGTGCCGTGTTCCCGCGGCCAGGAGTTGCCGCGCCCCGAGGTCCCGAGCACGAAACGCACTACTACCGGTTCATGATAACAAAAGAGAGGAGCTAAACCGTCGCGTTCATTGTTGATGCATTACAGAAGCAATATATGACTGACTAAACCGGCGAATATGGTACAGATCTATAAGGATGAAGAAACAAGTTTCTACGGAAAGCTAAGGTAAAATAGATCTGAGCGGTAAGAAAAAGAGAAAACTTATGCAGGTCTATTACAGAAAGAACTACAGGGGTCTTATACAGAGTGGATGAATCTAAAGGATTGAATCTAATGCCAAAATCTAAGCATAAGGCAGTGGAGCGGAAGCAAACTTCGAAGACAAAATCTAAAGGTCGAAACTACTTCGAACATGGCATCTAGGACGAACAGATGAAGCTTTTTCTAGGTCTAATGGCGGGGGCATGGGAAGAACCCTAAAGCTACAGATCTATAGCAAGGGAGAAAGAATACCTGAGACAGCAGGAAGCGGCGGCGGAGTTATCTGGTCGCGTTCGGGTTGATGCAGCAGCCAGACTTACTGGCGACGGCGAGCTTGACGGACGACAGCAGAGGCTTGAGCTCGGGCGACAGAGAAAGAAGACGATAGGAAGGAGATGGAGAAGAGATGCGGCGGTATTTATTAAGGGGGAGAGACGAAACGACAGGCGCGAGATTTGAGGAAGTGAGAGATTGGATAAAGATTCCATGTCGCCTCGATTCTCGGGATGGCCTTTAAACAAAAGTAACAGACA
The DNA here is from genome assembly GCA_902687465.1 of Secale cereale. Classification (NCBI taxonomy): domain Eukaryota; kingdom Viridiplantae; phylum Streptophyta; class Magnoliopsida; order Poales; family Poaceae; genus Secale; species Secale cereale. The sequence continues at coordinate 100,154,109 of LR738712.1, forward strand.
GCTGCGCGCGTTAAATGCGGAAGTGATGTCACGATCGAATTAAGTGATTTCCGAGGATGACGTCATCGCCGGTTTACAAAACTGAGAAGACACAAGACAGAAGATCATGCAAGACTGAGAAGACTGATGTGAACAAGTTCAAATCATTCTGGGGCCTAATGTCAGGGATATTACTAGCAGGTATAAACCGGCTAGTGTAAACCGGATTATGGTAATATAGTTGTGTAATTATAAAACCCAGTAGAGATTACGGTCCATGAAGGTTTAGGGCCCATGTATAGAGTTACGGTTTGTAAACCGCCTGGTCATGTAACTTGAGAGACAAGGAAGAAAGAGCAGAGACCGAGGCGGACACAAATATGAGCCGGCCTCGGGACTCTGTAAACCGGACCGGGCGTCACCTCTATATAAAGGGGCGACCCGGCGACGGTTCAGGGACAAGAAACAACCCGTCGAGACACAGGCAAGCAATCCGCTCCCTGTTCATCGACGCCCAAGCAATATCAAACCAAACTAGACGTAGGCTTTTACCTTCCTCGAAGGGGCCGAACTAGTATAAACCCTCTGTGTCCTTTGTGTGCTTTTAACCCCTTCAAGCTAACCTGTGCGATGGTTCCTCAACTAAGTCCGTTAAACCAGACATCTGCCGTGTTAATTCCACGACAATAGTCCTTGAGAGTTTGCTTCATCCAGAGAAGCTAAGCGCAGCAAGATCCAGCAGCAATGTATTGAGATTCAGCAGTGGAGAGTGATACACATTTCTGCTTCTTTGAAGACCAACAGACAAGTGATCGTCCCAGAAAGTGACATGTGCCTGATGTAGACTTGCGATCAACTTTGTCACCAGCATAATCAGCATCTTTTGATCGAAATCTTTACCATTGGCGTCGGGACTCAGATGACTTTTAGTTGGCATAGGCGTCATGTATCCTTTGGAGTCTTGCATTCCAAACTTCTTCAGGCAATCTTTGAGGTATTTCTCTTGAGATATGAAGATGACGTTGCTTTGCTGATGAATTTGAAGACCAAGGAAGAACTTCAGCTCACCCATCATGGACATCTGATATTGCTCTTGCATCATGTGAGCGAACTCATCACTGTATCTTTTGTCAGTGCAGCCAAAGATAATGTCATCCACATAGATTTGGCAAACTAACAGTTCACCATCATATGTCTTCGTGAAGAGTGTGCGATCCAAGGAACCAGGTTTGAAGCCGTTGCTCTTCAGGAAGTCTTTGAGTGTGTCATACCAAGCACGAGGGGCTTGTTTGAGGCCATACAGTGCCTTGTTGAGCTTGTATACCATATCAGGATGTTTTGGATCTTCAAAGCCAGGTGGTTGTGCAACATACACTTCTTCTTCAATTTTGCCATTGAGAAAGGCACTCTTCACATCCATTTGATACAGAAGGATGTTGTGATGGTTTGCATAGGCTAGCAGTATGCGAATAGCTTCAAGCCTAGCCACAGGAGCAAATGTTTCATCAAAGTCAATCCCTTCAATCTGAGTGTATCCTTGAGCAACGAGACGAGCTTTGCTTCTGACAACTTGACCATGCTCATCTTGCTTGTTGCGATATATCCATTTTGTGCCTATTATGTTGTGCTTGCGGGGGTCAGGACGCTTGACAAGTTCCCATATGTTGTTCAGCTCAAACTGTTGAAGCTCTTCTTGCATAGCTTGAATCCATTCAGGTTCCATGAAGGCTTCAGCAACTTTCTTAGGTTCAGATATCGAGACAAATGCAAAGTGCCCACAGAAATTTGCTAGCTGTGTTGCTCTTGAACGAGTGAGTGGACCAGGTGCATTGATGCTGTCAATTATCTTCTCAACTTGTACTTCATTTGCAACACGAGGATGAACTGGACGAAGATTTTGCTCTTGCTGGTCATTGTCATCATCAGGAGGATTTTCTTTAGGCTGAGCATTGTCTTCAGGTTGATTGGGAGCAGAAATGATGAGTTCCTCGTCAGGATGTGCTTCAGAAAGCATGATTTCACCTGTTCCCATTAGCTTGATAGATTCATGTAATGCCCAGGATGGGACTATACCTCCTACGTGTCGAGGCACGACTTAAAGGTATAAGCCCATCCTAGAATGATCTCAAGTTTGGTATCTTTGCACGACTCATGTAAAAGAGGGATTAAAATGCAAAAGGAGATAGTTGGCTTACACTCGCCACTTCACACAATACATTACATAAGCAATACATCATTCAAAAACATCACAACCCGACTACGGGTGAAGATCCAAAAGAAAGATACCAAAACAACAAAAGCCACAGGTCAGGAACGAATCCTAGTAGAAACCACTACTGATCGTCGAAACGTAACAAGCAAACAGCCAAGATCTTCAACGAACTCCAAGTGAAGAACTGATCCAACTCCTGCATCAAACTCGGCTGAACCTGCATCTGGTGTGGTGAAGTAACTGTGAGCCACAGAGGACTCAGCAATCCCGTTCCCGGGTAACAAGACTATTTAAGCCTTGGGTGAGGACAAGGCTGAAGAAAGAACGAGAGGTGAAGGATCAAACAAGAGTCTGCAGCAGCAACTAGCACTAACTTACGTAATAGAGAGCGAGAAGAGAAGTGCCTCGGTCGAAAGATGATCACGAAGTGATCCTAGCTAAAGCCGGTCAAACATAACCCCACCGTGTTCAACTCCCGAATCCCTATTCGGAAATTGACAGTCACGGTACACACGCTGGTAGTGTATTGAAACATTGTGTCAAGTTATCTACAACCGGAATTAACAAGCTCCCATCTGCCACATAACCGCGGGCACGGCTTTCGAAAGTTCAAACCCTGCAGGGGTGTTCCAACTTGGCCCATCACAAGCCCACGATCCGCGAAGTCGCAACTCCATAGGTGGGAAGACCCGAGTATTCTCGGAATCCCGTGCTCAAGTTAAAC
>LR738712.1:100158243-100191513 GCA_902687465.1 Secale cereale
GTACACGGCCGAAGAGGAAGAAGTCGTTCACGTGGCGGTAGTTGTACTCGGGCGACGGTAGAGGAAGTAGTGGTACTCGGCGACGGTAGTTGTACTCGTGGCGACGGTAGATGTTCGGGCCGTAGATGCACTCGGTCGTCGCGGTACTTGGTCGTAGGGGTACTCGTGGCGACCGTGTAGTCGAACTTGACGGTCATCGTGTGTAGTCGTACTCGGCGAAGATAGTTGTACATGTCATTTGTCGCCGTGTAGTCGTACTTGACGGGTCGTAGATGTCGGGGTACTTGTCGCGTCGGCGTTCGTAGTGGTACTTGGGGGTTCCCGTTCGTAGAGGTACACGCCATCGGAGGGGTACTCGTTGAAGACGTTCCGTAGGGGTACTCGTTGAAGACGTTCCGTAGGGGTACACGGGCGACGGTAGGGGTACTTGGGGTCTCCGAGTAGTCGTTCATGTAGTTGTTCTCGAGCTCGTAGTCGTTCGGTCATCGTTATGTAGTTGTACTCGGGTCCGACCTAGTGGTTCTTGGCGCTCCTGGCACTAGATAACAAAACGGCAACAAACAACAAAACAAAACACAGAAAAAAAGGGGAAAAGGCTACGGGTTGCTCGGGACAACGCCGAACTGGAAAAAGGACAGGGCCTCCTCGAGGGACTGAGGAACACGGTGGCGACCTGGCGCCAGAGGAAGGACGTCGGGGCGCCGGGCTGCTGGGGTGCACTGGAGAGGACTTGGAGGGGGCGCGGGATCCGGCCGGGAGGCGAGGTAGAGGAGATGGGAGGGCGCGCTCGGGCCGGCGGCCTGGGCTGGGCCAAGAGGGAGGAGGAGGAGACGGGCCTGGAGGAGAGGTGAGGATAGAAGGAGGCCTAGAGGCTGGTTGCCTCTTTGCTGTTTTTTATTTCTTTAGCAGAAATAAATAGAGAGGGATCCAAAATAAAAGAAAAGAGGCCAAAACAGGGGGAAAAAATGATGGAACATTTTGAGAGGCTTTATGGAGTAAAAACCAACCCCTCAAAAATAGTTCCAACAAAAGGGAAGTGCAAACTAAAACATTTAGCTTGCAATAAAGGAGTTTAGATAAATGGAAGAGCCTCGAAACAACGGAAAGAATTATAGGCCAGGTTTGAGGCAAAGAAATGAGATAGAAATGCATGGAGAAATATTGCAAGTGTGTTACGGTGATCCCAAACAAAATGGAATATTTATTAATATAGCTCCCTAAAATATTGAGAGGCTTTTATATGTTATAAAGAGAAGACATTCTTCCCTCGATTTAAATGGACCGAAGGTCCACAAGATTTATTTAGGTTTGAGATGCAAAAATTAAAATGACATGATGGCATGATGATATGATGCAATGCAAAAAAAATAAAAACACAAGCAAAAGAAACACACGGGCAACCCGGAACATCTGGAATCTTCGGGAAGCTTCTGGAATCTTCTGGGACGTCGGTCTCGGGCGTCACAACTCTCCCACACTAACAGAGGATCTCGACCCGAGATCCTAGAGATATCACCGGGTAAAAACGGAAGAGGAAGAGGTAAAACAAAGTTGCTTCTTTGACAAACGAGTGAAACCAAGGAACCTGAGAGGTTGAACAAGTTGAAAGAAGAATAGAACAGAAATGAACGAAGTTAAGAGCACTCCGGTAAAAGGAGGTACAAGGAACAATAACAAGAACCTTGTAGGTTGAAAGACATGAAGCAAGAGCTCACGGATGACAAAATAATTTGACACCGCAATGGTATGGCCAAGGAATAAGAATGACAGAATTTGGACAGCACTCCGTCTGAAAATGGAAGGAATTAGCAAGAACTTGAGAAGATGGAATGATACTTGATGAAAACAGCAACATATTGCCTCCGAAACAATTAAAAGAATGGCACAAGGGGAAAGAAAGATTCAGACAGCACTCCGGTTGAAAAGAGAGGCAAAACTATATAAGATGATGGAACTTGAATGAAGAATAGAACACTCCGGTTATAAGATAAACAAGGAAAGAACATGATCTCGATAAAAACGAGATGATGGTTAAAGAGAGTAATATCAGAAAACCTCCGGAATGACAGAATAGCATATAAATGAAAGACAGAATTGAACGGAGAAGAAAATGACAACATCTCTCAAAATTAAATTTGAAAGAGCATCTTACGAAGAAGGGTTGAATAGAGTTGTTGGAATTTCAACAACGAGAAGAATAAGCTTGATGTGGGCTTATGGCAAACATCTCAAAATTATGAGGTGACAACCGGCCACTGACAAAACATTAATTGGATTGAGATCAACAAGGAGATGAAAACTTATTCACCGGAATGATAATTGAAGAACTTGGGTCATTTATAAGCACCACAATAACAACAATCCTTAGGGAAAGCTTTTAGGTGAAATACAACCCAAGATAACTCCAAGAGATAAAAGGAGGGGTTGGAAGGATCTCCTAAAGAGAAGAAATGATGGTTTTAAATATCTCATTCTTGATAACTCGTGAATCATGAACATGAAGGAATTGTCAAGAATGACATAACACCATCTCAAAGATAAGATAGAAAGGATTGCAATTGGAAAGCATGAAGAAGAATGCTTGAGCTCCAACAAGAATCTTGATGAAGACTCCAAGGATGAATTAAATGATGATGAACCACCATGAAGAACTCCGGTAAGAAAGCATGAGAAGTTAAAGATGAAAAGAATAAGATTCAAGGCCCGCGATGAATTAGATGGAGCTTTGAAATGATGTAATAGAAATAACTTGGAGCTCCGGAAAACAAGATAAACAACTTAGAACCGAGAATATGATATGATGAACAAGCTCTGGAAAAAGAGATTAAATCACCATGAAGGAATAAGAATAAGAATTATGTCATGCATCTCCTTCACCAATTTAATTGATGACGACCAAAGGATTGGGCATACTACTTATTCTCGTTGGAAAGAATTAAAGAGAGATCTAGCACAAGCTCGGATAAATCTTCAACAAGGCAACGGTAGGATTGTGAAAAGAACAAATGAATTAAAATGATAACAACGGAAGGGTAACTTGAAAGAACCACCGTAAGAATATGGAGACGAACGAAGAGACATCAATGAAGAATAGTTGGAGGGCGAAGTTGAAAACTGAGAACGAAGAAATCTTCTGAAATGATGGCCTTCGGAGGAACACAAAGAAAAGAATTCAAGAATGCTTCGGATGGGTATAAAAGAATTCCTCACAAACGGAACAACTATGAGGATGGCATGAAGCTAGAACCACAATTCATCAAGAGAACGGGCCAAGATTTAAGAGAAACACTTCTCTGGTCTTCAAATGCTGCGAATGAAGACGAGAAATGCCATGAAGAATTGTTGAGCACTCCGGAATGAAGAATTAAAAGGTTGAACCAATGATAAAAAAGAATTTGAAAGCGGTCTTGGAGAAGGCATGTGACTGATGGAATCATACTTACGTCACACTTTGAATAGAATTTAAGTATAACTCCGGAAAAAATAGAAGAGTCAGGTAAGATCCTGGGAAAAGACCTGTGGGTTAGGGCCCACTAAAGAAAACACCGTTGAAAAGATTGCTTAAGAGATATTGCACCGGTAGAATTAAAAGGCTTGAATAAGATGACAAACTCAAAATAGTTTGAACAGATTAAGAATGGAATTATGAATCTTCAGCACTCCGGATATGAATAACAAGAGGAGAATGATTAATTGGTGCACCGGAATAAGAAAGCATTGTGAAAAGAGGAAAAAGGATAAGATCAACACCGAAATCTTGAATTACATCCACCAGAGAAGAAACGAGAACGGAGAATGATGAACTTGAAGCTCTTGAGCATCTTCACGATAAATCACCGGATAAGAACATTGAAGGAAAAGAATGAAGAAATATCACATGAATAAAATGGATATTTCATTTGAGAATTTCTTGCTCCGAGAAGAAGAAGGGTGGGAGGGTGGGAAAAACAAAGACAACTTGGGATGAATGAAATGGACACCGGTTGGAAAAGAATTTAACATGAAGATCTTGATGATCAAGAAGGATTAGCACTCCCATAGAAATATGAGAACACCGATTAGAAAAGGTATGGAATCAACATTTGACATCAAAGCAACTCGAATACCAGAATCAAGACAAAAACAAAGGGTAGATATGTAGCAGCCTAATCTTCATAATATCATTCGAACAGAGGATTGAACGAATGAATTCCGCAGATACATCAACTTGTCAAGAAGCCACTTGGAGAACAAAAAGTAAATAAAAAAAAGGAACAAGGAACAGATAGAACAAATACAGGATAGAAGCTTCGTTCGACATCTTCGTGCTGAAAGCTCATGGAACGTGTTACAAAAGGGTTTTGCAATCCCCGGATCAGCATAGCCAAGGACCCTTTAAGATGCAACTCCCGATCAGAACAAGTCCATAAAACCACTTCACTCAATGTAGAACCCCAAACTTCATATCGAGCATCCGTTGGAAGAATGCCTAGAACTACTAGATGAACCCACCTATAGATTTCCGAAAGTTTCCAGTTATGCAATCAGGTGTTGGGGATACACGGGAAGCACCGCGCAATCAACTCTAAACCTACATCCAGGTGTATCCATCCTTCAACACATAACCAGTCTTTCTCGGAAACTGTTTACCTCGGACCTTCGAAAAGCATCCACTATAACAAGCTATGGCAATACTCTCGAACTACCTCCCCAGTACTGGGTGATGTCGGGGTTATCTTGCCACTGGCCGTATAGGAGAGATTTTCGATGTCGGCCGTCTTAAGTATTTAGTACTGCCGCGATATGCTTGTGTCAATGATACCCCGAAGCTCAACTCCTCGGTAACAGGAGGCATCGAGAACAATATCCTTGTCACAAGAACATCGGAACAATCCCAGAATACTCGCGGGATCCTAAAAAAAAAATTTGTGCAATTTTGAAAGTAGAAGAGAAAAGAGTAATCGTCAGGAGTCCTCACCAGAGAGAAAGGGGAAGAGAAGCAAAGAAATCCTACTCTCCGATATAATATAGGACTCAAAAAGTTTTCAGTGTGTGCCTAGACTCGACCGTCAACGATTCGATCAATCAGTGGGGGCTTCTAGGTCGGAGAAGGCTCTGATACCAACTTGTAATGCCCAGGATGGGACTATACCTCCTACGTGTCGAGGCACGACTTAAAGGTATAAGCCCATCCTAGAATGATCTCAAGTTTGGTATCTTTGCACGACTCATGTAAAAGAGGGATTAAAATGCAAAAGGAGATAGTTGGCTTACACTCGCCACTTCACACAATACATTACATAAGCAATACATCATTCAAAAACATCACAACCCGACTACGGGTGAAGATCCAAAAGAAAGATACCAAAACAACAAAAGCCACAGGTCAGGAACGAATCCTAGTAGAAACCACTACTGATCGTCGAAACGTAACAAGCAAACAGCCAAGATCTTCAACGAACTCCAAGTGAAGAACTGATCCAACTCCTGCATCAAACTCGGCTGAACCTGCATCTGGTGTGGTGAAGTAACTGTGAGCCACAAAGGACTCAGCAATCCCGTTCCCGGGTAACAAGACTATTTAAGCCTTGGGTGAGGACAAGGCTGAAGAAAGAACGAGAGGTGAAGGATCAAACAAGAGTCTGCAGCAGCAACTAGCACTAACTTACGTAATAGAGAGCGAGAAGAGAAGTGCCTCGGTCGAAAGATGATCACGAAGTGATCCTAGCTAAAGCCGGTCAAACATAACCCCACCGTGTTCAACTCCCGAATCCCTATTCGGAAATTGACAGTCACGGTACACACGCTGGTAGTGTATTGAAACATTGTGTCAAGTTATCTACAACCGGAATTAACAAGCTCACATCTGCCACATAACCGCGGGCACGGCTTTCGAAAGTTCAAACCCTGCAGGGGTGTTCCAACTTGGCCCATCACAAGCCCACGATCCGCGAAGTCGCAACTCCATAGGTGGGAAGACCCGAGTATTCTCGGAATCCCGTGCTCAAGTTAAACCGAACTAAGGTAAGGCTAATCCAGCAAATCCTCCCAGCGTGCCGACACCCTGATAGTAGCCGCGCGTATCTCGTCTCAGGCCACGACCGGATGGGTGATGCTACAGGACCCAAACCTCGAGTTTCCCCGTGGTGGTTCCCGCAGGACCCCCGTTTGGGACCAACACCATCGGCACTGGCCCCCCCCCTGCTATGTAGAATTAAGAATCCTCGGGTAGCGCTAACTCCCTATGCAATTTAATTAATTAATTAAGTTGTTATTATGAGGCAAATAGTACCAAAAGTTGGGACTTGCTGGAAAAGACTTAGCACTTAGCGGTTTATCAAGGGGGTCCCATACACCCCAACCGTGTTAGGAACGCATAATCAAGGAACATAACACCGGTTTATACGGTTCCTAACGGCATGAGTGGAACAAATCACCAAGCAAAAGGCTTAGCCTTCCACCCTGCCAGTATATAGATGATTTCATTTTTAAGCATTTATATAGTGTGATATAACCCAACCAAACTTCAACATGAAGCAAGCATCTTCGGTCTTCACCTGCAACTAACAATGCTATAAGAGGGGCTGAGCAAGCCTACGTATAGCCAAGCAATGGTTTGCGTAGGTAGGGTGGTTAAGCATGGCAATGGTTACAAGTAGGAGGCTGACAAGAAAGACATGGGCATCGAGGCAAAACTAAAGATCGAGACTACTAGCAATAGGCAAAGATAGTAATGGTATCCGGGTTCGGTCATCTTGCCTGGGATTCCACAAGGGAGAAGAACGGATCCAAGAAGACGGAGCAACACCGACGAGAGAAAACCTCACAACTCCGGAACGAAACCGAAGCTAACAAGAGAAGCAACCGGAAAGAAAGAAACAACACGGTAAACACACAAGCATCAACATGGCATACGATGCACAAACAAGAATGATGCATGTCCGGTTTAAATATGCAAGGCATGGCAAAGTGCACAAACAAATACTACAAGTTAAGTGGAGATCAATATGCAACGAGTTGCATATTGACGAAACACCACATTAATTATTTAGTTAACTCTTGTTATTTACAAGACAAGGTTAAATGTTTTTAACATGGCACGAGGTGAAGCATAATAAAACTACACTATTAGACATTTTAAATGAGGCCGGAAGAATAACAACAACATCTCCGGAAAAATCCTCATGAGCATGTTTAATAATTATAAGCAAACAACAATTAAACATTATAATGTTGTTAACATGATGCGGATGACATGATCAAGTTTATGCAAGTTTTATTAAAAGGTTGACAAAATAACAAGATATGAAGCATTTGTCACCGTGGTGGAAGAAAGGGTGCCACGGCAACGATCCGAAATGAAGCAAAGGCAACAACTCGGTTCCGGTAACTCGTTGAGAGTCCGGTGCAAAAGGTAGAATCGACGTGAGCAAGTCGAACAAGATGAAAGTGGGTGGATCCCGTTACCGGGTTCCCACGAGTCGGTGACGAGGCAACCGAGGAACATGACAAGGTCGGAACGGCACGAAGCACACACGGGAAACATTTCATACAACACAACAAGCATGCATCACACGGGTCATCGACGGGGTTATACCTTCGGAACCATCGTTCTCGGAGGGGTTCGAGGTCGTAGTGGAAGTAGCCGTAGTAGTGGAAGTAGTGGTACACGGCCGAAGAGGAAGAAGTCGTTCACGTGGCGGTAGTTGTACTCGGGCGACGGTAGAGGAAGTAGTGGTACTCGGCGACGGTAGTTGTACTCGTGGCGACGGTAGATGTTCGGGCCGTAGATGCACTCGGTCGTCGCGGTACTTGGTCGTAGGGGTACTCGTGGCGACCGTGTAGTCGAACTTGACGGTCATCGTGTGTAGTCGTACTCGGCGAAGATAGTTGTACATGTCATTTGTCGCCGTGTAGTCGTACTTGACGGGTCGTAGATGTCGGGGTACTTGTCGCGTCGGCGTTCGTAGTGGTACTTGGGGGTTCCCGTTCGTAGAGGTACACGCCATCGGAGGGGTACTCGTTGAAGACGTTCCGTAGGGGTACTCGTTGAAGACGTTCCGTAGGGGTACACGGGCGACGGTAGGGGTACTTGGGGTCTCCGAGTAGTCGTTCATGTAGTTGTTCTCGAGCTCGTAGTCGTTCGGTCATCGTTATGTAGTTGTACTCGGGTCCGACCTAGTGGTTCTTGGCGCTCCTGGCACTAGATAACAAAACGGCAACAAACAACAAAACAAAACACAGAAAAAAAGGGGAAAAGGCTACGGGTTGCTCGGGACAACGCCGAACTGGAAAAAGGACAGGGCCTCCTCGAGGGACTGAGGAACACGGCGGCGACCTGGCGCCAGAGGAAGGACGTCGGGGCGCCGGGCTGCTGGGGTGAACTGGAGAGGACTTGGAGGGGGCGCGGGATCCGGCCGGGAGGCGAGGTAGAGGAGATGGGAGGGCGCGCTCGGGCCGGCGGCCTGGGCTGGGCCAAGAGGGAGGAGGAGGAGACGGGCCTGGAGGAGAGGTGAGAATAGAAGGAGGCCTAGAGGCTGGCTGCCTCTTTGCTGTTTTTTATTTCTTTAGCAGAAATAAATAGAGAGGGATCCAAAATAAAAGAAAAAAGAGGCCAAAACAGGGGGAAAAAATGATGGAACATTTTGAGAGGCTTTATGGAGTAAAAACCAACCCCTCAAAAATAGTTCCAACAAAAGGGAAGTGCAAACTAAAACATTTAGCTTGCAATAAAGGAGTTTAGATAAATGGAAGAGCCTCGAAACAACGGAAAGAATTATAGGCCAGGTTTGAGGCAAAGAAATGAGATAGAAATGCATGGAGAAATATTGCAAGTGTGTTACGGTGATCCCAAACAAAATGGAATATTTATTAATATAGCTCCCTAAAATATTGAGAGGCTTTTATATGTTATAAAGAGAAGACATTCTTCCCTCGATTTAAATGGACCGAAGGTCCACAAGATTTATTTAGGTTTGAGATGCAAAAATTAAAATGACATGATGGCATGATGATATGATGCAATGCAAAAAAAATAAAAACACAAGCAAAAGAAACACACGGGCAACCCGGAACATCTGGAATCTTCGGGAAGCTTCTGGAATCTTCTGGGACGTCGGTCTCGGGCGTCACAATTCACTAGGTGGAGCTTCATCCAGCACGTTTGGCAGGAACTCTCTTTGTGAGCCATTGGTTTCATCAAACCTCACATCCACAGTTTCAACCACTTTATAGAGAAAGAGGTTGAAGACTCTATAGGAGTGCGAGTCCTTTCCGTAGCCGAGCATAAAACCTTCATGTGCTTTTGGTGTAAATTTTGATTTGTGATGTGGATCCTTGATCCAGCACCTAGCTCCAAATACCCTGAAGTAACTGACATTTGGCTTCTTGCCAGTAAGGAGTTCATAGGATGTTTTCTTCAGAAGCTTGTGAAGATAAACACGGATGATGATATGGCATGTTGTATCAATAGCTTCGGGCCAGAACTTTCTTGGTGTCTTGTATTCATCGAGCATCGTTCGAGCCATCTCAATTAGGGTTCTGTTCTTGCGCTCCACGATGCCATTCTGCTGAGGTGTGTACGGAGCTGAGAACTCATGAGTGATTCCCATTGTATCCAGATAAAGATCAAGGCTGGTATTCTTGAACTCGGTGCCATTATCACTTCTGATATGCTTGATCTTGACGCCATAGTTGTTCATGGCACGGTTGGCGAAGCGTCTGAAGACATCCTGCACTTCAGTCTTGTAGAGAATTATGTGCACCCATGTGTATCTTGAATAATCATCAACAATGATGAAGCCATAGAGACAAGATGTAGTAGTGAACGTGGAGTAGTGAGTAGGGCCAAATAAGTCCATGTGAAGCAGCTCGAAGGGTTGGGATGTCGTCATGATTGTCTTCGAGGGATGCTTGGCCCTAGTCATCTTCCCAGCTTCGCAGGCACCGCACAGACGATCTTTCTTGAACTTGACGCCCTCGATGCCTAAGACGTGCTTCTTTTTCGCGAGAGTGTGCAAGTTCCTCATGCCGGCATGTCCTAGCCTCCGATGCCAGAGCCAGCACTCTGAAGCTTTTGCTAGAAGACAAACGGCCATCTGTGGTCCTGCTGAGAAATCTACCATATACAAATCATCTTTCCGATATCCTTCAAAGACTAAAGGCTTGTCATATTCCATTAGTACAAGGCAACGATATTTTCCAAATATCACAATCATGTTTAAGTCACATAGCATTGAGACAGACATTAAGTTGAAACCAAGGGATTCAACAAGCATGACTTTATCCATGTGCTGATCCTTTGAGATTGCAACTCTACCTAGACCCAATACCTTGCTTTTACCAGTATCAGCAAAGGTGATGTGACTCTTGTCAGATGGACGTAAGGTTGAGTCCATATGAAGACTTCGATCACCAGTCATATGATTAGTGCATCCGCTGTCCATAATCCATTCTGAAGTCTTTGGTGTCACACCCTACAGTGCAGTTAGGGGAATAGGCTTCACGAAGAGTATGTGAAGTATAAACATTTGACGAGCAAGCGGATTATGAAAGCTTAGATCCAAGTTAAGGCTGATAGGATGATTGGCAAGCGATTCAGAAACAAAATACATAGTAAGACCATTTGGGCATTTGATCTTGTGCCCTACAAGATGTTTTAGGTCCCCAGCAATAGCATCAGACGCCTTTGATTTTCGGCTGGAGACCTTTCCCTGCAAGAGAAAGTTAATTCTTCTTAACCACCCACATCTTTATGGGTGGCTTAGAAGCAATGAGTCTAAGTGCAGCATCTGAGAATTTTGGCTTTGGAGCCCTAGCAAATAGCCTTGCAGGAGGAGAATAATACTCATAAGAATAGGCGGAATAGTTCTTTGTTTCGTGAATATAGCGGTTTGAGGAAACACACTCATATTCATGGATCTGAGTACAATTTCCCTGCAAAACATTAGCGTTAGGGTGACTCAGGTGAGTCCCCCGTCTGTATGAAGCCTTAGGACCATATGAAGCCTTTGGTCTGGGGTTTGTCTTCTTCTCAGGTGGTGTCATGATGACATTTACTGGAAGCTTCTCAAGACAACCTTTGGGAACCCAGATCTTCTTCATAGGTGGCCCGTTCCTGCAGTTAGTACCAATATACCTGGCAAACACTTCACCATTCTAATCCTTAAACAATTTATAGTTTGCATCAATGGATTCATCAACGATAATAGGATTAGCACAAGTGAAGCCAGATAAGGTAGACGGATCCACTGAAGGTTCCTTTGCAGCAACCCATGTGGTTTTGGGGTACTGCTCAGGCTTCCAGTATGAACCATCAACATTCATTTTCCTCTCGAACCCTACACCCTCTTTCCTAGGGTTTCGGTTCAGAATCTGCTTTTTGAGGACATCACATAACGTCTGATGCCCTTTGAGGCTTTTGTACATCCCTGTTTCAAGCAAAGTCTTCAACCTAGCATTTTCATCAGCAATAGTAGTGGTATCCTCAGCAGAGGGGTTAGTTACCACATCAGCAGTTGAAGATATTGCAACAGTAGCAGTAGTAGAACATTCAGCAACAGATGTAGCGTTATCACGCTCAATGCATTTTAGACATGGTGGTTCAAATCCTTCCTGAGCGGAACTGATATGTTGATCGCGGAGTGACTCATTTTCTTTTTGAAGATCTTCATGAGCCGCTTTCAATTTCTCAAGTTCTTGCTTCCTTTGAAGATAATCGTAGGAAAGCTTTTCATGAGTTTTTGAGAGCGATTCATGAAGACTCTCAAGTTCCTCGTACTTAACATGAAGATTTTTTATGTCTTCAATTAAGGACTGAGAACGGGTCATTTCCGCATCCAACAGGTCATTGCTTTTGTCTAACAGTTTTTGAATATGTTCCATAGCTTTCTATTGTTCAGTGGCAATTTTAGCAAGTGTTTTGTAGCTAGGTTTGGATTCACAATCTGAGTCATCTTCACTGGATGTCTGAAAGTAAGCATCGCGTGATTTTACCTTGGCACCGCGTGCCATGAAGCAGTAGGTGGGAGCAGAGTCGTCATTCTCATCATCATCAGTGTTGGTGACGGAGCCATTGTCTTCAGTGTTGAAGATGGACTTGGCAACGTAGGTTGTGGCTAGAGCCAGACTTGCAACACCAAAATCGGACTCCTCCTCAGACTCCACCTCCACTTCTTCTGAAGCAGACTCCTCCTCTGAATCCATCTCCTTGCCAACAAACGCACGAGCCTTGCCAGATGAATTCTTCTTGTGTAATGAATACTTCGATGAAGACTTGGAAGAAGACTTTGAGTATTTCTTCTTTTTCTTGTCATCAGAATCATATTCCTTGCTCTTCTTCTTCTTCTTCTTCTCATTGTCCCATTGAGGACACTCAGAGATGTAGTGACCAGGTTTCTTGCACTTGTGGCATGTTCTCTTCTTGTGGTCATGGGTAGAAGCTTCATCATTTCTTGAGCTGGATCGTGAAGACTTTCTGAAGCCTTTCTTCTTAGTGAATTTCTGGAACTTCTTCACAAGCATGGCAAGCTCCTTTCCAATGTCTTCAGGATCACCAGAACTGCAGTCAGATTCTTCTTCAGATGAGGAAACAACCTTTGCCTTCAAAGCGCGAGTTCGGCCATAGTTGGGGCCATAGATGTCACGTTTCTCAGATAGCTGGAACTCATGTGTGTTGAGCCTCTCAAGTATGTCAGACGAATCGAGAGTTTTGAAGTCAGGGCGTTCTTGAATCATCAGGGCAAGGATGTCAAATGAGCTGTCAAGAGATCTCAGGAGTGTCTTGATGATTCCATGCTTGGTGATCTCAGTGGCACCAAGTGCCTGAAGCTCATTTGTGATATTAGTGAGGCGATCGAATGTGAGATGGACATTCTCATTGGCGTGTCTCTTGAAGCGATTGAAGAGGTTGTGAAGGACACTGATCCTTTGATCTCTCTGGGCTGAGACGCCTTCGTTGACCTTAGAGAGCCAGTCCCAGACTTGCTTCGACGTTTCCAGAGCACTCACATGACCATATTGTCCTTTGGTCAGATGACCACAGATGATGTTCTTGGCCGTGGAATCCAGTTGAACGAGCTTCTTGACATCAGCAGGGGTGAGACCTTCACCAGCCTTGGGAACGTCGTTCTTGATGACAAACCAGAGGTCCACATCAATGGCTTCAAGATGCATGCGCATCTTGTTATTCCAGTAGGGGTATTCAGTGCCATCGAAGACGGGGCACGCAGCGGAGACTTTGATTATCCCTGCAGTCGACATAGCTAAAACTCCAGGTGGTTAAACCGAATCACATAGAACAAGGGAGTACCTTGCTCTGATACCAATTGAAAGTGATGTATATCGACTAGAGGGGGGTGAATAGGTGATTTTTATGAAAGTCTTCAATACTTGGAAGTTTCGAAGACAAACGATAGAACCGATCATATTTATATGCAGCGGAAGGTGGACTACACTAGACAAGCCATAGTCAAGTATTCAATGAAGTGAAAGTATGAAGACTAATAGCAGCTAGGCAGTATGGATCAGGATGAAAGATTGTATGAAGCCAGTCAGAACATGTAGTCACACAGTGAAGTCAAACAGATAAGGCAAGTAGGCAATGACTTCACAAAGACACACAATGAGTAAAGAGAAGGAAGGGATAGAACCAGTAGCTTGGGGAAGACAGTGATTTGTTGGACCAGTTCCAGTTGCTGTGACAACTGTACGTCTGGTTAGGGAGGCTGAGATTTAACTTAGAAGACCGCGTCTTCACCTTATTCCCCTTGAGCTAAGGACACCTAGTCCTCGCCCAATCACTCTGGTAAGTCTTCAAGGTAGACTTCCAAACCTTCACAGACTTCGTTCACCGGCGATCCACAATGACTCTTGGATGCTCAGAACGCGACGCCTAACCGGCTGGAGGAATCACAGTCCTCAAGTGTAACAAGTCTTCTGATCACGCAGACAGAAAGACTTCAGTGATGCCTAACACTCTTTGGATCTGGGTGTTTGGGCTTTGTCCTCACAAGGATCTCTCTCTCAAATGCTTCGGAGGTGGGTTGCTCTCAAACGACAAAAGCCGTGTACTAACTCTGAGCAGCCACCAATTTATGGTGTAGGGGGTGGGCTATTTATAGCCACTAGGTAACCCGACCTGATTTGTCCAAAGTGACCCTGGGTCACTAAGGAACTAATACATGTTCCAACGGTCAGATTTCAAACACACGCGACAACTTTACTTGGGCTACAAGTAAAGCTGACTCATCTAGCTCTGGATAAGATTTGCTCTCATTGTCTTCGCTCGAAGACGTAGGATTTGGTTGAGCATCACTTCAGTCACTCTGACTTTGTTCACTTGGACCCCACTTTAGAGTACGGTGGTTCCTATGACTCAACAAAGAAGAAAAGGAAACAACGAAACGTCTAAGTCTTCGCGCTCCATAGTCTTCACACAATGTCTTCTCTCGTCATAGTCTTCAATATGAATATCATCATATACCACCATTGTCGTCATTGTCTTCATACATTTTTAGGGGTCATCTTCGGTAGGTAAACCGAATCAATGAGGGACTACTACATGTGTTATCCTGCGATTCTCACAAACACATTAGTCCCTCAACCAGGTTTGTCGTCAATACTCCAAAACCAACTAGGGGTGGCACTAGATGCACTTACAATCTCTCAATCCATCCATAGATTCTTGCTAGTTTTGGGGGTAAAAGAGAGAGGAGATCTAGATCCACATTTCCACCAGTCACTTTCTCCTCTTTGTGAGGGGAGCCCTTTGGATCTAGTTCTTGGAGTTCTTCGTGTTCTATTCTCCGTTCTTCCTCTCATTTCTCTCCTAGCATTAGTTGCTTTGGTGGGATTCGAGAGAGAAGAACTTGGGCACTCCGTGTGCCCTTGCCATTGCATTTGGTGCATCGGTTTGAGTTCTCCACGGTGATACGTGGAGGTTATAAGTTGAGAAGCTTATTACTCTTGGGTGCTTGGTACTCTTGAGCTTGTTCCTCTTGGGTGCTTGGGCGTCCTAGACGGTTGTGGTCACCTCGGAGCCATATTCCATTGTGGTGAAGCTTTGTGGTGTCGTTGGAGAGATTGCCCCAACCTTTGTGGTGTTCGGAGCTCAATCATTGTGGTATAAAGCTCCGGGCAAGCGTCGGGGTCTCCAATTAGGTTGTGGAGATCGCCCCGAGCAATTTGACGGGTTCCGATGACCGCCCCCAAGGGTTGCCAAAGTGTACGGGTTCGGTGACCGCCCCCAAGGGTTGCCATTTGTACGGGTTCGGTGACCGCCCTCAAGGGTCTCTTAGTGGAATCACGGCATCTTGCATTGTGCGAGGGCGTGAGGAGATTACGGTGGCCCCAGTGGCTTCTTGGGGAGCATTGTGCCTCCACACCGCTCCAAATGGAGATTAGCATCCGCAAGGGTGTGAACTTCGGGATACATCGTCGTCTCCGCGTGCCTCGGTTATCTCTTACCCGAGCCTTTTACTTATGCACTTTACTTTGTGATAGCCATATTGTTTCTTGTCATATATCTTGCTATCACCTAGTTGTTTATCTTGCTTAGCATAAGTTGTTGGTGCACATAGGTGAGCCTAGTTGTTGTAAGTTTTGTGCTTGACAAATTAACCGCTAGGTTTATTCCGTATTTGTTCAAGCCTAAACCGTAATTATGTTAAAGCGCCTATTCACCCCCCCTAGGCGACATTCACGACCTTTCAATCTTCCTCTTCAACATATGGAACATCATAAATGTCCTCTAGTTCGGTGTCACCCTCACAGTGTACTGTTGTTGCCTTCTTCATATCTGCTATAGTTGACTGCAAATCACCTCTATCTTCACAAGAGCTATCATCTGTACTTTCTATGTAGCTACATACTCTCCACTATCTTCACTTTCTGAATCCAGTTCCACGTCTGAATAATTGCCACTGTCTTCTTTCTGAAAGTTACAGTTGTTAGATCGGGAGGTGGCATTTTTTGATGGGCTCATAGTTTACACTCTGCTGTGTGCCCATCAGTAAGCACTCATTTGTGCCTGACAAACTATAGCCAATGTGATCACCAAATTGCTTATGTGCCACACCTTCTTCATTGACTGCAAACAGTACAGGAAGATGAATGTTGCATTCTTCATCAGATATCTCTGTTGGTGTTGCTGCTGCTGATGCTGTTGTAGCTGGATGGACAACAATTGTCTGCTGCCTCTTGCCCTTAATAACTAACAATCTGATTTCCTTGATGTCCTGGTATTCCCTCAGCATTTCATCCACCTTAGTTTGATTGTCTAGAAGTTTAAAACCATCCAATCCTATGCCATCAGTACTAGTGTAATACATACAGTCAGATTCACTGTAGCCATTCTCAATCACCAATGCCATCAGATAGAAATGTCTTGCGCCTTTCCTATACATCTTAGTCCTCAGAAATTTCCATCCTTGAAACTGAATGTGAACGTACCACTGCTCATAGTTCAACCTACAATACCAAATAAAAGTACATGTAAATATAAGCTAGATTTATGAGAGGGCAAAAATAAACAATATTCATAACTACATTGTGAGGCTAAGTTCCAGCTTGTTAAACTAACAAAGCTGAATGAAACACTAAAAGACGGACAACAATAATCAAAATACTACATTGTGAGGCTAAATGAAACCCTAAATCAACCTAATACGCTAGGAAGTAAATCAAATGATAGAGAGGTCACATAGAGGACGTACTCGTCGCTGACATTACTACGAACGACTGGTGAATCAGCCCGCGCCGGCGCAGCCACTTGCGCAAACGCCTTGTGCAAACGGCACAGAGATGGTGGATCTCCCCCCCTCGGATTGGCCTTTGGCGCCTTTGTCGTCCACGGATCTGGATCTGGAGCCACCCGTTGCAGGGGGCATCACTGCCGCCACCGCATCCGACCAGGGCCTGCGCGCGCGGCATGGTGAGGGCGGGCTGCCAACAGCTGAAGAGGACGACGCGAAGTCCAAGCCAAAAAGGTTCTGCCCGCGAACCCGACCGGATCTGGAACCGCCATCGCCACCACCGTCCACATCGCTGGTGTTTGGGGGTATACGCCATTGTTTCGCGCGCAAGAGGGGAAAGGGGGGAGGGAATGAGAGCGAGCAAAAGTGAAGAGGGCGACGGCTTCACAAAAGCTTTATCCACATGACCATTTGAAGAATTCAAGCGTAATCTAAACTTGAGAAGTTTCAAAGTTTAGATTAAGGAAGGGTGTTAAACCACGTTATGTGGACCTCTTGTGGACCGAACTAGATGGCCTTGACCATCACGTTATAGCTGAGGTCAACGGCAAGCAGGGCCTCCAGCTCCGCCGACACCCCAAAACAAGCCGCAACGCCGGCTGCCGCTGGATCTGGCGAACAGGAGCCGCATCAGGCGAACCTGCGGCTGGTGCGGGAAGTCGGCCCCTCCCCGTTTCCTGGTACTGGCATGAACATCTGCGCCGCCGCCTCCTGCACATGGTACAGATCCGGCGTCCACCGTGGGTCACGCACGGGCTGGCTCCAATGCCCGGTGTCCAGATCCGGCGCCGCCGTCAGGGCCCCGCGCACGGGCTGGCTCCGATCCGGAAGGATCCCGCGTCGAACCACCGGTCACCGCCGGCGAGGCAAGCCGCCGCCGCCCCGCCGTTCTTCGGGACTCGAGCAGCAGCGGCCGTCACGCACGGGCGCGAGCAGCAGCCACGGCCGCGAGCAGCCATGGTCACGCAAGGCGTGCACCGGCGCGCTAGCAGCAGCCCCGTCCGCGCACGGGCGCTCGGGCAGCAGCGGCGTGCACGCCGCCTCCTCCAGAGCACGGGCGCGTCGCAGCGGGGACAGCCGACGCGATGGCCATGGCCCTGCTCCGCCTCCGGTGCATGCCGGGGCTCACGAGAGCGCTGAGAGCACGACCGAGCTCTCCTCGCGGGTCATGTCGATGGCAACCTCCGGCGCCTGTTGCTCCTTCCAACGCGTGCATGGCCACCTCCACAACTTCGGGTGACTCGGCCAGGAGAAGGTGGTGGCGCGCAAGGGAGGCTGCGGTAATGGCGGCAAAGCAGCGCGAGGCGGCGGCCAGCGGCGCCGACTAGTATGCGGGCACAGGCGCGGTGCGGGGCGGCGACGAGTGCGATTTTGACTGGTCAAACCCGACCAGATAGCGCTGTTAGGACCTGCGTGACCGGCGCCGTCTACACCTCAGCCACGTTACTTCCGACAATGGGACCCAGCGGTTAATTTTCCGTCAAACGGCTCTAAGCAACATATTAGCGTTTTTTGAAAACTGTTACCTCAATGTTGGTGGTTTTTTGAAAAAAAAATAATCGAATGGTGACGGTTTTGTGAATTAGGGTCCCTAATTGTGATGGTTTTTTTGCAATTTACTCTTTTCTACCGCTCGTTAGTTTTTACCGCTTTTACTTTTTATTTTCAATCTATCATGAATGACGCATGGGCCTAACACCAAGGTTTGGCTTTGTTCGCTCGCTTTTGCTCGATTTTGTGGTGTGATTGGACGAGCCGCGCGCCTGGCCAGCTCGTCCACTGGATGGATAGGGACGGGCACCAACCCTAGACCCATGTGCAGCCATCTCCGGCTCTCCCCTTCGGTGATGTCGTGCAACCTCGGCGAGGTGAAGGCGGTGATCCTGGACACGACCAAGATCCGGCTGCTCAACCGGGAGGAAGGGCTGTGTCTCATCAACAGCGGCTGACCCATCTTCAACGGCAAGCCCATCACGTTCACCTACACCGCCAAGACGCCGCTCGACTTCACCCTCTATAACGCCTTGCCGGAATGCTAGCTACTCCTAGCTAAGGAGACACGATCCAGGCCAACATATTGGTTTCTTTTTCGTCGGACTACTTTCTTTTATTGAATGCTTCAATGATTTGAAGACGCTAACCACATTTGGCACGTCTCGTTTATTTTAGGGTTTTGTTTGTCATGATCGGATGGTATTAATGCGTAGTTAAAATTTTGTTAATTGAGTGTAAATATTGCATCAGCGAAACTGTGAAAGTAGACGAGAATATATCTATAGATGTGAAAATGTACAAAATAAAAAATGTAAAGATTTGTCCAATTATTAATATAGGCACGAGCTGCGGGCGGCACCAAATTAATACGATTTTTCATTTCTTTAGGGAGATGCAAAGTATTAATTTATTTTAGTTTTTTTAGAAACTGTTTTTGTCAACAAAAAAACTGAGAAGGTTTTTGTGAATATATAATATATTAAAGGCGCAAAGTCTCTTTTACCGGAGCTACCGGCTACCCATCCACCCTTCACATGCTTTGTGATGTGTGTCTAAGCGGGACACATTCATATGTATAACCATGTATTGAGGCAGTTAATCTTTTGTATATAGTCAAATCAATGTCAGATGAAAAGGGCCCATGTCAGGAGTGGCGGTACTTTTTGCAGCGGCATGTACGCATGCATGCAGCATCTCTCCTCTCTCTCAAACAAGTCCGTGCATTTTATTTTTGTTTACATTTTTAGATGGCCAATATTTTTTACAGCATTGTTCTTTTATTTAACTTTTTTGAACATAAAATGTTTAGAATGAGACCAATCTTGAATATATTTAAACTAGTTTAATTTTTACTATTTCAATCATGTCAAAATATTAATTTCATTAATTTCAAATTACAACTTAAAAAATTATTGAAATCGGTTCTCGAAATGAGTGAAATCAGTTTTCCAAATCAGTGAAATGCGTTGTTTCAAATTTGTTAAATACTTATTTTGGAAACTAGTGAAATGAGTGTAATATGTTTTCTGAAAATGAGTGTAATATGTTTTCTGAAAATGAGTGTAATGTGTTTCTTGAAACTAGTGAAATGGGTGAAATCTATATTTTGTAAATGAGTGTAGTGCGTTTTCTGAAATGAGTGAAATAAGTTATTTGAATAAAAGTGAAATAAAACCAATTTTTTTTTGTGAAACTAATTTTCCAATGTTTGAAACTGATAGTTTTATTTGCAAATGAGAGTAATCTGTCTTATGAAATGTGTGAAATCGATTTTTGAAACGAGTGAAATGGTTTTTAACTGATATTAGCGAAACAGTCAAAAACATTTTTATGAAATAGCGGATCAATCTTATGTTTTATAAAAGCGGTAAAAGATAATTGAAATATAAAAAAAATAAAAAATATGTGAAATAGGTTATTTAAAATATGTGAAATTGATTAATTCAAACACGTCTAAATTTGTGAAAATGATCGAAACATTAGAATAAACTTTTATGAAATTGTGAAACAATTTAGTGTTTTATGAAAGTGATTTTAGAGATAATTGAAACATATAAAATAAAATATATTTCAAACATATCCGAAATTGATCTTGTTCTGAAGGTCATGTCACTACAAATTGAAATATACAAAAAAAACAATAATGGACATTTGGTTCAGACGATATGAGTCAATTAAAATATGAGGATAAAAATAAAATGCATGTCATAGGTACAGCGTGAGTGAGTGCATGCATGTTACGTTGTCTCCACTCTAACTCTCTGTCTCTCTTCTGTACAAGCTGACATTATCTGACACTAGTACATGTATTGCTATGTGTAGTATGATATTTACAAAAAGAGTATAAAAACTGCACGGATCTTGATGAAAGCGACGGATGATGGATTGTCCACCGGTACATTCCGGCACCGGTAAAAAGGATTATTCGATATTAAAGGAAGTTGGGCCGGAGAAGATCCAGGGAGGCCGTATTAGCCCAAACTGGCACATCAACCATCGAAACCGACGTTCCCATTAAAAAAAACCGACGTTCGTTCATCAAAAAGAAAGAAACCGACAAACCGTCATTGTAACCGAGCCGACTACAACTCTAAATCGCGTCCGATGCTGGTGCGACTCCATATATATACGAGATCATCAATCAATCAATCAAACAAGCAAAGAAGAGTCGCCAGGAACGATCTGCAAGTAAGTACGTGCTCTGTGCGCGGCTTCGATGGATCCCGCGATGATGGCCTGCCGGAGCAAGAAGCCGCGGCAATCCTTCTCTGGCCCGGCGGAGCTTGCCGCCCGCCTCATGAAGCGCCTCGCCGACGCAAACCCCGACTCCAACCTCGTCTTCTCGCCGCTCTCCATCTACGCCGCCGTCGCGCTCTTGGCGCCCGGCGCCCGGGGGGACACCCTGGACGAGGTCCTCCGCCTCCTGGGCGCGCGCTCCCGCGACGAGCTCGAGGAATCCATCTCCCGCGTGGCGGACGACGCGCTCCAGGACCTGTCAGGATCCGGCGGGCCGAGCGTCGGGTTCGCGTGCGGCGTGTGGAACGACAGGAGCCGGCCGCTGAAGCCGGCCTACCGCGAGGCCGTCGTCAGCACCTACAGGGCGGAGGCGCGCACCTTGGATTTCCGGGAGAACCCGGAGGAATCGGCGCGGCACATCAACGATTGGGTCGCGGAGGCCACGAGGAACCTCATCACGGATGTCGTCTCTACGGAGGACGTCAGCATGGCGCCCAGCGCCATTCTCGCCAACGCCATATACTTCAAAGGCAAGTGGAACCTGCCGTTCGAGGAGAGGGACACCAGGGACAGGCCGTTCCACCGGCTCGACGGAACCGCCGTCGACGCGCCCTTCATGCGCAACCCGGAGCGCCACTTCATCGCCGTGCATGATGGGTTCAAGGTCCTCAAGCTGCAGTACAAGATGCCACAACACCAACGAGGATATCATCAGCCGTACCGGTGGACGGCGGGCTTCAAGCAACCCACGCAGTACTCTATGTGCATCTTCCTGCCGGACGCGTACGACGGCCTGCGGAGCCTCGTCGACGAGATAACCTCCCGTCCGGGCTTCGTGCACGATCACATGCCGGTCTTCCCCGTCAAGGTCGGCGACTTCGGGGTTCCCAAGTTCAAGATTGATTTCTCGAGCAAAATCATCGGAATCCTCAAACAGTTGGGGCTCCTTCTACCGTTCGGCATGGGTTCTGACCTGTTGGACATGGTGGAGGCCGACGGCACAGACTACCCGTTGGTCATTCAAGAGGTCATCCATAAGGCCGTCATCGAGGTCAATGAGGAAGGGACCGAAGCTGCGGCTGTCACCATGATGCTCGCGGCTCCTGGATGTGCCATGATGATGCCGGAGCCCATGGTGGATTTCGTCGCCGACCATCCGTTCGCGTATTTCATAGTCGAGGAGGCGTCCGGCGTGATCATGTTTGCAGGGCATGTTGTCGACCCTACCAATGGCAAAGGCCCGGTGCGGATTGTGCAACAGAAACAGGGGGGTGCACTTAACGAGCAGCAACGGCTATCTGTAGGAGGATACGGGTTGCCTTTGACCAGAAACCCGTCGGTGCAGTTTGATGTAGTAGGACCGACGAAGAATCCCTGCTCCGGTGGCCTGGCGACACTCGCCGCCGGGCTTGCGAGACGCCTCGCCCAGGAGAGCACAGACGACAATCTAGTCTTCTCGCCGTTGTCCATCTACACCGCTCTGGCGCTCCTGGCCGCCGGTGCCCGGGACGCCACACTGGACGAGATCCTCCACGTCCTCGGAGCGCCGTCGCGTGGCGAGCTCGAGAAGTTCGTGTCAGGCATGGCGGTGGACGCACTCCAGGATAGGTCTGCCTTGGGCGGCCCCTGCGTGGCGTTTGCATGTGGCGTGTGGAGCGACCTAATGCGGCCGTTGAAGCCAGCCTTCCGCGAGGCCGTAGTGGGCACGTACAAGGCCGAGGCGAGCACCGTCAACTTCCACAGCGCACCGGAGGAAGCGTGTGCCCAGATCAACGCATGGGTGGCTCAAGTGACGAGGAACCTCATCGACTCTGTCCTCCCGCCTGGGTCGATAAAGACAACAACGGCTCTGGTGCTCGGCAACGCCATATACTTCAAGGGCAAATGGGAGGACCAGCCGTTCGACCGGAGGCACACCGTGGACAAGCCCTTCCGCCGTCTCGACGGCAGCCAGGTTGACGTGCCCTTCATGCAGAGCTGGGAGTCGCAGTTCGTCGCGGTGCACGACGGGTTCAAGGTACTCAAACTCCGGTACAAGATGGCGGCACCAGATCACAAGGAACAGGGGCATCCTGCTCCTTTGGGCCGTGTTAATTCTGCTGATCCCTACAACTACAATCCTGTTGGTCAGCCCGGTGACTATAGCGGCCATGCTGCTGCTCCATACACCCAACCTCAGGCGTACAACCATGGTGCTCCGTCCCCAAATTATTCACCGTTCCACACTACCACTGGGCAAGCAATGCCCGGTGCACCATACTTCCATCACCAATATGCCCCTCCTCCTCCGTTTGGCAGGTCCTTCTCTCCGAACGCCTATCCTAGGTCATGTCCTTATGGTGCACTTCCTCCTCCGTTTGGTGGCCCCTACTTTCAATACAACTATCCTAGGCCATATCCTTATGGTGCACTTGGTTGTGGTCCGTTTGGCTATCCTCCTAATAATCCCTATGCCCCCCATGATCCATTTGGCCGCGTTGGTCCGTCCGGCTACCCTCCGATCCCCTATGCCGTGCACCGCGATCCGTGGTCAGGAATAACTCAACCATCCCAGCGTGCTGCTCCGTCGGTGCACTCCAGCTTCGATCATACCGGACATACGCAGTTCTCGATGTGCATCTTCCTCCCGGACGCCCACGACGGCCTGTTGGGGCTGCTGGACACAATAGCGTCCCGGCCTGGGTTCCTGCACGACCACTTGCCGAAGCAGCGGATCGACCTTGGAGAGTTTCGGGTGCCGAAGTTCAAGCTGTCCTTCCACAGCAGCATAGTTGCCGTCCTTAAGAAGCTGGGGCTCAAGCTGCCATTCTGCCTAGAGGGCCACCTATCTGACATGGTGGAGGACGACGGCTCTGGCTTGCCGATAGTAGCGGAAGACGTCATCCACAAGGCTGTCGTCGAGGTAAACGAGGAAGGTACTGAAGCCGCCGCCGTCACTATGGTCACTGCGCCTGCTGGATGCGCAGCTGGGGGCTCGTGGCCACCACCTCCACGGGTGGATTTCATCGCCGACCATCCGTTTGCCTACTACATAGTGGAGGAGGCGACCGGCGCAGTTGTCTTTGCTGGGCACGTCCTCGACCCCTCCAATAAGTAATCAATGTAGCTAGCTAGGTGTTGAGGTTGACCAACACATATTTATTTTCCTAAATAATTTTGATTTCAGAACTGCTCTGTATACGAGCGCTACTTGTACCATGATGAATTTATATGTGTGAAATCTGCTTTGTGCTTCAGTTTGATTATATTTAAGAGATGTCTTGTACTATATGCGTTAACAATTAAAAATGAGGATCACCTAAAACATAACTTCACATTGTAAAAGAGCTTCTTCCAAGATAATCATAAGGGCATCAGCGCTACACATGCCTCTACTCTTGCTTATCCTGATACTCATTGTCAGGTGTTAGATGACGCTGACATTATTAATGCGGGATTCAAAACCCAAATTATTACAATAATAGACTGATGCAGTAACCTCTTCAATTTTTTTAAATAGTCGAGACATCTCATCAAAATATGACAGGCTCAGCAATGATTGAGAAATCTCATCAAGCATATGTCAGGAATGACTGAAGCATCTACTAGCACCTAGCAGGCAGGCAAGCAAAGCCACATATTGAACATTACAAGCATGCATCATCAGTATTTCTGAAACAAACTGTAGAGCAGAATCATTGTGAACTCCTTCCGTAAACTATTTGGGAGATTGGTGGCTTGCTGGAGAGAATCTGTCCCTGATAGAACAAGAAAAGGCTTTGATGGGCAGATGTCAGCGACGTTTTCATTGTTGGGACGCAATGGGGCTTAGGATCTCATGGCTCTTGGGTCGTAGCCTGTCTCGTTGCTGTTGCTGTTTTCGTAGTACTCCTCTCGGTCGCTCTTTCTTTCCTTTGCCGACTAGGCTGGTCCGTAGAAACTTGAAAAGTATTCCCTCTCCTTAATACAGTATGAAAAAAGCAATATTTTTAGCAGTCCAGCATAAGCACAAACTAACCATCTCCAATCTACGTGTGCAACCATGCTCAATCGCTAGGAGCCGGCGCCGGCGCCGTCAGAACTTGTGGCAGTGGTGAGGCTCTTCTTGGTGTGTCCGACAATGCAGTCCGCGACAATCGTTTTGATGATGCTGCCTCTCTTGGGGAGTTGGGGTTCCGGTTCCCATCAGGCTTCTTCCTCTGTCTGGCATCCTGCTCATTCAGAGAACCATAGGCAAGTGAGGTGAGGAGTGTGTGCTTGTGAGAGTGCGGAGCTGCTTTATAGCGGTAAATGACACTAGAAGGATTAGCATGCTTCGCTTCACCGGTGCTACACATAATGATAGTCGCTGAATGTTCGATTGAAACTTCTAATTCTAATGCGGTGAGCAGCCATAGCATAGCACTATGCAGCTTCAACTCGAGCGACATTACTTAAATAGCGTACGAAATGGCGACATTAATATAAAACATTTTAAAGAGTTAGAACGACAGGTTTTTCAGGATGTCACATAACAAAAGGCAACATCACATTCAAACTAACCCTCAAACTGCAATATGACACAATATGCAGAAAACACTAGATATATCCAAGAACGAAAAGTGTAAATAATAACCAAGAAGGTAGGAACAGAACTATACATATGCACCACACCACCAACATTGTTTTCCCACTGTAAGAAAATAGTATTTGACACTATGCTCCCTAATTTTTAAGGCTCCCACTGTAAGAAAATAGTATTTGACACTATGCTCCCTAATTTTTAAGGCTTCACGGTCAATTGATGTCTCCAATTTAGATTTTGGTCACCCGACTTTGACCGGGTTAACACTTTCTCAAGGAGCTTTCTCATTTAAATCTCTTAATTCACTATGTTTCATAATTTTGGAACTCTCCCATTCTATTAAGGTGTTCAATTTTGAATTTGGTTCACATTTTTTACCGGGTCAACGCTTTTTTTCAAATCAATCCGCAACAACCGGCTAATAAAAACATATCAATCCCATGCACCCTCTCAACACCTAGAAAAAATGCGTCAATATGTGATACTGTAGCACCAATATAGTACATGGACGGCCTCGCCGCACTCTCCTCCTTGACCTCCTCCCCCCGCTGCCGACGGCGCTTGCGTCTGACAACGAGAGAGCCTTCGTCCCTCCACTCCGGGGAGAGCTATCACCGCCGTTCTCCAGGTGCAGCGACGGAGGGCCGGAGGAGGCGCCCGCTGCTCTCGTACTGGATTTGGACGACAATTGCAAAATCTAGCCACCTCCACTCCCCTCCAGACCCCCGATCTCCTCCGCCCCTTCCCCTCTCCTCTGCCTCCCCTCCCGCCGCCGCCGGATCCCGGCTGGGCAAAGCCCGTGCGGGGGATGATGGCGGCGGGCGGGCGTCCCTCCGTCATGGCTTGGAGGCGTGGATGTGACGGTGGATCTTGAGCGGGCGCCTCGGGACGACGTGTATGTGGCCATGGTGCCGATCATGTAGCGATGTGACCTCCTCTACCTTTGGTTGTCTCCATCGTCGGTCCAAAGGATCTGGTCAGTGGGTGTTGCCTCGCGATGGCTTCTCGGCGACGGATCAACTGGAGAAGGAAATGGTGGCCTAGCTGGTGAAGTAGGCGAGGATGCCACCATCGTTCGTGGCACCCGTGGGTGTAGTTTTCCTCGTTGGAGGCGATGGTGGGGCATCCCTCGCCCCATTGTTTTAGGGGGAAACCTCAGATCTAGAGGAGGCTACCATTGACGGCGGCGCCCGTGGGCGTCGTAGTCCTCGTTGGTGGCGTTGAGGGGCCTCCTGGATCGGATGATGTCGACGTCTTCATCGTCACCCCCATGGGGGCATCATCTTTGGAGACATTCATCGGCTGGACGGACATGTGGAGAGCTTCCTATTAGAAAGCAAGAATTAATTGGTGTCGAGCGCTGGGGTGTTGCAAGGAGGTAGCAAGCTCGACTTCGACAACGGCCATGCAGCTGCCTGGCAGAGGAATTTGCCATTCCGTTCTCCACCTATGCGAGAACCCTGTGATCTTTCACATCTAGCAAGCTATACCAGGTCTCCAGTATCTAGATGGTCCATGCTTTCTGTGCAGTACTCATCTAAATAAGACCTGGAAGGGGGACAAACCCATCCTGAGGAGGTGAGCAAACGGCTACTTTCTGTGCAGTACTCATCTAAATAAGACCTGGAAGGGGGACAAACCCATCCTGAGGAGGTGAGCAAACGGCTGATTGTCGGTACCCCCAACACCCTCATTGTCTCCCTCTACATACATGTGAAGAGGATCACATGGTGGCTCGGTTAAAAAAAATCATGGTATGAATGAACCCAGGGTGCCGTGCCAGCAGCCTGGTCAGAAAGTTGGAAGCCAGTCATGTGGCCAAACATGAGGACGGTACTCACTCCCCATGCTCGACAAGCACCTACAAGCACAACAACACGAAGAAGTAGCTGTACTCGATGCCGCCACTTTCCCTGAGCACACCCCTCCGAGGCTACGACCTCCTTCCCCTTTTCCAGCCACCTCGCTGCCGCCTTTGCTGTAGATGAGGGAACGCTACAGCTTTTCCTTGGCTCATGTCGCTGTCGTGCCTTTCGTCCTACTCTGTCACCTCATCTCTTCTACCTCCATCTTGTCCCTCCTTTAACAGCCGTGCCCTCGTGCTCCAGCCACTCCCTCATCCACGCTTGCTCGATCTCATTCCAAATGCCGCCGTTCCTTTTAACTTTTTTGCTTTGCTGGGATGGAATGGGATCGGAGGAGACTGGCAGACCAAGGTTAGGATGGGGAAAGAGGGCAGACGGCATGGTCACTCGAGAATTCGAGCGGAGCAACGCGGAGGTGTTGAGGCGAGCGTTTAAGCTACCAAGCAGACAAGTGGAAGAGGCCATCAGATGGGGTGTCCATTGTTAAGTATATATGTTGTGTTTGTCTTGTACAGGCCCAGGCCAATAGTCTAGAGTGAGGCCCAGGCCCATGTAACCTTGTATATTTGTCTCTCCTCCTCAATACAGCAAACTGTTCGGTCACTCTCTCTTCCTCACGTTTCCTAACATGGTATCAGACCAGGACCAAACCCTAGTCCCTCTTCCAGCCGCCACCCATGAAATCGCCGCCGGTGAGGTGATTCAGGCGGATCTGTCTGGTGAGGAGACATCCACATCGCCGCCCCATCCCATCTTCGTCATGAACCTGTAGGAGCTGCTCTCCAGCAGCTCCTCTGTGTGTCCTCGCAGCTACTCTGAGAATACTTCCCCTGCTCTCCAGCAGCCATCTCCAGCAAGCTCTTGGTGCCTTCCCTGCTCTACAGCAAGCTCCAGGCGTTCCCCCTTCTATCCAGCAAGATCCAGCAAGCTCCTCCTTCTATCCAGAAAGCTCCAGGTGTTCCCCCTTCTATCCAGTGAGATCCAGCAAGCTCCAGGCGCCTCCCCTGCTCTCCAGCAAGCAGTCGAGCAGCCAGCCTAGTGGGTTGCTGCTCCTGTTTGTGGCTGTCTGCTGCTCTTCTCTTGTTGTTGCCTGCAGCTGCTATCAGATTGGGTGTTTCCTGTTAGGAATATGCAACTTGTATTCCCATGAGGCCATAGGCCGATATATATATACATGTACAGGTGTGAAACATATGCAAGAAACCCCTTATACAACGGGATAAATACAAAGGGGTACATGACTTATATTATAACTCTAACACCCCCCCTCAAACTCATGGTGGATGAACAACACTGAGTTTGGAGAGATAAAAGCCATGTTGTGCTCTAGTCTGGGCCTTCGTCAGGAAATCCGCCAACTGTAACTCGGAAGGTACATACTGAAGAGCAATAACCTGGTCCTGCACACCAGCGCGCACATAGAAAGCATCAACACCAATATGCTTGGTGAGATCATGCTTCACAGGATCGCGCGCAATGCTGATAGCACCTGTACTGTCAGATAAGAGCAGAGTCGGTGTAGTGACAGAAACACCAAAATCCTAAGTAACCACCGTAACCAAGTCACCTCTGCCGTCAAAAGAGCCATTGCTCGCGACTCAGCCTCGGCACTCGAACGGGAAACAGCAAGCTGTTTCTTCGTCTTCCAGGCAATGAGAGAACCACCAAGAAAAACACAGTAAGCAGAAAGTGAACGGCGATCTGAAGGATCACTAGCCCACGTAGCATCCGAATAGGCCTGAAGCTGTAAAGAACTGGAGCGAGGAAAGAAGAGACGGTGAGAGATCGTGCCTCGAAGATATCGGAGAACACGAAGGAGATGACTATAGTGAACCGATGTGGGAGCAGAGACAAACTGACTCAGAATATGAACCGGATAAGAGATGTCCGGACGAGTGACAGCTAGATAGACAAGACTGCCAACAAGATGACGATAACGCGTCGGGTCAGGGAGAGGATCACCATCAGTAGCACGGAGGTGAACATTGAGCTCCATAGGAGTCTCAACAACGCGCTCGTCAGTAAGAGCAGCACGAGCAAGAAGATCCTGGATATACTTTTCCTGGGATATAAAAAAGCCATCAGAGGTAGAAGAGACTTCAATCCCAAGAAAGTAGCGAAGAGGTCCAAGATCAGACATAAGAAACTGCTCACTAAGACGGGCCTTTACAAAGGCAATATACTCGGGGTCATCCCTCGTGATGATTATGTCATCAACATAGAGAAGAAGAAGAGTCTGACCACGAGGAGAAAGGTGAATAAACAATGCTGGATCATGAGCACTTGCTGAAAAACCAGCAGCAGTGATCACAGAGGCAAAGCGCTCAAACCAGGCGCGGGGGGCTTGCTTAAGGCCATAGAGAGAGCGACGAAGACGACATACCATGCCATCAGGAACAGAATACCCAGGTGGTGGCTGCATGTACACCTCCTCACGCAGCTCACCATTAAGAAAGGCATTCTTAACATCAAGCTGAGATATAGACCAGTGGCGTGAAGAGGCAACGGCAAGAAGTGTACGAACAGTGGTCATATGGGCCACAGGAGCAAAAGTCTCGTCATAATCACGACCATGCTCCTACAGAAAACCACGAGCCACAAGACGAGCTTTGTGACGCTCAAGAGAACCATTGGAGCGAGTCTTAACCTTGTAGACCCACTTACAAGTGATCGGGCGGACTCCGAGAGGAAGAGAAACAAGATCCCAGGTACCAGTGCGTTCAAGAGCAGCAATCTCCTCTGCCATCGCAAACTGCCATTCAGGATGAACAACAGCCTGACGGTAAGAAGTCGGCTCAAGAACAGCAGCACCAGCGGTGGGAAATCCAAAGCGATCAACAGGCGGACGAGGACGAGAACGCAAGCCATAAGTAGGCTAAGAGGAAGATGACGACTCAGCCACAGAGGCATCGACAGGTCGTGGACGACGAGTGTAATGCTGAGGAAAAGATGGAATAATAGAAGGAGGAATCGCCAAGGTAGAATCAGGGGGTGGCGACGAAGAAGTCACCGGAGATGAAGGTGTAGAATCCGGTGACATGCTAGGAGAGGAGACAGGGGAGGATGGTGGCTGCAAATCAA
This sequence comes from Secale cereale, assembly GCA_902687465.1. NCBI lineage: Eukaryota > Viridiplantae > Streptophyta > Magnoliopsida > Poales > Poaceae > Secale > Secale cereale. The sequence continues at coordinate 100,188,693 of LR738712.1, forward strand.
CTAGAGGTGAAGAAGGAGAGGAAGTGGAACAGACAGGTACAGGCTCGACGGGGGTGATAGGTGAGTCAGGAAAAGTGAGGGAAGAGATATCTGCACTGAAAAAGTCGAGGAAGATGGGCGTGGGTAGAAGGGACGAGACTCATCAAAAGTCACGTCTCGAGAGATACGCATCCGACGACCGATAGGATCCCAACAACGATAGCCCTTATGCTCATCACTGTAGCCTAAGAAGACACACTCAACAGACTGAGCGGTCAGTTTGGTGCGTTCGTGAGGGGCAAGAAGAACATAGCAAACACAACCAAACGAGCGAAGCATCGAATAATCGGGAGAACGATCAAAAAAGTCGCTCGAAAGGAACACCACCCTGTAGAGCAGCGGAAGGCTGTATATTGATAAGATAGGTGGATGTGGAGACGGCCTCAGCCCAAAAATGAGGCGGGAGAGAGGCAGCAATCATCAATGCACGAGCCGTCTCAAGAAGATGTCGATGCTTTCGCTCAGCCACACCATTCTGAGCATGAGCACCAGGACAAGAGAATTGAGAGAGAGTCCCTTGCTCAGCAAGAACACCACGCAACATCTTAGAGATATACTCGCCAGCGGAGTCAGCACGAGAAACACGAATGGGTGAAGAGAACTGAGTATGAACCATGGCAGCAAAACGCTTATAAATAGACAACACCTCACTACGAGAAGTCATGAAATAAAGCCATGTGTAACGAGAGAAATCATCTATGAAAATAATATACTATTTATGCCCACCTTTCGAAGCGAAGGGGCCGGACCCCATACATCAGAATGGACTAAATCGAAAGGGCGCTTAGACACTGACTCACTATGTGAATATGGTAACTGAATCTGCTTGCCAAGACGACAACCCTGACACTCTAAAGAGACATCTCCTGAGACAGACCCCAGAAGACCTCGACGAACTAAAGAAGACAAGCGAGAACCACACAGATGACCAAGTCGATGATGCCACTGCTGGAAGGAACCAGTAACAGAGGCGACAGAAGCTGAAGAACTGGCGATGGTGGTGGCAGCGGAAGAACTGGCGATGGTGGTGGCAGCGGAAGAACTGGCGATGGTGGTGGCAGCGGAAGAACTGGCGATGGTGGTGGCAGCAGAAGGAACATGAAGCCAGTCCAACTCCCAAAGACCCTGAGAATCATGGCGGCGAGGGCCAGCCCCAACCAGAGTGTGCGTGCGACGGTCCTGGACAGAACAAGAGTCGGCGTCAAGGATGACGCGACAACCAGAATCAGTAAGTTGACCAGCAGAAAACAGATTCATGGTAAGTCGAGGAACATGAGCAACATCAGGAACAGAATAAGGAGTGGAAAGATTGCCTCTACTAGCAACAGAAAATGGAGTACCATCAGCAGTGAAGACATGAACAAGAGAATCCAGCAATCGAAGAGAGGACAAAGTGGAAGAATGAGAAGACATATGAAAAGAAGCTCCAGAATCCAGAACCCATGGGGATGTACCTGACTGTGTAGAGGGCGGTTGCTCAGGGCGGGAAGCATCAGTCACAGAACCAGCAGTACCCGTCGAGGAAGAACCTGAAGCCGCGAGCAGATGCTTAAGTCTCAGAATATCCTGCTCAGTCAAAGCAATGGCTGAAGCTGTCGAGGTAGATGACGAAGTCCCTGAAGATGATGATCGTGCCTTGTGCAGGTGTTTCCTCTTCTTGTAGCACTGGGACTCAATATGACCTTCATTGTTGCAGTAGTCACAATGTGGACGGGGACGACCTGAGCCGTCAGAAGGAGTGGGCAAGAGTGGCGGAGCACTCGAGCGAAAAGGGGTCGGTGCAGCGGGTGGCGTGGAAGAAGACCGAGTAGCGAGCACAGAGGGAACCTCCAGCAAACCAGCACCACGTAAGCGAGTCTTCTCAGCACGAATCTCAGAAAGAGCCTCCATGAGAGAAATACGGCGACGAGCAAATAACTGAGCACGCCGGGGCTCAAACTCCTTACGAAGCCTAGACAGGAACTCGTAGATGCGATGAAACTCCAAATTGGCCTGAACAGCCTGGCAACAGGGACAAGTACGACAACCAGCACTGCGGAGAGAATCAAGCTGGCGCCAGATAGCAGAACTCTGTGCATAGAAGTCATCAACAATAGAGTCACCCTGCGGAAGAGCATGCTCCTGACGGACCACAGAAAGGTACAGGGCATCACCAGAGGGCTCATAGCACTGACGAAGACGGGTCCACATCTCAAAGACAGTAGAAAGACCCAGAAACTCAGAAGCAAACTGGGGCAGAACACTAGCAGTGAGAACAGTTGCAGCACGAGCATCATCATCAAGCCACTGGGTGTAAACAGACAGAGCACCATGATACGTCTGAAGAGCCTCCTCATAAGCCAAAACCCTCTCATCATAAGCACGATCAGCAGCCTCATCAGCAAGCTTAGCCGCATCCTTGGCGGCCTGATTAGCATCCGTAGGAAGAACCGGTGGAGTCGGTGGAATAGGAGCCACCGGAGGAACCGGACGTGGCGGACAGCAGACCTCGCCAGAAAGAACACCCCAGAGACGGATGCCACGCATGTGAATGCGCATGAAGCCAGTGAACTTAGTGTAGTTAGTACCATCAAAGATCACCGGACAGCGAGGGACAGCAACATAGCCCGATGCAGCAGACATTTTTTTAGGCAGAGATCAGCGGGAGCAGGAGATCAGGGCCCCTGCGTCGCTGGGAGATGCCAGTTGGAGATCGAGCCTCGCTGGGAGAGACCGATCGGGAGGGGGGCCCTGCGTCGCTGGCTGGAAATCCAGGCCGATCGGGAGGGCCGCTGGAGATCGA
>LR738712.1:100191548-100224011 GCA_902687465.1 Secale cereale
GAAGCCGCTGGAGATCGAGAGAGGGGGGGGCTGCGTCGCTGCTGGAGATCGAGGCCGATCGGAGAAGCCGGCTCGGGAGGGCGAGATCCGATCGGGAGCTTCGATCGGGAGACAGGCGGCCGATCGGGAGATCGAGGACGGGGGCGAGACAGGCGGCTGGGGATCGATAGCACGAGTTGCAGCGTGCAGAAAAATTAACCTAGCTCTAATACCATGTTAGGAATATGCAACTTGTATTCCCATGAGGCCATAGGCCGATATATATATACATGTACAGGTGTGGAACATATGCAGGAAACCCCTTATACAACGGGATAAATACAAACAGGATTTTGGCAGCTGCTGGCCGCTCACCACTATGGCAAGAAATGATTTCGGATTTGGTTCTTTGATCATAGATATCAAGCTTGATGGTTCAAACTACAGGGAATGGGCATTTTCTGCCCGGACTGTCTTGAGGACAGCTGGTTTTGTTTCTCATCTGACAGATGATCCACCTACTCCAAATGATGATGCAACAAGGAAGTCTTGGCAAAAGATCGATGATCGTGTGATGGGAGTTTTAATTCTGGGTGTTGAACCCTCACTCCGAATGAGTCTTGAGCATCACACTTCAGCTAAAGAGATATGGAAGTACTTTCAGCAGCGCTACCTTCAGCCCAGCAGTGCACTTCATTTCTCCTTGTTGCAGAATTTACACAACACTCGGCAGCCAGAAGACTTGTCCATAGAAAAATACTATGGAACTTTCACTCGCATCACTGGGCAGCTAGGTTCCATGGTTCCAAAGGGGAATTCTGGCTGTGAGTCATGTGCAGCGAAGGAAAAGTATGACCATCAGACTCTCATGTTTCAGTTTGTGATGGGTCTCAAGTCAGACTTTGAAAACATTCACACTCAATTGCTTGGTCGTACGACTCCTCCCACCTTGACAGAGGCACTTGCTAGCTTGATCGCTGAGGAGACTCGTCTCCGTTCTCTTGGGGCTACTTCTGCGCAGACTCTACACAGTAGTGTTCTGGCTTTTCCTCAGCGGCCAGGTGCCTCCAAGGCCACACCTTCTGCTGTCGTCTGCTCGTTCTGCAAGAAGGCGGGACACCACAGAGATGGTTGTTTCAAGCTTCATCCAGAGCTGTTAGCTGAGTTTCAGGCTAGATGGGCCCTCAATCAGCAGCGTCGTGCACCCCAGGCTCCTTATCAGCAGCAAGCGAGGGGTGCTTCTGCATCTGCTCTCTCTCAGCCCGCTGTTGCTGCAACCCAGCCTTGGATTCTGGACTCTGGAGCTTCTTTCCATGTGACCTCTGATCACTCTCAGCTTGTGTCTTGCCAGCCAGTGCAGGATGGTGCCTCTGTTCAGACTGCTGATGGTACACCTTGTTCTATTACTCATCAGGGTTCTCTTTGCACATCCAAGTTTTCTGTTCCCACCATCTCCTTTACTCCAGAGATGTCCGTGAATCTTATGTCTGTTGGCCAGCTTGCTGATATGAACTACTTTGTTGGTTTTGATGACTCATTTTGTTATGTGCAGGACCGTCAGAGCAAGAGGGTCATTGGAACTGGCCATCGCCGTAGAGGATCAACATCCCTCTACATCCTTGACACCTTACACCTTCCTTCAGCTTCCACCACATCCGCGTTCAGGATGGCTGCATCAACATCAAGATCCACTTCGTCGTTTGCTTTTGCCCAATGGCACCATCGCTTAGGTCACTTGTGTGGTTCTCGTTTATCTACCCTTGTTCGACAAGGTGTTTTGGGTCATGTTTCCATAGATGTTGGTTTTCACTGTAAGGGTTGTAAGCTAGGGAAACAAATACAGCTTCCATACTCTTCCAGCACTACTCATTCTAGTCATCCTTTTGATTTAGTGCACTCTGATGTATGGGGTCCTTCCCCCTTTGTTTCGAAAGGTGGCCACAAACATTATGTCATATTTGTTGATGATCACTCTCGACATACTTGGGTCTATTTTATGAAGCATCGTTCTGAGTTGTTTTCTATATATAAGGCTTTTGTACATATGGTCCATACTCAGTTTTCTAGTGCTGTTCGTGTTTTTCGTTCTGACTCCGGGGGGGGAGTATCTATCTACTGTTTTTCGCGAGTTTCTCTCATCTGAGGGTACTCTCCCTCAGCTTTCATGCCCTGATGCCCATGCTTAGAATGGCGTTGCTGAGCGTAAGCATCGCCATATTGTTGAGACAGCTCGTACCCTTCTGATTTCTTCCTTTGTCCCCACTCATTTTTGGGGTGAAGCTATCTCAACGGCTGTTTATCTTATCAATCTCCAACCTTCTACTCGCCTTGAGGGCAAGTGTCCTGGTGAGGTTTTGTTTGGTTCTCCTCCCACGTATGACCACCTCCGTGTCTTTGGTTGTACTTGTTATGTTCTCTTAGCACCTCGTGAGCGTACCAAGTTGACTGCTCAGTCTGCTCAGTCTGCTCAGTGTGTCTTCCTTGGATATAGTCTTGAACATAAGGGCTACCGTTGCTATGATTCTTCTGCTCGCCGCATTCGCTTTTCTCGCGATGTCACTTTTGTTGAGGATCAACCCTTCTTCTATTCCCCTTCCACTAAACCATCATCCTCAACTTCTCTAGAGTCTACCTCATTTCTTTCACTTCCACCTATCTTTTTAGATGAGTCCATAGCTGAACAACCTTCCTCTGTCCTAACATCAGAACCATCTCCACAACATGTTTCATCTCCTTCCTCACCAGCTCCTTTCTCTCTTCCACTAGCTCCACCTCTAGATAGTCTTCCTTTCCATTACACTCGTCGTTATTCTACTCTTCCAGCCAGTACTTTCCATTACACTCGTCGTTCTAAAGTTCCATGTGACACGCAGTCATCTATGCCTTTGTCTTCTACTCCTCCAGCCAGTACTACTGATCCTTGCACTGACGGCTCTTCTCTAGCAACGCGATACAAAAAGGACTTATATGCAGGGGCTGTTTCTGAGCCTAGTACCTATCAGGAGGCAGTTGTGTCACCTGAGTGGCAACTGGCTATGTCTGAGGAGCTTGCAGCGTTAGAGCGTACTGGTACATGGGATTTGGTACCATTACCTCCTCGTTCAGTCCCTATCACTTGCAAATGGGTGTATAAGGTCAAAACCAAGTCAGATGGTTCTGTGGAACGCTACAAGGCTCGCCTTGTTGCAAGAGGTTTTCAGCAGTCTCATGGGAAAGATTATGATGAGACGTTTGCTCCTGTTGGTCACATGACTTCAGTTCGAACTCTAATTGTTGTGGCTGCTACTCGGTCATGGAAAATTTCCCACATGGATGTGAAGAATGCCTTCCTTCATGGTGATTTACATGAGGAAGTATATATGCAGCCACCTCCAGGTATCAAGGTTCCATCAGGTCATGTTTGTCGTCTTCGAAAGGCTCTTTATGGGCTTAAGCAAGCCCCTCGTGCCTGGTTTGAGCGGTTCAGTTCTGTCATTCAAGCTGCTGGTTTTTTCCTAGTGAACATGACCCTGCACTCTTCATTCATACATCTGAGCATGGCCGTACATTGCTTCTACTTTATGTAGATGACATGTTGATCACTGGAGATGATGTTGGGTATATTGATTTTGGTAAGAAAAAATTGTGTGAACAATTCAAGATGTCAGATTTGGGGTCTCTCAGCTATTTTCTCGGGATTGATGTCGAGCACACTGGTGATGGTTACTATATCTCCCAGCAAAAGTACACAGAATTTGATTCTTCGCTCAGGTCTCACTGACATGCGCATTGCTGCTACACCTATGGAGCTTCATCTGCAGTTGCGTCCTACTGATGGCACTCCTCTTGAGGATCCCTCTCGCTATCGTCACATTGTCGGCAGTCTAGTGTACCTCACAGTGACCAGACCTGACATCGCACATGCAGTCCATATTTTCAGTCAATTTGTCTGTGCTCCCACCTCAGTTCATCATGGTCACCTATTCCGAGTCCTTAGCTATTTAAGGGGAACTACATCTCGCCGCTTGTTCTATGCTAATTCCAGTCAGCTCCAGCTTCATGCTTACTCTGATTCCACTTGGGCGAGTGATCCTATTGATCGTCGCTCGGTCACTGGCTATTGCATATTTCTTGGCACATCTCTCATTGCATGGAAATCAAAGAAGCAAACTGCTGTGTCTCGCTCCAGCGCCGAGGCAGAGCTTAGGGCTCTCTCTACTACTACAGCAGAGATTGTATGGCTTCGCTGGCTATTGGAAGATCTTGGTGTCTTATGTCATACACCAACACCTCTTCTTTGTGACAGCACTGCTGCTATTCAGATTGCTAATGATCCAGTCAAGCATGAGTTGACCAAACACATTGGTGTGGATGCTTTTTTCACTCGATTTCATTGTCAACAATCCACTGTCAAGCTACAATATGTCCCATCAGAGCTTCAAGTCGCAGATTTCTTCACCAAGGCACAAACTAGATGTCGGGGTTTTGGGACGACATATGCCAACGGATGGCTTATCATGCATGGGGTCAAAAGAGCGTCGCCGGGCTCGGGAAGCGGGATAAAGCGAAACTTAGGACGCCTACGGATCTTACCCAGGTCCGGGGCTCTCCGAGGAGATAACATCCCTAGTCCTGCTCTGCGGGGGCTCCGCGTCATGACTGATAGCACTAAGGTAGCTACAGGATTGCTCATTGAGCTGTGTGGTTCGAAGGAAGAGGATGAACAAGGCTAGCTCACCTCCTCTCTCTATCTAGGGTTTAATCTTGTGATCTTCCAACCTCTCCTCATGGAGGACCCTGGGGGGTTTATATAGGCCTACCCCCCAGGGGTACAATGGTAAACTCGACGGTGTGGCCCCCGGCCGTCAGTGTCTTCTGGCGCCGGCTCTACCGCCTGTTTGCTGGGGCCCACCGCCCGCGGGCCCCTCGTGATTGTCTTTCACTATGGGGATGCCTCCGCTGACGACAGCCTCGTCGAGAAGGAAATGGCTACAGTACCATCGCCTCCCGCCGTACGCTGCCGCCTCGCCCCGTCCTGTCATCTTGATGAGGCTCGGACTTCTAGGGCGAGGTTTGACGTCTGTTACTAGGCGGCCGTCTCCCCTGGCCGTCTGCCAGGGGCGGCTTGTTCATGAGCTACCCACTGACCGATGGGGCCAGCCGCCTGCTGGTCCCACCGTTTGCGGGTAGTGGGATCGTGGCCTCCTCTGACCGATGCTTGGTCACGAGCTGCGTGGCTACAGTGATCCGCCGCTTAGGAGATATTCCCAAGGTACATGGTCACTGTAGCCACGTCCTTATAGATCTTCTAAGGACATGCTCTCCTGTAGCCACGCCTCCGTGCGCAGGGGGTCCCCCCCGCGTGCTTCTTAGGGAAGGAGTGCGGGGCCGTCTGCTGGCTGGTGGTGTTGATGTTCCCGCCTGTTGGGTCCCTGCCGCCTGCTGGCAGCCGGCTCCTAGGGCAGGCTACCCTAGGAGGCGGCTCGAGGAGCAGACGGCCGCAGCGGACCAAGCGGCTGTCATTTGTCTTAAAATACCAAGGGTAGACGCCGAGGGTACCCATGGTCAATATCTCCGACAGTAGTCCCCGAAGCTGGTGGAACTCCGAGGCGGGTGCTGGAGGTGCCGAGGGGTTCCAGCAGCTTCCCCTCCCAGGCAAGCCCATCGTCCTTCACTTGTCTGCTAAAAATGTCCCTCTGCTCACAGCCGGCTCTGCGCCACTGGAGCCGGCTCCTGGTAGCCGAACCGTTGTCTCGGAGTCTTCGGCGAGAAGGCGCCGCCTGGTCAGCGGACAGTCGAACAGGCCCGCAGACCGTTGGTAGCGTCCACCCGTCACCGTCCTGTCGCATCGGCCTGCCAGCCCACGCGCGTGACAGGACGTAACAGTGGGCCGGGGCCCGCCACTAAGGGCCCCGGGCCCCGCGCGGATCCATAGTGACAGGGGCAATCGATTACCCTCCCACGCGCATTTAATGCGCGCAGATTAGGCGCGAGAAAATCGGGGGTCGTGCGGGGCGTGGAGCGGTTAAGCCCACGCCCGCCCCCTCGCCTTCGACGCCTGAGCCTATATATAGGCCGGGGGAGAGGGCCGACGCCGTTCTCGCGCTCACTCTCCCTCATCCTTCATCTTCTTCCTCGCCTTCCTCGTCGCCGTCGTAGCGAACTGCCGCCCAAGCCATGTCCGGTCTAGCGCCTCCCCGACACCACGGCCAATGGGACGGCAGCGAGGTCTTGCAAGAGCACGTGGACGTCCTCCGACGGTCTCGGAAGCTGCCGCCGGCCGACAAGGTCGCCGTGCGCCTGGCGCCGGTGGCAGAGATCAGGCCGGCCCCGCAGCAAGGCAAGCGGGTCATCTTCCGCTCGCACTTTCCATGCGGGTTCGGCCTGCCGGCGAGCGGCTTCTTCCGCTCATTCCTCGACTTCTTCCACATCCAACCTCACCACCTCACGCCAAACACGATGACGACTCTTTCTTCCTTCGTCGTTCTCTGCGAGGCTTACCTCGGCATCCTCCCCATCATTGAGCTCTGGACGGAGCTCTTCTACGTGAAGCTCGGCATCGCCGTCCAAAGCGTGGCCGCTCAGTGTGGGGGTGTATTGCGGTGAAGCGCACCGGCGCGAAGAACTTCTTCCCGGCGCCGAAGCTCGTGGGATCGGTGAAGCAATGGCAGAAGACGTACTTCTACGTCTCCAACGTCGACCCCGAGCAAGACTTTGCTGCCTGCCGGAGTAGGTGCCGGGGCCGCCTGCTGAGCCTCGGGACTCCTGGAGGACCCGGCCCGTCGCCCTTACTGAAGGCGCCTCCGTCGCCCTGCGCCGTCTCCGGGAGCTGAGAGACGACGAGGGCCTGGACTTCGCAGATCTGCTGCTGACGTTTGCCGAGCGCCGGGTGCTGCCGTTGCAGCGCCGTCCCCACCTCATCTGCGACATGAGCGGGCGCTGGGACCCCAGCCGGACTTGCACCAAGCCCCTGCCCTACGGGGAGGTGGCCCGGCTGGTGAACCATATCTCCAGCTGCCAGGTCTCCGACTCCGGCTGGGCCTTCGGCAAGGCGCCGTACAGCCGCAGCAACCAGCCACCCGCAGTAAATTTTTCATCCTTCTTCTTTCTTTCTTCTTTATCCGGCTGTCGTAGCCGTCTGGTGCTAATACTTTGTTCTGATCTTCCCAGGCCAGCCGGCGTCGGGCTCCAACCAACTGGGCCGCCCCCTAGAGCCAGATCGCTCCCAGAGCGATACGAGCGACCCCGATCTTGGGGCCGCCGCCGCCATGGAGGAGGAAAAGGTGACGGGCGGCGGGGACCAGCCATCGGGCGCCCTGCCAGAAGGCGGCCTCGAGAGCTGGTCGGATGATGACGAGGGGATGGAGGAGGCACCCGTCCGTGCCAGCCAGCAGGCGAGGCCGTCTGGCACAGCCGGTGGTGGGAAGCGGCGGTCCTCGTCAGGGCCGACTGGTGCCCCACCCAAGAAGCTCCGGCTGTCGACCGCCGCCACGAGGCGTCGGGAGGCGGCCGCCAGGGCGAACGTGCCAAAGAAGCCCAAGGCCAGGCCGGTTGTGTCCGGGTAAGTATCCTTCATCCTTTCTTTGCGTGTTATTCTTTTTTCACAGCCGATCCCTTCTTGGCTGACCCTCCGTTTCCTGTGGACATCCGCGCAGCGCACCGCTTTCCCTCTCGCGGGTGCCAGCGGGCTCTGTAGTGGGAGGCCCAGATGCCCCCCCTGCGCCCCCTCGCGTGGATCCTGCCGCCGCGCTCCGGGAGGCGACAGAGAGGAACGCCCGCGAGGCGCGCGCGGAGCGCGAGGCCACAGAGCGTGAGCGAGCGGCGGCCGATGCCGCCGCCCAGGCGGAGGCCGAAGTCGCCAAAAAGGCCGAGGCAGATGCCGCCCGCGTCCGAGAGCGGGGAAAGGGCCTCCAGCAGCCAGCGGGCCACGTCGTCCGCCCGGCGTCAGGGTCTCAGGAGCCATCTGCCCAGGCGCCGGCTGCTGACGAGAAGCCGGCTCCAGGCGATGGGGGAGACGAATGCGTCATCTTGGAGACGCCGCCACCACCCCCCGCGCCGCCTGCTGGGGAGCAACGCAGCCGGCCAGTGGGGACGGAGGTGCCGCCGGTTGGGGGCGTGTTGGTGACTGGCCCGCAACCGGCCCCCCGAGGCCCAGCCCGCGGCGCCTTGCGAGGGCGGCTTCTATGCCCCAGCAGGTGGAGACCGGCGGGGCCAGCTCGTCCGCGCCAGAGAACGAGGCGACCAGCGCGGCGCCATCGAGCTGGAGGTCCGGAGGAGGCGGCGCGTGGATCGTCGCGTCGCGGGACGTCCTGGACCGCATGAACTCCTTGGGCAACGTCGTGCAGACGGCGATGCAGGAGTTCATCGCCACGCGGTCCTCCGTTCGGGTAAGTGTGCTTCGTTTTCTTCAGTTTTTATTTCTTCAATTTCTTTCGTGGGGGCGCGTCAGCGCACCCACTGGGTGTAGTCCCCGAGCTCCGAGCCGGCTGCTGAGCAGGCAGCTTAAAGCTCCAAAGTGTACATCCAGATCTGATCTTGCTTCTTGTTGCAGGAGTACCACAACCTCCGCGTGCCCTCCTACAACGCTCATCGCCAGGAGCTGGCGCAGCTGCAGGCTGCCTTGGCAGACAGCCAAGGTGAGTGCCTCCTCTTCTCCTTGCGGGGACGCGTCAGCGCACCCGCTGGGTGTAGTCCCCGAGTTCCGAGCCGGCTGCTGAGCAGGCGGCTTGGAACTCCAAGGTTATATTTTTTGCTGCTGATCTTCGTTCTTTTTCTTTCTCCCTTGCCAGCGGTCGCAGCCGGCCTCCGCAACCAGCTGGGCGAGGTCCAGACGGAGCTGGCCGCTAAGGAGCGGGAGCGTGGTCTCGTCGCTCAGGACCGTGACCGCCTGGCCAAGGAGCCGGCGTACCAGGCGGCGGCTCACAAGACCGAGCTCGGCAAGATGTCTGACGCTGAGTCCCTTCTGCGGGCCGAATTCGAGACTGAGCGCTCGAATTGGGCCGAGAAGGAGGCGGCTCTCCAAGACGGCTATGTAGCCATTGGAGACATGGTCGACGGTGAGACGTCTACCCTCTTATCTTGTCTTCGCCGTTTGCAGCAGCCGTCTTTCTTTTCTTCTGATCCTTCTTCTAGTCTTGGCAGAGTTCTTCCCGGGCTACTCTGTGGCTGCCACCCAGGCCATCAAGGCCGAGCGTGCTGCGAGGCGCCAGGCGGGCCGGGCGATCGCACCCAACGCGCCCAGGACCCCGGCCGAGGAGCTTCTTGCCATTCGGGTGCGCCTTCTGCCAGTCCGTCGTCTTCTTCCCCGGCTGCAGCGCGCTGGCGCCCAGGTCCTGGCTGCCCTCTGGCCAGGTGTGCCAATGCTCCGCACCCCCAGCCGGACGGCCGCCTGGCTGGAGGCGGCCGGCCAGCGCTTCGAGGCCTGGAAGGGCTCCGCAGCAAGGGCTGGCGCGCGGACCGCCCTGGAGTTCGCCAAGAGCCGGTATCCTGGCCTGAGCCTTGAACAACTGGAGACCTTCCGCGCGGAGGCCCAGCCGGAGCTGGCTGCTGAGCAGAAGGAGCTCGTCCAACGTGCTGCCGCCCTCGCCGAATACGCCGACACCTCCCTCTTCATCCCGGAGTTGGATGACAGGGGCCATGTGGTGCCGCCTGGTAACTTCGGGCTGGACTTGGCGGCATCGGAGGAGCCGGACGAGATCGCCTCTAGCGAAGGTGATGAAGAGGAGGAAGGCAGCGACGAGGAGACCAGCTCCCAGGAGGCGGACCCAGCGGCCAGTCGCCAGCCTGACCAGTCCTCAACAAGCGGACCGGGAGTGATGGCCCCGCCTGCTGCGGGAGACGGCCAGACCGAGACCCGCCAGGCGGCCTCCCCGAAAGCCGGCTCCGTCGTGCCACCTGTCCAGCCTGCTGCTCCTTAAGTTTTTCGTTTGTATCTTCTGCTTTTCTATAAGACTTGTAGGGTTAATCCGAACAATTATTTAGTAAGTTAATACTGCAAGGCGGCTTTTGATGCCTTTTAGATGTAAATATTATTTTTAATGCTGCATCGTTTTTATGCAATTGTGCCGAGTCCTAGGATTAGCCTTGCCCTAGTTTCCTTGTGGCGATTTTCTCCTTGCCGACTTCTTGAACTGCCGTCCTGCCAGCCAAACAACCACTCTGTGGTTCTGTGGCTGGGTTAGGGACTTGGCTGTTTTCGGGGTGGGCAAGTATCTTGCCTTCTGGAAGACGGTCTGGCCAAGCCTAGAACCGGCTGGCCGGCTGCTTGGCAGCCGACTGTTAGTGTGAAGGGCCGGCTGGCCCTATGTCTTTTTTCCTTAGCCATTTTTCATGTGGGCACCATTTCTTGCCTTTGGCTCCTGCCAGCCGGACAGCCGCGTTCTGCGAGTCTGTGACTGGATGCAGGAGAGGGCTTGGATGCCACCACATTACTTGTCTGACTTTTTAAGGAGAATTGCCTAGACATAGGGCTAGGCGGCCAGTCCCCGGGCCGTCTGCTAGGCTCCGGTGCCGGACAAAGGAGTGAACAACAATCATTCACAGGCATAATTCTTATCATATAGATAAAGGTTTGGGCAGTCCCCGAGAACTCCTCGGGGTTCCCATTGATTCTCAAAATAACTTTAGATAGCGCGACACATACTGTCTTTCAGCTATAAAAGCGACGAAGAAGGTTTGCGTTCCATGGGCGCTCCGACTCCTTGCCTGAGTCGTCTCTCTTGCGCGCTCTTGGCTTCTGGGCGTCGATGAGGTAGTAGCCATCGTTGCCCAGTACCTTGCTGACGATGAACGGTCCTTCCCAAGGAGCCGAGAGCTTGTGCTGGCCGGCTGTTCGCTGGATCAGCCAGAGCACAAGGTCTCCCTCACGGAAGGAGCATGGCTTCACTCGCCGGCTGTGATAGCGGCGGAGACCCTGCTGGTAGATGGCGGAGCGGCTGAGTGCTACCAGTCGGGCCTCCTCCAGCAAGTCCACGCCGTCTTCGCGTGCTTCTTTGGCTTCAGCCTCCGTATACATGGTGACGCGAGGCGAGTCAAAGTCAACGTCCGTTGGGATGACGGCATCGGCCCCATAGACGAGGAAGAAAGGAGTGAAGCCGGTGGATTTGTTCGTAGTGGTTCTGAGGCTCCACAGGACAGATGGCAGTTCTTCGATCCAGCAGCCGGCCGACCGCTCCAAAGGTTCGACCAGCCAGGGCTTGATGCCGGATAGGATGAGGCCATTGGCGCGCTCGACTTGGCCGTTAGACTGTGGGTGGGCAACGGACGCTAGGTCCAGTCGGATGCCCTGAGTTGCACAGAAACGGGCAAGTGCGCCTTTGGCAAAATTTGTGCTGTTGTCGGTGATGATGCTGTGCGGTATACCATACCGGACTGTGATGTCTGCTATGAATGTCACAGCAGTTGGTCCATTGAGTTTCTTGATTGGCTTGGCTTCGATCCACTTGGTGAATTTATCTATTGCCACGAGCAAGTGTGTCAGGCCTCCTCTGGCAGTCTTGAAAGGTCCTACCATATCCAGACCCCAGACGGCAAATGGCCAAGTGATCGGAATAGTCTTGAGTGCAGAAGCCGGCAAGTGTTGCTTGAAGCTGAAGCGTTGGCAGCCGTTGCACTTTCTTACCAAATCTTTGGCATCGTCCAAAGCAGTCGGCCAGAAAAAACCGTGGCGGAAAGCTTTGGCTACGAGAGACCTTGAGGCCGCGTGGTGGCCGCATTCCCCTTGGTGAATGTCCTTCAGGATGGACAGCCCTTTTGTTGCTTCTACACAGCGCTGGAAGATGCCCGTCGCACTCCTTCTGACGAGCTCTTTGTTGACAATGGTGTAAGCTGAGGCTCGGCGTTGAACTTGTCGTGCCGAAGTTTCTTCTGCTGGCAGCTCTCCTTTGAGCAGGAATGTGAGGATTGGTTGTGCCCAAGACGGCGCTGAGACTCCAGTTGCTTCGGCCAGAGAGACCAGGGTGGTTGGTCTGGGAGGTGGAGGGCTGGGCTGAGCCGCCTGCTGTGCATCCGAAGTCCCCAAGCCGTCTGCTGGAGCCGGCGCCTCCTGGCCGTCTGCTAGAGCAGTCCCCGGGCCAGGAGCTGGCGCGGCTGTAGGTGGTCCGTCTGTTGGAGTTGGAGTGTCGTGGCCGCCTGCTGGGGCAGTCTCTGGGCCAGCAGCCGAAACCGCGAGGCCGCCTGCCCCGGGGTCGGCTGGTATGAAGATTGACTCCGACTCTTGTGAAGGCTTGATAGACGGTTTGCGCAGGCATTGGAGAGATACGCCGGCCGGTATTGCTTGGCGGGTGGAGCCGATTCGTGCCAAGGTGTCCGCTTACATGTTATCAGCTCGTGGCACGTGGAGGAACTCGCAGCCATCAAAGTGTCCACTGATCTGCTAGACAAGGTAGCGATAGCTTGCCATGTTTGCGTCCTTGGCGTCCCAGTCCCCATACGACTGCTGGACAACCAAATCTGAGTCACCATAGCACAACACTCGGCGGATGCCAATCTCCTTGGCCATCCGGAGCCCGTGGATAAGTGCCTCATATTCGGCCACATTGTTGGAGGCGGCAAAGTGGATCTGTAGGGTGTACTTGAGCTTGTCGCCTTTGGGAGAGGTGAAGACGACGCCGGCTCCCAGGCCGGTGCGCATCTTTGATCCGTCAAAGTGCATCCGCCAATGGGTTGAGTCTGGCACAGGCGGCAGGTACTGGGTTTCGGCCCAATCGACGAGGAAATCGGCCAATGCTTGCGACTTGATGGTGGTGTGCGGCTGGTAGAAGATGGTGAAGGGGGCCAGCTCAATGGCCCACTTGGCACTCTTCCCGAGGCATCTCTGTTCCCCATGATTTCAACAAGCGGGGCCGTGCAGACGACCGTGACAGAATGCTCTTGGAAGTACTGCTTGAGTTTCTTTGCGGTGAAGTACACGCCGTAGCACATCTTCTGGTAATGGGGATAGTTCTGCTTGGACGCTGACAGCACTTCGCTCAAGTAGTAGACGGTCCTCTGGACGGGCAAGGCTCTGTCGTCTTCTGGGCGCTCGACTACAATGACAGTGCTGACCACCCGGCTGGTGGCGGCTATGTAAAGGAACATGGGTTCCTTGTCTGCTGGCGCCGCCAGGACAGGCGGGGTGGACAGCAGTCGCTTGAGCTGCTGGAAAGCTTCGTCATTGCTTGAGTTTCTTTGCGGTGAAGTACACGCCGTAGCACATCTTCTGGTAATGGGGATAGTTCTGCTTGGACGCTGACAGCACTTCGCTCAAGTAGTAGACGGTCCTCTGGACGGGCAAGGCTCTGTCGTCTTCTGGGCGCTCGACTACAATGACAGTGCTGACCACCCGGCTGGTGGCGGCTATGTAAAGGAACATGGGTTCCTTGTCTGCTGGCGCCGCCAGGACAGGCGGGGTGGACAGCAGTCGCTTGAGCTGCTGGAAAGCTTCGTCCGCCTGGTCGTTCCACTCGAAGCAAGTGGTTTTCTTCATCAGTTGGTACAGGAGAGTGCCTTTTCTCCCAGTCGGCTGATGAAACGGCTAAAAGATGCCAGGCATCCCGTGAATCTCTGAACATCTCGCACACGGGTCGGTCGTTCCATCCTCTCAATGGCTTTGATCTTTGCGGGGTTGCACTCGATGCCGCGTTCGGATACCAGGAAGCCAAGGAGCTGGCCTGCCGGTACCCCGAAGACGCATTTCTCCGGGTTTAGCTTAATCCGAAAGCGGCGCAGATTCTCAAATGTTTCCTGGAGATCCTCCAAAAGGGTTCCTCTCTTCTCCGTATTCACCACAATATCGTCCACGTAAACGTGGGCGTTCCTGCCAAGCTGCTTGAGGAGACACTTCTGCATGCAACGCTGAAAGGTGGTGCCGGCATTTCTCAAGCCGAACGTCATGGTCAGGTAGCAGAAGGCCCCAAACGGCGTGAGGAAGGCGGTCTTCAGACGGTCAGCTGGATCAAGCTTGATTTGATGGTACCCCGAATAAGCATCAAGGAAAGACAGCAGCTCGCATCCGGCTGTGGAGTCGATCACTTGATCTATTCGTGGCAGAGCAAACGGGTCTTTAGGGCAAGCTTTGTTTAGGCTGGTGTAATCAATGCACATGCGCCATTTGTTGTTCTTCTTCAGCACTAGGACTGGATTCGCTAGCCACTCGGGATAAAAGACTTCCATGATGAAGCCGCCTGCTAGCAGGCGGACGACTTCCTCCCCAACGACTCTTCTCTTCTCTTCTGACAGGCGGCGCAGCGGCTGCCTGACAGGCTTTGCATCTTCTCTCATGTGTAGCTTGTGCTCGGCGAAATCCGTCGGGACACCAGGCATGTCCTTGGGGGACCATGCAAAGATGTCCCGGTTCTCACGGAGGAAATCGACGAGCTCGCTTTCCTATTTGCTGTCTAGACCCTATGACAGCAAATCGCTCCAGGTGAGACGGGTCCAAGGCAATCTTCTTGGGGGACCATGCAAAGATGTTCCGGTTCTCACGGAGGAAATCGACGAGCTCGCTTTCCTATTTGCTGTCTAGGCTTGACCCTATGACAGCAAATCGCTCCGGATGAGACGGGTCCAAGGCAATCTTCTTTGTGTCCTTGGTTGGCTGGAACGAGCCTTGCGGCTCCGCCTCCCTGGGATCGGCTGGTATGGCCGGCTGCTCGCCAGCCATTGCCACCAGCCGCTCCAGACGACGCCTTTCCTCAGCCACAACAAGGGTTTCTGCCAGACGACTGCTGGCCGTTGCGCATGCAATGGACTTCTCGTAGTCCCCGGCTATGGTGATTATTCCCTTGGGATCAGGCATCTTCATCTTGAGGTAGGCATAGTGGGGGACTGTCATGAACTTCACAAGAGCTGGCCGGCCCAAGATCACGTGATAGGGGCTTTCCAGGTTCACCACTTCAAACCAGACCGGCTCTCTCCGGAAATACCAAACAGGACATCGACCCTGGCCTTGCCGATTGGTGAGCAAGAGAGGCCTGGCACAATGCCATGGAACACGGTCCTGGTAGGTTAAAGCTGCTTCTCTTTGATGCCCAACTTCTCCATGGTGTCCCGGTACATGATGTTGATGCTGCCGCCGTCTACCAGCGCTCGGAAGAAACGGCAGGCCCGCCTGTCAGTGGAGAGAATGGCGTCCAGGACCAAGGCATAGGCCCCTGGAGATGGCATGACAGCCGGGTGATCCTCTCGGCTCCAGCTGACAGGCCTTTCAGACCAGTGCATGAATTCTGGGTTCTTGACGGCAACAGTGTTGACTTCTCTGCGCTGCTGGCGCCGGCTGTGCCTATCGTCCGTCTGGCTGGTGAAGACAACATAGGCCCCATTTTCTTCTGGGAATTCGTCCTGGACCTGGCCGCCAGGACGGACAGCCGGCGGATTAGGAGGCGGGGCCGGCTGTCCAGCAGGCGGCGGAGGCAGAGCTTCTCCCCTCGCAATTCTTGTGGGCCAGTGACACTTTCGTGTGGTCTGGTTGGAAGGCTTCGCGCCGCTGTGGAACTTGCAGGGGGCGTCCAAGGCTTGATCAAAGGAGAAGGCCGGTTGCCACACCGGTTTGCCGCCCTTCTGGCGCTTGGGTGCTGCTTGAGTTTCTGGCTGCTGTCCGTCGACCGCTGCCACCAGCCGGCTGTTGGCAGCCGGCGCATGGGCCTTGCGCTTTTGGTCGCTGGTCTGCTGGCGCCGACTGGATTCTCCTGCCGACGTCTTGGAAGTTGGAGGGGTCATCTTGCCAGAAGCATCCACTTGCAGCTCGGTCTTCATGGAGGAGTCAGCGATGGCGTACTTGTCCGCTATGCTCAGCAGTTCATCCAACGTGGCCGGCTCGTCGCACAGGAGCCGGTGTTTGAGTAAGGTGCCTTCTCTGCACCCGGCCGTGAAATACTCGATGGCTTGTACCTCATGCACTCCTTCACAAGAGTTTCGCAGCTCTGCCCAGCGCGTCAGATAGTCACGGGCCGACTCGTCCGGACCTTGGACACACAGGGAGAGCCGACGCGGCTTGGGAGGGCGCTTGTAGGTGCTGGTGAAGTTGCGAGTGAAGGCGTCGGTGAAGTCTAGCCAGCCGTTGATGCTGTTGGGTTTGAGGCTGTTCAACCACGTCCGAGACGTGCCCTGGAGCATGAGGGGCACGTACTTCACCGCGACACGCCTGTTGTCGGTGGCTATGCTGACAGCCGTGGAGTAATCCACCAGCCAGTCCTCTGGTTTCACTGATCCGTTGTACTTGGGGTGTCTCTGGGGAGCGACAAGCCCTAAGAAAAAGGCTCATTGCGGATGCGAGGGCCGAAGCAGGCCGGACCGAGGTCATCTTCTTCTTCAACCGCCTGGGAACGAGCCAGACGATCCAGGCGGTGGCGGGCGTCGTTCTCCCCAACCCCCTCGCGGCGGCCTAAGCGGCCTGCTAGAGAGGGGTGGTCAACAGGCGGAGGAGACACTCGCCTCTCCCGCCTGGGAGGTGGCGGATGCTCCCCTCGCCGTTCTACGGCCCTTGGGCGACCGTCTTCGTCGCGCTCGATGGTGACGCGAGTCTGCCGGCTGCGGCTGGCAGCGGGCTCTGAGTCTCGCCGGTTGGTGGCGCCGACTGTTGGAGAGCGGGATGTGGCTCCTTGCTCCCGCCGAAAAGGATGGTTGTTGGCGTGCGCGCCCGCCTCTGATACCCGGCGACGGGCCTCCTGCTGCGTAGCAGCAGCGTCGAGGAGCTGGCGGGCACACTGGGTCATGCAACGGAGCTCGTCTCCCTCTAAGTGGCCCATCTCATCGACTGCCGCCTGGGCAGCCCTTAGATTCTCCGACGGAGTGAGGTACATAGGCCGTGGGGCCCACAGCATGTCTGCTAGCAGCCCGTCGCGATCGCGGACAGCGCCGGCTCGGCTAGGCTCGCCAGCAGCCGGCGTGCCACAAATGGCGCGGTCCATTTCGCGGAGATAAGCTTCAGTGAGGCGTCGGGAGGCAGCCAATTTGTTGGCGCTGTCGAGGAGCGAAACGCGGAGCGCCTCCAACGCCGCGCCGTCCGCCCCCGCCGCGACAGGGGCGGCGAGGTGCTGCAGAGCGGCCTCGAGCGGGTCCGGACCCGTCCTGCACGATGGTTCGCCGTGGTCGGAGACGAGCACCTCCGTGACGGTGCTGACGATGCCGCAGATCGAGAGAACCGGAAGAGGGTCGTTGACGATCTCCACGTGCTCGGGGAAGGAGTCGACCGGCCCTGCGTCGAGGTCGACGATCATGTCTACTGGTGGGTCAGAAGAGCCCACTGACTCCACGTCAGAGGCACGCTTGTCGACGAGATGGAGCTTGTCGAGGAGCTCGACGAGGAAGCTCTCCGGCGCCACTGGCTCGGCCGTCGGAGAGGGTTCGTCGTGGATGCGGCGGTGTCGAGCAGGTCGACGAGCCCGCTCACGGCGCATGCAGCCTCAATGCTGCGAAGCATCCCGATCTCCACGCCAGCGGGCGTGCCGGGCTGGCTACTCTCGCCAGGAAGGAACAAGGTTCCCGTCCAGAACATGTCTCCGGACGACGGTGCACCTTGCCCCACGGTGGGCGCCAAATGTCGGGGTTTTGGGACGACATATGCCAACGGATGGCTTATCATGCATGGGGTCAAAAGAACGTCGCCGGGCTCGGGAAGCCGGATAAAGCGAAACTTAGGACGCCTACGGATCTTACCCAGGTTCGGGGCTCTCCGAGGAGATAACACCCTAGTCCTGCTCTGCGGGGGCTCCGCGTCATGACTGATAGCACTAAGGTAGCTACAGGATTGCTCCTTGAGCTGTGTGGTTCGAAGGAAGAGGATGAACAAGGCTAGCTCACCTCCTCTCTCTATCTAGGGTTTAATCTTGTGATCTTCCAACCTCTCCTCATGGAGGACCCTGGGGGGTTTATATAGGCCTACCCCCCAGGGGTACAATGGTAAACTCGACGGTGTGGCCCCCGGCCCTCAGTGTCTTCTGGCGCCGGCTCTACCGCCTGTCTGCTGGGGCCCGCCGCCTGCAGGCCCCTCGTGATTGTTTTTCACTGTGGGGATGCCTCTGCTGACGACAGCCTCGTCGAGAAGGAAATGGCTACAGTACCATCGCCTCCCGCCGTACGCTGCCGCCTCGCCCCGTCCTGTCATCTTGATGAGGCTCGGACTTCTAGGGCGAGGTTTGCCGTCTGTTACTAGGCGGCCGTCTCCCCTGGCCGTCTGCCAGGGGCGGCTTGTTCATGAGCTACCGACTGACCGATGGGGCCAGCCGCCTGCTGGTCCCGCCGTTTGCGGGTAGTGGGATCGTGGCCTGCTCTGACCGATGCTTGGTCACGAGCTGCGTGGCTACAGTGATCCGCCGCTTAGGAGATATTCCCAAGGTACATGGTCACTGTAGCCACGTCCTTATAGATCTTCTAAGGACATGCTCTCCTGTAGCCACGCCTCCGTGCGCAGGGGGTCCCCCCGCGTGCTTCTTAGGGAAGGAGTGCGGGGCCGTCTGCTGGCTGGTGGTGTTGATGTTGCCGCCTGCTAGGTCCCTGCCGCCTGCTGGCAGCTGGCTCCTAGGGCAGGCTACCCTAGGAGGCGGCTCGAGGAGCAGACGGCCGCAGCGGACCAAGCGGTTGTCATTTGTCTTAAAATACCAAGGGTAGGCGTCGAGGATACTCATGGTCAATATCTCCGACACTAGAGATCAGCATAGGTTTCACACTCTCAAACTTGGTGTATCAGATGCTCCTGACCAACCTTAAGTTTGAAGGAGGGGTGTTAAGTATATATGTTGTGTTTGTCTTGTACAGGCCCAGGCCCATGTAACCTTGTATATCTATCTCTCCTCCTCAATACAGCAAACTGTTCGGTCACTCTCTCTTCCTCACGTTTCCTAACATCCATATGGTGGGGGTCCCTGGTTGTGTGTCGGACAGAAATTGTTACAAAATAGTTTGTGGGGCCCAACTAACAATGGATTTGGGATGAGAGATCGCACTTGGAGGAATATTCTGCTGCAGGAACCAGAAAATCGTTGAGTGGTGTTTCCCCAACGACAGACTACTGAAAAAAATAAGTAGAGGGCTGTAAAGTCCGCAGATTCAGAACTTTCTACCATGCTGCAGACTGCAGAGCCATGTAATGTCAGCTAGGTTGCAGATTCAAAGCCTCCTATATACAAAAATTACAAATGGTGCACGGGCAAAAACCATTTTCTACAACGCAATTTTTTTTTTAGAAACACACACAGATGTATAATACGTATGTGCAAAAATTTCACAACATTTTACTTTCACACGTGGAATATAAAGAAAAGACAAATATGTATTTTCAAATGGGCCGCTTTTTTTTGGGCCGGATTTTTTTTTTACAGCTTACAAATTACATTCTTTTCAAAGCAAAATTTCATGGATCCATAGTGAACACATACAAGTTTCCACAGATTGTTTTTTCGATTTTTTTTTTCTAAATATGGTGTTTTATTTTTTTCAAACAAGGGCACCATGGTGCCCGTGCACAAGAAGTTCACACTATTGTTCATGTGCTGAACTTCATAGTTGGAGGTAGTGCAGCAGCAGCAGCTACTCTCACCAGGTGCCTTTCGCCAAGGGCCTCCTATATGCCTATTTTGCAAACAATATATATCCACGGGTTTTAGCCTTTAGGTGGCGTTTGAGGTGCTAAAAAACAACAGTGTGTCATTGCTAGGTATTTTGAAGACTAGGAAGGAGAATATGTGGTTTGTTGGTTCAGGACTTTTTTAAGTTTTCCCTATCTGGACTCTGGAGAGTTCATACCCAATCTTCAGACACTTAGAAATATGTTTTCAAGTTTTCTCTATGCATTGAACAAACATATTTTCTAGTCTGGGACTTTGGGTTCTATTTATTTGTACATTTTGTTGATGACTCGAAGGATTTGTATAAAATTTGGGGCATACCGCAATCCTACTGAAATGTTACGATGCAACCATTCTAGGTTGTAAAGTGTAGATCCCAATGCTGGCATGTTTAAGAAATGGGATTGAAGGCAAAACCTAAAGTTCTAGGGGGAAATAGGGTGTGGCTACCTGGACTGGTTGCGAAGTTAATCCTGAAGCTAATGATTCGGAAGGCCTAGCATCATTTACTCCACTGGCAATAGAAGATGAAGGTATAATAGGATCAGCAAAAAAATGAATAATTGAACCACTCTACTTGACTTGACAATAAATGAAACCAAACTGCTCACCTAGTTGTAGTTTTCCTTGTCAAGGATGGGTCACAGCTTGCAATAATGACTTCTCGAACATGCTTGCTGTAATGACTTGAATTCCTGATAAACGGATGGGTCAACAACTCGCTTGCGCTTGGCCTTGCTGCTGGATTCCTCTTGAAACAGCATTCCAGAAAATCCTTTGCCTCATGTGATAAATTGTCAGGAAGTGGTGGGTCCTTATTCAAAACCTTGAACATTGCAGCAGGCTGTAGTAGAAAAATGTTTTCTTAGAAGTAGCTTTTTTGTACAACTTTATTGTGTTGATAATCAGACTACAAGTTACCAATGATCAATAACTTGTGCCAACGCTTTCGGTTACCTTCCACACCTATTTATGTGTGCATATGAACATAGGTCCATATTAGACTTCCCCTGACAATTCATTAATTAAACTTGAACGTGAATCACCCCATTAGCCCAGGCGGGGGCACCCGCGGGCGTCGTTACCTCGTTGGAGGCGTTGCGGGGCGATTCGCGTTCCCTGTGTGCCCAGGGGGAAACCCCAGACTCGGGCTTTCCGAATCGGATGATGGCTTGGTGGCTGGGCGCAGGTCTCCGTATGCTTCACGCGCGGTGACCAAGGTGGAGCGGCGTGCCTTCTATAGTATCGACAACGGCGAGTCTTGGCAGCAAGATGCAGCGGGGTGTCTCGGGGCTCGATACCGTTTGATGGGTTTGATGGGCACGCACAGGAGGCTAGCGCTGCCCGGTGTCATGGTGGCGTCGACGGCAGAAGGGTCTGGCAAGATCAGTGCATTGATTGCTCCTGATGATGGGACTGTGGAAGAAGGCGGCGACGGATTCTACAGCGTGCGCATGCAGTGCATGCTGGGGGTCTGCTAGACCGGCTGGTGCTCCCGGCTAGCCGGCGGGCGGCTTGGTGAGGCCATCGGATTTCTTGGTGCGTGGCACGAGGTCAGGGCACATCATCAATCTTGTAGGTAGGGCGACAGTTTTCGCCTGGAAGGTGGCTTTGGGTTGATCTATGTATTTATTTTGTAGGGCCTTATTGAATAATGCAATAAAGATTGTTGTGTGCATCGCTCGATGCAGAGACCGGGGGTAATCCTCCTTTTCGGAAAAAATGGCAGGAGCATTTGAACTCGGGATTAGAATGACACAGTGCTGATTCTGATGGTCATCATGTGTACCCAAACAAACGATTTGATTAGCTTAAGCACTTCATTTTATATTATTTTCTCCATGCTACGCAGACTAGTCATGAAATGCATGCTGATAAGCTTACTGTAAATCAAAAAGCTATCAAGTTATTACCCCTTCAAGATTGCTCCAAGGAGGTTTTCCATTGAACATCTCGATAATGGTGCAACCAAGACTCCAGATATCAACAGCGAGATCATAGCCTACGTCTTTAACAAGTGTAGCCCGAACCATCTGCAAAAGAAGAAACAAGCTAAACTTCAATAAGCATAAAGGTGCAACCAAGAGAATTTATAGACCCAAGCATGCAACTCAAATATGAATAATAAAGAAAATGAAATTGCTGGATAATATAATGGCTTGTTTGTAACATAAAAATTGGAGGTCCATTAGGTACCTAAACTAAAGACAATGCCATTAAAGTTGTTCGGATCATACATATGTCATACTAAACCCGACTAATTCCCCCTTTAACTGTTCTTATTAAGAAATAACAACTCGTAGTCCCATCAAGTTAAAAATAGATCTTGTTTCTTTTGCTACACAAACTGTGTTGGACACTGTAACTGCTACATGCTTTGTAAAATGTACCTTTTCTTTGCGAGGCATTAAATATTACAAGACCGCAAAGCATGAAGTCGGATAATTGCAATCCACATGAAGATAAAGTGAGCCTGACCACCCATGTGCGGAGAAGTATGATGTTTACAAAGAGTGGAAAAATTGCACCCGCATGGACTTCAACTTTAAAGCTCTAAGGCGTAATATGATATTTAAAGTTGATAACACGAGAACTTAGTAGTAATACAAGGAATATATGTGCGCACCTCTGGGGCCATCCAATATGGTGTTCCCTTCAATGAAAGATCAGGGGCTGCAGTACTTAACTGATAACAAGTGGCAATAGTATCAACACTACATAAGAGGATATATAGAAAATGTTTCCAACTATTTTAACTTTAAGCTTGTCTAGAAACAATTGGAGTGCCCATTCTCTTACCAAAGTTACTTTGGATGACATAATAGTACTAAAAAAGAAAACATACACAGTTCAGTTACTAGCAACACATAAAATATTCTCATAAAAGACTCTGCACAAAACAGAGACAACTCAATAGGATTTCAGTAATCAACAGCACACAGCAGATTAGAGATATGTGCGGGGTACAGAGAACTGAGCCGTAGCTGTCGTGGATATTTTTCAGACAATACTGTAGGGGTATGATAGTAGGGGCGTCATGTCCACTGTACGTGTAAATGGGAGTAAATGGGAGCACGCACAAGTGTTTATACAGGTCCGGGCCCTTATTGGACGAGGTAATACCAACGTTGGGTAACGGCAGCATTCAATGCGTCGTAGTGGTCGTGGGTGTCTCTTGGATGACTGACTGACGGTGCCTGCTCAATTGGAGGGGTGGAATTCGACTGTAGACACATAGCTCGTTGGCGAAAAACCCATTGGTTGATGACGGGCTGTAATCTTGATGGGCCTGGGCCTTTGGCTGGGACATTCGTATACGTGGGCCTACCCCGTAGGTATTCCCGTGTCACTAGCCCCCGAATCCGTCAGGGTCTCGCTGCAAAATCCGACTGCCACCACGCCCCGACGGAGAAGATTCCAACTGGTCGCCGAACTCGAAGCACCACTTGTTTGCTGGTTGAGAGACCTTGGCGGACTCATGTGATCATACCTTCGGAAAGTGAAGATTGTGCAAATAATTGGAAAAACTTGATGATACCCGATTCTCTTCTCTTCAGGAGAGGACGGCTCGTGGTCCGACTATAGGCGTATCATCAAATTCCGAATGGTGGTCTGAGACGTCTGGGCTTGAGCAGATCAAGCAACACTAGTCAATATCCTTTTCATGGAACGTCGGTCACACCCCCTCCTCAAGAACCAAGTTTGCGCAGACGGATATTTGGCTTTCCTGAGAAATCCAACCAATGCCACGGACAATACCGTGGGCGCCCATCGCTCAGAATTGATCTGTAACAAGTGTCACTTCACTCCGGGGTTTTTCAAGTGTGGTGTACTCGGTTTTTCATCATGCCGTGTGCACGGGTTTTCTGGCTCGGGACTGACCCCGACAACTGAATCGAGTGTCCTATCATTCAACCAACTGGTCAATTCGACCGACTAGCATGCGAAACGGCAGGTGACATCATTGCAATTCTTGTTGTGTTGTCACGTCCAATCTTTTGCGTGGTGTCACACGCCCTTTGACTGATCTGTGAGAGGGGTCTCCTCGGCTTCTGCGCCCTGACTGACAGGAATCCGGCTGACGCAGCGTGTTTGAGTGGGTTTTAAATGCTGACAATCTGGAATCCCACACGCGAGATTGATGTCTTGGCTTCCAGTAAGGCAGTAATGGTGCATGCCGCGCGGTTTCGGCAGGGTGGTTTCCAGTCCCCTCACTATAAATAGAGGTGGTGGGAGAGAGATTAGCCCATTTCCTTCACTTCTCCTTTCCCACGACGCTTCGAGAGCAACCGCTCGTGAGCAGTTCCATCGCCTTGATCTCCAAGTCTCTAGTTGCAGTGCCCCGTGTAGACGTCCACACCGAAGAAGCTCGAGCGGGCGAAAGCCGCTAGCTCCTCCGGCGCTGTCAAGGCACACGCCGCCACACTAAATGACAAGCGAGAGCGCCGCGATTGGTTGTCCTCGGTGGTGACCGAGCAAGTCATACAGCTGTACACCCGCAACGGGAAAGTTCCCGCCGACAGCTAGCGGTTGCCAGACCACAACGAGCCAAAGCCTGCTCCTCGAGCAAACGAGTGGGTGATCCTCACCTTTGTCAAGCGAAGTCTGTCTTTGCCTATCTAGCCCTTTCTCCGTGAGGTTTTGTCTTACTTCCACGCCCAGCTCCATCTTACACCCAATGGGGTGGCGCATCTCTCATGCTTCATGCTGTGCAAGGGTTTTCTTGGCATCCGACCAAATTGGGTGCTCCTCAAGCATATCTTTTATGCCAAGCCCCAAATGGTGGAGAAGGACGCCAGAAAGATCTGCGATGGACTCGAGATCCAGGTGAAGAAGAGCTCGGGCTACTTCAACATGAAGTGGCCCAACACAGTGAAGAACCGGCAGTCGACCTGGTTCTACTGTGTTGAGCCTTCCACCATGGCAAGACCGGCTGCACTACCACCGTACACGAACTCCGCCGCGAAATGGCATTTCGGATGGTCCGTCAAGCTCGCGATGGGGGAGCAGGCCGAGGCAAAGATCCTGGTGGAGCAGATCGGCGCCCTCTCAGATTGTGGTTTGACCAACAACGACCTTGTGGCCACTTGGGTTCATGTGGCTGTAGTCGGGCTCTAACGATCCGACGAGAGCCACGCCGCTCCGACTGGCTGACGAAGGCTTCGAGACCCAGATGAAGCGGCTCACCTAGGTTCGCAGTAACCTCTGCCGAGACGGCCCAATCAAGCCCGCGCCGACCAGATCCCCATGGGGGTAAGATTTATTTACTTGGTTTCGTTCGCGGTCGGATATATGCTTTGGTAACGATAATCTTTTGTCGGTTTTCCAGCTAAGGAAGCAGTCAGATCCTTCTCTCTTCTCAAGATGAATCTTCTGAAAATGATCGAAGAGGAAAGCTGGCTGGACGGCGGAAGGCAAGCAGCCTGGTGAACTCCGATGAGGAGGAAGACCCGGAGGTGGAGGAGATCGCTTCATTCCCTTCATCCGCTCAACCTCGGAGGCGCCGGAGCAGGACGAGGGCGCCAGCAGCACTGATGTGGAGGAAAGCTCCAAGCGCTCTCGCCCGGCTCCAGCCTAGGATCCACCAGAAGTCCCCATGAGTCCCACTATCGTTCGCTGCGCACCCCGATTGAAGAACATTCCAAAGTCCGACTGGTAGGCTTTAGTGCATATGTTGTTCCTTTCTGTCTTGTCGAATTTATTGAAGTCTTGATAGTCGTCTCTCCATTTGATGCAGTAAGTAAAAGTCCAGCTTTGCTGGCCAGAAGAAAAAGACCACCGAAAAGAGGCCAATGTCCACTCAACCAACATTAGAGGCTTAACCAACTAAGGAAGATGTACCCCCCTCCCAGCTCCCAGGCTTGTCGACCCCGGTGCTCCCATGGACGCAGGCACCAAGAAGAAGGATAACCAGCCCCAGCCCATAGACCCAGCCAATGGAGAGCTGCCCCCGTGGAGAAGTTACCGACTGTGGTACCAACTGCCCCACCGACTGTTGCACCACCCGCTCCACCAACTGCCCCGTGGAGGGGGCTACTGATATCCCTGCCGTCGTTGCTATCGGCCCGATCGCTTCCTAGAGGGCGACTGCACCGACTGGCCCAACTCCTGCCCTGGTGATACCCGTACTATGTTCCTCCTAAGGAGATGTAGGAGACGAGGCCAGCACCATGCAATTCCCCCTCGCGAGCCTGAGCCCCGAGGATAGGGCCATTGTGACGTTGCAGCGGACTATCCGGGAGCCATTGAGCTGGAGGAGGCACTGAAGAAACACCTAATGGATACCATGAAGTTAGCGAGTGGAGCCACTGCCGTCCACCAGAATGTTGAAGTAAGTACAGTCGGTCACTCTTTTTGTAGTTCAAATTTTGATCCTTCAACACCGGGTGCACGATCAATGCACTCGGTGGGTGTAGCACCCAAGGCTCTGGCCGACTGTTGGCACTCGGTCAGTCTTTAGAGACATTTTTTTCATATTTGTTGTAGATATAGCCATCCTGAACTTCATAGACTTGGCTCTCTTGGTCCTGAATCCGTAATTTGTTGTTCATAGACTGTGGGCGCACCCAAGGCTCGGGCCGACTGCTGGCAGTCAGTTTGAGTCTTTAGAGTTGCTTTTGTAGATGATATCATGTGGCCATCCTTGAACTTCATGGACTTAGCATGATGTACTCATTGACTGGCTGACCAGATGATATCATGTAGCCATCCTTGAACTTCATGGACTCGGCTTGATGTAGTTGACTGGCTGACCAGATGATATCATGTAGCCATCCTTGAACTTCATGGACTCAACTTCTGCAGTCGATGAACTGTGTTTTGGCCATCACTGATAGGAGCTCATATGCTTACTATTCTCTACGGCCAGTATACATGTGCTTGTCAACAACATCCCAAGTGAGGAAATCTATCATTAGTTTAATTACCAAAGAGTTCACCAGGGTGACCCTTGTCTCCGATGAAGTGTGTCATCTTGATGGAGGTCCTTCATCGTTTGGTCAAAGCGGCGGCGATGCAAGGTTTGCTTGCTGCGTTGCTTTATGCTGATGATGCGGTAGTCCTCCTGAAGCCAACTCGCAAAGATCGTGAGCTGATGCTTTAACTGCTTCATACTTTCGGCTATGCCTCTGGACTCCACACCAATATAATTCAAATTCTCACACACCACCTTGCCTGCCCTCTCAAGGAATTTCAAATTCAATATGTTCCACTTTCAATTTGGAAGCTCTGACACACTGATTATCAACCTCTCCTCGATAAAATGGACAATAAGCTTGCCGACTGGAAAACTGGTATGACCACTAAAAGCGGACGGCTAGTGATGGTTAAATATGTCTCTCTGCAGTCGCAGTTCACACCATGCTACCTACATATATGCCCAACTGGGTGAAGACTGAACAACAATTGATAAGAAACAACGAAGCTTCTTCTGGAAAGGGTGTTGAGAGGCGAACCGTGGCCACTGCGCCGTAGCATGGAGATATGGTTGCAGATAAATCGAGCTCGGGGAGATCAAAGATTCTAAGAGAATGAACTGGGCATTGCGGGCAAGATGGTCGTGACTGCAGCGCACATGAATCTTGGTCGTAGACCAGATTTCCAATCGAAGTTAACAAGCACATAGCTGGCCTGGTTCATGCGGCTAAAAAGGTGGACGTGGGCGATGGGAAGCGCGCAAGATTTTGATCCAATAGATTTACTAATAGTTGACTGCTGATATTGCCCCTACGGTGGTCGCAGCAGTTGTGTTGAGGGTTATCTATAGCAGAAGCATATGCAAGGAGCTGGGCGGCAGAGGTTGGATCGGTGAATCTCAGAAGCCCTAAACGTGCAAGGGTCCGTTGAGTTTACCACACTTGGCTGGGTCACCTGGGTGGTTGACGTCCAATCCTTGTCCCCTGGAATTGAAGATCAATTTACCTGGAAGCTCTCGGCATCCGTGCAATACACTGCAAAATACGGATGAAAATGGAGCAGAAACGGACGGAACTGAATGATGTCACATTTGTTTCCATATTTTTTAGTAGAAGAAGAAGCGAATACAGAAATTTCATAAAAGAATATGGAAACGAATAATGTGGACACAGATATAAAGTGAAAGTTGGCTGGAACTCAAAAACCTCTTGAAACATAGAGAAAAACACAATGATGCTGACAAATTCAATTGCTAATGACTACAAATATTATGATATATCATCGAAATATAATACTCCCTCTGTTCACTTTTATAAGTCGTTTCAGACAACTGAAATTGACCTGTTTTGCATGCTGTCTGAAATGTGTACAAGGCCTTATAAAAGAGATCAGAGGGAGTAATGCATATGTGTAAATTTTTAATTTCGGCAACATAATAAGGTATACTGGTTGAGAAGAACAGGATGACAAGAGAGGATCAGGGGAAGGATTATGTTTTTTTAGTGGTAGATTTTAATTGCGCCAAAAGTGTATATGGGTTGGACTGAAGTTGGATACACAGACAATAGATAAACGGAAACTTCCGCATGTGTGGATACGGAAATTCCCAATTCACTGGTGCTTCCACTAGAAAACGTTGTCTGTTTCCATTTCCACAAGAAACTTACCAGTTCCGCTTCCATTTTGTAAATTTCCTTTTCTATTCCCATAGTTTCTCTCCGTTTTCATATTTTTGCGGAACGGACAGAAAGTTTCCGCTCAGCTTTCATCCCTGCTGCAAAGTCTACACAATCTGCCCTCTTCACTAGCATGGTCAAAACACCATTTTGGAGGTCGATCTGGAATGGCCAGGCTCCTCTAAAGTGCAATATTTTCGCATGATTGACGTCGGCAAGCTGAGGCCTGCATCATCCAGATGCTCGCGCCCTCTGTGACCAGGCAGATGAAACAATCTTGCACCTACGCACCAGATGCACATTCTTGAGACAAGTGCTGGCATCCTGCTCCCTAAAAGTTATCTGCCCCAATCGAACAGAGTGACTTCAACTCTTGGTTCGAGCAGGCTGCAGAAAAGCTGAAGGGAGCGAGGTTGCTGACCTAAGTCACCATTCAGATGTTATGGCGGCTTTGCAACGACTGTGTTTTCAGTAGGGCTTTGCCAAACTGTTCAGCGCTGGTTGACTCGATTGTTTTTTTGAGCTGATTTTTTTAGCTGAAGTCGATGTGAGGCAAAACTATGGTTGCCAGCCGGAGCTAAAGCTCTGTGACGGTTCCCATGGCATACAAAGCCTCCTGAACTCACTGTTTAGACTATCACCCGAGTGCAGCACAGTTCGAAATTTTTGCTTTCTTAGCTTTATTTCTTAGTTCCTTCTTTTTCAGTTCTTGTGGTTCTTGTGGGGTGGAGTTGTAGGGTTTTGCATCATCTTGACGCTCTTCTAATACCAAATGGAAAATAAAAGGTACCCTTAAAAAGGAGACACAATACAGTACAATATGAAGATGCTACCAAACATTGTAAGGATGCACTCACATGCTTAGCCGTTCCAAAGTCAGCCAATTTAACAACACCGTTACCATCAATTAGCATATTTGCTCCTTTGATATCCCTGTAAGAGTAATTCATATGCATAAAAGTGTTATATTGACGCAGAAGTGAATACCAGCATAAAAAACAATTCCAGAAGTTATTTTAGTTGCAAGAAAACTGTAAGGGAAGCCGTAGAAATAGGAACTCAAATTCGTGTTCGCGAAACTTGAACACAGGTGGTCGGATTGTACATCCACTCTCCCAGCTAAGTGAGCTACACTCCCTTCCTAACTATTCTGGTAGTTGTCCATTGAGACATGTAAGATTAGGCCTTGTCATCTGAGCCCTCCACCAGTGTATGTGCGTTTAAAATAACAACAAAAGCAGATAAGCATCTATGTCCCTTTTCAACCTGCCTTCATTTACCACATTCATATACATTTCTGACGGAAAAATAAACAAAAATAATTGCAGAGGCAGCTTCGAAGTCCTTGCTTTTCGTAGCAGTAGCAACTGGCAAGGATGGACATAAAATGGTACTCCCTCCGTCCCGAATTACTTATCACAGATTTGTCGTGTCTAGATACATCCGTATTTAGACATATCGAAGACAAGTAATTTGGGACGGAGGTAATATATGATTATGGATGCAACATGCTATAGAGTCAAGATAATAAGAGTTAAGAGAACAATGGACAAGATTAGATCTGCAGACCAGGGATATGAGAATATTATGTTGACAGGTCCAAGTACAACTTCAAAATCTTTTGACTATATCAACCTAGCTAAGATGAAACATATCAATGTAAAATTAAACAGTACATATGGACAGCTAAAGAATTGAAGCTAATATCCAGGCACAAATGGCAGTCATAAATACATGCTTGAAATGTTGTTGTGTGGACGAGGCATGTTGGCTTGACAATTATTTTTATTTTAGTGATCTCTTAAACATCTTCTACCAAGTTTTAGCTTTTTGTGATCGAGACCAAGACGGAGAGAGATGGACGAGTTGAGGCGGCCTAAATAAAACTAAACCTGGGCTCTTGTACCATGTTAAAGGCGCAACTTATCTAATATTGCAAGCAAATATATAGTACAAGAGATTTGGGAGTACAAGTAAGAAGATTTAGACTAATACCAATACGTAAGAGAACCTAGATCAATGCTAATACTAGTAATACTCCTTAACAGTTGACACCATAATTCCTCCATCTGTCTTCCTATATGTCCAAACGGACGGGGTGACGTCAAGATAGATAGAGGTAGTAATGACAAAGAGACAGGAATTGCTTCTAAAAATGGATGGGGCGACATTTGAGTTGTTTGTCAGGTCCTTGTAAAGTCTCTGCTTGTAACTAGCATAACTAGCTGACTAGTAACTGCCTTCCCTACCACTCTCTCCCCCTCCCTCCTCTAACTCTTAACACAACTATGTAATTGATGTTTGGCTCTCTTATTTTATAAAAGTCAGTGGGAGGATCTCCCACTGTCCATTGCTCCTCGAAAAAAAAGAAGGGGGGAGCAAGACAACTAAAAGCAATATCTATTGTACCAATAGATCACATATCGCGATCTAGTAAATCAAAATCAGAGAGAATATAATAAAATGAAGTGAAAAAAGAAGACAGTTAAAGAGAGAATGGGCAATAGCTGAAGGTAAAAAATTGCAAGCAGTAGTGAAGAGCAAAAACCATGAGTTCAGAAGCCCCGCTGACCTAGTTAGTAGAAACTATGCAAATAAGGATACATATTTGCACATACCTATGAATAATATTTTGGCCATGCAAAAATGCTAAACCCCTAAGAATATGGTGAGTGAAGTTGCAGACAATCGATTCTGTTATTGCTCCACAATGTTGTTGGATATACTTATTAATTGAACCAGGATGAACATACTCCATGTAAATGTAGAGGTGGCCTTCTATCTGCAAGATCCTCCAAGAAATAAGATTACATTATGGAAACATATGGAATTACTTAGCTCAGATTGGAAGGGAAACTTACAGTTTCGCTACCATAATACTGAACTATGTTCTCATGCTTAAATTGGCTTAGAAACTTTATTTCCTGAAAAGTATGGAAGTAAGTCAACAAAGGTATCTTGAAAACTTGCTATACATTATCACAGAGGAGAAAAGCCAAGTACAAGTGATTGTCACATGATGAGAACTTATATGAATCCTCAGAAAGGTGGTACACTTTTTGGTTGACGAAGATTGTAAGTATTTCTATGAGCAAATGAAATTATGTTCTAAGTTTCGGCTGCTAGTTTTGGAGTCTAATTTTCTTGTTCTATTGGCAAATTTGATGTTACATTGGTAGTTCCTCTCTATAAATAGACAATTGAGATAAATTGGAAGCCAAGGCAAGAACTAATAAGCATGGAAACTAACTAAATAGATTGATATGGAAATCCCTGGGCTGACTTGAAGTTCAAACTGTCATCGACTGGCTGCCCTATCCTTGGCACGTCAGCCGTGCATCCGCTCTCACATGACAGTAGGTTATACTCAGAAAATTATAATCATAAACAAAATAAGCTAGAAACTTATTTCTCAGAATGAGGAACCTTCAAAAAGAACAATAACAAAGAAAAGTATTCAGACAGAACTCATGGAACTGATAAAAAAGTAGATTCTGAGTTACTGCAAAAGAACAGCTTGTAATTACTTAAGAATGCATAGCCAGATTTAATAACCTGATCTAATTGCTTCAAGGACTCAGCAGATCTAGAATCATTAGGAATTATACTGATCGCTTTCACTGCACAAAGAGCTCCAGTGTGCCTACATTTAAATGGAAGTAAACCAACATTCAGAATTTAACATGAATAGCTGCAATGATATATGGATTACACTTCCATACCTGTTGGTAGCTACATATACATCACCAAATGTACCACTACCTATAAGTTTTCTCTTTTGCCATTGACCTACTAAGGACATTTCAACTTTTGGAGCCGGTTGGTTGCTGAGAGTTGTTTTCAGTTGGCTTATAGCACTGGGAGGAAGTGCTAAGGGGTGAAAATAGGCAGTACTCCAGGTGCCTTCAGTACGTGAAATATGGTCTTCTGGGGATAACATCGGGTGCATAGCTGATTGAGGGGAACTAGTATTCCCTGGCATAAGAGAAGGACTTCTCGATGCCCTTGACCAAGGAGATCCCTCTGGATCCCATGTATATGTTTCAGGTAAAGAGTGGTCAGATGATGGAGCTGACCACGATTGTGGACTTTGAGCAGATGATGTAGTAGATGAAGAGCTCACTGCTTCAGCTGCAATATTATCCTGTAACTTTTCAGGAAATGACATTATGTTCCTACTAGGCATAGTCAGCTTTGTATCGTCTGGGCATAAATCCATATGCTGAGGAGACACCTGCATGATCTGATTTGTCACCCTGTGTAATCATCAGCAAATAAAGTTAAGTAACATATAAAGGTTTTGCTGGAAAAATACGGCGTGCACATTTTACTTGTGGGAAAATGTTGTAAAGAACATAATATTTGCTGGGGGG
>LR738712.1:100224086-100307321 GCA_902687465.1 Secale cereale
GGGGGGGGGAGCTGTGTTAATAGCCTACCCGCTATCAGCAAACTGCTTTGTATCTTCCTCGGTCTCATTTACCCCATGCTGTTCTTGTAGAATTTCATGATATTTACTTGATGAGCTCTTAACTTCGGTCCTTGGCTCGTTCTCTTCCTCAACCCAATCTACCCTTTTTACGTTGACATGACTAGGAAACCTTGAATGCTTGTGAATGGTGTCCTTGAACGCAGACTCTGCAGCACTTCTGTCGGGTTCCTCAGCACCCTCGGCTGCCCCAATTATTCCATCAATCTTCTTCAGGTTTACCAAGTGCTGAATGCCGGCAAGAAAAACATCATACTGATGTCCTTTGCGGGCATTGAAACCTAGCTTGAGCCTATGAACATTGGGCAATGCTCCTTCCTGGAAGGCCAGGCACAGTACACCGCACATGTATTTGAAATATTTGAGAGCAGGGAATGACCCATTGTTGAAGATGATGCTTTCTGCAGGGGGTTGCCGGACATACAATGAAAGAACAGTGAGGGCAGGCAATCCTGTGATGCTGTCAATATCATTCCTTCGTAGTTCACGGACCACAAGACTCAAGTAACAAAGTTTGCGAACTACTCCAATATCCTTGGGAACCCTGGAAAACATGCAAATTGGGGGCAACAAATCAAGTCTCTGAAGACCCTCAAGAAAGACAGGAGGAGAGGAAACGCTGCTCAAGACATCATGGTAAATGGCTGTGCTTAAAACTCCAGGAGCCAGAATGACAGATTTGAGGTTAACAAGCTTGATAACAGAAGACGCCAAAGCTACCATGTTTCTCTTCAGATGCTCATCAGACTGCACTGTGGAATAGGTGAGATGAAGATATTGCAGGTTCATCAAGCCACCGAGGCTCAGTACATTGTCTTCAGAGTTATTGCCAAGGTCAAAATACTGTAGTGTACGCAAAGATCTGATGCGGCCAATCCCATCAGGTAGATTTCTCACATCTCGAAGAGATAGATGCAATAAGCCCGGGAGATCAATGATATCCAATGGAACAGAAGATATTCTTGCATTTATTTCCAGTATTTCCATGTATCGTAGTCCTTGCATCTGGGCTGGTAGTTCTACAATCATATCGCATGAAATCTTCAAATATCTGAGGTGAGCCAAACTGCAAATTCTTGTGAGGTTGAGACTTGTATGCCCATATTGGTTGCCCCAAAACTCAAGGGTCAGAACTCGCAGCAACTTAAACTCCAAATAAGAAGGCAAACATCTGAGAAGTCCAAAAAAGAAAAGTGATCGCGATTGCGACAGTATTACACCTGATGGCTTGGTCGCATGTTTGGCACTGCTAAAGTGGAGAGAAAGTCGACGGACCATATTAGAATTTCCTGTGATGGCTTTTGAATAATCTATGGAAGTGATAAAATTCTCTTCTTTGGACTTGTACATAATAAGATCACGTACAGTGTGGTGCATTGTACAGGAATACACCTCATCATTATGGTTAATTTGCTCAGGTTGGATCATTCCCCTGTTGACAAGCTCATAAAAATAGATATCTGCAATTTCCTCTACCTCTTTTTCTTCCTTTGCAGTAATGAAACCTTCAGATATCCATTGCTTCAACAAATCAACCTTCCACATCGTGTACCCCTCCGGATACATAGTAAGATACAGCAAGCATGTCTTCAAATAATAAGGAAGACTACTGTAGCTAAGGTTTAGTACTTCTTTCAGCATCTCTTCCAAAGTAGGACTTGTACTTAATTTGGAGCATAAACATTTCTGCAGATGATGCCATAGCTCAGAGTTATCCGTCTGACTTGCTAAGAGACCAGCAATACAGATGGTTGCTAGTGGCAAACCACCACACTTTCTAATGATTCTATCTGAAACTTCCTTCAATTGATCAGGACACCGATGTTCAGAGCCAAAAACAATACTGAAGAACAATTCTGCAGAGGCATGGCTGCCAAGGGGTTTCATCTTCAAAATATTATCAGACTGAGAACCACAGCATTCCAGAGCTACACCGTCTGTTTCTGCTGTTGTTATTATTCTGCTGTAATTATTACCATCCGGAAAAGCGCTTTTAACAATATCCCATGTTGTTGTTTCCCACAGATCATCTATGACTATAAAGTATCTGCAAAATAAATGTATATATAACTATATTTTCTGAAATATACAAATGTACAGAATTGTTGATTAGCATTTTTATTTCTATCACTAACTACAAGCAAGAAATACAATTAAACATTTACTGTTTTTGCTTCACCAAATGTTCAAAGAGATATACCATACATTTGGTCCATCGACTGTGCACATTCACAAAACTCCACCGTGCACAATCATGAGCACTGGATTTTGTATCTGAGTCCTAGGATAGCTAAATCAATTGATTGCACACACCTCCACGGGGCAAAAAAAGGTAAATAAGGTACCTCTTATCTTGGAGATATTTCATGAGATTGTCAATGAGATTTTGCACCTCGCAGGAATAAGAGGGTAATCGACAATGCTGAACTTGAGAGAGGATGTCTCCAAGTAGTCTCTTTGTGTCAGACCTTCGCGATGCCCGCACAAAAGCCCAGCAGTCAAACTGCTCTCCAAGCTCACGGTACAGCTGTTTAGCCAGCGTGGTCTTGCCAACCCCTGCAGGTCCATCTATACACATCACTTTCAGTTGTTGATCAGCATCCTCGGTAAGCCACTTGGTAAGCTTAATCTTGAGGTCGTCGATACCAACAAGGAAATCCGTCGGCTGTCCATATAGGCCTGGAACCCGGTTGTGCCCAGTGAACACACGGCTAGAACTCGAGGCACAATCATCAAGATGATACCTCTCATGCCGTTCACTCGCCTCCAGCACCAGGGTCCTGAGCTCTGCGATCTTGGAAACCCTTGTGCGCGGCTTCAGCGACTTGAAAAGCCGAGACACCTTGACACGACAGACCCTGTGGCTGCGGACGGGTCTGGTCTTGGCGACGTCGCCGGTGTGCCTCAGCATCATGTCGTCGATGCAGTCCTCTGCTTCATAGGAAAGTTCACGCACCTCATCCATCCAGTATACTGCCTTGTGGTTAGGGGAATCCGCCATTGACTGCTCCAACAGGTGGGCGCTTAATTCTTCTAAATCTTCTTTGAGGAGCTCGATTCCGTGCTTCAGTGGCTTGGGCAGCCGGCAGTCGGGGTCCAGCAGCGAATGCAGCTTCCTGAGAAGGGGGCCCATGGCACCCAGGGAAGAGCTCATCGGAGCCTCCATGGCGCTCGTGGCGAACAGAGAAGAACTCATCTCTACCTGAAAAAGCAAAGCATGGAGAAGAATGGCATGTAAGGGCAAGAGCAATGTGATAAGAGAAAAACTAGACACACAAAACCAGTTCTGCCCCAATCTTAGAAAACTGCGTTTATTTTCAGTTCTACGCTCCTCTCAGTGAGCTGATGTACGAGACAGAGACCATTTTGGCTTCACTCTCGTAATGGAGGAGCCTCCCTGTTCATCTAAAAAAAAAGTTTAGCATCGATTGCGGGGCCCACCGGTCAGAATAGCCTTTTCTCAGCCCGAAATCCCCTCTTCCTCCCACCAATTCAGGGGAAATCCCCGAATCGATGTAGCCGGGAGCGGGATAGGGGCTACAGCCGGCGCGGGCCTCGTCGACGGCTTCTGCGGCAGCGCTGCCGCGCGGGGAGGACCGGCGAGGGCGAGGCTGCTGCTCTGGGTGGGTGGAGATGAGGCGCGGCGGCCAGACCAAGAGCAGCCGCTGGCATCGGTTGCTTGGGTTGCTGCGGTTGCCGGACAGAGGAGGAGAGGAGGCGCCGCCGCACCGGTAGAAGACGACGGAGGAGGACTGGAGGAGACGGAGCGAGTCCACGATACAAAGGTTGGGAGATATTTTGGGCTGTCGAGAAACCGGCGGGACCCACCTCTTAAGTCTAGTCCTCTCTCTTCTACTCGCTTCCCTTTCCTTTCTCCAATCCCCATTAAAATTTGCAGGATAATCTCCCCACAGTTCGGCTGCTCTTCCCTTCCCACCTTCTCGGCCAGGGAGCTGGGTGGAGCGAGCGTAGCTCGGAGTCGGCGATGGAGGCGGCTCTTCTGGGCGGATTCATCAAGGTCATCCTGCCGAGGCTCTTCTCCCTCATCGACGACAAGTACAAGCTGCACAAGGGCGTCAAGAGCGACGTCAAGTTCCTCGTGAAGGAGCTCCGCATGATCGTCGGCGCCATCGACGACGACGAGCTCTCAGTCTCGGCGACCTCCTCCGCCGCGCGCCTGTCGGTCCAGGACCTGCGCGAGCTGGCCCACGGCATAGAGGACTGCGTCGACGGCCTCATGTATCGCGCCACCTGGGAGCAGCAGGCGTCCTTCCTCCGCCGGAGCGTTCGGCTTCGGCCCCCCAAGGCGCTCAAGACCGGTGCGCAGCTCGCTCGGGAGATGCAGCGGCTCAGGCAGATGACCAAGGAAGCGCACGAGCGGAAGCAGAGGTACGCGGCCGACTTCCCCGCCGGCGGCCAGCCCTCCTGTACTACCCAACCGGTGGACGAATCACCCTCCTCCCCGTCCGATCCGCGCATCCTTGACGCGGATCTGGTCGGCGTCGACGAGGCCCTCGCGGAGCTGCTGGAGCAGCTGGCTGAGGGGCAGCCCAGCCAGCTGAAGGTGATCGCCGTCGTTGGGTTTTGCGGCTTGGGGAAGACCGCCCTCGCCGCGGAAGTGTACAACAGAGAAACCCGCAGCGAGAGATTTGAGAAGCACGCCTGGGTTTATGCGGCGCTGAAGAGCTCACCGGAGGTGCTAGCGGAAATGCTCCGGAAACTTAGCTCCGACGCCCCTTCTTACCAGGGGAAAAGTGTACTGGAGACCTCCGATGTCGGCCAACTCTGCGCAGAACTCAAACAACAGTTGGTGAAGAAGAGGTAATCGACTTTGGGCTTTGCCTGATTCATTTCACCTTTGCACCTATTAATTTGAAGCAGAAACATCTCTCTGTTTTATCTGCCACAGTTGCACCAGTATGGTATTTTCTTGCTAGTCAGCTTGAATGAAAACTAAACTAAACGTGATCCAAATCTTAATGATCAGCAGCCCAATTTCTGATGGTACAAATGATGGACTAAGACCTAAAAATCTATAGATGGAGACAAATCCTACCACTGGGTGTTATAAATGGAGGGTTATATTTTGCTTCAAAAAAGACTTGTGTTACTTATTTTGTTTCATGATCTGTCTTTCAGATATTTCATTGTGATCGATGACATTCGAACAGAAGATCAGTGGAAAACCATCAAATCTGCCTTGCCAGCAGATAAGGATATTAGCAGCAGAATACTGGTGACGACGACTATTCAGTCAGTAGCTAATGCCTGCAGTTCTAGTAATGGTTATGTTCACAAAATGAGCAGACTTGATAAAATGTGCTCGAAACAATTGTTCACCAAGAAAGCTTGTCCGGACAAATATTCATGTTACAAGCAGCCTGATCCAGCAGAAGTTTTGAAGAAATGTGACGGCCAGCCACTTGCGCTGGTGACAATAGGTGAATTCTTGCAAGCAAAGGGTTGGCCAACAGGACCTAGCTGTGAAGACGTCTGCACCCAGATAGGTTATCATCTGGAGAATGACAAGAGCTTCGAAAAAATGCGACGTGTGCTGATTCATAACTACACCGCTCTGCCTAGTCATGCTCTCAAAGCCTGCTTGCTATATTTTGGTATGTTCCCAAGTAACCGTCCCATCAGGAAGAAAAGTCTTTTGAGACGATGGCTTGCTGAGGGATTTGTAGAACCGCAACCTTCGCCGAGCTCCCCGGATCCCATAGCTGCTTTCAATGCCCTCGTGGATCGAAACATCATTGAGCCAATCAACTTGAGCAACAATGATAATGTGAAGACTTGTCAAACATATGGCATGTTGCGTGAGTTCATTTTGCACATGTCCATCTCTCAGAACTTCGTTACTTTGTTTTGCAATGACAAGATAGAGCCCAAGTACGTTCGTCGGCTTTCTCTCCATGAGAGCTCTGGTACAGATGCTGACAGTTTCAGCAATGTTGATTTATCACTTGTCCGGTCTCTAGCAATCTTCGGGAAGGCAAGTCAAGCTGTATTGGACCTCAGCAAGTACCATCTTCTGCGAGTATTGGATCTTGAAAAATGTGAGGAGTTGAAGGATGATCATGTCAAAGACATATGCAACCTGCTGCTTCTAAAATATCTGAGCCTTGGTGGTGGTGTTACCACAATTCCAAGAGAT
This sequence comes from Secale cereale, assembly GCA_902687465.1. Taxonomy (NCBI): domain Eukaryota; kingdom Viridiplantae; phylum Streptophyta; class Magnoliopsida; order Poales; family Poaceae; genus Secale; species Secale cereale. The sequence continues at coordinate 100,230,322 of LR738712.1, forward strand.
ATTGTTAAACTGAAACATTTGGTATCACTTGATGTAAGGAGAACAAAGGTACAGGTACTGCATGTAGAAGTCTTCCACTTGCCGTCTTTAATTCACTTATTTGGGAAGTTTAAGCTTACAGATATAGTCAAGCCAAAAAGTGAAGTACATGAGTTTCTCTCCAAAGGAAAAAGTAAGTTAGAAACGCTAGCAGGATTTGTTACCAACGGAAGTGGAGGGTTCCTGCATCTTATGGGTTATATGAATAAACTGAGTAAGGTGAAGATTTTGTGTGAGTCGCCTGCAGGCTGCGCTGACCAAACTGATCTTAAGGAGGCCATTCAACAGTTCATTGAGGATGAAAAGCAGGCAAATGTTGGTTCTCGCTCTTTATCGCTTCATTTCGGCAAATGCTGTGAGGACCTCCTGAATTCCTTAAAAGGACCCTGCTACCTCAGCTCACTGAAATTGCATGGTGACTTGGCTGCACTGCCTCAGTTTGTTGTGTCACTTCGGGGCCTCAGGGAGCTATGCCTTTCGTCTACTAGATTGACAGCGGGTGTTCTCGAAGCTTTGAGTAATTTGAGCTACCTGCAGTACTTGAAACTGGTTGCTCATGACCTTGACAAGTTCATCTTAAGAGACCAGGCGTTCTGCAGGCTTCTACGCCTTTCTTTGGAGCTGCAATGTCCAACTTTCCCCACAATAGAAGAAGGGGCTCTGCCATTCCTAGTCACACTCCAGCTGCTCTGTAAAGATCTTGATGGCCTTTCTGACCTCAAAATAGAATATCTCAAACATCTCAAGGAGGTCACTCTTGACCCTAGAGTCGCTCCAACAACAAGAGGAACATGGGAGAAGGCTGCTAGGGAGCATCCGAACAGGCCAAAAGTTTTGCTGCTTAAATCTGTTGATGCAGCACAAAGTGAGCTTGCAGAGTACACTATAGCGTCAGAGCCAGCTGAAAGTGCCATTACGGACAGTTATATTGCATCTGAGGGGTCAATTCAAGAAACTAGTATTCCAGCATTACTTAACCAGGGGCTGGTGGGATCATCCTCTGTGATGAGGAAACAGAACACTTGTGCTTTGAACAATATGGGGATCTCAGTGGTTTCTTCTGCTTTAAGATGATTTGGCGACCTCGACGATGGGTAGCTGGCCGGCAAATATGACGGGCGATAAGCTCTTCCAGATCTTAGAGGAGACCTTGATCAGAGCATAGCTATAGGGTCAGATGACCTGAATAAAATTAGATAAATCCTGTCATAAACCATTTTTAAAGAAGATAGTTTTTTTAAGGGTGAATTTTATTGGCTCAAGGAGGAACATCAAAAGGATACAAACTCAAAGAGCACACTCGGCCTTTGCATAGCTAGGATGCACACGGTCAACACAAACACACGCACACAAAAACATGCCGGCAATTAGCAAAACAAAAACACACCCGCAAATAGCAAGGTCAAAGAAGACCAAAGCTATGCGTAGGCGGAAAAAATAGAACCCAAAGCGATCAGATCCGTGATCGGCAAATTACAGTAAAGACCATATCCGCATCTACCATCTCATAAGGCCAACTCTGCATCTACCATCTCATAAGGCCAACTCCAACGCGCGCCCCCATCCCACCATCTCATAAGGCCAACTCCGCATCTACCATCTCATAAGGCCAACTCCAACGTGCGCCCCCATCATGTCCGTCCGCGTCCGTTTGGGGGTAAACGGACAAAACATGCCTCCCAACGCGCGGCCGCAAACGAATCGTCGTTCGTTTTCTGTCTGCTTTCGACCCATTCCCGGCTCAAGTTTGGGTCGAGTTTGTGGCCGAACGGACACGCGCGGACGCGAGCGGCGCGTGCCCTTGTCCTGCCCTGGCCAGCCCGTCGGTGAGACATACCCTCCCCCCTTTCTCTTCCTCTACCTCCCTTCACGCCCCAGCCATCGCCGCCGCCACCACCACCCCCGGCCGTGTCGTCTTCCACCAGGGCCGTCCCAACCACCACCACGCCATGCCATAGTTGTCTCTGCACCGGCCTACCGGAAAGCATTTGGCCGGTGTTCTCTGTGTTGCCGGTGGGAGACAAACTACGGCCGTCGTCGTCGCCCGTTGATACATCTCCAACGTATCTATAATTTTTGGTTGTTCCATGCTATTACATTATCAACTTTGGATGTTTTATATGCATTAATATGTTATTTTATATTATTTTGGGACTAACTTATTAACCTAGAGCCCAGTGCAAGTTCTGTTTTTTTCCTTAATTTTTGAGTTTCGCAGAAAAGGAATGTCAAACAGAGTCCAAACGGAATAAAATTTCCGCGGTGATTTTTCTTGGACTAAAAGACACATGTATTACATGGAGAAGAAGTCAGAAGAGTCCCGAAGGCTCAACAAGACCTCAGGGCACGCCCTAGAGGGGCGCCCCTGGCTTGTGGGCCCCACAGGACTCCTCCAACCCTAATTCTTGGCCTATAAATTCAAAAATATTCCCGAACGACTAGAAGCGTCCACGAAAATATTTTTTCACCGCCGCAGGTTCCTAATCTCGTGAGATCCCATCTGGAGGTCTTTTCTGGTACTCTGCCGAAGGGGGATTCGATCATGGAGGGCTTCTACATCAACCTTGTTGCCCTTCCGATTATGCGTGAGTAGTTTACCATAGACCTACGAGTCCATAGCTAGTAGCTAGATGACTTATTCTCTCTCTTTGATCTTCAATACAATGTTCTCCTCGATGTTCTTGGAGATCTATTCGATGTAATGTTGAGATCTAATGAATTGTGGATTTCTGATCAGATTATCTATGAATATTATTTGAATCTTCTGAATTCTTATATGCATGATTTGATATCTCTGTATTTCTCTCCGAATTATTGGTTTGGTTTGGCCAACTAGATTGGTAGTTCTTGCAATGGGAGAGGTGATTAGTTTTGGTTTCAATCTTGCGGTGTCCTCACCCAGTGACAGAAGGGGTAGCGAGGCACGTATTGTATTGTTGCCATCAAGGATAAAAAGATGGGGTTTATATCATATTGCTTGAGTTTATCCCTCTACATCATGTCATCTTGCTTAAGGCGTTACTCTGTTCTTATGAACTTAATACTCTAGATGCATGCTGGATAGCGGTCCATGTGTGGAGTAATAGTAGTAGATGCAGGCAGGAGTCGGTCTACTTATCATGGACGTGATGCCATATTCATGATCATTGCAATAGTTATCATCATAACTTTGCGCTTTTCTATCAATTGTTCGACAGTAATTTGTTTATCCACCGTATGTTTTATTCAAGAGAAAAGCCTCTAGTGAAACATATGGCCCCCGTGTCTATTTTACATCTATTATTTTCAGATCTATAAAACCAAAAACCTAAAAATATCTTGTTGCAATTATTTTCTGTTTTACTTTATTTTGCTTTTTACTTTAGTTTTAAATCTACCTCTATCAGATCTCACTCTTGTTCGTGATGTTGAAGGGATTGACAACCACTTTTCAGCGTTGTGTGCAAGTGTTTGTTAGTCTGTGCAGGTGCATATATTGGAGACTTGCTTGTACCTCCTACTGGATTGATACCTTGGTTCTCAACTGAGGGGAATACTTATCTCTACTTTGCTGCATCACTCTTTCCTCTACAAGGGAAAAATCAACGCAAGCTCTAGAAGTAGCAGGAAGAATTTCTGGCGCCGTTGTCGGGGATGTCTACATCAAGCCTAACAAGTACTTGTCATAAACTCTCATCTCTTGCACTTACATTATTTTCCATTTGCCTCTTGTTTTCATCTCCCCCACTTCGAAAACGTTTTCAGAAAAATACAAAAATATTTGCGTTTTTATTCGCCCTTATGTCTTACTTGGTTTGTTTGCTCATTTGCTTGGCATAATTGTGTTTATTCAAATTCAGCAGGAAAGTGGTATGGAACCTCATCCACTTGCTAATCTTTTTAAAAGATCCAATTAGGATAAACCAATTGCTAGTGTCGAGTGCACTAGATTATCTTTATGAGGTTTTGCTTGAAATTCATGAATCTGGAAATTCGTGAATCCTTAAATGATAAGCATGATTGCAATGATGTTATTATAAATTCTATGAGTGACAATTGTGCTAATGATATGCAAAAGCCTAAGCTTGGGGATGCTTATTTTGCTATGCCCACTACTTGTTGGTTGTTGCAATGAGCATGATTCGAGTGATGCTTCTTATGATCTTGAAAATTTATTTAAACCCCGTGATGAATATGAGATTGATAATAATGTTTGCCATAATATTGAAAGTGGGTTTAAAAGAATGTCAACTTTTGATCCCACTACTTTTGATATTGATCAATCTAATGATTTTCTTTATAAAAGTAGGCTTGGAAAAGCAATGACTTTGCTCTATGTTAATCCCACTATTTTGAATGAGTGTCAACTTTGCATACATATAGATCATGTAGAGAATATTTTATGTGATAGCTATATTATTGAATTTCAATATGATCCTACGTGCAATTATTATGAGAGGGGGAAATATAGTTGTAGAAATCTTCATGTTACTAGATTACCTGCCGTTATGTTGAGATTGCTATTGTTTCTTTCTTCTTCCTTGCATATGCTAGAAATTGATTGCCTTGATAATTTGTTTGCTTATAAAATGCCTATGCATATGAAGTATGTTAGACTTAGATTGGTTTGTTGCGTGTTTTCTGATGCTCTCTTTGTGCTCCAATTCTTATCTTTCATGTGAGCATCATTTGTAAGGGCATATTTCTCCCTAAGTAGTTTTGGTGATTGATGACAATGCATTTGCGGACTAATCATGTGCTCTAAGCTCTTTCAGATATATATCACCTAGGCACAAGACGATTGTGTGCCCCTCGGAATCTATGGAAGACGGTGTTTCCTTTTTGCTCTTTTTCGGTGATTTTGAGTAATAGGAAAGCCGTACTATTAAGAGGGGGTCCGCTTCGGAAAGGTTTGGGTGGAATCAACACGTACACATATATACTCTCGCACCACCTTTCCTTTGCTTCTCTAGAGCTCCGACCGTTCTCCTCGTAAGTACAAACCATGGCTTCCTACTAGTACAGCTGCATGGCAGGCGGTAGTACCGCTCATGGTAAGCGGTAGTACTGCACAGGCACACGGTAGTACCGCCTCAGGACACGGTAGTACCGCACCAGCGGTAGTACCGCATCACGAGGACGGTAGTACCGTGTATCTGGCCCGGTACTGCACCTAGTACGATAGTAGGTGCGGAAGTAATTTTTTTACTTCCGCATCCTACGCGGTAGTACCGCTTGGTTCAAGCGGTAGTACCGTGTCGTGTTTTTGCTACTACCGTATTTCTGCAGATGTAGCTACGGATGTATTTTATTTCATCCGTGCTTGTCCTCGGCATGCTTATCTCTGCCTTGCGGTAGTACCGCAGGGACGAGCGGTAGTACCGCTCAGGCAGTACTATCGCCTGTGTGTCTTCGCAACAGAGTTCATTCTAGGCTAGTACTGCTCCAGCGGTAGTACCGCACCCAGAGCGGTAGTACCGCTGGCCAGGCGGTAGTACCGCAACTTACGTGCGGTAGTACCGCGCTCTGCGGACAGAAATGTGGGATAACGGTTGGATTTGTTCTCCCACTATATATAGGGAGTCTTCTTCTCCAAGAAGACTTACCTCTTCCTCCCCAAAGCTCCATTGTTGCTCAAAGCTCCATTTCCGCCCGATCTCACTCCCTAGCCAATCGAACTTGTTGATTTCCTCGGGATTGCTTGAGAAGGCATCGATCCACACTTCCACCAAGAGATATTTGATTCCCCCCACTAATCCTTGCGGATCTTGTTATTCTTGGGTGTTTGAGCACCCTAGACGGTTGAGGTCACCTCGAAGCCATATTCCATTGTGGTGAAGCTTCGTGGTGTCGTTGGGAGCCTCCAATTCGGTTGTGCAGATAGCCCCAACCTTGTTTGTAAAGGTTCGGTTGCCGCCTTCAAGGGCACCACTAGTGGAATCACGGCACCTTGCATTGTGTGAGGGCGTGAGGAGAATACGGTGGCCCTAGTGGCTTCTTGGGGAGCATTGTGCCTCCCCACTGCTCCAACGGAGACGTACTTCCTCTCAAAGGAAAGGAACTTCGGCAACACATCCTCGTCTTCACCGGTTCCACTTGTGGTTATTTCTTCCCTTTACTTGTGCAAACTTTACTTGTTTATCTTATATAGCTTGCTTGTGAGGTTGTTATCTTTACTTCCGATAAGTTGTCATCTTAGTAGCTTATCTAGACAACTTACTATGACGCCTAATTTAAAGTGGTTAAGAAAAGCTAAAAATTGTTAGTTGCCTATTCACCCCCCCTCTAGTCAACCATATCGATCCTTTCAATTGGTATCAGAGCCTCGTCTCTTTTTAAGGACTTTACCGTCCAAAGAGTATGGGTGACAACGTAGTCGAAACGGAGGGACATTCCGGTGGAACTCCGTCCTTGCCTACGTTCGATGGGGGAGCCTCGGTCTCTCGTGAGGAGTTCAATGTGGCTATGACCACATTGAAAGAATCACTAGCGACCGAGGTCAAAGGCATGTTTAAAGATTTTCTTGAGGGGCTTAAATTATCCACCACACCGTTGGAAGTGGTTCGTCCCGCTACCAACGTGTCGGAGGCTACTCCTGACAAGGGAGAAGCTAGTAGTGAACAAGCCCCGGTTACTAAGAATGGGAGTGGGATCTTTGCCCACTCCGCTCCTCCTACTCACTATGGAGGACCCGTTCCCACACCGCATTTAAATTCCGTTGGGCCCCCTCCGAAGTTTATTAAAAAAAATCTGATTTTGCTACTTGGATGTTTCGCTTCAAACGTCATTTAAATCATTGTTCTACTAATCTTTGGAGAATCATTGAGCAAGGTTTTTATCCACGTGATCCTGACAACATGACTCCAAGGGAAACTGCAGATCATCAATTCAACGAGTCCGTTCTTTGCATACTTCAAGATGCTATCCCTCCCGAAGACATTGCACATCTTCGAACCTTCATTGTGGCCAAGGAAGCTTGGGAGCATGTTGACACTATGTACAAGGGGAGCGCTAGCATTCAACGCTCAAACTATGAAGTTGTGCAAGATGAAGCCGATGAGTTTGCCATGATCGAAGAAGAAAATCCTCATGAACTTTATCGGAGATTAACCACTCTTGCGGTCTCTCTTCGAGATCATGGGAGTAAGGACACGGATGACAATTGGATCAAGCGCAAGATTCTCAAGGCCATGATGCCCTATCATAAGGCCATGTCCTCTGTCATCCGTCAAAGACCGGACTTCCACCACTTGTCATCAAATGAAGTGTTGGATGAGTTTTTTGCCATGAGAATCTTGGACAAGATCGCCGAGAATGCGGTTTTAAGAGCTCAACGATCAAAGAAGCCTAACCTCGCCTTGAAGGCCAAGGCTTGTGTGGAAGAAGAGGAGGAGGAGGATGATGATGAGAGTAGCCCCGAGGACACCAAATATGCCTATCAAGAGCACATGGCTCTTGCTTCACGGCAATTTTGGGGCAACAAGAAGAACACAAGACCCAACTTCAACAAGAACAACTCAAGTGGCAACAAGGGCAAGCAATGAGTGAGGACTTGCTTCAATTGTGGGAATGTAAGTCACTTTGTTGTAGATTTCCCATATGAGCAAAGAGAAGACTTTGGAGGCAAGCTTATCAGGAAGGACAAGGCCAAGTCTTATCCCAACAAGAACAACTTCAACAAGAAGACCCCTCCTAAAGGGTTGGTGGCCCAAGAAGAATATGTTGAGGATGATGATAATGATGAAGATGATGAGGTGGTCACCATGGCCACAATTGCTATTGCTACTACTCCGCGCTCATCTCTCTTCGACTCGCCTAATGAGAACATCACCGCCAAGTGTCTCATGGCCAAGGCCATCAACAAGGTAACCCCAAACATCAATACTACCATCCCTTCTAATCCCTCATTAACGAATTGTATTGATGAGAGTGAGGGAACAAAGGAAGGAGAGAATGAATTTGAGTTGTTCATGAGCAAACTTAAGGGCAAACCCAAGAAGCACTTTGTTGCTCTCTTGGAACAACTCGGTGAGGCCAATGACATGATCGAGGCTCACGAGGAGACCATTGCTAAAATGGAAGGACATAGTCGATACTATGCCGATGAGATATCGGGTCTCTCTAATGCCCTAGAGGAAGAGCGTGGTCTTCGTTTGGCTCTTGAGGAGTCACACAACGATGATCATGCTAAATTAAAGAAAGATCTCGATCATGCTTTAGTTGTCTCTCGTATGCTTAATTCTGAGAAGGCAAAACTTGGGATATATCATACTAAACTCAAGGAGGAGTTTGTTATACTCGACAAGGCTCACAAGGCCTTGAAAGGTATGCATGCTTCTCTCAAGGAGTCTCATGATCAACTCCAAGTTTCTCTAACCAAGGAAAAGGCTATCTTTCCTCGCATGGTGTTGATTGATAATGCAAATGCTACTAACCCATGTTGCGAGCATGTGCATCTTGTTGAAGAAAATGCCAAGTTGAAGAAGCAACTTGAGAAAGGCCTTGTGACATGCATACAAGGTGAGAATAACCTCAACAACCTTTTGAGCAATCAAAAGGAGGTTGTGGCAAAGGAAGGAATTGGGTTTGTTCCTAAGCCCAAGAAGAAGAAGAATGACAAGACCAAGCTACCTCCCCCTCTCCGACAAACTTTTGTGAAAGAGGGAGAGGGCGCCTCTAAGAAGAAGAAAATTGTGAAGGGTGGTGGTGTCAAGAAAAACCCCACCATACCATCAAACATGGCCGGCGACTTTAATCCTTCATATGTTTTATGTCGTGCTAGTGATGGTCATGTGTTTGCTAAATTTGTTGGTTCTTCTTATGAGTACATTGAATGATCTATTTGGGTTCCTAAGACCCTTTTTACTAACCTCAAAGGACCCATTACCAAATGGGTACCTAAATACAAGCATTGATCTCTTGTAGGAGTTTGCTTCCGATGGGGGATCATGGTTGCTCGATAGTGGAGCCACAAATCATATGACCGGAAGCAAAGACTTGGTGGTGGACGTGCATCTAGGTTCATCTATGGCCACCAACGTCGAATGGGGTGATGCTTCATCTTCTAAGGTATTGGGGCTTGGCAAGGTTGTTGTCTCTCATGATCTCACGATCCAGAAAGTCATGCTTGTTGAGTCCCTTGCATATAACTTACTTTCTGTTTGCCAACTTGCACTCATGGGTTTCGCTACATTCTTTGATATTGATACCATGACCCTCTTGTGGAGCAAGACTCTTAAAGTAGCCTATGTTGGACATGTCGAGAACGGTCTTTATGTGGTTAACTTCTCGAAGCAACCCACTAAGACCGCGACATGCCTAATGGCTAAAGTTGATGTGGGATGGCTTTGGCATCGCCGATTAGCCCATGTCAATATGAGATATTTGCAAAGTCTTCTCAAGGGGGACCATGTCCGTGGACTAACAAATGTTAGCTTTGCCAAAGATCGTGCTTGCAGGGCTTGCATTGAAGGAAAGTTACATGAGACGGCTCATGTAATGCCCCGGATGTAATACTTTCCCTTTTTGGCAATATATAACTTTGACTTCATCAGTTCCATTCCGGGTTCTTCGTCTTTTCGGGTTTTCGTCGTTTTGTCGTGTGCGTGTGTGCATTCGTCCATGTCATGTTGTCATGTGCATTGTATTTTGTTCGTGTTGTCTTTTGCATCCGGTCCCACTCGTTCCTTCCCGAGTCCTTCTTTTGTGTTTGGCCGTGCAACGTTTCCGGAATGGCGTGAGACTTGTCGTGCGATGTTGTTTTGATACGTGTAACCCGCCTGTCAAATTGCGTCGCGTTTGGAGTTCGTTTGGTACTTCAACAGTTATCCTCGTGGGCTAAAAGTACCTCCTCTTTGAGGCCCAAGACCCCCCTCCAACAGCCCACCAAACCAGCTCAAACCCTTCCCTTCTTCTAGGCCGTTCAATTGTGATCTCGTGGCCGAAAACCTCTCCTCATTTGGACTACCCTAGCTCCTTGTGCCTATATAAACGTCCACCCCCCTCCATTTTTGCGTCCAAAACCCTAGTGTTTCCACCTCTGCCGCGTCGTGCTTCCACCGCCGCCGAGCCGCGCTTCCTCCGCCACCGCACCGTGTTTCCACCGTCGCCGCGTAGTGCTTCCGACCCCGCCGCCAGTGCTTCCGACCCCGCCGCGTGGGCCCGCGGGGCCCGAAGCCAGCCCGCGGATCTGGGCCGAGCTCCCAGCCGCGACGCGCACCCGCCGCCGCGCCCTTCTTCCCCGCCTCCGATTCGGCGCCGCCGCCACCAGGAGCTCGCCGCGCCGCCCTCCATCGTCGTTCCCTCCTCGCCGCCGTCGTTCTCCTCCGCAGCCGCCGCCACCTCCGGCCAGGGCCGCGCCCCGCTGGCCAGCCGCCGCCCGACCTCCCTTCTCGCCGGCCGAGGCCGCGCCGCCCCTCGCCGCCGCCGGGCCCTCCGGCCGGAGCCGCCGCCCGCCGGGCCAGGGCGCCGCCTCGCTGCTCCTCCTCCCGCCGCCGGCTCGAGGGAGCCGCTCGAGGGATCAAGCGATCCAGCACCTCAGATCCGATCAGGCGGGTGGAACCCTAGCGGATCGTGGGCCCGTTTGACCCGGTGCAGACCCGTTGACATGTCCGTTTTGTGTGTATGATATGTCAAAATGATCGTGGTGACATGTACTATGTTTTGTTCGATTGTGTCATGCATGTTTGAGATCTTCTAGATGTCTTAATCTTCATGAGAAGAGTGCTACTTGTTATAAACTGCTGCTATTAGTTGTTTTCATGCCATGTTTGATATGTGATAACTTGATGCATGTTTATCCAAATGAAGCAAATGATATGTCCACATGTTCATCATGAGATGCTCTACATGTTGGTTGCTTTAGCTTGCATGATAGATTTCATCTTGCCATGTTTATCTCTTTTGCAAAAGTGCTTGTGGCTGTTAGGTTGTTAAACTTGTTACGAGATGCCTAGTTGAGGAGCTCGTTGCTATTGATGTGGTTGTCCCCTTGTTGCATGCTTATATGTTTTGGACTCCCCATCATGTGTACTTTGCTGTGGTGCAAACCACTTGCCATGTTATGCTTTGAGGTGACTTAAACTTGCTCACAAACATGCCATGATATTACTGCTGTTTTAACACTTAGTGAAATTTCACTAAGTCTGGAATCTGTAATTTCCAGATGCCATGTTTGCTTGTTGTTCTAGGCAAATCCATGCTAGTTTTGGGGTGACTATTGATGATTCCTTGTTGTATATGTTGTTGGCTATCCATTCATGCTCTCACATGCTCATTTGGGTGGCTGTAGCATATTTAACTCTTGCTCCCAAGTTGCTATAAAATACTGCTGTCAGGTTTTTGTTGTCATGTTCAAAATGTTGTAGCTTGTCGCTATTGATCCATGCCTCCTATGGAGATGCTCCAATGGACTTGTTTGCTGTAGGATATGTCTACTTCATGTCCATGCTTCTTGTCATGATGTTTGAGTGCTGTAGAGTATATATTTCTTGCTCCGAAGTTGCTATGTGGCTGTTATTATTTCAGCTTTGCATGTTTCTTGTTTCGGGTGTATCTTTTAGCGCGTTGCTCTGTTTTGAGCAAGCCCTGTATGAAACTTGTGTGGTTTTGCATGTAGATTCATATTATCCTCTTGTTAACATGTTTTGAAGTTTCTTGCTAGTTGCATATTGTCATGTTCCTTGTGATGTATCTCTATGTTTCCTATGTTGTCTTTCTGTGCATCCTTAGTGCATCTGCAGTGCTTCCTTAGTGCATCAGCCATGCATCCTGTAGTTTTTGCGCATTGCATCTTGTTTGATTTCGTGCCTCGTGTGTTTTGTGTTGAGTAGAGCCGGAAGCCGAGAACGCGTACGAGAACGAGGTTACTACCGAGGTTGAGAACGAGGAGCCCGCTTACGATCCCATCGACGACTCGACAGGCAAGATGACCTGACCCAGATAACATTACTATCTTTGCCTATTGCTAGAAGTCTCGCTCTTTAGCTTATTGCCTCGATGCCCATGTTTTTCCTGTCAGCCTCCTATTGTAACCATGAATCTGTCTAACCACCCTACCTATGCAAACCTTTGATTGGCTAAGTAAGCTTCGCTCAGCCCCTCTTATAGCATTGTTAGTTGCAGGAGAAGATTTGAAGATTCTTGCTTCTTGTTGAAGCTTGTTGGGATATCACACTATATTAACTCTTTAATGAAATCATCTATATATTGGTAATGGGTGGAAGGCTAAGCCTTTTGCTTGGTGATTTGTTCCACTCATGCCGCCCTAGGAACCGTATAAACCGGTGTTATGTTCCTTGATTTTGCGTTCCTCACACGGTTGGGGTTATGGGACCCCCTCGATAAACCGCTTAGCGCTAAGTCTTTTCCAGCAAGTCCCAACATTGGTACTATTTGCCTAATAACTAAAACTTGCATAGGGAGTAATTAACCCTCTTCTTAATCAACAACCCCGGGCCAGTGCTCCACATGAGTGTTGGTCCGAAATGAGCAGACTGCGGGGCCACCTCAAGGAAACTCGAGGTCTGGTAAAAACCCGTAGGATGACTTATCCGGTCGTGGCCTGAGACTAGATACGCGCGGCTACTATCAGGGTGTCGGCACGCCGGGAGGATTTGCTGGATTAGTCTTACCTTAGTCGGAGTATCTTGAGCACGGGATTCCGAGGACACTCGGGCCTTCCCACCTTGGAGTTGCGACTCCGCGGATCGTGGGCTTGTCATGGGCCAAGTTGGAACACCCCAGTAGGGTTATGAACTTTCGAAAGCCGTGCCCGCGGTTATGTGGCAGATGGGAATTTGTTAATATCCGGTTGTAGAAAACTTGACACCATGTTCAGAACACACTACCAGCGTGAGTACCGTGACGGTCATTTTCCGAAAAGGGTTCGGGAAGTGAACACGGTGGGGTTATGTTTGACATGCTTAGTTAGGATCACTTCGTGATCATCTTTTCGTCCGAGGCACTTCTCTTCTCGCTCTCTTTTACGTAAGTTAGTGCTAGTGCTGCTGCAACCTCTTTCTTTCTTTAGCCTTGTACCACACCCAAGGCTTGGATAGTTATGTTACCCGGGAACGGGATTGCTGAGTCCTCTGTGGCTCACAGATCCTACACCACACCAGATGCAGGTACTCAGGTGTTCTACTCAGGAGACGGCACCGAGCTATACTGGGAATACGACGAGGACCGTAGCCGTTACTATGTGCACTATCCCGACGATCAGTAGTGGTTTCTACTAGGGGCGATTCAGACCTGTGGTTTTATGTATGTTTGGTATCTTTCATTTGGATCTTCACCCGTAGACGGGTTGTGATGTTTTGAATGATGTTTGGACATGTAATGAATTGTGTGACGTGGCGAGTGTAAGCCAACTATCTTTTCGCTTTCATCCCTATTTTTACATGAGATGTGCAAATATACCAAACTTGAGATCATTCCAGAATGGGCTTATACCTTCAAGTCGTGCCTCGACACGTAGGAGGTATAGTCCCATCCTGGAGACAAAGTGGATAGGAAGTCCACTTTCGGAGGGTGCCAATTCCTTGGTTGCTCTCTCGTTAGTTGGTCTTCCAAAAAGCAAAGTTGTGTGTCTCTCTCGTCCACCGAAGCTGAGTATGTGGCAGCTGGCAGTTGTTGTGCTCAACTCTTATGGATGAGGCAAACTTTAAAGGATTACGGTGTCACTTGTGACAAAGTGCCTCTTTGGTGTGACAATGAAAGTGCCATCAAGATTTCTCTCAACCCGGTGCAACACTTCAAGACGAAGCATATAGAGATTCGGTATCACTTCATCCGGGATCATATACGGCAAGGAGAGATCGAGCTTCACTATGTCAACACTCATGATAACCTTGCAGATATCTTCACGAAGCCGTTGGATGAAGCAAGATTTCGCGAGTTAAGGCATGAGCTAAATATCATCGATTTGAGCAATGTGGCTTGAGACTTTGCACACACATCTCCCACTCAATATAGTTATCTTGTCTAGATGTAGGCATGAACATAGGGGGAGTATTGTTCTCTCAATGAACTATTCCTCCCCCCATTATGCATAAATTGATCAAGTCTTTGTCATTTGCCATGATTAGATGGTATAAGTGCTTCAAGACGAGTATTGGTCATGGGCCCAACGATAGTTCTTTGCGGTGCCATACCAAATAACTCAAACATAGGTGGTCTCGGCCACCGACCTCCTCTATGGAGAAGTGTCTTATGTGCTGTTTTCTTTGTGTGTGTTGTCTCTCTTCTCTTTTGCCTTGCGTGTGCGTTTTTTTTCTTGCTAAAAGCCTCTTGTCGAAACGTGCAAATTCTCGGAGGGGCGGTACTACCGTGAGTAGTCACGGTACTACCGCAAAGAGACTACGGTACTACCGCAAGTCCAGCATGGCAGTAATTTTTTACTGCCGCTGGTCGAGCGGTACTACCGCTCTGTGTGCGGTACTTCCGCCCGGGCGGTACTACCACGATGACCGCGGTACTACCGCACTTATCCAAACGGGTGGGGGTTATAAGCGGGCAGGGGGAGTTCCAACTCCACCATACCCATTCATCTCATACCCCCACGTCGTCTCTCTCTCTCTCCCTCTCAAGAACGCCGCCGGAGGACCTCGCCGAATCCCCTCCCTCGGCCACTCTCCTCGCATTCCGACCGGTGGGATCGTTCCCCACCTCGCCCTCTTGCCATGGATGAAGGTTTCTCCCCAAATCCCCTCTTCTTTTTGCCTAGTTGTTGTTTTTAGGTTTTGGGGAGGTGCATGTTGTTCTAGTGATCTTCTTGTTCTTATCCATGGAAGATTCAGATGTAGGAGAGTGTTTTGCAATAGAAATGCTAGTAAGTATGATGCCACCAAGTTACTATGATCAGCCGTAGTACCGTTCGTCGTTCTACGCGTTCTAGTCTAGATCCGTTCATTTCATATCTGACCCGAGCGGTACTACCGCTGGCTAACCACGGTACTACCGCTCTGTCGCGTAAATGGTACTACCGCTCTGCTGAGCGGTACTACCGTAACTACGCGGAAGTAAATTTTTACTACCACATACTGTGCGGTACTACCGCAACTTCCAAGCGGTACTACCACTCCCTAAGCGGTACTAAATTTTTACTTCCGTGTTCGTCAAGCGGTACTACCGCTTGGTTCATCGTTTCTTCGTAGCACTTACATATTATCCTTTCTACTCGTTTCATGTGCTTTTAGTGGCTTTTGCATTGATTCTCTTTGTGTTTCCGTCGTGTTCTTGTGTTTGTGTCTTAGGTGGTGGCTCCGGTTCAGATATTTGTCGCACCAATCCCATTCGTGACACCGGGTCCAAGCGTCTGCGCACCCCCAGTGATGTGCCAGAGGGCTCCAATCCCCAACGCAAGTTCAAGATCACCGCCAACAAGCACAAGGAATCATCTATGACCATGGAAGAAATGCCAGCTAACGAGTTCATGGCAAGGAGGAAGCTCAATCCTTATGGAGAACCCCGGGATCAATTTCATGGAGATGAACTTTTTTGGACCAAGCAGCAGTATCACATCTACACAGAAGTACTCAAGAGCAAGCACAACCTGTATGTGGATGCTCACTGGGTGGACATGGTCCACATGCGGAGGGCTGATAACCTGGCCTACTTTGCCGAGGCTCTGTATCTGGTAGAGAAGTTTGGGATTGAGCACATCATGACCTTTCAGCATGACTTTGACCCAGAGATCATTGCTCAGTTCTATGCTTCGGTGCACTTCCATACCAAGGAAGACCGCACCATGACTTGGATGACAAATGGTCACAAGATGACTGCTACTTGGAAGGAATTCATGGACCTTATTCAGGTTGCTGACGATGGACTCCACAACCCAATTGGAGCTCGGCCTCATGCCAACCCAGAAGCTGCCAACAAAGACCATCTGTTACCATTTTATGTGGAGAAGACACTTGCGAGTGGCAAGAAGACATGGGTTTTGAACCCATTTCTGGACATCATGCATAGGATCTTCCGCAACACCTTGTTTCCTCGAGTTGGGGACAAGGACAAGATTCACTCATACCTCATCGACATGCTGCTAATGTGTGAGGAGGCTCGCACAGCTCAGTCTCCACCACTTGACATATCCCATATCATGTGGTGTGAGCTTTGCTTTGCGATCTACACTCGCAAGGTGCCCATCTACGGTCAGTTCCTGTTTCTGCTCATCTCCAAGACTTTGGAGCACCTTTACCCTGATGAGGAGTTCGAGGCGGAGTGTATTCGCCATGACCCCATCCGTCTTCGCATCAAGACTCGTTGGGCCAACACTGCTACTCGTGCACAGGCTGCTGCAGCACAGATGGGTACTGACAAGGAGCCTGTGGAGGAGGAGCCAGCTGAGGATAGTTCTGGAGGATATGCTCCTCCCTCGTCTGATCCCTCTTAGGCTAAGAAGCTGAAGAAGAAGATGAAGGCCCTTTTCTGTATGCAAGCTCAAGGTCAGTACCGGGCACATGTCACTCACAAGCTATCTCGCCAGCGTGACAAGAAGATCATGATGATCTTTGGTGAGCATGTGTCAAATGGATCCGAGGAGAACATCACCCCTGAGGCATCATGGATGGCCCAACAGGGGTACAAGTGATCTGAGTCTGACGAGGAGCAACAGGAGTCTGATGGAGAGCATGACGACTAAGATCTTCTACCAGAGCTACCACCTCTCTTAGTTTTCCTCGTTCCCTTTGTGGTGTCTCGATGCCAAAGGGGGAGAGAGTGGGATTTGCGTCGTCTCATGCCGTTCTATTTGCTTTTTCGTTGGTCGAACTCTTTTCTATTTGCTTGGTTGTGCTTGTGTCGTGTGCGTGAGACAATCGTATGGTGTAAGACATATGCTCTCCTCTATCGTTAAACTAGTTATTATGTCTCTGCTATATTATGTTGTGAGTAGTTAATTTACTTACCCTTCTTTATGTGCTCACCTTTTCCTCCTTACTATTGTGCATAGTCCCTTACTCTTTATATGCAAGGAGTATATTTTTTGTAGAATATAGGGGGAGCATTGATCCTAGTATGTGTGTTGTGCAGTCTAAAGCACTCTCTATTGTATGCACACATCTAGGGGGAGCTTGCCTATATTCTAGTGTTTGTTAGGATTGCATACTTTCTTATATATCCTTGTGCAAATCCCGTATTGTCATCAATCCACCAAAAAGGGGGAGATTGTAAGGGCATATTTCTCCCTAAGTAGTTTTGGTGATTGATGACAATGTATTTGCGGACTAATCGTGTGCTCTAAGCTCTTTCAGATATATATCACCTAGGCACAAGACGATTGTGTGCCCCTCGGAATCTATGGAAGACGTTGTTTCCTTTTTGCTCTTTTTTGGTGGTTTTGAGTAATAGGAAAGCCGTACTATTAAGAGGGGGTCCGCTTCGGAAAGGTTTGGGTGGAATCAACACGTACACATATATACTCTCGCACCACCTTTCCTTTGCTTCTCTGGAGCTCCGGCCTTTCTCCTCGTAAGTACAAACCATGGCTTCCTACTAGTACAGCTGCCTGGTAGGCGGTAGTACCGCTCATGGTAAGTGGTAGTACCGCCTCAGGACACGGTAGTACCGCACCAGCGGTAGTACCGCATCACGAGGACGGTAGTACCGTGTATCTGGCCCGGTACTGCACCTAGTACGGTAGTAGGTGCAGAAGTAATTTTTTACTTCCGCATCCTGCGCGGTAGTACCACTTGGGTCAAGCGGTAGTACCGTGTCATGTTTTTGCTACTACCGTATTTCTGCGGATGTAGCTACGGATGTATTTTATTTCATCCGTGCTTGTCCTCGGCCAGCTTATCTCTGCCTTGCGGTAGTACCATAGGGACGAGCGGTAGTACCGCTCAGGCAGTACTACCGCCCGTGTGCCTTCGCAACAGAGTTCATTTAGGCTAGTACTGCTCCAGCGGTGGTACCACACCCAGAGCGATAGTACCGCTGGCCAGGCGGTAGTACCGCAACTTACGTGCGGTAGTACCGCGCTCTGCGGACAGAAATGTGGGATAACGGTTGGATTTGTTCTCCCACTATATATAGGGAGTCTTCTTCTCCGAGAAGACTTACCTCTTCCTCCCCAAAGCTCCATTGTTGCTCAAAGCTCCATTTCCGCCCGATCTCACTCCCTAGCCAATCAAACTTGTTGATTCCCTCGGGATTGCTTGAGAAGGCATCGATCTACACTTCCACCAAGAGATATTTGATTCCCCCCACTAATCCTTGCGGATCTTGTTACTCTTGGGTGTTTGAGCACCCTAGATGGTTGAGGTCACCTCGAAGCCATATTCCATTGTGGTGAAGCTTCGTGGTGTCGTTGGGAGCCTCCAATTTGATTGTGGAGATAGCCCCAACCTTGTTTGTAAAGGTTCGGTTGCCGCCTTCAAGGGCACCACTAGTGGAATCACGGCAGCTTGCATTGTGTGAGGGCGTGAGGAGAATACGGTGGCCCTAGTGGCTTCTTGGGGAGCATTGTGCCTCCACACTGCTCCAACGGAGACGTACTTCCCCTCAAAGGGAAGGAACTTCGGCAACACATCCTCGTCTTCACCGGTTCCACTTGTGGTTATTTCTTCCCTTTACTTGTGCAAGCTTTACTTGTTTATCTTATATAGCTTTCTTGTGAGGTTGTTATCTTTACTTCCTATAAGTTGTCATCTTAGTAGCTTATCTAGACAACTTACTGTGACGCTTAATTTAAAGTGGTTAAGAAAAGCTAAAAATTGTTAGTTGCCTGTTCACCCCCCCCTCTAGTCAACCATATGGATCCTTTCATCATTGAAATCTCAATGCCTAGCTAAAAGGCTTTAAAGAAAAGCGCTTCTTGGGAGACAACCCAATTTTTTTATTTTCTGTTCTTGAATAAATCTATCATCTAGACTTTTGTTAGATGTGTTTACATGTTTTAAACTAGTGTTTGTGCCGAGTAAGACATTTGGGATGGTTTGGAAGATTCTTGATTTGATTTTTCTGAAAAAAAGAAACTTTTGCGTCAGTGCTCCAGTGCAAAAAAAATCTATAATTCACTGGAGCATGATAATTTTTTGAATTTTTTACACAAGATTGATATACAAATTGCCCACGTTTTCTTAATTTTTCCGAATTTTTAGAGATGCAGAAGTATGCGAAGTTTCCATATTACTATAGATTGTTCTGTTTTTGACAAATTATGTTTTCATTGTGTTGTTTGCTTATTTTGATGAATCTATGGCTAGTATCGGAGGGTATTGATACATTCATTTTGCATCATGTTTTCCTACTGTTATTTATGATGTTTTCATCCATAATAATGCCTTTTGGAGTAATTATAATGTCTTTTCTCTCATAATATGCAAGGTTTATATCAAGAGGGAGAATACCGACAGCTGGAAATCTAGACCTGAAAAAGTAACATCGGGCTACCTATTCTGCACAACTCCAAATGAGCTGAAACTTCATGAGGAATTTTTATGGAATATATAAGAATTATTGGAGCAAATAACTACTAGAGGGGGGGGGGCACCAGGTGGGCACAACCCACCTGGGCGCGCCAGGGAGCCCAGGCGCGCCCTAGTGGGTTGTGCCCTCCTCGGCCCACCTCCGGTGCCCATCTTCTGGTATATAATTCATTTTACCTAAAATAATTAGGGAGAGGACTTTCAGGATGGAGCGCCGCTTTCTCGAGGTGGAACTTGGACAGGAGCACTTTTGCCCTTCGTCGGAGCGATTCCGCCGAGGGAGCTTCCCTCCCGGAGGGGGAAATCATCGTCATCATCATCACCAATAAATCTCCCATATTGGGGAGGGTAATCTTCATCAACATCTTCGACAACACCATCTCCTCTCAAACCCTAGTTCATCTCTTGTGTTTAATCTTTGTACCGGAACCTTAGATTGGTGCTTGTGGGTAACTAGTAGTGCTGATTATATCTTGTAGTTGATTACTATATGGTTTATTTGGTGGAAGATTATATGTTCAGATCCATTATGCTATTCAATACCCCTATGATCATGAACATGTTTATCAGTTGTGAGTAGTATTTTCGTTCTTGAGGTCACAGGAGAAATCTTGTTGCAAATAATCATGTGAACTTGATGTGTGTTCGATATTTTGATGATATGTATGTTGTGATTCCCTTAGTGGTGTCATGTGAACGTAGACTACATGACACTTCAACATGTTTGGGTCTAAGGGAATGCATTGTGGAGTAGTTAATACATGATGGGTTGCTAGAATGACAGAAGCTTAAACCCTAGTTTATGCGCTACTTTGTAATGGACCGATTTGGATCCAAATGTTTAATGCTATGGTTAGATTCTATCTTAATACTTTTCTCGTAGTTGCGGATGCTTGCGAGGGGGTTAATCGTAAGTAGGAGGTTTGTTCAAGTAAGAGCAGCACCTAAGCATCGATCCACCCACATATCAAATTATCAAAGTAATGAACACATATCAAGCTAATATGGTGAAAGTGACTAGATGAAATTACTGTGTGCCCTCAAGAACACTTTGCTTATTATAAGAAACTGTTTTGGCATGTCCTTTTCCACAA
This sequence comes from Secale cereale, assembly GCA_902687465.1. NCBI lineage: Eukaryota > Viridiplantae > Streptophyta > Magnoliopsida > Poales > Poaceae > Secale > Secale cereale. The sequence continues at coordinate 100,250,864 of LR738712.1, forward strand.
AAGGATTGGGCTATTGTAACATCCCAAATTTTCAATTTGGATGTTTATAAATAGATCATTCATATGCATCCATGATTTATGCATTTTTGCCCCATTTGTATTATTTGATTCTGATCCAAGGAACTTTGAGCAACTCAAGGACCAAAAGAGAGAGTTGGAAGTTTCCCTAAAACCCACTTTCAAAATTTCAAAATTTGGAAATTGGAGCAAACTTGGTTCCATAAAAAAGATCATTTCCATTATTCCAAAAATAAAGAGAGAAGATAAAATGACTTCTTCAAAATCAGAAGGAAAATATTGGAATTTGAATTTGGAACCAAAATATATTTGTTGGGTTTTATTTGCAATTTATTTTACTAGTTTAACAAAAATGTTTTTTTTATTTGCATTATAGGCAGGATAAATGTTCACAAGGTCATATATAAGACCATATTATTATGTGAACATTTTTCTTCAGATCTAAATAATAATTCTGAGAGGAGCGAACATGACACTCCAAAAAGTCAGAAGAAAACAATGCCGAAAGTTTTGAATTCAAATTTGACTTTCTTTTGAATTTTTTTTAGAAAAATGTTTTTTATAATTTTTTTTATTTAGCCTCTGAAAAATAGTTCATCATGTAGGATTTATTTTTCTGAATTTTCTGATATATATATGTCCTATATTAAAATATTTTTATTTTCTATCTATATTTTTTTTCTCTTTGTCAAAAAAAAACGCAGCCCAGCAGGCCCATGCCCAGCGCTATCTTCTTCTTCGTCCTCGTCGATCATGTACAGAGGAAAACGAACGGAGGGACTTCCATGGCGCTCCACCTCTCTCTCCCCTCAACTCCCTTCCCCCGCACTCACTAACCCCCGGAATCGGTTCCCCTCGCCTTCCTCTACCCCTTCCCCTTCCTAGTGCGCCTTGGAGTCGCCTGTAATGGCCATTACGAGGCAGAGAAACAACCACCATTAACACATCTCGCCCCACCCAACTCTGGACCTCCCCAAGCCCTATAAAAGGCACCCCGCGAGCCCCTCTCACCCCTCGTCCGAAGCCCTCTCCTTCTGGAGCTTTTCCCCCTCCCAAACCTCGCCAATTGCTCGCCAGAGTTCGTGAATTCCGGCGACCTCTCACCGTGTGTACATGAAGCTATCTTCAACCAAAACTTGATCAAGAGGTTCACCACATCGTCCTCTACACCGTCCCGTACGCGTCCTTCGCCGAAACACACCGGAGCCGCCTTCTTCCTCGTCTCCGGCGACAAGTCCGGTGAACACCCTGTTCAATTTTTTTTCTCTTTTATCAGTATATTTTCCAATTCAGATTCTTTACCAAATCTTGTTTCTAGTATATCTTTTAGTCTATAGATCCGATTTAGTTCATTCTTTTTCCTACGGTTTCGTAGAAATATCCTCTATCCAGAGAACCTAACGAAATATATTTTTGAAAATTTTAAAATTTGAATTCAAACAGATCTGAATTCAAACTTCGTTAGGCCATAACTTTAGTTTCGTAACTCCGTTTTGGGTGATTCTTTTTGCAAATCGAAGCTTGTGACATGTACTTTCTGTTAAAACCAAAATCATTTATTTTTGTTTCTGCGAAGATTATATTCTGTACAGAAACTTTATTTTTGTCTTTTTGGAGTTTTTTTCGAAGTCTTTTTATTCGTTTTCTTTTTGGATCCTTGCTTGTATGCTTATATATGTTATTGCTTGCTTACGCTAGATCATCCGGAGTGCGAAGCTTGCTACTGCGAATCTTTAGAGTTCAACGAACGTCAGCAAGGCAAGTTCACACTTTGATCATAAATTTTCAATACCCAGTTTTTACTATGCATTAGTTTCACCCTCAAATATTGCATTAGTAGGATTGGGAACATGTGGTTATGCTATGTAGTTTATGTGGTAGGAACCTATGACCTTTTATCACCCCGGGAATATTCGTTATGTCATATATTGCTTAGCCATGCTCGTAGACGGGGATTGGTATGTGTGATACATGCAAGTTGCGAGAGATAATAATTTTTGGGACAACATAAGGTGGCAACTTTAATACACATCTGGGTGGATTGTTTGGGGCACCTGGAGAAACCAGTGCTTGCCCAAGGGGAATCCCGGAGTACCCGTGTGATTACCCTAGGTCCGCCACCCAGGCTCAAAGGGATCATAAGATATTTCATGCCTAGAAACTTCTGTGTGCAGCCACAAGCCATTATGGGCTCTGGCATAGTTGAGTAAGTTGTGTGACCTCTTTCCGTGGTAGACTAGTTGATGTAGGGGAAAGTAGGTGTACCGGTCTACCCAGGGTTTGGAGGAAATACTTCAGAAAGACTATGTCTCGATCTTCCGATCATGGAGGTGGTCGAGTCTTGTGGGGAAAAGTGCGCAAACCTCTGCAGAGTGTACAAACTAATCATGATTAGCCGTGTCCCCGGTTACGGACAACTTGAGTATCTAGAAGTGAATTATTGGTTGATCTCATCACTCTTCTTAATGAAATTATTGGGTTACTAATAACTTGGGAATTTTGGGATTGAGTTGGAGGAACCTTCTCAATAATGGCATTTTTAACTTAGTAGTAAATAAAAATTTATTCCTTTGTTGTAGGGTAAAATTGGCTTTATGCAAACATTAAACTTAGAGCCTCCACCAGCTAAATTTGCATATAGAGATAGTCTTTTCTTTATTATTATTTCTATGGTGTGACATTGCCAGCATATTCCATGTGCTGACCTACACGGCTGCAACGTCTCATGTTGCAGAGTTTTCCGACGAGGAGTAAAGGTGCGATAGGTCGTTGTTCTGCACTCAGTTTGCCGTGGAGTTGATGGACTTATTTTACTTTTGATGCTTCCGCAGTTATTTTATCCAGATGGCCTTTGGCCATATTATTGTAATAAATACTCTTTTGAGGACCTCGATGTAATAAAGTGTATGATTGAACTCTGTTATAATTCATCGAGTACTGTGTGTGTCAGCATACCGATCCAGGGATGACACTTAAGCACAGAGACTTCGATCCATTTGGGTCGGGTCGCTACAAGATGGTATCAGAGCACACACTGACTGTAGGACGTGACCACTAGGAAATGGAAAACCATAGGAAGAAAACTCTATTTTACCACTTCCTTATATATCCGTTGGTCTGTACTCTTCTCTATTCATTTCTATCTCTTCTATACTTCAATTCGATAGTTGTTGAACCCCATGACCAAGTTGCTCAGCTGATGAGACCAAGACCCATGAAGACATCATTGACGAAGAAGAAGAAGCTAGAGTTGACTTTGATTTGAGAAGATTTAGTTCAGAACACCACAACCAAATGTAGTCCAACGAATGATTGCGGTAGTATGAAGAGATCATATCTCTTGTGGATATGACCTTACCTGTAGGTTTTGCTTGTGTGGTGTGAATTGTGTGAATTGCTTGATTTGAAGTTTTATTGCTATCATAAGCATATGGGTAGTGATTTCTCTCATTAGGCCCTTATTCTATTCTAATTTCTCATCCACTCTAAACCTAACAGATGCCTCCGAGACGTGACCCGGAATTTCCGCCAGAACTTACCCAGTTGATCCAGAATCAGAATGCCCTCATGCAGCTACTCATCCAGAATCATAACCAGAACAACAACAACCCACCACCGCCACCCCCGGTCAACAACCTTACCCGTTTCCTGAGGTTGAACCCACCCGTGTTCTCTAGCAGCACGGAGCCGATCGTCGCAGATGACTGGCTTCGCAAGATCGGAAGGGAGCTGACCACCGCAGGATGTACTGACGCAGAGAAGGTGCGCTTTGCCGCACATCAACTGGATGGACCAGCAGCTTCGTGGTGGGAGAATTACACCACCACATTCCCCATAGCAAATGTGACTTGGGATCAGTTCCAGCAGGCGTTTCGTACAGCACATGTTTCAGCCGGAGCTATGAGTCTGAAGAAGCGTGAGTTCCGCAACTTACGCCAGGGTAATCGTTCTGTTGGTGATTATGTGGAGGAATTCAGCAAGTTATCCAGGTATGCTCCCGGAGACGTGGCCGATGATGCCGCTAAGCAGGAGAAATTTCTTGAGGGACTAAATGATGATCTGGGACTTCAGTTGACTGTGGCTACCTTTAACAATTATCAAGAGTTGGTTGACAAGGCTCTCATTCTGGAAGGCAAGCAACAGCAGGTGGAAAACCGCAAGAGGAAGTACGGACAGGGAAAGTACAACTCTGGAGTTCAGCAGCAGCCCCGCTATACCCCGTACTCGGGAAATAATGGATCAGGATCTGGCAAGTATGGTGGACACACTCACCATAACCATGGAGGACATTCACATCATGGAGGGAATGGACACAACCATAATGGCCATAGGAATGGCAATGGAAACGGAGGAAACAACAATCAGCATCACTCCAACCCCGCTACACCGACAAAGAAGGATCTGAGCCACATTACCTGTTTCAAGTGCGGGAAGACCGGACACTACGCCACCGAATGTCCCGAGGCGAAGAACGGGAATGGCAATGGAAGCTCTGGAAAGAAGCCAAATCCTTTTACCAGAGGTCAGGTGAACCATGTCAATGTGGAGGAAGTTTATGACCAGCCTGACGCCGTTGTTGGTAAGTTCTTGATTAATTCATTTACAGCCCTTGTTCTTTTTGACACTGGTGCATCGCATTCATTCATATCAAGGGGGTTTGTGGATAAGTTTAAGTTGCCGACCGTAGCCCTTAAAACACCAATGTTAGTGAGTTCCCCGGGAGCAGAGAACATGGCTAGTCGGGGATGTTTTCAATTGCCGTTGACCATAGGGAGACACGTTTTTCCCACAGACCTCATCATCCTAGAATCACAAGGATTGGACGTAATTCTAGGCATGGACTGGTTATCCAAGTATGAAGGGAATATTGATTGTGCTAGTAAGTCGATTCTTCTCACCACCCCAGAGGGGAGACGGATTAAGTATGTGTCGAGGCATACGCCAAGGAGGACTCAAGTGATTTCTCTTTCGGGAGTTGTTCAAGATGAAGTACCAGTTGTGAAGGATTATCCCGATGTTTTTCCGGAGGAACTACCAGGCATGCCACCGGATCGGGACATAGAGTTTTTGATTGAATTGTTACCAGGCACCGGACCAATATCCAAGAGACCGTACCGGATGCCCGCAAATGACCTGGAGGAAATTAAGAAGCAGATTAAGGAATTATTGGAGAAAGGTTATATTCGACCGAGTTCATCACCTTGGGGAGCCCCAGTGCTTCTAGTTGAGAAGAAGGATGGATCCTTGAGAATGGTTGTGGATTACCGTGCGTTGAATGAGGTGACGATCAAGAACAAGTACCCTCTGCCGATGATTAATGATTTGTTTGACCAGCTACAAGGAGCAAAAGTTTTCTCAAAAATCGATCTTCGATCTGGATATCACCAGCTGAAGATTCGAGAACAGGATATACCCAAGACAGCCTTTACCACGAGATATGGGCTTTATGAGTATACAGTCATGTCTTTTGGTTTGACTAATGCCCCTGCCTATTTTATGAATATGATGAATAAGGTATTCATGGAGTTCTTGGATAAGTTTGTTGTGGTATTCATTGATGATATATTGATTTACTCAAAGAATGAAGAAGAACACAAGGAACATTTGCGCTTGGTTCTTGAGAAGCTCAGGGAACATCAGTTATATGCAAAGTTCAGCAAGTGTGAATTCTGGTTGAAGGAAGTTGGATTTCTCGGACATGTTATATCAGGGGAAGGAATAGCAGTGGATCCTTCGAAAGTTGAAGCCGTCACCGAATGGAAGGCACCCACCTCAGTCGGAGAGATTCGCAGTTTCCTTGGACTCGCAGGATATTATCGGAGGTTTATTGAGAATTTCTCCAAGATCGCAAAGCCCATGACAGAGTTATTGAAGAAAGACACCAAATTTAATTGGACCGAGGAATGTGAGGCCAGTTTTCAGGAGTTGAAGAAACGTTTGGTCACAGCCCCAGTACTAATTCTTCCGAATATACGCAAGGATTTTCAGGTATATTGCGACGCTTCTCGTCAGGGACTTGGAGGTGTTCTTATGCAAGAAGGAAGAGTTGTTTCATATGCCTCACGACAGCTTCGACCCCATGAGCGGAATTATGCCACGCATGATTTGGAGTTAGCAGCCGTAGTGCATGCGCTCAAGACCTGGAGGCATTTTCTTATTGGAAATCATTGTGATGTTTACACGGATCACAAGAGTTTGAAATACATCTTCACGCAGAAGGAGTTGAACCTCAGGCAGAGAAGATGGTTGGAGCTCATAAAAGATTATGACATGAAATTGCACTATCACCCAGGAAAGGCAAATGTTGTGGCAGATGCATTGAGCCGCAAGAGTTATGTCAATACCCTCACAGCAGGAGGATTACCTCAAGAGTTAATTGATGATCTCAGAGATCTCCGATTGGAGATAGTACCACGAGGTTTTGTTACCGCAATGGAAATTCAATCCACCTTGCTGGGAAAGATTCGAGAAGCCCAGAAGTTAGACAAATGTATTGCAGAAATAAAGGAAAGGATGAACCAAGGAAAGGCAGAAGGATTTCGTGAGGATGAACACGGAACCATATGGTTTGAGCAGCGTATTTATGTGCCAAATGACACAGAGATCAGGAAGTTGATTCTTCAGGAGGCTCATGATTTCGCCTTACTCGATACACCCAGGAAACACCAAGATGTATTTGGACTTGAAGGAAAGTTTCTGGTGGACAGGTATGAAAAAGGATATTGCCGAGTATGTCGCAGTATGTGATGTATGTCAAAGGTTTAAGGCAGAGCACCAGAAACCAGCAGGATTACTTCAGCCTTTGCCGATACCGGATTGGAAGTGGGATAAGCTTGGCATGGACTTCATTACAGGATTACCCACGACCCGATCAGGCTATGATTCTATTTGGGTAGTAGTTGATCGCTTGACCAAGGTAGCTCACTTCATCCCCGTGAAAACCACATATACAAGTGCTAAGTTGGCCAAGATATATATGACCAGGATCGTATGTCTGCATGGAGTTCCAAGGACCATCGTATCAGATAGAGGAACACAATTTACCTCAAAGTTTTGGCATCAGTTACACGAAACTTTGGGTACCAGGCTAGAGTTCAGTACAACCTTTCATCCGCAGACAGATGGGCAGACCGAGAGAGTCAATCAGATTCTGGAGGACATGTTGAGAGCTTGTGCGCTAGATTATGGATCTAGTTGGGATGATAATTTGCCATACGCAGAATTCTCATATAACAACAGCTATCAAGCTAGTTTGAAGATGGCCCCTTTCGAAGCTTTGTACGGAAGGAGGTGCAGGACACCATTAATGTGGGATGAAGTTGGAGACCGTAAATTTTTCGGACCAGATTTAATTAAAGATTCAGAGGAGAAAGTCAAGTTGATCCGTGACAGACTTAAGATAGCCCAATCCAGACAAAAGAGTTATGCCGATACTAAACGCAAGGAAGTAACTTATGAAGTCGGAGATAGAGCATATCTTCGTGTGTCTCCACTTCGAGGAGTTAAACGGTTTGGAGTTAAAGGCAAACTAGCACCACGATTTGTGGGGCCATGCAGAATTTTGGAACGCATGGGTGAAGTTGCCTACAAGTTGGAATTACCCGAAGCCTTGTCAGGAGTTCATGATGTGTTTCACGTTTCCCAGTTGAAGAAGTGCCATGCGGAGATGGCCGATATTCCTTTGAGAGATACAGTGCCACTGGAGGCCATACAGTTGGATAGTGATCTGACCTATGAGGAGAAGCCCGTCAAGATTCTCGAAACAACAAGCAGGGTTACCCGCAGCAAGGTCATCAAGTTTTGCAAGGTTCAGTGGAGTCATCATACTGAGGAAGAAGCCACCTGGGAACGCGAAGAAGATCTTCGACAAGATCACCCACACCTTTTTGCTAGCCAACCCAAATCTCGAGGGCGAGATTCATCTTAAGTGGGGTAGGTTTGTAACATCCCAAATTTTCAATTTGGATGTTTATAAATAGATCATTCATATGCATCCATGATTTATGCATTTTTGCCCCATTTGTATTATTTGATTCTGATCCAAGGAACTTTGAGCAACTCAAGGACCAAAAGAGAGAGTTGGAAGTTTCCCTAAAACCCACTTTTGAAATTTCAAAATTTGGAAATTGGATCAAACTTGGTTCCATAAAAAAGATCATTTCCATTATTCCAAAAATAAAGAGAGAAGATAAAATGACTTCTTCAAAATCAGAAGGAAAATATTGGAATTTGAATTTGGAACCAAAATATATTTGTTGGGTTTTATTTGCAATTTATTTTACTAGTTTAACAAAAATGTTTTTTTTATTTGCATTATAGGCAGGATAAATGTTCACAAGGTCATATATAAGACCATATTATTATGTGAACATTTTTCTTCAGATCTAAATAATAATTCTGAGAGGAGCGAACATGACACTCCAAAAAGTCAGAAGAAAACAATGCCGAAAGTTTTGAATTCAAATTTGACTTTCGTTTGAATTTTTTTTAGAAAAATGTTTTTTATAATTTTTTTATTTAGCCTCTGAAAAATAGTTCATCATGTAGGATTTATTTTTCTGAATTTTCTGATATATATATGTCCTATATTAAAATATTTTTATTTTCTATCTATATTTTTTTCTCTTTGTCAAAAAAAAAAACGCAGCCCAGCAGGCCCATGCCCAGCGCTATCTTCTTCTTCGTCCTCGTCGATCATGTACAGAGGAAAACGAACGGAGGGACTTCCATGGCGCTCCACCTCTCTCTCCCCTCAACTCCCTTCCCCCGCACTCACTAACCCCCGGAATCGGTTCCCCTCGCCTTCCTCTACCCCTTCCCCTTCCTAGTGCGCCTTGGAGTCGCCTGTAATGGCCATTACGAGGCAGAGAAACAGCCACCATTAACACATCTCGCCCCACCCAACTCTGGACCTCCCCAAGCCCTATAAAAGGCACCCCGCGAGCCCCTCTCACCCCTCGTCCGAAGCCCTATCCTTCTGGAGCTTTTCCCCCTCCCAAACCTCGCCAATTGCTCGCCAGAGTTCGTGAATTCCGGCGACCTCTCACCGTGTGTACATGAAGCTATCTTCAACCAAAACTTGATCAAGAGGTTCACCACATCGTCCTCTACACCGTCCCGTACGCGTCCTTCGCCGAAACACACCGGAGCCACCTTCTTCCTCGTCTCCGGCGACAAGTCCGGTGAACACCCTGTTCAATTTTTTTTCTCTTTTATCAGTATATTTTCCAATTCAGATTCTTTACCAAATCTTGTTTCTAGTATATCTTTTAGTCTATAGATCCGATTTAGTTGATTCTTTTTCCTACGGTTTCGTAGAAATATCCTCTATCCAGAGAACCTAACGAAATATATTTTTGAAAAATTTAAAATTTGAATTCAAACAGATCTAAATTCAAACTTCGTTAGGCCATAACTTGAGTTTCGTAACTCCGTTTTGGGTGATTCTTTTTGCAAATCGAAGCTTGTGACATGTACTTTCTGTTAAAACCAAAATCATTTATTTTTGTTGCTGCGAAAATTATATTATGTACATAAACTTTATTTTTGTCTTTTTGGAGTTTTTTTCGAAGTCTTTTTATTCGTTTTCTTTTTGGATCCTTGCTTGTATGCTTATATATGTTATTGCTTGCTTACGCTAGATCATCCTGTCGGTGTACTAAGGTAGGGGTACCTCAGTACCCCAACTTGTGCACGGGCAGTTGTAGCTTCCCGCGGCAGGGTTTACCGCGTGCTCGCCGGAGACCTTCCTGCTCCCTATCAAACCATTCAAAAACAAAGTATACAAGGAAGAAGACCGAGACCCCGGCAAGAGGAGCTTGCCGGGAAGGCCGTACCAGGCTCAAGACTACCTCACTAGCATAAGGCCCTGGCAAGAGGAGCTTGCTAGGAAGACTAGAAGACAACGCCTCGGCGCTATATGCGCCCCGGCAAGGGCCCGGAGAGCGGCAAGCTCCCGGACCCGGCAAGATCAAGGCCCCGGCAAGGTGCTTGCCGGGAAGGCTGCGCTGTGTGCCCGCGCTCCAGCTCATCGGCCCACGCGTCGTCCTGGGGCCTATCCAGGGACGCGTGGCGGGTGGCTGTGCAGCCTGGGGGACACGGTGGCACTCCACGGTGGTGGATCCATCGCCGTGGCAGACGGAGACGCTAAAGCGGGAGCTTTTGGGGTCGACGGCGACGGGCATTGAATGCCTTTGTCCCCCACTGTCAAAGTAGGTATAGACCACTGTTCTGCACTGTGGCTCCACTGTTCCCGCACTGTTACAACTACCACCTCTTTTACGTTTTTACCCCTTTCTCCTACGTTGACACCTGTCGGTGACCCCTTACACTATAAAAGGAGGCCCATGCACAACGTGGAGGGGGTTCGGAACCTAGATCACTCTCACGCTCGGTGTAGCTGCTTCTTCAAGCTCCCGAACACTCGAACTCAATACACAACTAAGCAGGAGTAGGGTTTTACGCGTCTACCGCGGCCCGAACCTGGGTAAAACTGCCCGCGTGCTCGCTACGATCTGCTCTTTGTGCTCCCTCCGCCCTCGTACCGCACAGACAAGGGGCTCCGGTCCCATAGGTGTACTTGCCGGAAGGTTCTATATCTTCTTGGGCCGACCTTTGCCACCAGTTTGTTGGCGCCTTCACCGGCGGCCACAAACCTCACGGCCAGGAGAGCGATCTCCACATTCTGGCCCAGAAGGAAGGCGAAACGCTGCGCAAGTACATCCAACGCTTCAGTCGTGTGCAGCACAACATCCCTGATGTCCACCCTGCCGCGGTTATCAGCGCGTTCCATCAGAACGTGCGTAACCGCCGCATGCGTGAAGAGATGGCGATGACGAAGATTCGGGATGTCAGCGAGCTCTATGCTCTGGCTGACAAGTGCGCACGCGCGGAAGAGGGGAGGAGACTCCCCGGGGAGGATGCTGGCGCAGGGGGAAGCGACAGCGACGACGCCGCCCCGGCAAAGAAGAGCCGGTGGCGGAATAACAGAAGAAAGGGCAAGAAAGAGGTGCTTGCCGTCGAGAAGTCCGGCAAGGAGGCCCCCGCCAAGCAATCGCAGGCTGGCGGCTCCGGCAAGGAGCCTGCCCCTGCAGCGGCGGCCGACAAGCCGGGAAGCTCCAACAAGCAATACTGTAAGATCCACCGCACCAAGGGTCACGACCTCTCCAACTGCAAGCGCGTCGAGTATCTCGTCGAGCAGCAGAAAGCTGAGTATGAGAGGCGCGACAAGGAGAAGGCCCAAGGTGGCGGGGAGGAGACAAGCAAGAAGCGGCCGTTCAACGGCCGGGGAGGACGCCGCGGCAAGGCCAAGCAGCGGCAAGGAGATCGACCTCCCCGGGGCCGCGACAAGGACGAAGAGGACGACGACGAAGACATGGAGGACGAGGAGAACAGCGAGCAGGAGTTCCAGAAGGCCACGGAGGTCCTGTGCGTCGACGGTGGCGCCTCTCTGCACACCTCCCACCGCCAACTCAAGCAGTGGGTGCGTGAGGTGAATGCGGCGGAGCCGCCCGTGGAGTCGCGCAGGCTCCTCAAATGGTCCAGCACGCCCATCGTTTTTGATCTTGAGGATCACCCTGACCGCACCACTGCGGTCGGGTGCTTGCCGATGCTGGTTTCTCCCACCATCCGCAACCTCAAGGTCACCAAAATGTTGGTTGACGGCGGGGCCGGGCTGAACTTGATCTCCTCTGCTGTGATCAAGAAACTCCAGATTCCAGATGGTGAGCTCGAAGAGACCGGTTCATTCCAAGGAATCAACCCGGGAAGGAGCAAGCCCAAGGGAAAGATCACTCTGCCGGTGACCTTTGGCGGGGAGCTCAACTTCAGAACTGAGCGCATCACTTTTGACGTCGCCGATATTCCGTTGCCCTACAATGGAATACTCGGCCGTCCTGCCCTCGCCAAGTTCATGGCAGCTTCCCATTATGCCTACAACGTATTGAAGATGCCGGGGCCGATAAGCATCATCACTGTCCACGGCGACAAGAAAGATGCGCTTGTCTGCGCCGACAAGATCTACCGGGATGCGGCAGCTGCGGCCGAGAAGGATACTCTTGCCGCTGAAGCTCCCGGGGGGAAGAAGACGAAGACCAAGTCCGGCAAGTGCTCTGGGACCCACTCCGGCAACCGCACCTCTTCGGAGTGCTGCGCTGCCGTCGAGGACGTTCCATCGAGCTCCACCGGCAAGAGTAAGAAAGGAATGGCTGCTCCTCCGGCAACCAAGAAAGTGTCCGCCAAGGAGGACGGCACTGGTGGTACCTTCACCATCAGTGCCACCCTTGACAGCAAATAGGAAAGCGCGCTCGTTGCCTTCCTGCGGGCGAATGTCGATGTGTTTGCCTGGCAACCATCTGACATCCCCGGTGTTCCCAGGAAGGTGATTGAGCACAAGCTTGCTGTCTGTCCTCATGCGCGGCCCATCAAGCAGAAAGTGAGGAAGCAAGCCGTGGAGCGCCAAGAGTTCATCAACGAAGAAATCAAGAAGCTAGAAGCAGCAGGCCTAGTTAGAGGTGTGATCCATCCGACGTGGTTGGCGAATCCAGACGTCGTGCGCAAGGCCAATGGGAAATGGAGACTGTGTATAGACTTCACCGATGTGAATAAAGCATGTCCCAAGGATCCATTCCCTTTGCCGCGCATTGACCAGATCGTTGACTCCACTGCCGGATGTGAGCTACTCTGTTTTCTTGATGCATACTCAGGCTATCACCAGATTTTCATGGCCAAAGAGGATGAAGAGAAGACTGCATTTATCACTCCATGTGGCACTTATTGCTTTATTCGCATGCCATTTGGATTGAAAAATGCAGGCTCAACCTTTGCAAGGGTAGTATACACTGCTTTTGAGCCACAGATCCACAGAAATGTAGAAGCTTACATGGATGACATCGTGGTGAAGAGCAAGAGCAAGGAAAGCCTGATCCAAGATTTGGAGGAGACGTTTCAGAACCTGCGCAGGATACAGCTTAAGTTGAACCCCGAGAAGTGCGTCTTTGGAGTCCCCTCCGGCAAGCTTCTCGGGTTCTTTGTATCACAGAGGGGGATTGAAGCCAACCCCGACAAGATTAAAGCCATTGAGCAGATAGAGGCCCCAAAGCGCGTCAAGGATGTCAGGAGACTTGCAGGCTGTGTGGCTGCCCTCAGTAGGTTCATTTCAAAGTCTGCAGAACGCGCCCTACCTTTCTTCAAAATCTTGAAGAAGGCAGGTCCCATGAAGTGGACTCCGGAAGCGGAGGCGGCGCTGCAGGATTTGAAACGGTACCTGTCCTCTACTCCAATACTTGTCGCACCTAGACCACAGGAAAAGTTGTTGCTATACTTAGCGGCAACCAACCAGGTGGTTAGTGCTGCGTTAGTAGCGGAGAGGGAGTCCGACGAGGAGTCAGCACCACCGGCAAGCGAAGCCAGCGACAAGCAGGGGGCTGCTCCGGCAAGCTCTGGCCCCGACAAGGATGGCTCTGCGCAGGAACAAGGAGAGGTGCGGAAGAAGATGGTGCAGCGCCCAGTGTATTTTGTAAGTTCCCTTCTCCAGGGGGCTAGATCAAGATACTCTGGTGTGCAAAAATTGCTTTTCGGCCTCCTCATGGCCTCGAGAAAGCTGCGCCATTACTTCCAAGCCCATGAGATAACAGTGGTCACTCGCTTTCCGCTGAAGAGGATATTGCACAACCCCGAAGCGACAGGCAGGATCGTTGAGTGGGCACTGGAGCTGTCGAGCTTTGGACTCAAATTTGAAAGTACTTCAACTATACAGAGCCGAGCCTTGGCAGAATTCATAGCTGAGTGGACCCCAACGCCCGATGAAGAAGTTCAAGAAACAAGTACACCCGTACAAGAAGCGACAAGTGAATGGATAATGTATTTTGACGGTGCCTTCTCGCTGCAAGGCGCCGGTGCTGGCGTGGTTCTCATCGCGCCCACCGGAGAGCACCTCAAATATGTTATCCAGATGCACTTTCCCAGGGAGCAAGCGACAAACAACACCGCAGAATATGAAGGCTTGCTTGCCGGCCTCAGGATTGCGGCCGAACTTGGGATCAGGAAGCTGATTGTGCGGGGAGATTCTCAGTTGGTGGTCCGGCAAGTTAACAAGAGCTATCAGAGCCCTTTGATGGAAGCTTATGTCGATGAAGTGAGGAAGCTTGAGGAGCACTTTGAAGGTCTGCAGATGGAGCACGTCCCAAGAGCTCAAAATGAGATTGCAGATGGCCTTTCAAAGTGTGCTTCGATGAAGTTACCTGTGGAACCAGGGACCTTCTTGCTCAAGCTGACTCAACCATCCGTTACACCATCAACTGGGCAGTCCAAGAAGAGAAAGTCGGTCTCCGGCGACTACTTGCCGGCGGATCTTCCGGAAACCGCCGCCAAGGTCCCCAAGATCAACAACCACAACGCTGAGGAACAGTTTGCTCCTGCAGATCCCCGGGTCTGTACAGTTGAAGCAAGCGTTCCCGACGAGCCTCGCCCCGGCGAGCTTGCCGGGGGACCGTCAGCTCCGGCAGAACCAGAGGTCCTTGCCGTGGAAGCTGAGGTTCCCGCAGCGGCCCTCGAGCCTTTAGTCCTTGCCGCTGAGCCCCGGGCTCCGGCATGGGCACAGCAAATCGTCCGTTTTCTTCAAACTGGAGAACTTCCCGACGACCCAGAAGAAATAGAGAAGATAACCAGGCAGTCAAGTATGTACCAGTTCGTGGATAACGAGCTGTACAGAAGAAGACTCAATGGTGTCAGGTTGAAATGCATCTCCAGGGAAGATGGGCAGAAGCTGTTGGCGGAAATACACGGAGGTATATGCGGCCACCACATTAGCGCAAGGGCGCTTGCCGGGAAAGCTTTCCGGCAAGGGTTCTTTTGGCAAGAAGCCCTCCAAGATGCAACTGCACTAGTAACCAAGTGTGAAGCGTGCGAGTTCCATGCAAAGCAGATTCATCAGCCAGCTCAAGCTCTCCAAACAATCCCTTTGTCCTGGCCCTTCTCGGTCTGGGGGCTCGATATCCTCGGCCCCTTCCCCCGAGCCGTCGGGGGCTTTGAGTACTTGTATGTTGCAATCGACAAGTTCACAAAGTGGCCAGAAGTGGAGCCGGTGAGAAAGGTGACAGCACAGTCAGCAGTCAGGTTCTTCAGGTCGATTGTTTGCCGTTTCGGGATCCCTAACAGGATCATCACCGACAACGGTACGCAATTCACTAGTCGCACCTTCATGCAGTACGTCCAAGACCTTGGCGCCAAGGTCTGTTTCGCTTCTGTTGCTCACCCGAGGAGCAACGGTCAAGCGGAGAGGGCCAATGCTGAAGTGCTGCGCGGACTCAAGACAAGGACCTTTGACAGGCTGCGCAAGTGCGGAAGAAATTGGATAGAGGAGCTACCGGCGGCTCTTTGGTCAATCAGAACGACACCAAGTCGAGCCACCGGACAGACACCCTTTGCCCTAGTCTATGGGGCAGAGGCAGTTCTCCCCACGAAACTCGTATACGGATCTCCTTGAGTGCTCGCTTATGATGAGCTCGAGCAAGAGCAACTGCGGCAAGATGACGCGTTGCTCCTCGAGGAGGGACGTCTCCAGGCTGCTGTACGAGCTGCTCGATACCAGCAGGCTTTGCGCCGCTACCATAGCCGCAAAGTCAAGGCCAGGAGTCTCGAGGAAGGCGACCTTGTTCTTCGGCGTGTTCAGTCCGCCAAGAATTCCAACAAGTTGACGCCGAAGTGGGAAGGCCCTTATCGGGTGAGACAAGTTACGAGGCCCGGCGCTGTCCGCCTCGAGACCGAAGAAGGCTTACCGGTGAGCAACTCCTGGAACATAGAGCATCTTCGCAAGTTTCACCCCTAAGGCGCGGTTGCTGTGATCCGCTCCGGCAACCACCTTTTGTACAAGCTTTGCCGCTGTTGCATGTAACCCTTTGTACAAAGCCGGGCGCAGACCCCGTGCATCAGTAAAGTTCTCGTGTTTTTCGCACCGATTGCCTTTTGCATGCTTTTCTTTGCTGTTTGCATGTTCTGTTTGGCATTTGGTGCAACACTCAAGTATACGGTAAGCATTAGTACGCCGAAAGGCCATATACTTGTTTCCCTCTACCTTTTCTTTCCTCTTAAGCAGAAGGAACGTTCCTCGCGCACAAGTTTGCCGGGGGGGAAGGAGGTGGAGGAGGAACCAAGTGCTGTTCAAGAAAGAGAAGCCTTACCGGAAAGCAAGCGATATATGAAAGCTAAGTTGTTAGAATTTGACCAGTTCAAATTTTAAATTTTAGTTGTCTTCCTTGAACAATCACACTTTGTATGGAAAACTTGTGCGCGGAGGAACCTACCCGTAGCTTGCCGCACCCTTATCTTGTTTTCGAGTTCGCTCAACGATTTAAGTGAGCTGCGACAAGTGTCGCGCCCTTGTTTCGTTTCCGAGTACGCTCAACAAGCTAAGTGCGTTGCGACTAGCCGCGGCGAGGTTGCTTGCCGGTAAGACCTTGGCCAGCAGGATGCTCAGAGTCCAGCACTCAGCGCTCGCGGCAAGGTCCCTTGCCGGCAAGCTCCCCGGGAGCGTAGGGTGAAAAACATACAAAGTCAAGGATTAAGACAAGGAAGATAACATTGCACTGATTGATCAAAATAAGGTAAATATCTTACAAAGGATAACTTGTCGCGATGGACTAATGAGTTCATGACATAATGTGCAGCAACAAAAAGATAAAGATAACGGAGCCCTAATCTACGCGGTCGCCCTCCTTCCTGCCGAGCTTAGCCACCTTGGCGATGATGTGGGCGACCTGCTCCTTCAGGGCCTCCGTGTCCGCATCAGCCGGCAAGCTGCGAAGAACGTTGGTGAGATTGATCCCCGGGTTGCGGTACACGATATTCGTCAGCACCCGCTCCAGAGTTCCCGCGCAGAGCAGGCGCGACTCCTTGGCCAGCTGCGCGGGGATTTGGTTCCGGAGACCTGCAAGGGCCGGCGCGATCCCTCTGAAGAAGAGGCTGAGCTTGGCGCTGTGCGGGAGATCCGGATCCGGCGAGTAGATGAGATGTTCAACCTTCAGCGCCAGCAGCTCCTGGTCAATGTTGGACGCAGAGGATACCAGGTCTTCGGTCCATACCTCAATGGTCTGGCGGAAGAGCTCGGATGCTTTGTTGACGCTGTCCACCAAGGTTCGCTCCTTACGGAGCTCCTCCTTCAGCTTAGTCTCCTGAGCTCGGGCAGCGTCGAGCGAATCCTTCAGAGTAGTGACCTTCAGCTCCAAGTCCTCGATGGAGTCCTTGGCGGCCTTCAACTCGTCGCCCCTCTTAGAGAGGCTCACCTGGAGCTCTGAATTTGTGTGGGCGTCCTTCTCGCGCTCCGTGATGAGCGCGGCAACCTTCTCCGCGCTCACCTTCAGCGCCTTCTCCAGCTGTACGACCTTGGCGGCGAGCTCCTTCTTGGCGTTTTCCACGGCAACCGCGGCGGCTTTCGCCTCCTTCAATTCCCCGCCAAGGGCCGTCTCGCGAGCGGCAAGGTCCTCCTCATGGGAGTCGAGCTCAACCTTCCGCTGCGCGAGCTCTCCTTCTCGCCGGGACAGCTCCACCCCGGCGAGCCGCTGCTGTTCCTCAGCTTCGGCCTTCTCCAGTACCCATTCCTGGTACTCGCCGGCGAGACGCTCGCGCTCCTCCGCCACCTCGCGGAGGGCCGCCTGGTTGGCGGCGCTGAGCTCTGCCGCGCGCTTCTCCATCTCCGCGGCGGCCTTGGCGGCAAGGGCTTCCCGGGAGGCGAGCTTCGCCTGCCTGGCCCGGTAAAGGGCCAGGAGCTGGTGGAGCAGCTTCTCCTCCTCGGGCCCCTCACTCCCGCCGGGCGCCTCGACGATCTTCAGGCCCGCGGAGGCGAGGACTTCTCCATCAAATGCCTCGCCCTCCGCGGGAGCTCGCGATGAAGACCCCCACGGCATCTGGATGAAGACGCCGTTGGGGGCCTCAAGGTAGTACCCCTGCTCCTTGCTGGCGGAGGGGTTGGCGGCCGGTGCAGCATCCGATGCTCCCGCCGCCTCCGGGTCGGCGGTGCGGTCGCCGTCCCCCTCCCCGGCCGCTGCGTCGGCAGCCGGAGCGGTCTCCTGCACGGCCGGCTCGGCGGCCTCGGCCATCTCCTCGGTGGCAGGGGCGCCACCGCCGCCGCCCTCCGCGCCCTCCTCCGCATCGATGTTGATGACCACCGTCTCCATCGGCTCGGGAGGAGGAGGAGGATCTAAGAAAAAGAAGAAAAAGAAGTTCAAGATTCAAGCAAAGATCCAAAAAGAGGCAAGGCCAAGAAGACAAACTACAGAACATACCTTGGCGGACGACCTCAGCGGCGGGCTCCCTCGCCGGGGAGCTCGGCCTTGGCGGAGTGACCGCCCTCGCCGGGCTGCTCGCCCTTGGCGGGGTACTCTGCCTTGGCGGAGTACCCGCCCTTGGCGGAGCACTCTCCCTTGCCGGAGAGTTCTGCCTTGGCGGGGACGGCGGGGCCTGCGGCTCCTCGACGACGGTCTCCGGGCGCTCTTCCCGCTGTGGCTCCACCTCTGCACAAATCAAGATAAGAAACGTCAAGATGATGAAAGAAGACAAAATCCTCAGGCGTACCCCGACAAGCGAAAGAATAAACCCCAGACTTACGCTGGGGGCTGCGCTGGGGGCTGCTCCTCGGAGCAGCGCTCGGGTCCGGCAGGCTCGGCTCCGGCGCGCCTCCTGTCGCCGCGGCGGCTGGGTCTTCCGCGGCCTCGACCACAGGCGCCTTGGCCTTCTTCGCCGCGCGCTGAGTCAAGGTCCTGAAATCAAAGCAATGAACAGAGTCAGCATCAACAGAAATCAAGACAAAACTCGAGAAGGCGTAAGGTCCTGGATCCTTACTCCTGGTCCTCCTCGTCGTCCTCGCTCAGGGCGGAGAAGTCGTACTCCACCGTGGGCGCGTCGGCGCGAGGAGCGGAAGACGAAGATTCCCTCGCACGCTTGGTGTTCACCGGGGCTGGGGGCTGCGAAGACCCAGACCCTGTGGTGGCCGGCGCCCGAGGAGCGGGCGGAGCCGCTGCTCCGCTCCGAGAAGACCCCTGTCGGCTCGGCGCCGGCCTGCGAGGCGCCTCCGTCGTGGCCCGCGCGCGGGCCGCCTCTGCTGCGGCTGGTACGCGCGGTCGCCCTTGGCGCGGCTTGGCTCCCCCGGGGAGCTGCCCGGCGAGCTGGTTGCTGCCGGGGCGCCTGCGCCCTCTCCCCCGTCGCCGTCTTGCGGAGACGCTTCGGTGGAGACTGCCTTGGGCTTGCCGGGGGCGGGGAGCTCTCCGACGAGGAGAGGTCGTCGGCGTAGAGCTCCGTGGATCCGCCGGAGTCCTCGGCCTCCTCCTCCTCCTCTTCCCCGGCCGGCTCGCTGGGCCCAGCGCCCTGCGCTGCGGCCTCTTTTCCCTTGCCGCCTCCGCTTCCTCCGGCGCCTCCGCTCCTCGCGGCGCCTCTGTTCCCTCCGGCGGCACCCTCCATTGCCGCGGCCTCGGCCACGATCCCGTGGATCCCGGAGTGCCTCAGCGAGGGGACCCCGGCGAGCGCGTCGGGAGGGAGCTGCAGCAGTCTGCGGATCTCCGCCTCCTCCGCCTGGCTGGTCGCATCCGCAGCCTCCGCCTCAGCAGGCGTGTACCCGAAGTCTCCTGCCGCTGCGGCTGCAGCGGCCTCTTCAGCCCGAGAAGCCATATAGGCGATCTCCTGGTCGGTGGTGTCCCGCGTGTGCTCCTTGATGTCGCTCTTGTTCTTCGCCACCTCCACGAGGTTGTCATAGAAGTTGAGGACGTCAATGGGCTTGGGCGCAATCCACGTGCGGTCCACGCCGTGCGAGTCGCACGCGGGCATCATGGCGAGGATACGGTCCCGGACGATGTTGTTGCAGAGCGGCACCACTCCCCGGGGAGCTCGGAACCACTCAGGGTGTGCCGGGTCATACTTGAAGAGTTCCCGGACCATCCCCCTCAGCTCGAGCGTCGTGAAATTGAAGTTGAGCCCGGGGCGCAGCCTCATTATGTCCGCCGGGCCGCCGTACTCCCAGGCCGGCCTCTTCCTGTCTTGGAGAGGGGCGATGCGGCGGCGAAGGAAGTCTGCGCCCACCTCAGCAACAGACAGCTGAGCCACCCGAAGACGAAGAATACGGACGAGGGCGATGTCGAGCTTGATGTCGTCCGAGTCTAACTCGCTCCAGTCCCTGCCGCGCACGATGGGCGTTGTGCGCGGCGCGGTGAAAGCTTGCGGCTGGTCTTCGACGACCCAGCACCACTCCGCACGCCACTCCTCCCACTTGCCGCGGAGCTCCCCCGGCAAGTAGGATCCCTTCTTGTTCAGACGAAAGACCCAGGAAATTCCTCCGGAGAGGGGGGCGTCGGCCTCTGCTCTAGGAGTGAAAAAGTGCCTAAAGAGCGCTACATTGGGCTGTACCCCTATGAAGTTTTCGCACATGTGTGCGAAAACCGCCATGGTGAGAATGGCGTTGGGGGTGAAGTCAAGGAGGTGGAGGCCGTAGGTGTGCATGACATCACAGAAGAAATTCGAGAAAGGAGGACACAGACCGCAGTGAAAGAAGGCTGCGAAGAAGTAGTACCCGCCGGGGTAGCTGTCCTTGGCGGCGGCCGGATATGCTCGCGTACGGGGATGCGCCTTGGTTTCCTTGGCCCAGAACAAGTAGTACTTGTTCCAGAGCTCCCGCGCGCCGAGCCTCGGCGGGAAGACGAGATGCTGCTTCCGGTACGCGGCGAGCTTCGCCGCTTGCTCCGACTTCTCCCTCTTGGACTTCTCCGCCTTCGCCTTGTCGGTCTTTGGGGCCATGGCGGACGCGGCGGAAGGAGGGGGACGAAGAGTTCGGCGGCGGCGGAGGTGTGGAGGCAGAGCGCAAGAGAGATCTCTGGAGGAAGGAGACGATGCAATGAAAGCGCAGGGAGGGGAACCGCGCCTGCTTCCTCTGCTTTTATGGGGGAGTGGGGGGCGTTTCGCCCTTTCCATTAAGAGATCGTGGGCACGTCCCATCCCACGACGCCGCAATCGACGCGTGCCGTTACGGGGGGATGCGGCGGATACGGAAGTGGATTCGGCGCGCCGCGGGCCGCGGGTGCCAGTGCACTGTTTTGGGCCTGGCCCAACAGCGCTCGGCACCGTGTGTGGCCCAGGCCCGGGGGCTCCTGTCGGTGTACTAAGGTAGGGGTACCTCAGTACCCCAACTTGTGCACGGGCAGTTGCAGCTTCCCGCGGCAGGGTTTACCGCGTGCTCGCCGGAGACCTTCCTGCTCCCTATCAAACCATTCAAAAACAAAGTATACAAGGAAGAAGATCGAGACCCCGGCAAGAGGAGCTTGCCGGGAAGGCCGTACCAGGCTCAAGACTACCTCACTAGCATAAGGCCCTGGCAAGAGGAGCTTGCCAGGAAGACTAGAAGACAACGCCTCGGCGCTATATGCGCCCCGGCAAGGGCCCGGAGAGCGGCAAGCTCCCGGACCCGGCAAGATCAAGGCCCCGGCAAGGTGCTTGCCGGGAAGGCTGCGCTGTGTGCCCGCGCTCCAGCTCATCGGCCCACGCGTCGTCCTGGGGCCTATCCAGGGACGCGTGGCGGGTGGCTGTGCAGCCTGGGGGACACGGTGGCACTCCACGGTGGTGGATCCATCGCCGTGGCAGACGGAGACGCTAAAGCGGGAGCTTTTGGGGTCGACGGCGACGGGCATTGAATGCCTTTGTCCCCCACTGTCAAAGTAGGTATAGACCACTGTTCTGCACTGTGGCTCCACTGTTCCCGCACTGTTACAACTACCACCTCTTTTACGTTTTTACCCCTTTCTCCTACGTTGACACCTGTCGGTGACCCCTTACACTATAAAAGGAGGCCCATGCACAACGTGGAGGGGGTTCGGAACCTAGATCACTCTCACGCTCGGTGTAGCTGCTTCTTCAAGCTCCCGAACACTCGAACTCAATACACAACTAAGCAGGAGTAGGGTTTTACGCGTCTACCGCGGCCCGAACCTGGGTAAAACTGCCCGCGTGCTCGCTACGATCTGCTCTTTGTGCTCCCTCCGCCCTCGTACTGCACAGACAAGGGGCTCCGGTCCCATAGGTGTTCGTGGCGGACAGTTTCCCCCGACACATCCAGAGTGCGAAGCTTGCTACTACGAATCTTTAGAGTTCAACGAACGTCAGCAAGGCAAGTTCACACTTTGATCATAAATTTTCAATACCCAGTTTTTACTATGCATTAGTTTCACCCTCAAATATTGCATTAGTAGGATTGGGAACATGTGGTTATGCTATGTAGTTTATGTGGTAGGAACCTATGACCTTTTATCACCCCGGGAATATTCGTTATGTCATATATTGCTTAGCCATGCTCGTAGACGGGGATTGGTATGTGTGATACATGCAAGTTGCGAGAGATAATAATTTTTGGGACAACATAAGGTGGCAACTTTAATACACATCTGGGTGGATTGTTTGGGGCACCTGGAGAAACCAGTGCTTGCCCAAGGGGAATCCCGGAGTACCCGTGTGATTACCCTAGGTCCGCCACCCAGGCTCAAAGGGATCATAAGATATTTCATGCCTAGAAACTTCCGTGTGCAGCCACAAGCCATTATGGGCTCTGGCATAGTTGAGTAAGTTGTGTGACCTCTTTCCGTGGTAGACTAGCTGATGTAGGGGAAAGTAGGTGTACCGGTCTACCCAGGGTTTGGAGGAAATACTTCGGAAAGACTATGTCTCGATCTTCCGATCATGGAGGTGGTAGAGTCTTGTGGGGAAAAGTGCGCAAACCTCTGCAGAGTGTACAAACTAATCATGATTAGCCGTGTCCCCGGTTACGGACAACTTGAGTATCTAGAAGTGAATTATTGGTTGATCTCATCACTCTTCTTAATGAAATTATTGGGTTACTAATAACTTGGGAATTTTGGGATTGAGTTGGAGGAACCTTCTCAATAATGGCATTTTTAACTTAGTAGTAAATAAAAATTTATTCCTTTGTTGTAGGGTAAAATTGGCTTTATGCAAACATTAAACTTAGAGCCTCCACCAGCTAAATTTGCATATAGAGATAGTCTTTTCTTTATTATTATTTCTATGGTGTGACATTGCCAGCATATTCCATGTGCTGACCTACACGGCTGCAACGTCTCATGTTGCAGAGTTTTCCGACGAGGAGTAAAGGTGCGATAGGTCGTTGTTCTGCACTCAGTTTGCCGTGGAGTTGATGGACTTATTTTACTTTTGATGCTTCCGCAGTTATTTTATCCAGATGGCCTTTGGCCATATTATTGTAATAAATACTCTTTTGAGGACCTCGATGTAATAAAGTGTGTGATTGAACTCTGTTATAATTCATCGAGTACTGTGTGTGTCAGCATACCGATCCAGGGATGACACTTAAGCATAGAGACTTCGATCCATTTGGGTCGGGTCGCTACAGCTATCTTGCTGCATACATTTGTCGTTACCATTACTTGCTCGTCACAAATTATCTTGCTATCAAACTGTCTGCTACTTACAATTTTAGTGCCTGCAGACATCACCTTGCTGAAAACCACTTGTCATTTCCTTCTTCTCCTTGTTGGGTTCGACACTCTTACTTATCAAAAGGACTATGATTGATCCCCTATACTTGTGGGTCATCAAGACTCTTTTCTGGCATCGTTTTCGGGGAGTGAAGCGCTCTTGGTGAGGAAAAAAATATTAATACGTGTTGAAATTTACTGTCACTTGTTACTATGGAGAACAATCCTTTGAGTGGTTTGTTCGGGGTATGTTCACCTCGAGCGGAAGCACAATTAATTGCCCCTCAACTTGCTGCACCCATTGAAAATACTGAATATGAAATTCCTTCAGGTATGATAGAACAACTGCTAGCTAATCCTTATGCAGGAGATGGAACCGCACATCCTAATATGCAGTTGATATATGTCGATAAAATTTGTGCATTATTTAAGGTTGCAGGTTTACCCGGAGATGAAGCTAAGAAGAAGGCTTTCCCTTTATCTTTGAAGGGAAATCAGGTTTTCCCTTTATATTTGAAGGGAAAAGCATTGCCATGGTATAGGCTATGCAATGATATTGGAATTTCATCAAAAAATATATCCTATGCATCTAGTTCATCGTGATCGGAATTATATATATAATTTTTGGCCTTGTGAAGGAGAAAGTATTGCTCTAGCTTGGGGGAGGCTTAAGTCAATGTTATATTCATGCCCCAATCATGAGCTCTCGAGAGAAATTATCATTCAGAACTTCTATGCTCGACTTTCTAATAATGACCGATCCATGATTGATACTTCTTGTGCCGGTTCTTTTATGAACAAGACTATTAAATTCAGGTGGGATCTCTTAGAAAGAATTAAACGCAACTCTGAAGATTGGGAACTCGACGAAGGTAAAAAAGCCACGTATTAAGCTTAAATTTGATTGTGTTAAATCTTCTATGAATACCGATGCTTTTCAAAAGTTTAGCACTAAATATGGACTTGATTCTGAGATAGTAGCCTCCTTTTGTGAATCTTTTGCTACTCATGTTGATCTCCCTAAAGAGAAGTGGTTTAAGTATCATCCCCCTATTAAAGAAGAAATCGAAGAACCAGTAGTTGCTAAGGAAGAAACTATCATTTACAGTGTTGATCCAGTTATTCCGACTGCTTACATTGAGAAACCACATTTCCCTGTTAAGATAAAGGAGCATGCTAAGGTTTCAACTCTACTCCATAGAAGTAATACTAAAGCACCTAAACCCCCTAGCAAATCAAAGTAGAACCTAGTGTTGCTATGGTTAAGGATCTCTTGGTCGATAATATTGATGGGCATGTTATTTACTTCATTGGTGAAGCTGCTAGAATTGATAAACACGATGGGAAAGATAAACATAGACCCGTTGTTGGCATGCATGTTGTCTGAGTTAAAATAAGAGATCATTGCTTCATGGTTTATGTGATATAGTTGCTAGCATAAGTGTTATTCCTTTTACTTTGTACCAAGAAATTATGAATGACATAGCACCCACTGAAATAGAAGACATAGATGTTACTATTAAACTTGCCAATAGAGACACCATCACACCACTTGGGATTATTAGAGACGTTGAAGTCTTGTGTGGGAAAACAAAATACCCTACTGATTTTATAGTCCTTGGTTCCCCATAAGATGACTTTTGTCCCATAATTTTCGGTAGACCTTTCTTGAGAACCATCAATGCTACTATAGATTGTACTAACAAACTGTCGGTGTTAGCTTCGATGATGAGTCTCATGAGTTCAATTTTTCCAAGTTTAGTAGAAAACCTCATAAAAAAGAATTGCCTAGTAAGGATGAAATAATTGGTCTTGCTTCTATTGCTGTACCTCCTATTGATCCTTTAGAGCAATATTTGCTAGATCATCAAAATGATTTTCATATGCACGAGAGAAATGAAATTGATAGAATCTTGTTTGAGCAAAAACCTCTGCTTAAGCACAACTTACCTATTGAAGCACTAGGAGGTCCTCCTCCACCTAAAGGTGATCATGTGTTTGAATTAAAGCAACTACCAGACACTTTGAAATATGCTTATCTTGAAGAGAAAAAGATATACCATGTTATTATTAGTGCTAACCTTTCAGAACATGAAGAAGAAAGATTATTGAAAATTCCGAGGAAGCACCGAGCTGCTATTGGATATACTCTTGATGATCTTAAGGGCATTAGTCCCACTCTATGTCAGCACAAGATTAATATGTAACCTGATTCTAAACTCATTGTTGATAACCAACGTCGGTTAAATCCGAAGATGAAGGAAGTGGTAAGGAAGGAAATATTAAAACTTCTGGAAGCATGTATAATCTATCCTATAACTGATAGTAGATGGGTAAGTCTTGTTCATTATGTTCCTAAGTAAGGAGGTATTACTGTTGTTCCTAATGATAAAAATGAACTTATTCCACAAAGAATTGTTACAGGCTATAGAATGGTAATTGATTTTAGAAAATTAAACAAAGAAACTACAAAAGATCATTACCATGTGCCTTTTATTGATCAAATGCTAGAAATATTATCTAAGCACACACACTTTTGTTTCCTTGATGGATATTCAGGTTTCTCACAAATACCTGTTTCACAACCTGACCAAGAAAAGACCACTTTCACTTGTCCTTTCGGAACTTATGCTTATACATGTATGCCTTTTGGTTTATGCAATGCACCTGCTACCTTTCAAAGATGTATGACTGTTATATTCTCTGCTTTTTGTGAACATATTGTTGAGGTTTTCATGGATGACTTTTCTGTTTATGGGAAGTCTTTCGATGATTGTTTAAGCAATTTTGATCAAGTTTTGCAGAGATGTGAGCAAACTAATCTTGTCTCGAATTGGGAGAAGTGCCACTTTATGGTTAACGAAGGTATTGTTTTGGGCCATAAAATTTCTGAAAGAGGTATTGAGGTGGACAAAGCTAAGGTTGATGCAATTGAGAAAGTGCCATGTCCTAAAGACATCAAAGGTATTTGTAGTTTCCTTGGTCATGTTGGTTTCTATAGGAGATTTATCAAAGACTTTTCTAAAATTTCTAGACCTCTTACAAATCTTTTGCGAAAGGATATTCCTTTTGTTTTTCATGATGATTGTGTAGAAGCCTTTGAAGCACTCAAGAAGCCTTAATTTCTGCACCTATTGTTCAGCCACCTGATTGGAACTTGCCTTTTTGAATTATGTGTGATGCTAGTGATTATGCTATTGGTGCTCTTCTAGGACAAAGAGTTGATAAGAAACTGAATGTTATTCACTATGCAAGTAAAACTAATCATGAAAAAGAATTTCTAGCAGTTGTGTTTGCTTGTGATAAATTTAGATCCTATATTGTGGACTCAAAATTAATTGTTCAAACTAATCATGTTGCAATAAAATATCTTATGGAAAAGAAAGATGCTAAACTTAGGCTCATTAGATGGGTTCTCTTGCTACAAGAACTAGATGACACCCCGCACGTTGTTGCAGAACTGTTGCAAGAAAAATTGTATATGTTAGACAAATGAAATAGAAATAATTTGGACATAATTTTAGCCATATTGTTTCTTGGCTAAAATAAAACCATTTCATGAGATTGAACAATGCAAAACTGGGTAGAAAATACATAACATTTCCTTTCAAAAACATATTTACATTAGTGGTTTCATTTCTCACTGGCAAAATATCGTGGCCCTGCCAAACATTTTTTCATCGAAAACACCTCACCCACAAAGAATAAATAAATATACCACAAATCAGATAGGTATTTGAGATTTGCTTCAGAGCTGGTAATGATTCTTCTTAGTTGCCCATATCATAGCTCACTGCTTATATTCATGGCGAAGACAACAAACAATCACCTCCATTAGCAGGAACAGAACGCTGGCACTTGAAAAGTGAAAAAATAATAGTGTGTAAGAGTTGATGACAGTGAGAACATAAATTGCCAATTATGTTTGTTCCATATTTCTACACATAAAAACCGAACCCCTGCTACTTTTAGTGAAGGCAATATTATACAACAATTAGCGTGAAAAAGTTTCATGATAAAATAAAATGGTGATGCAATTTTGACTAAAGAAAGCAACAACAGTCAAGGTAGAAAGCTTTTATTCTTACCACGGTGATGAACTTTTGGTCAATAATTGAACGGACAATGCATAAGCATATTATGCATTCAATATTGTATTCTACATAATATTGCAGGTCTGTAATATTCATGGTTTGGTAAGTCAGGATAACCTGTTCTAGAACAAATGCATGTACATAAACCAGACAAATATGACAATGAACAGAGAATGGTGAACTAAATTTTGTGATTCCGCAAAGCTGAACATAATTTGATTAAAGGCGTTGAACTGAAGCAGTTCTATATGAGTCAAAGAATAACAATCTGTAAGGATAAATAAAGGAGGGCATGTTCTTACTTCTATAGAATTTATTGAAGATTTTCTTCAGAGGTGATAATGATTCTTCTTAGTTGCCCACACCATAGTACTATTTTTAGGTCCATGCAAGACTAATGAGAATTGAATGGAAAAAATAGGCTGAGCGTCCTTCCACTATTTTTGCATCATCTTCCTTCAACTGCTCAGACCTATACTTGTCAACAATCACGGGTTCGCATATATTCGGAAGGAACTCACGCCATTAAAACATGAGAATGATTGGAAGAGAACTAATCCAGACAAAAGCTTTCTTTCCCCCGTAATCCAGACCAAAGTAACCTGCAAACATCGACATATTTTGACTATTCCGAAATATGTTCAAACCACAATAGTAATTAAAAATAGAAGAAGCATTGAACAACAAGGAAGATTATGGACATCGTACCATCAAAAGAGAATTGTGCATTTTGTAAGACTTCCTCAGAGGTCTTCTTTAGCAAGGGGCAATACAGTCTGTGCAAATGCAATCATACGAACAAAATGGAGGAGCAAGAGTTACCTTTAGTGGATGGTCACAAAGAAATTTAGTAACATTAGTGATTCAACATGCTGGAGCAAATAAGGTCAATAGCAAATATGCAGCTTGAAAGTAGTATTTGGTATCTCGGGTGTACCAATATATGCTCTTTAGTCTTGAAAAACTGTTTGAAGCAGCATCTCTCCTCCTCGGCTCCTCCTGGCCGGTGACCATGCTAACACTTCTGTTGGCTGCTACTACTACTTGCTGAAGTGCAGCCTAGTTGTTTTGGTGGATCGTGACGCTAGTGCGTGGGATAGATGGCCGCCAAGCTCTGCATCGAAGGAATAGAAGATACGTATCAAGTGGCATGGTTGAGCGAGGAGGGGGAGGGTATTAATGTTCAGAGAAGATGTTACTGTAGGGTAAGCAGGCATCAAAAGCAATAGCAGTGGGCGGGGTATGTGTGTCCTGATGCTGTCGAATGGCCAGTAAGAGGAGGAGGCCACGACTGGGAGCAGCGACGCCAACGGCTCGAACAC
Organism: Secale cereale; assembly: GCA_902687465.1. Classification (NCBI taxonomy): domain Eukaryota; kingdom Viridiplantae; phylum Streptophyta; class Magnoliopsida; order Poales; family Poaceae; genus Secale; species Secale cereale. Next base: position 100,279,778 of record LR738712.1, read on the forward strand.
GACCACCGAGAAGGACACCAATGAGTCGTCGCTCTACCTCGCACCAGTCTGAACCTTGACCTAGAGCTCGACCTCGCCGTCTTATCTTCTTGGCTCTGATGTGATCGACGCCAACGGCTCCAACGTGACCAGCGAGAAGGCCGCTGCTCCAGCGAGCCGTCGCTCCGCCTGGCCATCAGACTGAACCTTGACCTAAATCTCGACCTCGCCGTCTCATCTCCTTGTCTTTGATGTGATCGATTGATGGGTCGCTGTGTAAATATAGAATTTCATCCTTTCCACTTCTATGTTTTAATGGACTTTAGAGAAGATGAAGTGGGGGAGAAGTTCTGTGGAGAAGGTAGGAGGTCGCGATTGGGAGGAAGAGGCGGCGCTGCGTGAGGTCGCGGGCATGGGGAAGAGGAAGCGTGGTACGGGGAACCTCTCAAAGGAAAATACGTCCCCAACAAAACCGTGTGGTGTGTAATCCTCTGCCTCTATGTAAAAAAGGTGGGATGACTCAGAGAATAGAAAAATAAAAGAAAAAACTTGATGATGTGGTAGATTAGCTGATGTGGATGGCTGCATGTTGATCGGTGATGTGGACAAGCTGCATGTCGAGAGAAATAGGTTAGTGGGGATGAACTATTTAGGTATTATAGATTTGATTTGCATATCACTAATAGGAAAGGAGCTGAGAACCCCGTAGCTGATAACTTGTCTAGGTTAGAGAATGTTCTTGATGACCCACTACCTATTGATGATAGTTTTCATGATGAGCAATTAGCTGCAATAAATGTTTCTATTAGCACACCTTGGTATGCTGAATATGCTAATTATATTGTTGCTAAATACACACCTCCTAGTTTTACTTACCAATAAAAGAAACAAATTCTTCTATGATTTAAGACATTACTTTTGGGATGACCCACATCTTTATAAAGGAGTAGACAGTATTATTAGACGTTGTGTACCTGAGCATGAACATGAACAAATCCTACGAAAATGTCACTCCGAAGCTTATGGAGGACATCATGCAGGAGACGAAATTGCTCACAAGGTATTAGAATCTGGTTTTTATTGGCCTACTCTCTTCAAAGATGCTCATAATTTTATCTTATCTTGTGATGAATGCCAAAGAATAGGTAATGTCGGTAAGCGTTAAGAAATGCCTATGAATTATTCACTTGTTGTTGAACCATTTGATGTTTGGGGATTTGATTACATGGGACCTTTTCCTTCCTCTAATGGGTATACTCATATTTTGGTTGCTGTTGATTATGTTACTAAGTGGGAAGCTATTCCAACTAGTAGTGTTGATCACAACACCTCTATTAAAATTCTTAAGGAAGATATTTTCTCAAGGTTTGGAGTCCCTAGATACTTAATGACTGATGGTGGTTCACACTTTATTCATGGTGCTTTCCGTAAAATGCTTGCCAAGTATGATGTTAACCATAGAATTGCATCACCCTATCATCCTCAATCTAGTGGTCAAGTTGAACTTAGCAATAGAGAAATAAAACTAATATTGCAAAATACTATCAATAGGTCTTGAAAGAATTGATCCAAGAAATTGGATGATGCACTTTGGGCCTACAGAACATCTTACAAAAATCCTATGGGTATGTCTCCCTATAAAATGGTCATTTTACCTCTTGAGTTAGAACATAAAGCTGATTGGGCAACTAAAGAACTCAACTACGATTTCAAAGTTGCTGGTGAAAAGAGGTTATTTTACATTAACTCACTAGATGAATGGAGAACCCAAGCTTATGATAATGCCAAGCTATTCAAAGAAAAAGTTAAAAGATGGCATGATAAAAAATCCAAAAGCGGGAATTCAAAGTGGGTGAATATGTTTTATTGTACAACTCTCGTTTTAGATTCTTTGCAGGAAAACTCCTCTCTAAATGGGAAGGATCTTATGTATCGAAGAATTTTATCATTCTAAAGCCATCAAAATAAATAATGCCGAAGGTACAAACCCGAAGGTGGTCAATGGTCAAAGAATCAAATATTATATCTCACGTACGCCTATTAATGTTGAAAGCAATATTATCCAAACCATGACGCCGGAGGAACACATAAAAGAAACCTTCCGGAACACTCCAGAATCGTGAAATAAAGGAGGCACATGATACGGTAAGTAAATAGACTCCAAAAAATCCACAAAAATAGTTTTTATCAGTTTTGGATTATTAGAAAAAATAGGAAAATAAGAAGCAACCAGGAAGGCTCCACTGGTGGGCACAAGACACCAGGGCGCACTTGGCAAGCGCGCCCAGCTGGGTTGTGCCCACCTCAGGTACCTTCCGGACTCCGTTTTTCTCCCGTTTGCTTGTTTCCCAAGATAAAATATCTATATATACTTCCCGAACCTATTGACCTCCGTATCATAGAGAAATCTTTTGTTTTCTTTTCTTGCTGTTTTCTGAAAAATCTAAATCCCCATGGCTGCTCCGAGCTCCTCCAAGGACAATCTCTTTGAGAGGGTAATCAACCCCTATTTGTCGGAGGTGATGAAGCACCCTCAATCCATTGAGATGCGAGAGGGGGTGCTCCACATCCGAGACGTCCAGGGTCCCAAGGGGAAGGGAACCATGGAGGCCAGGCTCGAAACTATGGAGCAAGAAGTTTTCAAGTGCAAGGGGATGGTGGACATGGGCTCGATGCCAATCACCACATGATTACAGACTTTACCTGTGATCACAAGGTGGATGGCCAGGCCATGAAGGATGTTGTATTCGCCCTCCAAGCGGATCAACTTTCAACAAAGGCAAATCTATGATCTCCAAAACCAAGTCTTTGAATACGAGGGAAGGTTTAAAGGTATGAGTTTGGCTTCCAGTTGCAGGAATCATGAGACTCTTGCCTCGTCTTATGATGGTGAGCCTCTGCCATGGAAGACGGAGGACAAGCCCTCTACTACTTCATCACCACCACCAACATCTTCTTACCACCAAAAGAGAATTAAGTATCGGGTATGGGCACTCCCCTTGGCTTGAGCCAAGCTTGGGGGAGGTGCCCCGGTATCGTATCACATCACTATCTTTGCCTTTATCTACCTTAGTTCGATCTACAATTATCTTTTGCATTAGTTGAATAAAAGTTTAGTTTGATCTTTCTTTAAGAGTTTGCTTAGTGATATATCTATCTATGTAATCGTGTGCGAGATTTATAATAAAGTTAGTTTGAGTTTTGCTTTCTTCACCTTCTTTGCTTCAATAAAAAGAAAGGAAATAAATGAAAAAGGTCATATGCTAATCTTATGGTAAGTAATGACATCACATAAGAAAAAGTATAAGTAGTAAAATTTATTGGAGACTGACAAAGATAGCAGTGGTTAATGATGCAATCCATGAAATAATTAATAAGAGAAAGAGAAGATTCACATGCAAATATACTATCTTGGACATATTTTGTGATTGTGAGCCGCCATCAAAATATTATATGCCAAAACGGTTGACGTTGGACAAGGAAGACAACGTAATGACTTATGTTTGTTCATATTCACATAGAAGTTATATTGTCATAGATCCTTTAACATGTGGTGTTTGCTCAATATCTTTTCTAGCCAAAAATTCCGCACTAAGTAGAGATACTACTTGTGCATCCAAAAACCCTTAAACCCAAATATTTTTCGAGAGTCCACCATACCTACCTATGGATTGAGTAAGATCCTTCAAGTAAGTTGTTATCAGTGCAAAAAGGCAAAAAAATGCTTCTAAATGTGTAAGATCATTTAGTGTAAGAGAACATTGAGCGTTGTATGAACTTGTGATGGCAAAGAATAAAAGCGCATACTGCATAATAAAGGTTGCTATTATAAGGGGCAATATAAGTGATGTTATTTTACAGTAAGAGATTGAGCATACAACCAAAAAGTGCATGGCAACCTCTGCTCCCCTTTGCGAAGGGCCTATCTTTTACTTTTATGTATTTACTTTTATGCAAAGAGTCAAAGTATTTCTCTCTTTACATTTTTATTTTCTCTTTTGGAAAGCATCGTGTGGTGAGGAAAGATCTAGGCACATATATCCAGTTGAATATGGGTGAGCATGAATTATTATTGTTGACATCACCCTTGAGGTGAGTATGTTGGGTGGTGAAACCATAAGCCCCTATCTTTCTATGTGTCCGGTCAAAACTTTCTGCTCATGTGTATGCAGTGAGTGTTAGCAATCATAGAAGACTATATGATGGTTGAGTATGTGGACTTGCCTAAAGGCTCCGATACGTGACTCTTCCTGAAAAGATGATGAATTGTAATTGCAAAATTGACTGAGAACATAGTTTATTGGTTTTCAATAGAGTTTATGCTTTATACTTCATTAGTGTGATGAATTGTTACTTGCTCATGAGAAGTTATAATAGAGCTATGTGTATTATGTTTAAATGAAGTTTTTTGCTATTACAATAATATGCATGATGATTCTATGTTCGTATTTTGTTTTTATCGACACTTCTCTCTCTCTAATCATGTGAACATGTTTTTCGATTTCGGTTTTCGCTTGAGGACGACCAAGGTCTAAGCTTGGGGGAGTTGATACGTCCATTTTGCATCATGTTTTCCTACTATTAATTATGATATTTTCATGCATAATAATGTCTTTCTCTCCTAATATGCAAGGTTTATATCAAGAGGGAGAATACCAGTAGCTGGAAATCTGGACCTGAAAAAGCACGTCAGGCTACCTATTCCTCACAACTCCAAATGAGCTAAAATTTCACGAGGAATTTTTATGGAATATATAAGAATTATTGAAGCAAAAAATTACCACATGGAGCCCACCAGGTGGGCACAACCCACCTGGGCGCACCAGGGAGCCCAGGCGCGCCCTGGTGGGTTGTGCTCTCCTTGGCGCACCTTCGGTGCCCATCTTCTGGTATATAAGTCATTTTTACCTAAAATAATTAAGGAGAGGACTTTCGGGACGGAGCGCCGCCGTCTCGAGGCGGAACTTGAGCAGGAGCACTTTTACCCTCCGGCGGAGCGATTCCGCCGGGGGAGCTTCCCTCCCGGAAGGGGAAATCATCCTCATCATCATCACCAACAACTCTCCCATCTTGGGGAGGGAAGTATTCATCAACATCTTCAACAACACCATCTCCTCTCAAACCCTAGTTCATCTCTTGTGTCCAGTCTTTGTACCGGAACCTTAGATTGGTGCTTGTGGGTAACTAGTAGTGTTGATTACATCTTGTAGTTGATTACTATACAGTTTATTTGGTGGAATATTATATGTTCAGACCCATTATGATATTCAATACCCCTCTGATCATGAACATGTTTATCACTTGTGAGTAGTTACTTTCGTTCTTGAGGTCACGAGAGAAATCTTGTTGTAAGTAATCATGTGAACTTGATATGTGTTTGATATTTTGATGATATGTATGTTGTGATTCCCTTAGTGGTGTCATGTGAACGTCGACTACATGACACCTCACCATGTTTGGGACTAAGGGAATGCATTGTGGAGTAGTTATTAGATGATGGGTTGCTAGGGTGACAAAAGCTTAAACCCTAGTTTATGCGCTACTTCGTGTTGGTGAACATAGCATGCACTTTCAAAACATTTCCTACGATCATGCAAGATCTATCTAGGAGATGCATAGCAACGAGACGGGGAGAGTCTGTCTATGTACCCTCGTAGACCGAAAGCGGAAGTGTTAGATTAACGCGGTTGATGTAGTCGAACGTCTCCGTGATTCAACCGATCAAGCACCGAACGTACGGCACCTCCGAGTTCAGCACACATTCAGCTTGATGACGTCCCTCGAGCTCTTCATCCAGTAGAGGGTCGAGGGAGAGTTCCGGTAGCACGACGGCGTGTGGACGGTGATGGTGAAGTAGATCGCACAGGGCTTCGCCTAAGCACTAAGACAATATGACATGAGGTGTAAACTGTGGAGGGGGGCACCACACACAACTACGAGAATAACTTATGTGTCTTTGGGGTGCCCCTTGCCCATGCATATAAAGGAGGATAATGGGTGCATCCAGACAAGGGGGCGCGCCATGGGGGGAGTCCTACTAGGACTCCACTCCTAGTAGGACTAGGATTCCCCCCTTTTTTCCTTTCTTTGAGAGTTTGGAAGAGGGAAGGGGGAGGGAAGAGGAGAAGGAAAGGGGGGTGCACCCCCTCCCCTAGTCCAATTCAGACTCCCTATGGGAGGGGGGGGGGCAACCCCTTGTGGGCTGCCCCCCTCTCCCCTATGGCCCATGTAGGCCCAATACATCCTCGGGGGTTCCGGTAACCTCCCGGTACTCTGAAAAATACCCGAACCATTCCGGAACCATTCCGATGTCCGAATCCATCGTCCAATATATCAATCTTTACCTCTCGACTATTTAGAGACTCCTTGTCATGTCCGTGATCTCATCCGGGACTCCGAAAAATCTTCGGTCACCAAAACACATAACTCATAATACAAATCGTCATCGAACGTTAAGCGTGCGGGCCCTACGTGTTCGAAAACTATGTAGACATGACCAAAAGACCTCTATGGTCAATAACCAATAGCAGGACCTGGATGCTCATATTGGTTCCTACATATTCTACGAAGATCTTTATCGGTCAAACCGCATAACAACATACATCATTCCCTTTGTCATCGGTATGTTTCTTGCCCGATATTCGATCGTCGGTATCATCATACCTAGTTCAATCTCGTTACCGGCAAGTCTCTTTACTCGTTCCGTAACGCATCATCCTGCAACTAACTCATTAGTCACATTGCTTGCATGGCTTATAGTGATGTGCATTACCGAGAGGGCCCAGAGATACCTCTCCGATACTCGGAGTGAAAAATCCTATTCTCGATCTATGCCAACCCAACAAACACCTTCGGAGATAACTGTAGAGAATCTTTATAATCACCCAGTTATGTTGTGACATTTGATAGCACACAAGGCATTCCTCCGGTATCCGGGAGTTTCATAATCTCATAGTCTCAGGAACATGTATTTGACATGAAGAAAGCAATAGCAGTAAAGCTGAACGATCAATATGCTAAGCTAATGAATGGGTCTTGTCCATCACATCATTCTCCTAATGATGTGATCCCGTTAATCAAATGACAACACATGTCTATGGTTAGGAAACACAACCATCTTTGATTAACGAGCTAGTCTAGTAGAGGCTTTACTAGGGACACTGTATTTCGTCTATGTATTCACACATGTATCAAATTTCCAGTTAATACAATTCTTGCATGAATAAAAGACATTTATCATGATATATAAGGAAATATAAATAACAACTTTATTATTGTCTATAGGGCATATTTCCTTCAGTCTCCCACTTGCACTAGAGTCAATAATCTAAATTACATAGTAATCATTCTAACACCCATGGAGTCTTGGTGCTGATCATGTTTTGCTCGTGGAAGAGGCTTAGTCAACGGGTTTGCTGCATTCAGATCTGTATGTATTTTGCAAATTTCCATGTCTCCCTCCTTGACCTGAAGACGAATAGAGTTGAAGCATCTCTTGATGTGCTTAGTTCTCTTGCAAAACCTGGATTCCTTCACCAAGGCAATTGCTCCAGTGTTGTCACAAAAGATTTTCATTGGACCCGATGCACTAGGTATTACACCTAGATCGGATATGAACTTCTTCATCCAGACTCCTTCATTTGTTGCTTCCGAAGCAGCTATGTACTCTGCTTTACATGTAGATCCCGCCACGACGCTCTGCTTGGAACTGCACTAGCTGACAGCTCCACCGTTCAACAAAAACACGTATTCGGTTTGTGACTTAGAGTCATCCAGATCAGTGTCAAAGCTAGCATCGATGTAATCGTTTATGACGAGCTCTTTGTCACATCCATAAACGAGAAAGGTATCCTTAGTCCTTTTTAGGTACTTCAGGATGTTCTTGACCGCTGTCTAATGATCCACTCCTAGATTACTTTGGTACCTCCCTGTTAGACTTATAGCAAGGCACACATCATGTCTTGTACACAACATTGCATACATGATAGAACCTATGGTTGAAGCATAGGGAATGACTTTCATTTTCCTTTTATCTTCTGCAGTGGTCGGGCATTGAGTCTGACTCAATTTCACAACTTGTAACATGGGCAAGAACCCTTTATTTGACTAATCCATTTTGAAATTCTTCAAAACTTTATCAAGGTATGTGCTTTGTGAAAGTCTAGTTTAACATCTTGATCTATCCCTATAGATCTTGATGCCCAATATATAAGCAGCTTCACCGAGGTCTTTCATTGAAAAATTCTTATTCAAGTATCCTTTTATGCTATCCAGAAATTCTACATCATTTTCAATCAACAATATGTCATCCACATATAATATCAGAAATGCTACAGATCTCCCACTGACTTTCTTGTAAATACATGCTTCTCTGAAAGTATCTATAAAACCATATGCTTTGATCACTTCACCAAAGCGTATATTCCAACTCCGAGATGCTTGCACCAGTCCATAGATGGATCACTGGAGCTTGCACACTTTGTTAGCACCTTTAGGATCGAAAAAACTTGCTGGTTGCATCATATACAACTCTTCTTTGAGATATCCATTAAGGAATGCAGTTTTGACATCCATTTGCCAGATTTCATAGTCATAAAATGCGGCAATCGATAACATGATTCGGACAGACTTAAGCATCACAACAGGTGAGAAGGTCTCATCATAGTCAACTCCTTGAACTTGTCGAAAACCTTTCGCAACAATTCGAGCTTTGTAGATAGTAACATTACCATCAACGTCAGTCTTCTTCTTGAAGATCCATTTATTTTCTATGGCTTGCCGATCGTCGGGTAAGTCAACCAAAGTCCATACTTTGTTCTCATACATGGACCCCATCTCAGATTTCATGTCCTCAAGCCATTTTGCGGAATCTGGGCTCATCATCGCTTCCTCATAGTTCGTCGGTTCGTCATGGTCTAGTAACACGACTTCCAGAACAGGATTACTGTCGTGGTTTTGTCACGGCAGATGTCCTAGCAAAAGGACTTAGTCATGAGGCCATCGCTACGGGTTAGCTTAAAGGGGTTAAAGCGGACAAGGACACAGGGATTTTATACTAGTTCGGCCCCTCGATGAAGGTAAAAGCCTACGTCTAGTTTGGTGTAATATTGCTAGGGTTTCAATGACCAGGGAGCGAATATGCTTGGCCTGTGTCTCGAGTTGTTGTTCTCTGCCTTGAACCGTCGCCGGGTCGTCCCTTTATGTACACAAGCTGACGCCCGGTCCGGTTTACAGAGTCCCGGAGCCGGTTCATAAACGTGTCCGGCTCGGTCTCTATCTTTCCTATCTTACATCACAAGTTACACACCGCATGGCAGTTTACAAATCATGGGCCCTAACGCCTCCTGGGCTTTAAGCTTCCTGGACTAAAGCGTCTTGCTCCATGCTCTGTTGGGCTTTAGTAGAAGTAATCTCGATAGGCATAAACCGGCCCCTCCTGGGCGGTTTATACCTAGTAGTAATATCCCTGACATTAGGCCCCAGATTGATTTGAACCTGTTCATGTCAATCTTCAACGTCTTGTAAAGATTCCACTCTCCGCAGCTTCAAAATGCTTTATAAACTGCCGTGACGTCATCTTCCTGAGTCTCCTTAATCCGTCGTGACGTGATCTGCCCATTTAATACCTGAAACTATTTTTTTATGTTTTACCCAATTAAAAGCTCCGAAAATCGAGGCGACAGTATCGTCCCATATCCACTTTTTGGCTCCTCGATTCCCGCGCATGCCGTTTTATCCTTCGGCTTATAAATAGGGCAGAGGGGCATCTGTTTTTCCCCCTTGCTCCCTTGCCTCTTCTTCTTCCTCGCGCCCGTTCATGCTCAAGCTCCGCCGCCGCTGTCGACCCATGGTTCTTCACCAAGCTTGGCCGCTGCATCAACCTGGTCGGACCAGAAAAACACCGGCGCGCCTCCACACTCCTTTGCTTCGGTAAGTTTCTTCTTTATCCTGTATATAGATCTCGTTAGGGTTTTCTCCTCTAGGTTCATAGTTATAGCGCTATTCTTCGTCGTTCTTCACCATGGCCTGATAGTTTGTGTAGATCTGATCCTCCTGTTTAATAGCTGTAGGAGTAACTCTGATTCCTCATTGCGCTTTTATCTTTCCCAAAAATACTAGTTTAGATTGCATCTGCTAGAGCCTTCGTCGCGTCTGATGAATATAAACTGAATATTTCTGAATTTCCAGCACGCTGTATATCCATAGCTTCACCACTGTTTGTATAAAACCTGTTTTCCCATAACTGTAGATCTGTAATCTTCGTATTCTCAGCGGCGGTTTAGCTTATAAAAAAGATTATAAACCAGTAGATACCATTAGGCCCCTGCTTAAACCGCCGTCTTGTAAATGCCTTCGAACACTGCCGGTTTAACTTTGCACAATTTATAAACCGGTCATTCTCTATGCTTTCAGCATTCCTGTTAACAATGGCCAAGCAAGCCAAACAGTTCACTTCCTGCAACTGGGTCCAGTCCCAGGTCACTGAAGTAGAATTGCAGAACCGGGCCGAGGTTGGCGCTTTAGGCCCAAAGAACATTCTTCACTGGAGAGTTCCTGGACCGGAGTGTCCTCCAGAACCCAAGGATGGAGAAGTCATTGTTTTTCTTGATCATTTAGCCAGAGGGTTCAGTCCCCCTGGGTCAATTTTTTTCGTGACGTGCTAGATGATTTCCAACTCCACCCTCAAGATATTGGGCCCAATTCCGTGTCCAATATATGCAATTTCCAAGTTTTCTGTGAAGCTTATCTGTAAGAGGAGCCATCGGTTGAGTTATTCCGGGATTTCTTCCATCTAAACCGTCGCACAGAATTTCATGACGGTCCAAACTCTGAGCTCGGCGGGATGTCTATTCAGAAAAGAAAGGACGTTAGCTTTCCTCACGCCACTCTCCATAGCCATCCAAAAGAGTGGAATCAGACTTGGTTCTACTGTCTAGACACTTCCCCACACGAGGAGAATCCATTGCCTGGTTATCGCCCCCGCCGTCTTTCGGAGAACCACCCCTTTCCACAACGGCTGAGTGCCCAGGAACGAGCTCATTACGCTCCTCAGCTCTCAAAACTCAGAGCCTTTACTGCCAATGGCTTGACAGGAGTTGACTTCGTTCGTTGCTGGATATCTTGGAGTATTCTCCCGCTAAGCTGGCGTTCTAGTTTAATGTGCGAGTATACTGGGAACCCCAAAGATCCTCTGCGCCATACAGAAGCGGTGCTATCAGAAAATGAAATCAACAAGTCTGTCAAGAGACTGCTGAATGAACCTATGGAAGTTTATAGTCAGACCTGACTGGCTCCCTTCTGCGAGCTCAACAAACCACCATCGGTAAATATCTCTTTCATATTACTCTGCTCTGTCTCAATCCATCTTTAGTACTTGTCTTGAATGTTCTCATAATCTTCAACATGATAACGATCCATTCTGGAAGAGGAAGGTTCAAGATAAAACAGCGAAGGTGCCTCGCCAAAAGACCAAAGCTGTTAAGAAGACCACCCAGAAGAAAACCACTCATGCATCTGAATCCAACCCGGAGGATGATGAACTGGCCTCTGAGGTACTACTTGACTCTCTTGATTCCTTTGACTTTCTTTACTTGTATTTTATTAACAATGGCTGTACCCAGGGACACGCTGGAGGCAGTAAAGCGGATGATGTCGATGTAATCACTCTTTCTTCCAGTTCGGATCCTTTGCCAACACCAAAAATTCGTCGAGCAAGCCGAAAAGTACAGTTTTCTCACCCTTTCGCTTACTTGGATCCGAACTTTATTTTGAAGAAACAACAACATGAAGCTCGCCGCACCACACGGCACATGGCCATGCCATTGAATCCACCGGTTTAACGCACACTCCAGCTCAGAGGCGTCGTTCTAAGGTTTTACACACTCCAGACGCTCTTTATCCCAAAGCAGGTCATATTCGACAACCTCTTAATCCGTCTGATTCAAATTATCAGGAAACTCCTCATTCGTCGTCTGGCGAGTCAACAGCTACTCAGATTCCTCCTTTGAAGACTGTTCCTGGGTAGGTTTTTTCATTTGGCCGGTTTGCTCTTTGTCTTAACTCTTTTGATTTTTATCATTTTTATCTTTTGCAGTAAGCCCAGGCCTAGCAAAAAAGCTAAGCCTAATAAACCGGCAGGTGATAACACAATTCCTGAACCAGCAAAAGACCCTGATTTTGTTGAACCCGCTGAAGACAATGCTGATATTCTGCATGATGATCCTATTCCCACGGATCATGAAGTCTTTGTTGATCAAGTGAGCACTCCAATGGATCGTGACCTTGAACCGGCCAACCCTGTCCAAGCCAGTACTACTCCTGCTAGTCAGGCTAAACACACGACCGCTTAAAATGAAGATGTTGAAATCACTGGGATCGGCTACACTACTCCTAGTGAGCCTGTCGCTTTGTCCAAGCATACTTCAAAGGATGAAATTCCTAGTAAGGACAAAGGAAAATGGAGTACTGACTTGTCCAATTATGCTCAACTCACTGTCCAAGAAATCCATTCCGGTTATCTAAACCGGCTATACACTAGCCATGATCATGAAGCCGGTTTGATAAATATGATGAAGGAGCGCTATGAGGTAACCTTTCTGCTTTTAACTTGTACTCTATTCCTGCTTATGTCTTGTAGCTTGTCTTCACTCCATTGTAGCCCCCAAGGGCCGGTTTAATCCTTTAGAATGAACCGAGACTTCAGAATATCCAGTAGATAACTTGTTTTTCATAAGTGTAGTCCCCAAGGGCCGGTTTAATCCTTTAGGATGAACCGAGACTTCAGTTTGCATTCTGTTCTGAACAATGTCACATTAGCCCCCCAAGTGCCAAGTATATAACTTGTTATATGCTTGGGACTTCAAAAAATGTCTGTTTTAACTGCAAATACACATTAGGCCCCAAGTGCCAAGTGTATAACTCGTTATATGCTTGGGACTTTAAATATATTTCATCAATGTATAATATGCTTTCCTCTTGACGGACTGATTTAAACCGGCAAAGTGCTCAAGTGGCCGAGCTTCAAGATACTCTGAAGTTCCATGAAATCGCCGCTTCCAAAGTTAAAGATGAGCTGACACTTGCTTTAGCAAATATAGAAAAGCTGAAGAAGGACTTCGAAAAGGAACGGGCAGATTGGGATGCTGAAAGGGCCACCTTGGAGAAAAGGGCACTTGACGATGAGACTGCTCTTAATCCGGTGACGGAAGAGATGTCCGGTTTAAAGCAGCAGATAGATGCCATGACCCTTGTTGTCTTTGGTAAATACACCTAACATAATCCTGAATATGATATTTCTGTCTTTTTCGGTTTAACTCAAATTCTTTGCTGCAGGAAAACGCATTGCTCATCTTGGCATGGATATGCGCAGGAAACTGAAGGCCGCATACACTCTCATAGAGCAGTTGTATTCCGGTGCTCAATGGATTGTCTGTGCTGCTTCGCACAATAAACCGGCTCCCACAATGATCAAGGGCATTTTAGACAAGTTATCAATTCTGCCTGCACGCCTCGTCGAGTTGAAGAAATCATCTTCAAGGGCGGGTGCCATGATGGCTTTAACTCGTGCAAAAGAGTGGGTGCCTGATTTTGATCCGGCAGAAGCAATGAATGGCTACCCCAGCATGAAGGAGGACGGATCAGCATTCGTAGACAGCGATTTACGTGCTTTAACAAGGGAAATGCGGCCTCTATCCAGCAAACTATCTAATGAGGCTGATCTGTCTCGCTATCATCCGGGTTATAATGCTGAGAACGTGCGAATTGATGCTCCGGTCTACGATGTTGAAGATCTCATCCCGCCCGTCCGTAAGCATACTTATGCCCCTGACGTTGAACCATCCGAACTCATAAGTGATGAAGCTATTTTCGAAGCATTGACGAAGATCAATTGGGCAACCATTGACTTCCAGCTGCTAGAGGAGGACGTCGAGGAGCTCGAGTGAGCCGATCCACAACCTTCACGCTGAGTTGACACAGAGTCCTAAACCGATGCCGGTTTAAATATTATGTCGCAACACTTTTAGGCAAAAACCGATATTCTTTTGGGCTATCCAGCGCCTTGTAATAGGGTAGTTGAAATACTTTATGTTGTCACCCATACTATCCTTTGTATGAGATTGCTTCAACTTGCGATTTCATAGTTATTTCTCGCTTATAATGCCTTTGATGGTTTATTCCACCTATTTCTGCATAAGACAATGTTTGAAATGTCCTGGCGGTTTACCGTCGGACGGGTCATGATGCCCAAATACATGGTCTAGGTTTATAACCTGAACTGTATATAAAATATAAAACATATATCATACATGTGATTAAGTTTTGCACCATTGGCCTTAATCAATAATCGGTAGCAAAGACAATGATCCAAGTTGCAAATATTGATGCCTGCCTTGATCATTTGCCGGTTCATGATGGAACCGTACCGGGTTATAAAAAACTCCGGTTTAACTGTAGACAGTACTGGAGATTTATAATCAAACCAGACCAGGTTCGCTGGTGCCTTGTAGTGGCAACTTATAGTCATCCACTCATGAATCGATGGACTTGGATAAACACAAATGAACTTGAAGATAAAAATTTAGCAAAAATCAAAAAGAGATGTTTGTCAAATAAGACCATGTAGTCGAGGCTTTTTACGAGCTGCCAGGCTCCAAATTCGAGGCTTTTTATGAGCTGCCAGGCTACTGACATTAACCATTTCACAAAGCCTGTTAAGATGGTCCTCAATCCTTAACCAAATCATCAACTTAACGTTACCAAGTTCAGGGTCTGTAAAGATTGACTCATGTATACGTTTGATGATCGTCAATTTAATGTTACCAAGTTCAGGGCCTATAAAGATTGACTTGTGTATACGTTCGACGGGTCGTACCAGGTTTACCTGGGCGGAGTGACTTACTTAATGCAGTTAGGTTAATCCAGGGTTTTAGGTGTATACACCAGGCTTCCAAGCCATGGCTTGATAGCCTACTACAAGGGTTGTTAACTCGTTGATGCTATGCATCAGGAGCCCCCGGGTAGCATTTGAGCTATGCTCGTAGGGGCCTATGTTTGAGTTGTGCTAGGCATCAAACTCTCTTTTGCCCCACATCATCATGTGGGATCTGATATCCGGATTACCGAAGCAACCAGAGCTATGCTCTTATGATGGTCTTGATATAGCCGCCAGTTTAAGAGGCCATAGGAACTCCTTTGCACACAGAAGCCCCCACGTGACAAACTCTTTATGAAAAAAGCAGCAGATACCCCGCTTTATCAGGGCCGTCGGTTTATTATATTGATCATAATATATACATTGCAAAGTTATGTACATAAAGCGGAGCCTATGGCTCAGGTGTAGTAAGGTCGAAGAAGAGCGATGTTCCACGGCTGTCGGTGTACTAAAGTAGGGGTACCTTAGTATCCCGAACTTGTGCACGGGCAGTCGCAGTGTCCCGTGGCAGGGCTTGCCGTGCGACCGCCAAGGACCACTGTGGTTCCTTTGGAGCCATTCAAGAACAAAGTGTTCAAGTTAAAGAGACAAGGCCCCGGCAAGAGGAGCTTACCGGGAAGGCCGCTCGAGGCTCAAGACCACTTCTTTGGCACAGGACCCTGGCAAGAGGAGCTTGCCGGGAAGGCCAAACATGGCATTTCAAGAGACTTGCCGCGACGCGCCACGCGTCCCGGCAAGGCCCGGAGAGCGACAAGCTCCCAGGCGCGACAAGATAGCAACCGCGGCAAGGCGCTTGCCGCGGCAAACTTCAACTAGGTACCCGCGCTCCAGCGCATCCACCCATGTGTCGCTCTGGGACCCTTCCAGACGCACGTGGCGGAAGGCTGTGCAGCCTGGGGTACACGGTGGCAAGCTGCGATGACGAGGCCACCGTCGTGGCGGACGGTGGCGCCCTGACGGACGCTTTTTGCACTGTTTGGAGCGACGGTGACGGGCATTTAATGCCCTTGTCCCCTGCCGTCAGAGTTAGGTATAGAGCACTATGCAACACTGTTACAACTACCACCCATTTTACGTTTTTACCCTCGACTGCGTTGCCACCTGTCGGTGACCCCTTTGACCTATAAAAGGAGGCCCATGCGCAACGTAGAAGGGGTTCCGATCATCGATCACTCTCACACTCGGTCTTGTTAGCGATCAGCACTGTAGATCTTCTCGCTCCCGAGCCATGAACGCAATACAAACCAAGGCAGGAGTAGGGTTTTACGCATCCGTGCGGCCCGAACCTGGGTAAACTGCTCGCGTGTTCGCCTCAATCCACTCTTTGTGCATCCTCCGCCCCCTTGCCGTACCGAAAAGGGGCTCCGGTCCCATAGGTGTTCGTGGGCGATCAGTTTCCCGAAATCTTTGGCGCGCCAGGTAGGGGGTGCGTCGAGTTTGTGTGAACCTGATCCGGCGTTCACGCGGGCGAAATCTCCACCAACTTCGTCGACTTCATCAACTTCATCGACTTCATCGATATGCCACCGAAGAAGAAGGCTTCGGAGGCAGCAGGCCCGTCCGCGTCGATCCCGCCACCGCCGGAGCCAACGGTCGGCGGGGTAGACGCCGGCGGAAGGACGGACGTCGGTGAGGAAACTCACGGCGCCGCCAAGTCGAAGGACAGGACGGACGACCGAGCACACTCCAAGGCCTCGGCGTCCGTACACGCACCGCACCCCTTTCAGGAGGCGCGGGACCGGCAACGACGTGGAACACAAGGTACCATACGCTTGCTGGGCCAAGGTCAAGCTGGCGGTTCGCGGGACGCTCAAGGCCAACATGCTGGCACGAGCAAGGCGCGGTCGCCGGGACGAGACGTTGCTCCTTCTAACGCAGTTAGAAGTCCGAGCATATCTCGATCCTCGCACCGCTCGCCACCGCTCCCCGCCACTCCAGCAGAAGCTCTAGCTCGAGCTCAGCTGCTCCTCGACTTCCCTCCAGCGGCAGACAAGGCCGACGACTGGAGGGACACCATCCAAAGCCTCATCGCCTTCGCCAACAACGAGACTCCGCAGCAGCCGACGACGTCGCGACCGCGGCAAGTTAGCCAGGCGTGGGCTGATGGAGACAAGACTGCCGGGGGTGCAACCACCATGCACTCCCCGCCCCGAAGGCCAAAATCGCTGACTCGTCGGATCAACATCGACGACGACTCCACTGCGTCGTCAGATCCGCGAGCTCGCCGCGATCAGCGCCAAGTTCTCGACGACCGACGACAAGAGGACGCTCGAACTCGTATCGAGCGTCGAAGAGAAGCGCGACGACAATCAGATCAGCGCGCTGGGCCCACTGTTGACATGCAAGCGCCAGGGGGACCAGGCGACCTGCCGTACGCGGCGGGCTGCCCTGCGTTCACCCGTGAGCTGCGGCAAGTCCAGTGGCCCAACATGAAAATCTTCAAGCCCGACGTGCCCGAGAAGTACGACGGCAAGACTCATCCGTCAGAATTCCTCAGCATCTACACCATCGCGGTGCAGGCTGCCGGGGGACGAGACGAGAAGATACTCGCGAACTACTTCCCGCTAGTGCTCAAGCCAAACGTCAGATCTTGGCTCATGCACTTGCCGGAGAACTCCATTTCTTCTTGGGCCAACCTGTGCCATCAGTTTGTCGGCGCCTTCACGGGTGGCCACAAGCCCCATGGCCAGGAGAGTGACCTTCATATACTCGCCCAGAAGGAAGGGGACTCCCTGCGTAAGTACATCCAGAGATTCAGCCGCGTCCAGCACAACATCCTAGACGTCCACCCTGCCGCGGTTATTAGCGCGTTCCACCAGAACGTGCGTAACCGCAGGATGAGGGAGGAGATGGCGATGTGCAAGATCCGAGACGTCAGTGAGCTTTATGCCCTGGCCGACAAGTGCGCACGTGCTGAAGAGGGGAGGAAACTCCCCGGAGAGGATACTGGAGCAGGGGGATCAGATAGTGAGGACGTCGCCCCGGCAAAGAAGAACCGGCGGCGGAATATCAGAAAAAAGTAGAACAAAGAAGTGCTGGTCGTTGAGCAGTCCGGCAAGGAGGCTGGCGCCAAGAAATCCCAGGCTGGTAGCTCCGGCAAGGAAACTGCCGCGTGCACCAACTGCCAGACTGTGGCCACCGCCGACAAGCAGGACGGCTCCGGTAAGCAGTACTGCAAGATCCACCGCACCAAGGGCCACGACCTCCAGAGCTGCAAAAGGGTCGAGTACCTCGTCGAGCAGCAAAAAGCTGAGTACGAGCGACGTGACAAGGAGAAGGCCCAGGGAGGTGGTGGAGAGTCCAGCAAGAAGCGGCCGTTCAACGGCCAGGGAGGACGCCGCGACAAGGCCAAGCAGCGGCAAGGAGACAGACCTCCCCGCGGTCGCGACAAGGACGAAGACGACGACGAAGACATGGATGACGGAGATAACAGCGAGCAGGAGTTCCAGAAGGCAACGGAGGTTCTGTGCATTGACGGTGGTGCTTCTCTGCATACTTCCCACCGCCAACTCAAGCAATGGGTGCGAGAAGTTAATGCGGCAGAACCGCCCGTCGAGTCACGCAAACTTCTGAAGTGGTCCAGCACGCCCATCATCTTTGACATCGAGGACCACCCTAACCGCACAACTGCGGTCGGGTGCTTGCCGATGTTGGTTTCACCAACTATCCGCAACCTCAAGGTCACCAAGATGTTGGTTGACGGCGGGGTCGGCCTAAACCTGATCTCCTCCGCTGTGGTCCGGAAACTCCAAATCCCCGACAGCGAGCTCGAAGAAACCAGCACATTCCAAGGGATCAACCTGGGAAGGAGCAAGCCGAAGGGGAAAATCATGCTGCTAGTGACATTCGGCGGAGAGCTGAACTTCAGGACTGAGAGGATCACCTTTGACGTTGCCGATATCCCATTACCCTACAATGGGATACTTGGCCGTCCAGCGCTCGCCAAGTTCATGGCAGCCTCTCATTATGCCTACAGCATGCTCAAGATGCCAGGCCCGATAAGCGTCATCTCTGTCCCCGGCGACAAGAAAGATGCCCTTATCTGTGCCGACAAGATTTACCAGGACGCAGCAGCCGCAACCGATAGCAAGACACTTGCCGCTGAAGCTATCGGGGGGGAGAACAAGACCAAGTCCGGCAAGAGCTCTGGGGCCCACTCCGGCAAACGCACCTCTTCGGAGTGCTGCGCTGCCGTCGAGGACGCACCATCGAGCTCCACCGGCAAGTGCAAGAAGGCGATGGCAGCTCCACCAGAGACAAAGAAGGTGTCCACCAAGGAGGACGGCACTGGTGGTACTTTCACCATCAGTGCCACGCTTGATCCTAAATAGGAAAGCGTGCTCATTGCTTTCCTGCAGGCGAATGTCGACCTGTTTGCATGGCAACCGTCTGACATCCCCGGTGTTCCCAGGAAAGTGATTGAGCACAAGCTTGCCGTTTGTCCTCACGCGCGGCCCGTCAAGCAGAAGGTTAGAAAACAGGCAGTGGAGTGCCAAGAGTTCATAGCAGAAGGAATCAAGAAGCTAGAAGAGGCAGGCCTTGTCAGAGGTGTACTCCATCCCACGTGGTTGGCCAACCCTGTTGTCGTGCGCAAGGGGAACGGGAAGTGGAGGCTTTGTATTGACTTCACCGATGTGAATAAAGCTTGTCCCAAAGATCCATTTCCCTTGCCGCGCATTGACCAGATCGTTGACTCCACGGCTGGATGTGAGTTGCTTTCATTTCTTGATGCATATTCAGGATACCACCAGATATTTATGGCTGAAGAAGATGAGGAGAAGACCGCATTCATCACTCCATGTGGCACTTATTGCTTCATATGCATGCCCTTTGGATTGAAGAATGCCGGTTCGACGTTTGCAAGGGTAGTCCATACAGCTTTTGAGCCACAGATACACAGAAATGTAGAAGCTTACATGGATGATATAGTGGTCAAGAGCAAGGACAGGGCTACTCTGATTCAAGATCTAGATGAAACCTTTGCGAATTTGCGCAAGATCCAACTCAAGCTCAACCCCGAGAAGTGCGTGTTTGGAGTCCCCTCCGGCAAGCTTCTCGGGTTCTTTGTATCCCAGAGAGGGATTGAAGCCAATCCCGACAAGATCAAAGCCATCGAGCAGATCGAAGCCCCGAAGCGCGTCAAGGATGTACGAAGGCTTGCCGGCTGTGTGGCTGCTCTCAGCAGGTTTATCTCTAAGTCTGCGGAACGCGCCTTGCCGTTTTTCAAAATTTTGAAAAAGGCGGGTCCAATGAGATGGACTCCGGAAGCAGAGGCAGCGTTGCAGGACTTGAAGAGGTACCTGTCCTCCACTCCAATACTTGTCGCACCTAGGCCACAAGAGAAGTTGCTGCTATACTTGGCAGCAACCAATCAATTGGTTAGTGCTGCGTTAGTAGCGGAAAGGGAGGCAGATGATGAGCCAACAGCCCCGGCAAGCACATCCAGCGACAAGCAGGAGGCTTCCCCGACAAGCTCTGGTCCCAACAAGGATGGAACTGCGCAGATGCAAGAGGAGGTGCGGAAGAAGATGGTGCAGCGCCCAGTCTACTTCGTCAGCTCCCTTCTCTAGGGGGCTAGATCAAGGTACTCTGGGGTGCAGAAGCTGCTTTTCGGCCTTCTCATGGCCTCGAGAAAGCTGCGCCACTACTTCCAAGCACACGAGATAACAGTGGTCACTCGCTTTCCGTTGAAGAGGATACTGCAAAATCCAGAAGCAACAGGTAGGATTGTCGAGTGGGCACTAGAGCTGTCAAGCTTTGGCCTCAAGTTTGAAAGCACTTCAACTATCCAGAGCAGAGCATTGGCAGAATTCATAGCAGAATGGACGCCAACGCCAGACGAAGAGATTCCAGAGACGAGCATTCCCGTCAAAGAAGCAAGCAAAGAATGTATAATGTACTTTGATGGTGCCTTCTCGCTGCAAGGCGCCGGTGCCGGCGTGCTGCTTGTCGCACCCACCGGAGAGCACCTCAAGTACGTCGTCCAAATGCATTTTCCCAAGGAGCAAGCAACGAACAATACCGCAGAGTATGAAGGTTTGCTTGCCGGCCTCAGAATTGCGGCAGAGCTTGGGATCAAGAAGCTGATTGTGCGGGGTGACTCGCAGTTGGTTGCCCGCCAAGTGAACAAGAGCTACCAGAGTCCGTTGACGGAAGCTTATGTCGACGAAGTGAGAAAGCTTGAAGAACACTTTGAAGGCTTGCAGATGGAACACGTTCCAAGAGCTCAGAACGATGTCGCAGATAGCCTGTCAAAGTGTGCTGCATTAAAGCTACCTGTGGAACCAGGGATCTTTGTGCTCAAGTTAACTCAACCATCCGTAACCCCATCGACTGGACAAAGTAAGAAGAGAAAGTTGGTTTCTGGTGACTACTTGCCGGCAGAACTTCCTGAAGCCGCCGCCAATAAGGTCCCCAAGGTCAACGACAAGGCTGCTGAGGAGCAGTCTGCTCCTGCAAACCCTATGGTTTGTACAGTTGAAGCAGGCACTCCCGACAAGATTTGCCCCGGCAAGCTTGCCGGGAAACGTCAAGCTACGGCCGAGCCACAGGTTCTTGCCGTAGAAGCTGACGTTCCCGCAGCAGCACAGATGCCTTTAGTCCTTGTTGTTGAGCCACATGCTCCAGCATGGGCGCAGCAGATTGTCCGTTTCCTTCAAACAGGAGAACTTCCCGAAGAGCCAGAAGAAGCAGAAAGAATAACCCGGCAGTCAAGTATGTATCAGTTTGTCGGCAATGAACTATACAGAAGAAGACTTAACGGTGTGAAATTGAAATGCATTCCCCGGGAAGATGGACAAAAGCTGTTGGCAGAGATACACGGAGGCATATGTGGCCACCACATTGGCGCCAGAGCACTTGCCGGTAAAGCGTTCCGGCAAGGTTTCTTTTGGCCAGAAGCCCTCCAGGATGCAACTGCGCAAGTAACCAAGTGTGAAGCATGCCAGTTCCATTCCAAGCAGATACATCAACCAGCTCAAGCTCTCCAGACGATCCCTTTATCCTGGCCATTTTCGGTCTAGGGGCTCGACATCCTCGGCCCCTTTCCCCGCGCAGCCGGGGGCTTTGAGTACTTGTATGTCGCCATCGACAAGTTCACAAAGTGGCCGGAAGTGGAAGCAGTGAGAAAGGTGACAGCACAGTCAGCAGTCAAGTTCTTCAGGTCGATTGTTTGCCGTTTCGGAATCCCTAACAGGATCATCACCGACAACGGCACACAATTCACAAGTCGCACCTTCATGCAGTACGTCCAAGACCTTGGCGCCAAGGTCTGCTTCTCTTCTGTTGCTCACCCGAGGAGCAACGGCCAAGCGGAGAGGGCAAACGCTGAAGTGCTGCGCGGACTCAAGACGAGAACTTTCGACAGGCTGCACAAGTGCGGAAGAAACTGGATCGAGGAGTTACCAGCGGCTCTTTGGTCGATCAGGACGACGCCAAGTCGAGCCACTGGACAGACACCCTTTGCTCTTGTCTATGGAGCAGAAGCAGTTCTCCCCACGGAACTCGTATACGGGTCGCCTCGAGTGCTCGCTTACGACGAGCTCGAGCAAGAGCAGCTGCGACAAGATGACGCACTGCTCCTTGAGGAAGACCATCTTCAGGCTGCTGTACGAGCTGCTCGATACTAGCAAGCTTTGCGCCGCTACCATAGCCGCAAAGTTAAAGCCATAAGTCTCGAGGAAAGCGACCTTGTTCTTCGGCGCGTTCAGTCCGCCAAGAATTCCAACAAGTTGACGCCGAAGTGGGAAGGCCCTTATCGGGTGAAACAAGTCACTAGGCCAGGCGCAGTCCGCCTAGAGACCGAAGATGGCTTACCGGTGAGCAACTCCTGGAACATTGAGCATCTTCGCAAGTTTTACCCATAAGGCGCGGTTGCCGTGATCCGCTCCGGCAACCACCTTTTGTACAAGTCTTGCCGCTGTTGCATGTAATCCTTTGTACAAAGCCGGGCGCAGACCCCGTGCATCAGTAAAGCTTATGTACATCACACAACTTGTCATTTCATTCCTTTTTCATTTTCTTGCATGTACTATCTGACACTTTGTGCAGCACCTACCTCCGGTAAGCAATAACGAGCCTGAGAGCTCCATATCTATATTCTCTCTTCTGCCTTCTTTCTCCAGCAGAGGAAGGTTTCCTCGCGCACAAGTTTGCCGGGGGGGGGGGGGAAGGAGGATAGTGGTATGGACCAGGCGCCGTTCAAGAAAACCCTGCCTTGTCGGGAAGCAAACAACACAAAAGCTAAGTTGCCAAAGTTTGAGCAATCAAATTTTTAAATTTTTGAGTTATCTTCCTTGAACGACCTCGCTTTGTGTGGAAAACATGTGCGCGGAGGAACCAACTCGCGGCTAGCCGTGCCCTTACTTTGTTTCGAGCACGCTCAACGGCTTAAGTGTGCTGCAACAAGTGTCGCACCCTTACTTCGTTTTCGAGTTCGCTCAACAGTTTAAGTGTGCTGCGACTAGTTGCGACAAGGTTTCTTGTCGGCAACGGCACTGCCAGCAGGCTGCTGAAGTCCCGCACTCGGCGCTCGCGGCAAAGGTGCCTTCGCCGGCAAGTTCCCTGACAGCGTAGGGTAGAAGCATACAAAGCAAGGGAGTCAAGTAAAGGAAATAACATTGCATTAACTACCCAAAATAAAGTTATATTACAAAGCAACTTGTCGCTGTTCTAATAGACTATTGTTCATAACATGGTTGGCAGCGATAAAGGAAGCGGAAAGAAAAATAGCCTAATCTGCGCGGTCGCCCTCGACTCTCTTGATCTTGCCCACCCTGGCCACGATAGGTGCGACAAGGGCCTTGAGCGTCTCCTGGTCGGCGTCGGGCGGCAAGGTCCTGAGGACGTTGTTGAGGTTGAGTCCTGGGTTGCGGAAGACTATCTTCATCAGCACCTTCTCCAAGACGCCCGTGCAAAGCCTGTGCGCCTCGTTCGCCAGCTGTGTGGGGATCCTTTCCTGGAGCTGCTGGAGGGCCGTCCCCGCGCCCTGGAGGAACAATGTAAGCTTGGCGCTGGGATGGAGATTCTCGTCGGTGGAGTACCCGAGATACTCCGCCCCCAGCAGCTCCAGCTCCTTGTCAATATTGGTGGCGGCAAGGACAAGACCTTCCGTCCAGAGCTCGACGGTCTGCCTGAAGTTGTTTTGGGAGATGGCGGCGCTATCCAACAACGCCTTCTCGGCCCTGAGCTCCTCCTTCAGGTTCGCCTCCCGCTCTCTGGCACCATCAAGCGTCGTGGTGAGAGTAGACAACTTCAGCTCCAGATCGGCGATGGAGTCCTTGGCGACGGCGAGTTCCTTGCCCTTGTCGGAGAGGCGGACCTGCAGCTCGGAGTGGCTGTGGGCGTCCTTTTCCCTCTCAAGCTTTAGTGCGGCAACCTCCTCGCCGCTCGTCTTGAGGTTGGCCTCCAGTTGCGCCACCCTCGCCTCCAAGTCCCTCTTGGCAGTCTCAACAGCCGCAGCAGCATCCTTCACTTCCTGCAGAGCTCCGCCAAGAGACTGTTCACGCGCGGCAGGCTCGTTCTCGTGGCTGTCGAGGTCGACCTTCCGCTGCGTCAGTTCGCCTTCTCGCCGGGACAACTCCTCGGCGGCAAGCCGTTGCTGCTCCTCCGCTTCGGCCTTCTCCAAGATAAACTCCTGATGCGCCTCGGCGAGCTGCTCCCGCTCCTCCGCCAAGGATCGGAGAGCCGCCTGGTTGGCGGCCCGGAGCTCTTTCGCGCGCTTCTCCAAGTGAGCGCCCGCCTTGGCGGACAGAGCCTCTCGGGACTCCAACTTGGCCTGCCTGGCGCGGTATAGAGATAGAAGCCTCCGTAGAAGCCGCTCCTACTCGGGCTCGCTGCTGCTGCTTGACGCGTCGACAAACCTCAGCCCGGCGGAGGCAAGGACCTCCCCGTCGAAGACCTCTCCCTCTATGGGCGCCCTAGACGTGGACGCCCATGGGAGCTGAATGAAGACTCTGTTGCCGGCCTCCAGATAGGCGCCGGGCTCGGCTGTGGCAGCAGAGGGATCGGCAGCCGGCACAGCGTCTGACGCTCCTGCGGCCTCAGGGCCGTCAGTGCGACTGCCGGTCCCCTCCTCAGCTGCCGCGCCAGCGGCCCTGGCTGCCTCTTCGGTGGCGGGCTCGTCTGCACCGGTAGCCCCGTCAGCAGCTGCGGCGCCACGCGCGTCCTCCTCGGCGGCGGCCTCCGTCTCCATCGGCTCTGCGACGGACGGATCTGACAGAAGAAAAGAAGAAAAGAATTGTCAAGCAAATATCCAAAAGGAGAAATTCAGAAAAAGAAAAGTCCAAGAGTTTACCTGCGCGGGCCTCCTCTTCGGTGGGGTTCCTTGCCGGGGAGTTCTCCCTCGGCGGCGTGGTGGTAGCTCCCGTCGGCGTAGGGCCGCTGGCGCCGTCCCTTGGCGGAGTGTCCTCCCTTGCCGGGGAGCTCCTCCTTGGCGGTGTGGTCGAGACGTGCGGCTCGTCGGGGGCGATCTTCTGGCGCTCCTGATGCTGCTGCTCTGTTCCTGTACAAGTCAACAAACAAAACGTCAACAAGGATAGAAGGCCCACGCGCGCCCGGCAAGCGGAAAGCAGACGAAAGACTTACGCTAGGGGCTGCGCCGGGGGCTGCGCTGGGGGCTGCTCTGGAGAACAGTTGCCGGGTCCGGCAAACTTGTCTCAGGCGCACCTCCCCCAGTTGCGGTGGGCTCGTCCTCGATGACGATCACTGGGACTTTGGCCCTCTTCGCCACCCTCTGGGCCAGAGTCCTGGAAGAAAGACAAGATCAGAATCAGGCAAAAGAGATACAAGACAAAAATCAACAGAAAACCAAAGAGAAACAAGAATCGCGAAGACTTACTCTTCTTCCTCCTCGTCGTCGGAGCTGAGCGCCGAGAAATCAAAATCCGGCTTGCGCGTCCCGGCACGAGGAGCTGGGGGAGTCGGCTCCCTTGGCTGCTTGGCGGGGGCCGGGACGGTGGTCTGAGAAGACCCCGCTCCGGTTGCCGCCGAAGCGCGAGGGGCGGCGGGCACAGGGGCGCCAGTCCGGGAAGATCCCCCTCCTGTTGCCGCTAAGGCACGGGGCGCTCCCTTGGCGACCTTGCTCGTCGCGGTGGCACGTGTCGGGCGGCGCTGCGGCTGCTGGCTCGCCTGCCGCCCCGTCACGTCTGCGGCCTTGCGGAGGCGCCTTTTCGGCGCAGCTGGAGGACTTGCTGGCGGCGGTGAGCTACCCGAGGACGAAGAAGAGGAGTCGAGGCCCAGTGAGCCGCCCGAGTCCTCGGCAGGGTCGCTCGACCCGACGCCCTGCTCGGCGGGCCCGCTCGACTCGGCGCCTTGCTTGGTGGCTTCGCTTGTCTCGGCGAGTCGCCCGGCAAGCTTTCTCGGTTTGTGGAGCTCTTCCTCCTCGGCGAGGCTTGTCGCCGCCGCCGCCTCCGCTTCCTCCACAGTATACCCGAACTCGCCCGCGGCCCTGGCTGCAGCTGCCTCTTCCAACCTGGTGGCTATATGTGCCATCTCATGGTCGGTGGTGTCGCGGGTGAGTCCCCTCTTCTCGTCGGCTTTAACTGGCGACTCCACCAGGTTGTCGAAGAACGTCTGCACAGCTTCGTCGGAAGGTTCCCGCCAAGTGGGGTCGATCCCATGGGAATCACACCACGGCATCGCCGCGCGAACGGCACTGAGCGCAGAGCTATTGCACAATGGAACTACGCCCGTCGGCAACGCGAACCACTCAGGACGGGCGGAGTCATACTTAAACAGCGCTTGGAGCATTGCGTTGAGCTCCAAGACAGTGAAGTTGTAATTGAGGCCCGGGCGCAGCCTCATGATGTCTGCCGCGTTCTCGAACTCCCAATCAGCCCTCTTCCTCTCCTGCAAGGGAGCGATGCGGCGGCGGAGGAAATCTACCCCGACGGCCCCTACAGTGAGCCTGGCTTGCCGGAGGCGAAGGATCCGAGTGGTGGCTATCTTCAGCTTGTCGTCCTCGGGGGCCAGGTCACTCCAGTCATTGCCGCGTACTACTGCGACTTGGCGCCGGGAAGTGAAAGACTGCGGGTCATCCTCTATAATCCAACACCAGTTGGCCCTCCACTCATCCCACTTGCCGCGGAGCTCCCCCGTCAAGTAAGCCTCTTTCTTATGGAGCCAGAAGATCCAAGAGATTCCGCCGGACAGAGGTGACCCCGACTCGACTCGAGGTATGAAGTAATGGCGGAAGAGAGCTACATTGGGGTAAACTCCGACGAAATTTTCGCACAGATGTGTGAAAATGGCCATGGTCAAGACGACGTTTGGGGTGAAGTCAAGGAGATGAAACCCGTAGGTATTCATGATGTCGCAGAAGAATTCCGAAAAGGGCGGGCAGAGCCCGCAGTAGAAGAACAGAGCAAAGAAGGCATAGCCGTTTGGATACATCTCGCAGGCCACGGCGGGGAGTACCTTGGTGCGCGGGTGCGCCTTCGTCTCCCTCGACCAGAAGATGTAGAAGTTGTCTTTCAGATCCTCCGCACTAAGCCTTGGCGGGAAGACCGCCATCTTCTTCCGCATTGCTACTAGCCGCAGTGCCTTGGCAGACTTCGCGGCCTTCGCCTTGTCGCCCTTCGGGGCCATGGCGGAGACGGTGGGGGAAGTCGACGGCGCTGATGATGCTGGCGGCGG
>LR738712.1:100307434-100394497 GCA_902687465.1 Secale cereale
GCTGCTCTCTTTCGACCTTCGAGGAGGAGAGGAGCGGCGGGGGTTTCTGGAGGATGAAGAAGCAACGGGCGAATAGAGGGGACTGCCCCTGTTTCCCCTGCTTTTAAGGGGGGAGAGGGGGACGTTCCGCATTTCCCCATTAAAGAAACAGGACACGATCTCTCCCACGACGCCGCGATTGACGCGTGCCGTTAGGGAGAGGCGCGGTGGATACGGAGTAGGATACGGCGTGCTGCGGGCCGCGCGTGCCCGTGCACTGTTTTGGGCCTGGCCCAACAGCGCTCGGCACCGTGTATGGCCCAGGCCCGGGGGCTCCTGTCGGTGTACTAAAGTAGGGGTACCTTAGTATCCCGAACTTGTGCACGGGCAGTCGCAGCGTCCCGTGGCAAGGCTTGCCGTGCGACCGTCAAGGACCACTATGGTTCCTTTGGAGCCATTCAAGAACAAAGTGTTCAAGTTAAAGAGACAAGGCCCCGACAAGAGGAGCTTGCCGGGAAGGCCGCTCAAGGCTCAAGACCACTTCTTTGGCATAGGACCCTGGCAAGAGGAGCTTGCCGGGAAGGCCAAACATGGCATTTCAAGAGACTTGCCACGACGCGCCACGCATCCCGGCAAGGCCCGGAGAGCGACAAGCTCCCAGGCGCGACAAGATAGCAACCGCGGCAAGGCGCTTGCCGCGGCAAACTTCCACTAGGTACCCGCGCTCCAGCGAGACCACCCACGTGTCGCTCTGGGACCCTTCCAGACGCACGTGGCGGAAGGCTGTGCAGCCTGGGGTACACGGTGGCAAGCTGCGATGACGAGGCCACCGTTAAGGCGGACGGTGGCGCCCTGACGGACGCTTTTTGCACTATTTGGAGCGACGGTGACGGGCATTTAATGCCCTTGTCCCCTGTCGTCAGAGTTAGGTATAGAGCACTATGCAACACTGTTCCAACTACCACCCATTTTACATTTTTACCCTCGACTGCGTTGCCACCTGTCGGTGACCCCTTTGACCTATAAAAGGAGGCCCATGCGCAACATAGAAGGGGTTCCGTTCATCGATCACTCTCATGCTCGGTCTTGTTAGCGATCAGCACTGTAGCTCTTCTCGCTCCCGAGCCAAGAACGCAATACAAACCAAGGCAGGAGTAGGGTTTTACGCATCCGTGCGGCCCGAACCTGGGTAAACTGCTCGCGTGTTCGCCTCGATCCGCTCTTTGTGCATCCTCCGCCCCCTTGCCGTACCGAAAAGGGGCTCCGGTCCCATAGGTGTTCGTGGGCGATCAGTTTCCCCAACAACGGCCGTCGGGTTTCCTCCTCCGCAGTACATGAGTCCTTATGTTCTCGAATGTCGACGAGGTAGTATGATCCGTTGTGTAGGTTCTTGCTGACCACAAAGGGTCCTTCCCAAGGCGGGGATAGCTTGTGCATGTCTGTCTGGTCTTGGATGAGCCGGAGCACTAGATCTCCTTCTTGAAACATTCTGGTTTTAACCCGACGACTGTGGTACCGGCGCAAATCTTGCTGATAAATCGCCGATCGAGCTGCTGCCGTGTCACGTTCCTCATCCAGCCGGTCCAACGCATCTTGCCGTGCCTTCTCGTTATCAGCTTTGATGTAAGCCGACGAATCATGACGGATATCACTAGGGAGGACCGCTTCAGCTCCATATACCATGAAGAAAGGCGTGTACCCTGTAAATCTGTTAGGTGTAGTGTTGATGCTCCATAACACAGAGGGTAATTCCAACACCCAACAACCCGGTGTCCTCTGCAAAGGGACCATAAGCCGGGGTTTAATGCCTCTCAAGATCTCTTGATTGGCTCTTTCAGCTTGGTCGTTGGATTGAGGGTGAGCTACTGATGATACATCAAGGTGGATGTGCTCTTGTTGACAGAACTCCTTCATAGCCCCCTTGGATAGATGGGTACCATTATCAGTTATAATGCTGTGTGGAAAGCCAAACCGGAAATCACCTTCTTGATGAATTGAACCGCCGTTGCCGCATCACACTTGCTGACTGGTTCCGCTTCAACCCATTTGGTAAACTTACCCACCGCTACCAAAAGGTGGGTCTTCTTATCCGGGGATCTCTTGAAGGGTCCGACCATGTCAAGCCCCCAGGTCGCAAATGGCCAAGTAATTGGAATCATCCTCAATTCTTGAGCCGGTATATGAGCGCGCCGTGAAAATTTCTGGCAAGCATCACATTTTCTGACCAAGTCCTATGCGTCGTCATGAGTCGTCAACCAGTAGAACCCATGACGAAAAGCTTTAGCCACCAAGCATTTTGAACCGGTGTGATGACCACAATCTCCTTCGTGGATCTCTCTAAGAATATCACGGCCTTCGTCCGATGACACACAATGTTGAAACGCCCCAAAGACGCTGCAATGATGTAGCTCTCCATTGACAATAGTCATTGACTTGGATCGTCGGACTATCTGTCTAGCCAAGACTTCGTCCTCTGGTAACTCATCTCGGTTCATGTACGCTAAGTAAGGGAGCGTCCAATCCGGAATAACATGAAGCACCGCCACCAATTGAGCCTCCGGATCAGGAACAGCCAAATCTTCCTCTGAAGGAAATTTCACCGTCGGACTGTGCAATACGTCCAGAAAAACATTGGGTGGAACCGGCTTACGTTGAGAACCCAGCCGGCTTAGCACATCGTCCGCTTCATTCTTTCACCGGTCTACATGATCCACCTAATAACCCTTGAAGTGTCCAGCAACAGCGTCCACCGCTCGTCTATACGCCGCCATAAGTGGATCTTTAGCATCCCACTTACCAGACACCTGTTGAGCCACCAGGTCTGAATCACTGAAACATTTAACCCGACTTAAATTCATCTCTTTAGCCATTCGTAGGCCATGGAGGAGAGCTTCATACTCAGCTGCATTGTTAGTACAAGGGAACATTAAACGGAGGACATAACAGAACTTATCACCTCGTGGGGAAGTTAATACCACGCCAGCCCCCGAGTCCTCTAATTGCCTGGATCCATCAAAGTGAATAGTCCAATATGTGAGATCCGGCATTTATTGTGGTGCTTGCAACTCTGTCCAATCATTGATGAAGTCCACCAATGCATGCGATTTGATTGCTGTATGGGCACATACTTCAATCCGTGAGGGCTAAGTTCAATGGCCCACTTTGCAACCCGACCAGTCGCTTCTCTGTTCTGGATTATATCTCCCAGAGGAGCTGAACTGACCACGGTGATTGGATGGCCCTGAAAGTAGTTCTTCAGCTTCCGGTTTGCCATGAAGACTCCATACACCAATTTTTTGCCAATGCGGGTATCTTTGTTTTGATTCAATGAGCACCTCGCTGATGTAATAAACCGGCCGTTGAACCGGATATTCCTTTCTTGTCTCCTTGCGCTCTACCACGTTGGCAACGCTTACTGCCCGGGCATTAGCAGCCACGTATAGCAACAACGGCTCATTATCAACTTGTGCCGCAAGGACCGGCGGTTCTGCTAATTGCTTCTTCAGATCCTCAAACGCAGTATCAGCAGCATCACTCCAGACAAAACGATCTGTCTTTTTCGTCATCTAGTAAAAGCCGGATGGCCTTCTCCCCCAAACGGCTGATAAACCGACTGAGCACCGCGATACGGCCCGCCAAGCATTGGACATCGTTGATGCATGCCGGTTTAGCCTAGGACATAATCGCCTTGATCTTCTCCGGATTAGCTTCTATTCCTCTGTTTGACACCAGGAACCCCAAGAGTTTGCCTGCCATAACACCAAAAACACACTTGGCCGGATTAAGCATCATCTTATAGACCCGGAGATTATCAAAGGTTTCCTTTAAGTCCATTTTCAATGTCTCCTCTTTCCTGGAATTTACCACGATATCGTCCACATAAGCATGAACGTTCCGCCCAATCTGCCCATGAAGACAATTCTGCACACATCGTTGATAAATCGCCTGGGCACTCTTGAGCCCGAAAGGCATAAACACGTAGTAGAAGGCCCCAAAGGGAGTTATGAAGGATGTTTTCTCCTGGTCCTTAACTGCCATCTTGATCTGATGATAACCGGAATAAGCATCCAAAAAACTTAAGCGTTCACAACCCGCCGTAGCATCAATGATTTGATCAATACGAGGGAGGGCAAAGGGATCAGTTGGGCAAGCTTTGTTCATATCTGTGTAATCAACACACATTCGCCAAGTGCTGTTCTTCTTAAGCACCAGTACCGTATTAGCTAGCCACTCTGGATGAAACACCTCAATTATAAAGCCTGCCGCTAAGAGCCTGGCCACTTATTCACCAATTGACTTGCATCTTTCTTCATTGAAGCGGCGGAGAAACTGTTTCACTGGTTTAAACTTAGGATCAATATTGAGAGTGTGCTCAGCGAGTTCCCTCGGCACACCTGGCATGTCAGAAGGTTTCCATGCAAAAATGTCCCGGTTCACAAGGATGAACTCGATGAGCACGCTTTCCTATTTTGGATCTAGGTTAGCACTGATGGTGAACTATTTGGATGAACCGCTAGGAACAAAGTCAACCTGCTTGGTCTCATCAGCTGATTTGAACTTCAAGGCCAGATCATGCTCTGTGGTTGGCTTTTTCAGCGGAGACATATCTGCCGGATCAACATTATCTTTATAAAATTTCAGCTCCTCAGTTGCACAAACTGCCTCCGCATAAGCTGCATCACCTTCTTCGCACTCCAAAGAAATCTTGCGACTCCCGTGAACCATAATGGTTAACTTGTGACCCGGGATCTTGAGCTGTAGATAAACATAACAAGGCCTCGCCATGAACTTAGCGTAAACCGGCCGCCCGAACAGGGCGTGATACGGGCTCTTAATCTTTACCACTTCAAAGGTCAAGGTTTCAGACCTTGAGTCCTGCTCATCCCCAAAGGTGACTTCCAAGACTATCTTACCGACCGGATATGCCGATTTACCAGGCACCACTCCGTTAAAAACCGTGTTGGACTGCCGAAGCTTTTTATCTGTCAACCCCATGCGACGAAAAGTCTCGTAATATAAGATGTTGATGCTGCTTCCTCCGTCCATGAGCACTTTAGTGAACTTATAGCCCCCTACTTGAGGTGCTACAACTAGAGCCAGCTGGCCCAGATTATCAACTCGAGGCGGGTCGTCCTCTCGACTCCACACAATGGGCTGTTCTGACCAGCGTAGGTAGCGTGGCACCACCGGTGCAACAGAATGTACTGCCCTCTTGTAAACTTTCTGATCACGTTTACATAAGCTTGTGGTGAAGACATGATACTGTCCACTACTCAACTGCTTCGGATTGCTTTGATATCCGGACTGCTGCTACTGTTGATTGCCCTGATTGTTATAACCACCCTGGCAGTGCCGTTGGTTATGTTGATTGTGCCTGTTCTGGTTGCTGTGATTATTCTGGTTACCTTGGAACCCTGAACCGGATCCACCGCCTTGATAACCCGGCCCGTGAAAACCATGTCCTGAACTGCCGGACGGTACGTGATCATACTGGGACCGGTTCATGATTTCCCTCATAATAAAGCAGTCCTTCCAGAGGTGCGTAGCTGGCTTTTCCGGCGTGCCCTTGGGCAAGGTATGTTCATCTGGCGTTCCAGATTGATAGGCGGTCTCCCATTCCGTGAGGGTGGTCTGCACTTGCGGCGCTGGCCGTTCTCCTGATCATTGGTGTTGGCCACAAAATCTGAATTATTATCCGCTTTACGCTTACCGTTATATTCTTGATTTGCCAGGCCAGGTTGCGGCGCTTTACCGCTCTTCTTTGCCTTCCCTGACTTCTCATCATCATAATCCGGGTATTTAGTACTATCTGAATCCGCATACTTTACCAAAGTGCCCATGAGCGTTCCCATGTCGTCACAATTACGCTTGAGTCGTCCCAACTTCAGTTTCAGAGGCTCAAACCGGCAATTGCCTTCCACGGTTATAACTGATGTGCCCGGGTTGATGCAGTTGGAAGAATGTAGGATCTCCGATACTCGTCGTACCCAATGACTTATTGACTCATGCTCTCCTTGAACACATGCAGCTAAATCGACGATAGACATTGGCTGCTTGCACGTGTCTTTGAAGTTATTAATGAACCGGCGGCGCAATTCAGCCCACGATCCAATGGAACTGGGTGGCAAGCTTTTCAGCCAAGTACGAGTTGTACCCTCCAACATCATGGTGAAATACTTGGCACACGCTGCGTCATCTACATCAAGCATCTCCATCGCCATCTCGTAGCTTTCAACCCAGGCTTCTGGAGATAAGTCCGTAGTATAGTTGGGCACCTTGCGCGGTCCTTTGAAGTCCTTGGGTAGTTTATGTTGCGTAAAGCGGGGGTGAGGCACGACACTCCCAAAGAGCTGGACATGACTCCCGGTTCGATTGTGGTAGATGGACGAACCAGCGTTGGCTGACGGTTTTCATACTGTGCTGCTAACTCGGCCTCCCAGCGCTGCCTGCCCTGATCCACCACGTCTTGAGCGTTCACGTCTCCTCCTGCCGGATTATCCCTTCGCGGCGGGTTACGTCTTCGCGCGCTGCTCGACATAGCCAGTTCCTCCAGGTGCCTACTATAACTCCGGCTTGGGCGAGGGGTGGAGTGAATCCTCTCACGGCTGTGAGAATAAGCTTGCTGTTGGGTTAGAGCCGTCTCCAAAAACTCCCTAGCCCGCCGTGCCTCCACCGCTATGGGGGATGTTCCTTCAATGGGAAGGACGGCCAGTCGTGAGCGGCGGCAACTATATTATCCAAAGGGTTGGAGTAATGACCGGGCGGGGTAGGTATATGCTGTGATGGGACGACCTGGCGGGTTGGCTCCGCGGCTTGTGGCTGGACTGATGCTCCTGTGCCCAGCGCTCCTCCCCGGTTTACCTCCGGATGGTTACTGGTTCCTACTCCTGGCGTGCTAAAGAGGTTCCTTGCTTCGTAAACCGGCGGCAGGCGAGATCGTTGCCTTCTCCGCATTGCCTCGTGTGAAGCAATCTGATCCAACATAAGTCGATAAGCCTGAGCATCCAGCTCGGCCTACTTCGCAACCATCCTAGTATTCTCAGCAGCTAGGTCCAATTTGGCTTGATCTATCTGTACTTTCACCTGAGCGACTTCCGCATCGTGTTGTTCCTTATCGGTCTGGGCTACCTCTGCTGTTAACAGTGCTGTCAAAGTATCGACCAAGGCGGACAAAGTTTCGGCCGGCGATGGACCAGAGCCTCCAGCCCTAGCTCCCGCCGTGTTTGATGTTAACGCCACCGTAGTTGACGACTGCTGCACAGGTTGTGATCCGGCCATGAATATGGCGGCCCGGTTCGGCGGATCAAGGGGGTCCGGAATACTATCACCATCGGAACAGCCCCCAGACCAGCCATCATACAATAGGTACAAAGATTCTGTCTCTCCAGAGGATGACTCATCGCCGGAATAGACAACGGTATCACCGCCAGAGTCCGATCCATCTTCAACTTGCACTCCTTGAACCGCTCCGACAAAGACATGCTTCACGACAATCTGAATCTGTGCAGATCTTGCACGCTGAGCCGGCTTGACGATGTTGGGGAAGATGTCCGGCTCAGGGCCCAGTTCACCGATCTTGCCTATGAAGACCTGGATTCCGCCAAAGGCGACCCGGTACCCGTATTCGATTGGATCAGCCTCGGGGCCCCAGCCTGCATCGTTGATGTAGATCTTGCCGCGATGACTCTTAGTCATCCGGCCCACTGCGTAGCCCTTGAGTCCTTCAAAGTTGCCCTTCAAGAACTCTAAACCATCGTGCGATAGCCCCACGGTGGGCGCCAACTGTTGTGGTTTTGTCACGGCAGATGTCCTAGCAAAAGGACTTAGTCGTGCGGCCATCGCTACGGGTTAACTTAAAGGGGTTAAAGTGGACAAGGACACAGGGATTTTATACTAGTTCAGCCCCTTCGATGAAGTTAAAAGCCTACGTCTAGTTTGGTGTAATATTGCTAGGGTTTCGATGACCAGGGAGCGAATACGCTTGGCCTGTGTCTCTAGTTGTTGTTCTCTACCTTGAACCGTCGCCGGGTCGTCCCTTTATATACACGAGGTGACGCCCGATCTGGTTTACAGAGTCCCGGAGCTGGTTCATAAACGTGTGCGGCTCGGTCTCTATGTTTCCTATCTTACATCACAAGTTACACACTGCATGGCGGTTTACAAATCATGGGCCCTAACGCCTCCTGGGCTTTAAGCTTCCTGGACTAAAGCGTCTTGCTCCATGCTCTGTTGGGCTTCAGTAGAAGGAATCTCGATAGGCATAAACCGGCCCCTCCTGGGCGGTTTATACCTAGTAGTAATATCCCTGACAATTACCGTACCACTCTGGTGCGTCACGTACTCTGGTTGACCTACGAGGTTCAATAGTAACTTGATCTGAAGTTTCATGATCATCATCATTAGCTTCCTCACTAATAGGTGTAGGCATCGCAGGAACGATTTTCCGTGATGAGCCATTCTCCAATTCGAGAGAAGGTAGAATTGCCTCATCAAGTTCTACTTTCCTCCCACTCACTTCTTTGGAGAGAAACTCCTTCTCTAGAAAGGATCCATTCTTAGCAACAAAAGTCTTGCCTTCAGATCTGTGATAGAAGGTGTACCCAATAGTTTCTTTTGGGTATCCTATGAAGACACACTTTTCTGATTTAGGTTCGAGCTTATCAGGCTGAAGCTTTTTCACATAAGCATCGCAACCCCAAACTTTAAGAAACGACAACTTAGGTTTCTTGCCAAACCACAGTTCATATGATGTCGTCTCAATTCATTTGGATGGTGCCCTATTTAACGTGAATGTAGCTGTCTCTAATGCATAACCCCAAAATGATAGTGGTAAATTGGTAAGAGACATCAAAGGTCGCACCATATCTAATAAAGTACTGGTACGACGTTTGGACACCCCATCACACTGTGGTGTTCCAGGTGGCGTGAGCTGTGAAACTATCCCATATTGTTTCAAATGAAAACCAAACTCATAACTCAAATATTCGCCTCCGCGATCAAATCGTAGAAACTCTATTTTCTTGTTACAATGATTCTCTACTTCACTCTGAAATTCTTTGAACTTTTCAAATGTTTCAGACTTATGTTTCATTAAGTAGATATACCCATATCTGCTCAAATCATCTGTGAAGGTCAGAAAGTAATGATACCCTCCGCAAGCCTCAACACTCATCGGACTGCATACATCAGTATGTATTATTTCCAATAAGTCAGTTGCTCACTCCGTTGTTCCGGAGAACTGAGTTTTAGTCATCTTGCTCATGAGGCATGGTTCGTATGTATCAAATGATTCATAATCAAGTGATTTCAAAAGTCCATGTGCATGGAGTTTCTTCATGCGCTTTACACCAACATGACCTAAACGGCAGTGCCACAAATATGTTGCACTATCATTATCAACTTTGCATCTTTTGGCATCAATATTATGAATATGTGTATCACTACGATCGAGATTCAACAAAAATAAGCCACTCATCAAGGGTGCACGACCATAAAAGATATTACTCATATAGATAGAACAACCATTATTCTCTAATTTAAATGAATAACCGTCTCGCAACAAATAAGATCCAGATATAATGTTCATGCATCAAACTCTCTTTTGCCCCTCTTCATCATGTGGGATCTGATATCCGGATTACCGAAGCAACCAGAGCTATGCTCTTATGATGGTCTTGATATAGCCGCCGGTTTAAGAGGCCATAGGAACTCCTTTGCACACAGAAGCCCCCACGTGACAAACTCTTTATGAAAAAAGCAGCAGATACCCCGCTTTATCAGGGCCGTCGGTTTATTATATTGATCATAATATATACATTGCAAAGTTATGTACATAAAGCGGAGCCTATGGCTCAGGTGTAGTAAGGTCGAAGAAGAGCGATGTTCCACGGCCGTCGGGTTTCCTCCTCCGCAGTACATGAGTCCTTATGTTCTCGAACGTCGACGAGGTAGTATGATCCGTTGTGTAGGTTCTTGCTGACCACAAAGGGTCCTTCCCAAGGCGGGGATAGCTTGTGCATGTCTGTCTGGTCTTGGATGAGCCGAAGCACTAGATCTCCTTCTTGAAACGTTCTAGTTTTAACCCGACGACTGTGGTACCGGCGCAAATCGTGCTGATAAATCGCCGATCGAGCTGCTGCCGTGTCATGTTCCTCATCCAGCCGGTCCAACGCATCTTGCCGTGCCTTCTCGTTATCAGCTTCAACGTAAGCCAGCGAATCATGACGGATATCACTAGGGAGGACCGCTTCAGCTCCATATACCATGAAGAAAGGTGTGTACCCTGCAAATCTGTTAGGTGTAGTGTTGATGCTCCATAACACAGAGGGTAATTCCTCCACACAACAACCCGGTGTCCTCTGCAAAGGGACCATAAGCCGGGGTTTAATGCCTCTCAAGATCTCTTGATTGGCTCTTTCAGCTTGGTCGTTGGATTGAGGGTGAGCTACTGATGATACATCAAGGCGGATGTGCTCTTGTTGACATAACTCCTTCATAGCCCCCTTGGATAGATTGGTACCATAATCAGTTATAATGCTGTGTGGAAAGCCAAACCGGAAAATCACCTTCTTGATGAATTGAACCGCCGTTGCCGCATCACACTTGCTGACTGGTTCCGCTTCAACCCATTTGGTAAACTTACCCACCGCTACCAAAAGGTGGGTCTTCTTATCCGGGGATCTCTTGAAGGGTCCGACCATGTCAAGCCCCCAGGTCGCAAATGGCCAAGTAATTGGAATCATCCTCAATTCTTGAGCCGGTATATGAGCGCGCCGTGAAAATTTCTGGCAAGCATCACATTTTCTGACCAAGTCCTATGCGTCGTCATGAGTCGTCAACCAGTAGAACCCATGACGAAAAGCTTTAGCCACCAAGTATTTTGAACCAGCGTGATGACCATAATCTCCTTCGTGGATCTCTCTAAGAATATCACGGCCTTCGTCCGACGACACACAACGTTGAAACGCCCCAAAGACGCTGCAATGATGTATCTCTCCATTGACAATAGCATTGACTTGGATTGTCGGACTATCTGTCTAGCCAAGACTTCGTCCTCTGGTAACTCACCTCGGTTCATGTACGCTAAGTAAGGGAGCGTCCAATTCGGAATAACATGAAGCGCCGCCACCAATTGAGCCTCCGGATCAGGAACAGCCAAATCTTCCTCTGAAGGCAATTTCACCGACGGACTGTGCAATACGTCCAGAAAAACATTGGGTGGAACCGGCTTACGTTGAGAACCCAGCCGACTTAACACATCGTCCGCTTCATTCTTTCGCCGGTCTACATGATCCACCTAATAACCCTTGAAGTGTCCAGCAACAGCGTCCACCGCTCATCTATACGCCGCCATAAGTGGATCTTTAGAATCCCACTTACCAGACACCTGTTGAGCCACCAGGTCTGAATCACCGAAACATTTAACCCGACTTAAATTCATCTCTTTAGCCATTCGTAGGCCATGGAGGAGAGCTTCTTACTCAGCTGCATTGTTAGTACAAGGGAACATTAAACGGAGGACATAACAGAACTTATCACCTCGTGGGGAAGTTAATACAACGCCAGCCCCCGAGCCCTCTAATTGCCTGGATCCATCAAAGTGAATAGTCCAATATGTGTGATCCGGCTTTTATTGTGGTGCTTGCAACTCTGTCCAATCATTGATGAAGTCCACCAATGCTTGCGATTTGATTGCTGTACGGGCACATACTTCAATCCGTGAGGGCTAAGTTCAATGGCCCACTTTGCAACCCGACCAGTCGCCTCTCTGTTCTGGATTATATCTCCCAGAGGAGCTGAAGTGACCACGGTGATTGGATGACCCTGAAAGTAGTTCTTCAGCTTCCGGTTTGCCATGAAGACTCCATACACCAATTTTTGCCAATGCGGGTATCTTTGTTTTGATTCAATGAGCACCTCGCTGATGTAATAAACCGGCCATTGAACCGGATATTCCTTTCTTGTCTCCTTGCGCTCTACCACGGTGGCAACGCTTACTGCCCGGGCATTAGCAGCCACGTATAGCAACAACGGCTCATTATCAACTGGTGCCGCAAAGACCGGCGGTTCTGCTAATTGCTTCTTCAGATCCTCAAACGCAACATCAGCAGCATCACTCCAGACAAAACGATATGTCTTTTTTGTCATCTAGTAAAAGCCGGATGGCCTTCTCCCCAAAACGGCTGATAAACCGACTGAGCACCGCGATACGGCCCGCCAAGCATTGGACATCGTTGATGCATGCCGGTTTAGCCAAGGACGTAATCGCCTTGATCTTCTCCGGATTAGCTTCTATTCCTCTGTTTGACACCAGGAACCCCAAGAGTTTGCCTGCCATAACACCAAAAACACACTTGGCCGGATTAAGCATCATCTTATAGACCCGGAGATTATCAAAGGTTTCCTTGAAGTCCATTATCAATGTCTCATCTTTCCTGGATTTTACCACGATATCATCCACATAAGCATGAACGTTCCGCCCAACCTGCCCATGAAGACAATTCTGCACACATCGTTGATAAATCGCCTGGGCACTCTTGAGCCCAAAAGGCATAAACACGTAGTAGAAGGCCCCAAAGGGAGTTATGAAGGATGTTTTCTCCTGGTCCTTAACTGCCATCTTGATCTGATGATAACCGGAATAAGCATCCAAAAAACTTAAGCGTTCACAACCCGCCGTAGCATCAATGATTTGATCAATACGAGGGAGGGCAAAGGGATCAGTTGGGCAAGCTTTGTTCAGATCTGTGTAATCAACACACATTCGCCAAGTGCTGTTCTTCTTAATCACCAGTACCGAATTAGCTAGCCACTCTGGATGAAACACCTCAATTATAAAGCCTGCCGCTAAGAGCCTAGCCACTTATTCACCAATTGCCTTGCACCTTTCTTCATTGAAGTGGCGGAGAAACTGTTTCACTGGTTTAAACTTAGGATCAATATTGAGAGTGTGCTCAACGAGTTCCCTCGGCACACCTGGCATGTCAGAAGGTTTCCATGCAAAAATGTCCCGGTTCTCACGGATGAACTCGATGAGCACGCTTTCCTATTTTGGATCTAGGTTAGCACTGATGATGAACTATTTGGATGAATCGCTAGGAACAAAGTCAACCTGCTTGGTCTCATCAGCTGATTTGAACTTCAAGGCCAGATCATGCTCTGTGGTTGGCTTTTTCAGCGGAGACATATCTGCCGGATCAACATTATCTTTATAAAATTTTAGCTCCTCAGTTGCACAAACTGCCTCCGCATAAGCTGCATCACCTTCTTCGCACTCCAAAGAAATCTTGCGACTCCCGTGAACCATAATGGTTCCCTTGTGACCCGGGATCTTGAGCTGTAGATAAACATAACAAGGCCTCGCCATGAACTTAACGTAAACCGGCCATCCGAACAGGGCGTGATACGGGCTCTTGATCTTTACCACTTCAAAGGTCAAGGTTTCAGACCTTGAGTCCTGCTCATCCCCAAAGGTGACTTCCAAGTCTATCTTACCGACCTGATATGCCGATTTACCAGGCATCACTCCGTTAAAAACCGTGTTGGACTGCCGAAGCTTTTTATCTGTCAACCCCATGCGACGGAAAGTCTCGTAATATAAGATGTTGATGCTGCTTCCTCCGTCCATGAGCACTTTAGTGAACTTAAAGCCCCCTACTTGAGGTGCTACAACTAGAGCCAGCCGGCCCGGATTATCAACTCGAGGCGGGTCGTCCTCTCGACTCCACACAATGGGCTGTTCTGACCAGCGTAGGTAGCATGACACCACCGGTTCAACAGAATGTACTGCCCTCTTGTAAACTTTCTGATCACGTTTACATAAGCTTGTGGTGAAGACATGATACTGTCCACTACTCAACTGCTTCGGATTGCTTTGATATCCGGACTGCTGCTGCTGTTGATTGCCCTGATTGTTATAACCACCCTGGCCGTGCTGTTGGTTATGCTGATTGTGCCTGTTCTGGTTGCTATGATTATTCTGGTTAC
Organism: Secale cereale; assembly: GCA_902687465.1. Taxonomy (NCBI): domain Eukaryota; kingdom Viridiplantae; phylum Streptophyta; class Magnoliopsida; order Poales; family Poaceae; genus Secale; species Secale cereale. The sequence continues at coordinate 100,321,400 of LR738712.1, forward strand.
CTTGGAACCCTGAACCGGATCCACCGCCTTGATAACCCGGCCCGTGAAAACCAGGTCCTGAACCGCCGGACGGTCCGTGATCATACTGGGACCGGTTCATGATTTCCTTCATAATAAAGCAGTCCTTCCAGAGGTGCGTAGCTGGCTTTGCCGGCGTGCTGTGCCTTGGGCAAGGTATGTTCATCTGGCGTTCTAGATTGATAAGCGGTCTCCCATTCCGCGAGGGTGGTCTACCCTTGCAGCGCTGGCCGTTCTCCTGATCATTGGTGTTGGCCACAAAATCTGAATTATTATCCGCTTTACGCTTACCGTTATATTCTTGATTCGCCAGGCCAGGTTGCGGCGCTTTACCGCTCTTCTTTGCCTTCCCTGACTTCTCATCATCAGAATCCGGGTATTTAGTACTATCTGAATCCGCATACTTTACCAAAGTGCCCATGAGCATTCCCATGTCGTCACAATAATGCTTGAGTCGTCCCAACTTCAGTTTCAGAGGCTCAAACCGGCAATTGCCTTCCACGGTTATAACTGATGTGCCCGGGTTGATGCAGTTGGAAGAATGTAGGATCTCCGATACTCGTCGTACCCAATGACTTGTTGACTCGTGCTCTCCTTGAACACATGCAGCTAAATCGACGATAGACATTGGCTGCTTGCACGTGTCTTTGAAGTTATTAATGAACCGGCGGCGCAATTTAGCCCACGATCCAATGGAACTGGGTGGCAAGCTTTTCAGCCAAGTACGAGTTGTACCCTCCAACATCATGGTGAAATACTTGGCACACGCTGCGTCATCTAAATCAAGCATCTCCATCGCCATCTCGTAGCTTTCAACCCAGGCTTCTGGAGATAAGTCCGCAGTATAGTTGGGACCTTGCGCGGTCCTTTGAAGTCCTTGGGTAGTTTTACGTTGCGTAAAGCGAGGGTGAGGCACGACACTCCCAAAGAGCTGGACATGACTCCCGGTTCGATTGTGGTAGATGGACGAACCGCGTTGGCTGACGGTTTTCATACTGTGCTGCTAACTCGGCCTCCCAGCGCTGCCTGCCCTGATCCACCACGTCTTGAGTGTTCACGTCTCCTCCTACCGGATTATCCCTTCGCGACGGGTTACGTCTTCGCGCGCTGCTCGACACAGCCAGTTCCTCCAGGTGCCTACTATAACTCCGGCTTGGGCGAGGGGTGGAGTGAATCCTCTCACGGCTATGAGAATAAGCTTGCTGTTGGGTTAGAGCCGTCTCCAAAAACTCCCTGGCCCGCCGTGCCTCCACCGCTATGGGGGATGTTCCTTCAATGGGAAGGACGGCCAGTCGTGAGCGGCGGCAACTATATTATCCACAGGGTTGGAGTAATGACCGGGCGGGGTAGGTATATGCTGTGATGGGACGACCTGGCGGGTTGGCTCCGCAGCTTGTGGCTGAACTGATGCTCCTGTGCCCAGCGCTCCTCCCCGGTTCACCTCTGGATGGTTACTGGTTCCTACTCCTGGCGTGCAAAAGAGGTTCCTTGCTTCGTAAACCAGCGGCAGGCGAGATCGTTGCCTTCTCCACATTGCCTCGTGTGAAGCAGTCTGATCCAACATAAGTCGATAAGCCTGAGCATCCAGCTCGGCCTGCTTCGCAACCATCCTGGTATTCTCAGCAGCTAGGTCCAATTTGGCTTGATCTATCTGTACTTTCACCTGAGCGACTTCCGCATCATGTTGTTCCTTATCGGTCTGGGCTACCTCTGCTGTTAACAGTGCTGTCAAAGTATCGACCAAGGCGGACAAAGTTTCGGCCGGCGATGGACCAGAGCCTCCAGCCCTAGCTCCCGTCGTGTTTGATGTTAACGCCACCGTAGTTGACGACTGCTGCATAGGTTGTGATCCGGCCATGAAGATGGCGACCCGGTTTGGCGGATCAAGGGGGTCCGGAATACTATCACCATCGGAACAGCCCCCAGACCAGCCATCATGCAATAGGTACAAAGATTCTGTCTCTCCAGAGGATGACTCATCGCCGGAATAGACAACGGTCTCGCCGCCAGAGTCCGATCCATCTTCAGCTTGCACTCCATGAACCGCTCCGACAAAGACATGCTTCACGTCAGTCTGAATCTGGGCAGATCTTGCACGCTGAGCCGGCTTGACGATGTTGGGGAAGATGTCCGGCTCAGGGCCCAGTTCACCGATCTTGCCTATGAAGACGTGGATTCCGCCAAAGGGGACCTGGTACCCGTATTCGATTGGATCAGCCTCGGGGCCCCAGCCTGCATCGTTGATGTAGATCTTGCCGCGATGACTCTTAGTCATCTGGCCCACTGCGTAGCCCTTGAGTCCTTCAAAGCTTCCCTTCAAGAACTCGAAACCATCGTGCGATAGCCCCACGGTGGGCGCCAACTGTTATGGTTTTGTCACGGCAGATGTCCTAGCAAAAGGACTTAGTCGTGAGGCCATCGCTACGGGTTAACTTAAAGGGGTTAAAGTGGACAAGGACATAGGGATTTTATACTAGTTCAGCCCCTTCGATGAAGGTAAAAGCCTACGTCTAGTTTGGTGTAATATTGCTAGGGTTTCGATGACCAGGGAGCGAATACGATTGGCCTGTGTCTCGAGTTGTTGTTCTCTACCTTGAACCGTCGCCGGGTCATCCCTTTATATACACGAGGTGACGCCCGGTCTAGTTTACAGATTCCCAGAGCGGGTTCACAAACATGTGCGGCTCGGTCTCTATCTTTCCTATCTTACATCACAAGTTACACACCGCATGGCGGTTTACAAATCATTGGCCCTAACGCCTCCTGGGCTTTAAGCTTCCTGGACTAAAGCGTCTTGCTCCATGCTCTGTTGGGCTTCAGTAGAAGTAATCTCGATAGACATAAACCGGCCCCTCCTGGGCGGTTTATACCTAGTAGTAATATCCCTGACAATTACCGTACCACTCTGGTGCGTCACGTACTCTGGTTGACCTACGAGGTTCAATAGTAACTTGATCTGAAGTTTCATGATCATCATCATTAGCTTCCTCACTAATAGGTGTAGGCAGCATAGGAACGATTTTCCGTGATGAGCCATTCTCCAATTCGAGAGAAGGTAGAATTGCCTCATCAAGTTCTACTTTCCTCCCACTCACTTCTTTCGAGAGAAACTCCTTGTCTAGAAAGGATCCATTCTTAGCAACAAAAGTCTTGCCTTCAGATCTGTGATAGAAGGTGTACCCAATAGTTTCTTTTGGGTATCCTATGAAGACACACTTTTCCGATTTAGGTTCGAGCTTATCAGGCTGAAGCTTTTTCACATAAGCATCGCAACCCCAAACTTTAAGAAACGACAACTTAGGTTTCTTGCCAAACCACAGTTCATATGATGTCGTCTCAATTCATTTGGATGGTGCCCTATTTAACGTGAATGTAGCTGTCTCTAATGCATAACCCCAAAATGATAGTGGTAAATCGATAAGAGACATCAAAGGTCGCACCATATCTAATAAAGTACGGGTACGACGTTCGGACACCCCATCACACTATGGTGTTCTAGGTGGCGTGAGCTGTGAAACTATCCCATACTGTTTCAAATGAAAACCAAACTCATAACTCAAATATTCGCCTCCGCGATCAAATCGTAGAAACTTTATTTTCTTGTTACAATGATTCTCTACTTCACTCTGAAATTCTTTGAACTTTTCAAATGTTTCAGACTTATGTTTCATTAAGTAGATATACCCATATCTGCTCAAATCATCTGTGAAGGTCAGAAAGTAATGATACCCTCCGCAAGCCTCAACACTCATCGGACTGCATACATCAGTATGTATTATTTCCAATAAGTCAGTTGCTTGCTCCGTTGTTTCGGAGAACTGAGTTTTAGTCATCTTGCTCATGAGGCATGGTTCGCATGTATCAAATGATTCATAATCAAGTGATTTCAAAAGTCCATGTGCATGGAGTTTCTTCATGCGCTTTACACCAATATGACCTAAACGGCAGTGCCACAAATATGTTGCACTATCATTATCAACTTTGCATCTTTTGGCATCAATATTATGAATATGTGTATGACTACGATCGAGATTCAACAAAAATAAGCCACTCATCAAGGGTGCATGACCATAAAAGATATTACTCATATAGATAGAACAACCATTATTCTCTAATTTAAATGAATAACCGTCTCGCAACAAACAAGATCCAGATATAATGTTCATGCACCAAATAACAATTATCTAGGTCTAAAACTAATCCTGAAGGTAGATGCAGATCTAGCATGCCGACGGTGATCACATCAACTTTGGAACCATTTCCCACGTGCATCGTTACCTCGTCCTTAGCCAATCTTCGTTAAATCTGTAGCCCCTGTTTCGAGTTACAAATATGATCAACCGAACCAGTATCAAATACCCGGGCCAATAACATGTATATAAAATATAACTTTGTTCACTTTTCCATCCTTCTTATCTGCCAAATACTTGGGGCAGTTCCGCTTCCAATGACTAGATGATAACCCACAAGTGTAGGGGATCAGTTGTAGCCTCTTCCGATAAGTAAGAGTGTCGAACACAACGATGAGCTAAAGGTAGAACAATATTCCCTCAAGTTCCATAGACCACCGATACAACTCTACGCACGCTTGACGTTCGCTTTACCTAGAACAAGTATGCAACTAGAAGTACTTTGTAATTTTTGTGGGATAGGTTTGCAAGAATATAAAGAGCACGTAAATATAAACGAGGTGCTGTTTAGGTAAAGAAGCAATAAAGTTAAGTATAGCGAGTGAGGAAAAGTGGTGGTAGTAGTTGCGAAATTGCCCCTAAGCAATTGCTTACGTTACTAGACCGATAGCAAGTTTTATGTGGGAGAGGCCACTGCTAGCATGTCATCCCTGACTTGGAAATCTATGCACTTATGATTGGAACTATTAGCAAGCATCCACAACTACTAACGTTCATTAAGGTAAAACCCAACCATAGCATTAAGATATATTGGCCCCCCTTCAATCCCATATGCATCAATTTCTACGCTAAGTTGACGCTTCTGTCACTCTTGCCCTCCAATACGTAGTCTTATCAACATACAACTAACCCTATGGTGTGATCCACGCACGCGCTCATATGATGGGCACCAAAGGACAACAACATAAACACAAGCAAATTAAACCAACCATAGCAATTCAGCAATTACCGATATGACAACGAAAATCTACTCAGACATCATAGGATGGCAACACATCACCGGATAATAATATGAAGCATAAAGCACCATGTTCAAGTAGAGGGTACAGTGGGTTGCGGGAGAGTGGACCGCTGTAGATAGATGGGGGAAGGTGATGAGGATATTTGTGAAGATGACGGAGGTGTTGATGTAGATCGCCGTCACACGATGATGGTCCCGGTGGTACTCCGGTGCCACCGGAAGCGAGGGGGAGAGAGCCCCCCTCCTTCTTCTTCTTCCTTGACCTTCTCCCTAGACGGGAGAAGGGTTTACCCTCTGTTCCATGGCCTCCATGGCATGGGAGGGGCGAGAGCCCTTCCGAGATTGGATATGTCTATCTGTCTCTCTCTGTTTCTGCGTCCCAGATTCTGGCCTTTCACTGTCGGTGTACTAAAGTAGGGGTACCCTTAGTATCCCGAACTTGTGCACGGGCAGTCGCAGCGTCCCGCCACAGGGCTTGCCGGGTGATCACCAAGGTCCTCCATGGTTCCTTTGGAGCCATTCAAGAACAAAGTATCCAAGCCAAGGAGACAAGGCCCCGGCAAGAGGAGCTTGCCGGGAAGGCCACTCAAGGCAGAAGACCACTCAAGGCGCAAGACCCTGGCAAGAGGAGCTTGCCGGGAAGGCCAACCAAGACATCTCAAGAAACTTGCCGCGACGCGCCACGCGTCTCGGCAAGGCCCGACGAGCGACAAGCTCCCGGAAGCGACAAGATAGCGACCGCGGCAAGGTGCTTGCCGCGGCAAACTTCCACTCAGTACCCGTGCTCTAGCACATCCATCCACGTGCCGCTCTGGGACCCTTCCAGGCGCATGTGGCGGAAGGCTGTGCAGCCAGGGATACGCGGTGGCAAGCGGCGCTGACAAGGCTGCCGTCGTGGCGAACGGTGGCGCCCCTAACGGCCCTTTTTGCACTGTTTGGGCGACGGCGATGGGCATTTAATGCCCTTGTCCCCTGCCGTCAGGGTTAGGTATAGAACACTGTACCAACTACCACACTTTTTCCATTTTTACCCTCAACAGCGTTGCCACCTGTCGGTGACCCCTTGAGCATATAAAAGGAGGCCCGTGCGCAACGTAGAGGGGGGTTAGACATTCGAACACTCTCACGCTCGGTCTCGTTAGCTGCTGAGGGGTACTGTAGCTTCCAGCGCTCCCGAGCCAAGAACTCAATACAAACCAAAGCAGGAGTAGGTTTTTATGCATCCGTGCGGCCTAAACCTGGGTAAACTGCTCTCCGCGCCAAAGATGTCGGGGAAACTGATCCACCCATGAACACCTATGGGACCGGAGCCCCTTTTCGATCCGGCAGGGGGCGGAGATCGCACGAAGAGCAGATCGAGGCGAGGCACACGAGCAGTTTACCCAGGTTCGGGCCGCACAGATGCGTAAAACCCTACTCCTGCTTTGGTTTGTATTGAGTTCTTGGCTCGGGAGCGCTGGAAGCTATAGTACCCCTCAGCAGATAACGAGACCGAGCGTGAGAGTGTTCGAATGTCTAACCCCCCTCTACGTTGCGCACGGGCCTCCTTTTATATGCTCAAGGGGTCACCGACAGGTGGCAACGCTGTTGAGGGTAAAAATGGAAAAAGTGTGGTAGTTGGTACAGTGTTCTATACCTAACCCTGACGGCTGGGGACAAGGGCATTAAATGCCCATCGCCATCGCCCAAACAGTGCAAAAAGGGTCGTCAGGGGCGCCACCGTTCGCCACGACGGCAGCCTTGTCAGCGCCGCTTGCCACCGCGTACCCCTGGCTGCACAGCCTTCCGCCACGTGCGCCTGGAAGGGTCCCAGAGCGGCACGTGGATGGATGTGCTGGAGCGCGGGTACTGAGTGGAAGTTTGCCGCGGCAAGCACCTTGCCGCGGCAAGCACCTTGCCGCGGCAAGCACCTTGCCGCGGTCGCTATCTTGTCGCTTCCGGGAGCTTGTCGCTCACCGGGCCTTGCCGGGACGCGTGGCACGTCGCGGCAAGTTTCTTGAGATGTCTTGGTTGGCCTTCCCGGCAAGCTCCTCTTGCCAGGGTCTTGCGCCTTGAGTGGTCTTCTGACTTGAGTGGCCTTCCCGGCAAGCTCCTCTTGCCGGGGCCTTGTCTCCTTGGCTTGGATACTTTGTTCTTGAATGGCTCCAAAGGAACCATGGAGCACATTGGTGATCACCCGGCAAGCCCTGCCGCGGGACGCTGCGACTGCCCGTGCACAAGTTCGGGATACTAAGGGTACCCCTACTTTAGTACACCGACAGGAGCCCCCGGGCTCGGGCCATACACGGTGCCGAGCGCTGTTGGGCCAGGCCCAAAACAGTGCACGGGCACGCGCGGCCTGGTTCTCGCCGTATCTTACTCCGTATCCACCGCGCCCTCCCTTAATGACACGCGTTTAATGCGGCGTCGTGGGAGAGATCGTGGGTTGTTTCTTTATTCGGAAATGCGGAACGTCCGCCCCCTCTCCCCCTTATAAGCAGGGGAAACAGGGGCAGTTCATCCATCTGCCCGTTGCTACTCCAACCTCCGCCGCTCCCCTTCTTCCCAGAGCTTGAAAGAGAGCAGCGCTCCGCCCCCCCGTCGCCACCAGCACCACCAGCACCGTCAACCCCCCTCACCGTTTCCGCCATGGCTCCGAAAGGCGAGAAGGGGAAGACCGTGAAGTCGGCCGAGACGCTGCGGCTCGCGGTGTTGCGGAAGAAGCGGGCTGTCTTCCCCCCCAGCTTGCCGCGAAGGAGCTGAGGGAGGCCTTCTACCTTTTCTGGTCGGGGGAGACGCGGGCGTATCCGCGCACCAACGTACTCCCAGCCATTGCTTGCGAGATGTTCCCGCACGGATACGCATTCTTCGCCTTGTTCTTCTACTGCGGGCTCTGCCCGCCCTTTTCTGAATTCTTCTGCGACATCATGAACACCTACGGGTTCCACCTCCTTGACTTCACCCCCAACGCCGTTCTGACCATGGCAATTTTCGCACATCTGTGCGAAAACTTTGTCGGAGTCTTCCCAAATGTAGCTCTTTTCCGCCACTAATTCACGCCCCGAGTTGAGAGAGGAGAGCCTCTATCGGGCGGAATCTCCTGGATCTCGAGGACCCACAAGAAGGAATCTTATCTAGTGGGAGAGCTCCGCGGCAAATGGGATGAGTGGAGAGCCAATTGGTGTTGGATTGTAGAGGAGAACCCGCAGCATTTTACCGCCCGACGCCAAGCCCCAGTAGTAAGCGGCGACGACTGGAGCGACTTGGCCCCAGAAGATAGTAGACTGAAGATTGCCACTGCCTGGATCCTACGCCTCAGGCGTGCCGGGCTTACCGTAGGCGCGGTTGGCGCGGATTTCCTCCGCCGCCGCATTGCCCCCTTGCAGGAGAGGAAAAGGCCCGCCTGGGAGTTTGAGAATGCGGCAGATATCATGAGGTTGCGCCCGGGCCTCAATTATAACTTCACTGTCATGGAGCTCAACGCAATGCTCCAGGAGTTGTTCAAGTATGACCCAGATCATCCCGAGGTGTTCAGGTTGCCGCAGGGCGTAGTTCCGCTGTGCAACAGCTCCGCGCTCAGCCGCATCCGCGCAATGATGCCGCTGTGCGACTCTCACGGGATCGATCCAACTTGGCAAGAGCCTACTGAGGAAGCCGTGCAGGCCTTCTTCGACAACTTGGAGGAAACGCCGATTCGCTCCGACGAGAAGAAGGGCCTCACCCGCGACACCACCGACAAGGAGATGGCGTACATCGCCACCAGGCTGGAGGAGGCGGCGGCAGCCAGGGCCGCGGGTGAGTTCGTTTCACTCCAGAGGAGGCGGATGCAGCAGAGGTGGCAAGCCTCGCCGAGGGAGAGGAGTTTCTCGGCGCGGGAAAAGTTGCCGGCGAGGAAGAGCCTGCCGCGACCGTCGCCGAGCCAAGCGAGCCTGCCGAGCGTGACGTTGAGTCAAACGAGCCCGTCGAGGACACGAGCGGCTCGTTACAGATCGCCTCCTCCTCCTCGTCGTCTTCAGGCAGCTCACCGCCACCAGCAGAGCCTCTAGCTCCACCAAGAAGGCGTCTCCGCAAGGCCGGGGACGTAACGGAGCGGCAGACGGGCCAATAGTTGCCGCGCCGCGCGACACGCTCCACCGCGGCAAGCAAGGTTGCTGCGGGAGCACCTCGCGCATCTGCTGCGACTGGAGCGGGGTCATCCCAGACCGCCGCTTCTGCCCCTGCCGCTCCTCGCGCCCCGGCGGCAGCCGGAGTGGGGTCGTCTCAGACCACCGCCCCTGCTCCCACCAAGCGGCCATGTGAGCCTACTCCTCTGCCTCCTCGCGCCGGGATGCGTGAGCCAGACTTCGACTTTTCTGCGCTCAGCTTCGACGAGGAAGAAGAAGAGTAAGATTTCGCCATTCTTGTATTTCTTCGATTTTGTGTTGTTTGGTCTTGTATCTCATTTGCCTCACTCTGAACCTGTTACTTTTTTTCAGAACTCTGGCCCAGAGGGCGGCAAAGAGGGCCAAGGTCTCGGTGATTGTTATCGAGGACGAGCCCGCCGTGCCAGCAGGGGGTGCGTCTGGAACAACCTTGCCGGACCCGTCAATTGATCTTCAGAGCAGCCCCCAGCGTAAGTGTGGTTTACTTTCCGCTGTTAGGCGTGCGTGGGGGTTCTGCCTTTGCTGACGTCTTGTTCGTTGATTTGTGTAGGAGCAGAGCAGACACGCCAGGAGCGTCCAGAGACCGCTCCCGAAGCGCCACCTGCTACAACTACGTCGCCAAGGGAAAGTTCCCCGGCAAGGGAGAGCTCTCCACCAAGGGTGAGTTTTCCGGCGAGGGACAGCGCCAGCGGCCCTCCGCCGGCGGAGACTACGACTACGCCGCCAAGGGAGAGCTCCCCGGCAAGGAACCTTACCGAGGAGCCGGCCCGTGCAGGTAATCCCTTTGCTTCGAACTCCCCTTGGTCTTTTCTTCTTTTGATTCTTCTTTTTGGATATTTGCTTGACTATCTTTCTCCCCTTCCCCGCCGTCAGATCCATCCGATGCGGAGCCGATGGAGACGGAGGTCGCTGTCGAGGAGAGGGCACGCGGCGACACCGGCGACGCCGCTAACACTGAAGAGGCGGCCGGTGCCGACGAGCCCGACGGCGACGAGGCTGCCAAGGCTGCTGTCGCAGCATCTGGCGAGGGGCTCGGCGATCGTACTGACGGCACTGAGGCCGCAGGAGCGCCAGACGCTACACCGACCACCGAGCCCTCCGCCGCTGCCGCAGCCCCAGGCTCCGAAGAGCCCGAGCTAGGCGCCTACTTGAAGGCCGGCGACGGCATCTTCATCAAGATCCCTTGGGCGTCGAGTTCCAGGGCGCCAGTCGAGGGAGAAGCTTTTGACGGAGAAGTGCTTGCCTCCTCTGGGCTGAAGCTTGTCGACGCGTCGAGCAGCAGCGGCGAGTCCGAAGAGGAGCGGCTGCTGCGGAAATTGCTGTCACTCTACCGCGCCCGGCAGGCCAAGCTGGAGTCCCACGAGGCGCTCGCCGCGAGGGCGGGAGTGGATATGGAGAAGCGCGCAGAAGAGCTCCGGGGCCTCCACCAAGCTGCTCTCCGGTCCTTGGCATAGGAGCGGGAGCAACTCGCTGAGGAGCGGACGGCCTTCCTCCTTGAGAAGGCCGAGGTCGAAGAGCAGCATAGGCTTGCCGGCGAGAAGCTATCCGCGCAGGAGGGTGAATTGGCGCAGCGGAAGATCAACGTCGACACACACGAGGAGGAGCTTGCCGCCCGCGAGCAATCACTTGGCAGGCCCTCCAAGAGGCAAAGGACGCTGCCGCCACTGCCGAGACCACCAAGAAGGAACTGGAGGCGAAGGTGGCGCAGCTTGAGGCCGACCTCAAGACGAGTGGCGAGGAGCTTGCCGCGCTCAAGCTTGAGCGCGAGAAGGACGCCCACAGCCATTCAGAGTTGCAGGTCTGCCTAGCCGAGAAGGGCAAGGAGCTCGCCGCCGCCAAGGATTCCAACGCCAATCTGGAGCTGAAGCTGACCACCTTGATCCAGACGCTGGACGGTGCCAGGGAGCGGGAGGCGACCCTGAAGGAGGAGATCAGGGTCGAGAAGGCGTTGCTGGAGAGTGCCGCCGTCACCCAGAACAACTTCAGGGCGACCGTCGAGCACTGGACGGAGGGTCTTGTGAACGCTGACGCGGATATGGACAGGGAGCTGGCACAGCTGGGGGCGGAGTATCTTGGGTACTCCACCGACGAGAACCTCCACGCCAGCACCAAGCTCACCCTATTCTTCAGAGGCGTGGCGACGGCCCTTCAGCGTCTCCGGGAAAGGATCCCCAAGCAGCTGGCGGACGGGTCGCGCAAGCTCTGCGCGGGCGCCTTGCAAAAGGTGTTGATGAAGGTGGTCTTCCACAATCCAGGCCTCAACCTCACCAACGTCCTCAGGAGCTTGCCGCCGGACGCCGACCAGGAGGCGCTCAAGGCCCTTATCGCACCCATTGTGGACAAGGTGAGCGGCATCAAGAGGGTCGAGGGCGATCGCGCAGACTAGGCTGCTTATTTTCTTCTTTCCTTGTCGCTGTTTATCATGTTAGGAGAACAATCTGTTAGAGCTGCGACAAGCTATCTTTGTAGTATAACTCTGTTTTGGGTAATGATTGCAACGTTATTTCCTTTACTTGATCTCTTGCTTTGTATGTTTCTGCCCTACGCTTTTAGGGAACTTGCCGGCGTAGGCACCTTTGCCGCGAGCGCTGAGTGCGGAACGTTAGCAGTCTGCTGGCGGTGTTGCTACCGACAAGAAACCTCATCGCAACTAGCTGCAGCGCACTTAAGTTGTTGAGCGGGCTCGAAAACAAAGTAAGGGCACGACACTAGTCGCAGCACAATTAAGCTGTTGAGCAAACTCGAAACAAAGTAAGGGCGCAACTAGCTACGAGTTGGTTCCTCCGCGCACAGGTTTTCCATACAAAGCACGGTCGTTCAAGGAAGATAACTTAAAAACTTAAAAATTTGATTGCTCAAACTTTAGCAACTTAGCTTTTGGGTTGTTTGCTTCCCGGCAAGGCGGAACTTTCTTGAACGGCGCTTGGTCCACACCACTATCTTCTCCTCCCCCCGGCAAACTTGTGTGCGAGGGGACCTCCTTTTCTTGAGAAAAAAGAAAGAAGAGAAAAAGCAGATATGGAGCCTTTGGGCTCGTTATTGCTTACCGGTGGTAGGTGCTGCACAAAGTGTCAGATAACACATGCAAAATATAGAAAGCATGAAAACGACAAGGTGTGCGGAGCACATGAGCTTTACTGATGCACGGGGTCTGCGCCCGGCTTTGTACAAAGGATTACATGCAACAGCGGCAAGACTTGTACAAAAGGTGGTTGCCAGAGCGGGTCACGGCAACCGCGCCTTACGGGTAAAACTTACGAAGATGCTCGATGTTCCAGGAGTTGCTCACCGGAAAGCCATCTTCGGTCTCAAGGCGGACATCGCCGGGCCTAGTGACTCGTCTCACCCGGTAAGGGCCTTCCCACTTCGGCGTCAACTTGTTGGAATTCTTGGCGGACTGAACGCGCCGAAGAACAAGGTCGCCTTCCTTGAGACTTCTGGCGTTAAGTTTGCAGCTATGGTAGCGGCGCAAAGCTTGCTGGTAGCGAGCAGCTCGTACAGCAGCCTGAAGACGGTCTTCCTCAAGGAGCAGCACGTCATCTTGTCGCAGTTGCTTTTGCTCGAGCTCATCATAAGCGAGCACTCGAGGTGACCCGTATACGAGTTCCGTGGGGAGAACTGCCTCTGCTCCATAGACTAGAGCGAAAGGTGTCTGTCCAGTGGCTCGATTTGGCGCCAGGTAGGGGTGCGTCGAGATTGTGTGAACCTGATCCGGCGTCCACACGAGCTAGATCTTCATCATCTTCATCAACATGCCACCGAAGAAGAAGGCTTCGGAGGCAGCTGGACCGTCCGCGTCGATCCCACCACCGCCGGAGCCAACGGCTGGTGGGGTAGACGCCGGCGGAAGAACGGACGTCGACGAGGGAACTCACGGTGCTGCCAGGTCCAAGGACAAGGCTGCGGTGCCCATGGGCGGCGTAGCCGGCTCCCACGACGACCGGGCGCACTCCAAGACCTCAGCGTCCGTGCATGCACCACGCCATCTCAAGAGGCGCAGGACCGGCAGCGTCATGGTACTCACGGTACCATACGCCTGCTGGGCCAAGGTCAAGCTGGTGGGTCCCGGAACGCTCAGGACCAGCATGCACACCAACATGCCGGCACGAGCAAGGCACGGTCGCTTGGACGGGATGATGCTCCTTCTAACGTAGTTAGAAGTCCGAGCATATCCCGCTCCTCGCACCGTTCGCCACCGCTACCCGCCACCCCAGCGGAAGCTTTGGCACGAGCTCAACTGCTTCTAGACTTCCCTCCAGCGGCAGACAAAGCCGACGACTGGAGGGCCACCATTCAGAGTCTCATCGCCTTCGCCAACGGCGACACTCCGCGACAACCGAGCACATCGCAGCCGCGGCAAGTCAGCCATGCACGGGCCGATGGCGACAAGACCGGTGGGGGTGCAACCACCATGCACTCTCCGCCCCGAAGGCCAAAATCGCCGACTCGCCGGATCAACATCGACGACGACTCCACTGCATCATCAGATCCACGAGCTCGTCGCGATCAGCGCCAAGTTCTCCACGAGCGACAACAAGAAGACGCTCGTACTCGCATCGAGCGCCAAAGAGAAGCGCGGCGCCAATCAGGCCAGCGCACTGGGCCCGCTGTCGACATGCATGCGCCAGGGGGACCAGGCGACTTGCCGTACGCAGTAGGTTGTCCTGCGTTTACTCGTGAGCTGCGGCAAGTCCAGTGGCACAGCATGAAGAATTTCAAGCCAGACGTACCGGAGAAGTACGACGGCAAAACGCATCCGTCGGAGTTCCTCAGCATCTACACCATCGCGGTGCAAGCTGCCGGGGGACGTGACGACAAGATCCTTGCCAACTGCTTCCCGCTGGTACTCAAACCCTACGTTAGATCCTGGCTGATGCACTTGCCGGACAACTCCATTTCTTCTTGGGCAGACATGTGCCATCAGTTTGTCGGCGCCTTTACAGGCGGCCACAAACCTCATGGCCAGGAAAGTGACCTCCACCTGCTCGCCCAGAAGGAAGGAAAACCCCTGCGCAAGTATATCCAGAGATTCAGCCATGTGCAGCACAACATCCCAGACGTCCACCCTGCCACGGTTATCAGCGCGTTCCATCAGAACGTGCGTAATCGTAGGATGAGGGAGGAGATGGCAATGTGCAAGATCAGAGACGTCAGTGAGCTTTATGCCCTGGCCGACAAGTGTGCACGCGCTGAGGAGGGGAGGAAACTCCCTGGAGAGGATACTGGAGCAGGAGGATCTGACAGTGAGGATGCTGCCCCAGCAAAGAAAAACCAGCGGCGGAACAACAGGAAGAAGAAGAACAAGGAGGTGCTAGTCATTGAGCAGTCCGGCAACGGAGGTGGCGCTGACAAGGCCAAAGTTGGTAGCTCCGGCAAGGAGACTGCCGCATGCGCCAACTGCCAGGCCGTGGCGGCCGCCGACAAGCAGGACGGCACCGACAAGCAGTACTGCAAGATCCACCGCACCAAGGGTCACGATCTCCAGAACTGCAAGAGAGTCGAGCAGCTTGTTGAGCAGCAGAAAGCCGAATACGAGCGGCGCGACAAGGAGAAGGCCCAAGGAGATGGTGAAGGATCCGGCAAGAAGCGGCCATTCAACGGCCGGGGAGGATGCCGCGGCAAGGCCAAGCAGCGACAAGGAGATAGACCTCCTCGCGGCCGCGACAAGGATGAAGATGACGACGACGACGAAGACGGGGATGATGTCGAGACCAGTGAGCAGGAGTTCCAGAAAGCCACATAGGTTTTGTGCGTTGACGGCGGTGCTTCTCTGCATACTTCCCACCGCCAACTCAAGCAGTGGGTGCGGGAAGTCAATGCGGCAGAACCACCCGTCGAATCGCGCAAACTTCTGAAATGGTCCAGCACGCCTATCATCTTTGATATTGAGGACCACCCTGATCGCACAACTGCGGTCGGGTGCTTGCCGATGTTGGTTTCACCAACTATCCGCAACCTCAAGGTCACCAAGATGTTAGTTGACGGCGGGGCCGGCTTGAACTTGATCTCCTCCGCTGTGCTCCAGAAACTCCAGATCCCCAACAGCGAGCTCGAAGAGACCGGCACATTCCAAGGAATCAACCTGGGAAGGAGCAAGCCGAAGGGGAAGATCACGTTGCCAGTGACATTTGGCGGCGAGCTGAACTTCAGGACTGAGAGGGTCACTTTTGACGTTGCTGATTTCCCATTGCCTTACAATGGGATACTCGGCCGTCCTGCACTTGCCAAGTTCATGGCAGCCTCTCACTACGCCTACAACATGCTGAAGATGCCAGGCCCGATAAGCGTCATCTCTGTCCCTGGCGACAAGAAGGATGCTCTTATCTGTGCCGACAAGATCTACCGGGAAGCAGCAGCCGCAACACATCGCAAGACACTTGCCGCTGAAGCTCCCGGGGGGAAGAAGAAGACCCAGTCCGGCAAGAGCTCTGGGGCCTACTCCGGCAAGCGCACCTCTTCGGAGTGTTGCGCTACCGTCGAGGACGCACCATCGAGCTCCACCGACAAGTGTAAGAAGACGATAGCAGCTCCGCTAGAGACCAAGAAGGTGTCCGCCAAAGAGGACGGCACTGGTGGTACCTTCACCATCAGTGCCACGCTTGACCCTAAATAGGAAAGCGCGCTCGTTGCAGTCCGGCAAGAGCTCTGGGGCGCACTCCGGCAAGCGCACCTCTTCGGAGTGCTGCGCTACCGTCGAGGACGCACCATCGAGCTCCACCGGCAACTATAAGAAGACGATAGCAGCTCCGCCAGAGACCAAGAAGGTGTCCGCCAAAGAGGACGGCACTGGTGGTACCTTCACCATCAGTGCCACGCTTGGCCCTAAATAGGAAAGCGCGCTCGTTGCTTTCCTGCGGGCGAACGTCGACGTGTTTGCATGGCAACCGTCTGACATCCCCGGTGTTCCCAGGAATGTAATTGAGCACAAGCTTGCTGTCTGTCCTCACGCACGGCCCGTCAAGCATAAAGTCAGGAAGCAAGCAGTCGAGCGCCAAGAGTTCATAGCAGAGGAAATCAAGAAGTTGGAAGCAGCATGCCTTGTCAGAGGAGTGCTCCATCCTACGTGGTTGGCCAATCCAGTAGTCGTGCGTAAGGCAAACGGGAAATGGAGGCTTTGTATCGACTTCACTGATGTGAATAATGCTTGTCCCAAAGACCCATTTCCCTTGCCGCGCATTTACCAGATTGTTGATTCCACGGCCGGATGTGATTTGCTTTCATTTCTTGACGCGTACTCATGATACCATCAAATCTTTATGGCAGAAGAAGATGAGGAGAAGACCGCATTCATCACTCCATGTGGCACGTTCTGTTTCATACGGATGCCTTTTGGTTTGAAGAATGCTGGTTCAACATTTGCAAGAATGGTCCATACAGCTTTTGAGCCACAAATACACAGAAATGTAGAAGCTTACATGGATGACATAGTGGTCAAGAGCAAGGACAGGGCAACCCTGATTCAAGATTTAGAAGAGACTTTTGCAAATCTGCGCAAGATCCAGCTCAAGCTCAACCCCGAGAAGTGCGTGTTTGGAGTCCCTTCCGGCAAGCTTCTCGGGTTCTTCGTGTCTCAGAGGGGAATTGAAGCCAACCCCGACAAGATCAAGGCCATTGAGCAGATCGAAGCACCAAAGCGCGTCAAGGATGTACGAAGGCTTGCCGGTTGCGTGGCTGCTCTCAGCAGGTTTATCTCTAAGTCAGCTGAGCGCGCCCTGCCGTTTTTCAAAATTTTGAAAAAGGTGGGTCCAATGAAATGGACTCCGGAGGCGGAGGCTGCGCTGCAAGACTTGAAGAGGTACCTGTCCTCCACTCCAATACTTGTCGGACCTAAGCCACAAGAGAAGTTGCTGCTGTACCTAGCGGCAACCAATCAAGTGGTTAGTGCTGCGTTAGTAGCGGAGAGGAAGGCAGATGATGAGCCAGCAACCGCGGCAAGTGCGTCCAGTGACAAGCAAGGGGCTTCCCTGACAAGCTCTGGTACCGACAAAGATGGATCTGCGCAGGCGCAAGAGGAGATACGGAAGAAGATGGTGCAGCGCCCAGTTTACTTTCTTAGCTCCCTTCTGCAGGGGGCTAGGTCAAGGTACTCTGGTGTGCAGAAACTGCTTTTCGGCCTCCTCATGGCCTCGAGAAAGCTGCGCCATTACTTCCAAGCACATGAGATAACAGTTGTCACTCACTTTCCGCTGAAAAGGATACTGCTGAATCCAGAAGCAACAGGCAGGATTGTTGAGTGGGCACTGGAACTATCAAGCTTTGGCCTCAAGTTTGAGAGCACTTCAACTATCCAGAGCAGAGCATTGGCAGAGTTCATAGCAGAGTGGACGCCAACACCAGATGAAGAGATTCCAGAAGCGAGCATCCCCATCAAAGAAGCAAGCAAAGAGTGGCTGATGTAATTTGACGGTGCCTTCTCGCTGCAAGGCGCCGGTGCTGGCGTGCTGCTTGTCGCACCCACCGGAGAGCACCTCAAGTATGTGGTCCAGATGCACTTTCCCAAGGAGCAAGCAACAAACAATACTGCGGAGTATGAGGGTTTGCTTGCCGGTCTCAGGATCGCGGCAGACCTTGGGATCAAGAAGCTCATTGTCAGGGGTGACTCGCAGCTTGTCATCCGCCAAGTGAACAAGAATTATCAGAGTCCGTTGATGGAAGCTTACGTCGATGAAGTGAGAAAGCTTGAAGAGCACTTTGACGGCCTACAGATGGAGCATGTTCCAAGAGCTCAGAACGACATCGCCGATGGCCTGTCAAAGTGCGCCGCACATAAGTTACCTGTGGAACCAGGGATCTTTGTGCTCAAGCTAACTCAACCATCCGTAACACCATCAACTGGATAGAGCAAGAAGAGGAAGTTGATTTCTGGTGACTATTTTCCGGCAGAGCTTCCCCAAGCCGCCACCAAAAAGGTCCCCAAGATCAACGCCAAGAATGCTGAGGAGCAGTCTACTCCGACAAGCCCCAGGGTTTGTTCCGTCGAAGCAAACGCTCCCGACAAGTTTTGCTCCGGCAAGCTTGTCGGGGAACATCAAGCTCCGGCTGAACCTCATGTTCTCGCCGTAGAAGCTGGTGTTCCCGCAGCAGCAGATGTGCCTTTAGTCCTTGTTGTCGAGCCGCAAGCTCCAGCATGGGCACAACAGATTGTCCGTTTCCTCCAAACAGGAGAACTTCCCGAAGAGCAAGAAGAAGCAGAAAGAGTAGACCGGCAGTCAAGTATGTACCAGTTTGTTGACAACATACTGTGCAGAAGAAGACTCAACGGTGTGAAATTGAAGTGTATTCCTCGGGAAGATGGACAAAAGCTGTTGGCAGAGATACATGGAGGCATATGTGGTCACCACATTGGCGCAAGAGCACTTGCCGGAAAAGCATTCCGACAAGGTTTCTTTTGGCCAGAAGCCCTCCAGGATGCAACTGCACAAGTAACCAAGTGCGAAGCGTGCCAGTTCCATTCCAAGCAGATACACCAGCCAGCTCAAGCTCTCCAGACGATCCCTTTATCCTGGCCATTTTCGGTCTGGGGGCTCGACATCCTCGGCCCCTTTCCCCGCGCAGCCGGGGGCTTTGAGTACTTGTACGTTGCCATCGACAAGTTCACAAAGTGGCTGGAAGTGGAACCAGTGAGAAAGGTGACCGCACAGTCAGCAGTCAAGTTATTCAGGTCGATTGTTTGCCGCTTCGGAATCCCTAACAGGATCATCACCGACAACGGTACGCAATTCACGAGCCGCACCTTCATGCAGTACGTCCAAGATCTTGGCGCCAAGGTCTGCTTCGCTTCTGTTGCTCACCCAAGAAGCAACGGTCAAGCGGAGAGGGCAAATGCTGAAGTGCTGCGTGGAATCAAGACCAGAACTTTCGACAGGCTGCACAAGTGCAGAAGAAACTGGATCGAGGAGCTGCTAGTGGTTCTTTGGTCGATCAGAACGACGCAAAATCGAGCCACTGGACAGACACCTTTCGCTCTAGTCTATGGAGCAGAGGCAGTTCTCCCCACGGAACTCGTATACGGGTCACCTCGAGTGCTCGCTTATGATGAGCTCGAGCAAAAGCAACTGCGACAAGATGACGCGCTGCTCCTTGAAGAAGACTGTCTTCAGGCTGCTGTACGAGCTGCTCGCTACTAGCAAGCTTTGCGCCGCTACCATAGCCGCAAAGTTAACGCCAGAAGTCTCGAGGAAGGTGACCTTGTTCTTCGGCGCGTTCAGTCCGCCAAGAATTCCAATAAGTTGACGCCGAAGTGGGAAGGCCCTTATCGGGTGAAACGAGTCACTAGGCCCGGCGCTGTCCGCCTTGAGACCGAAGATGGCTTTCCGGTGAGCAACTCCTGGAACATCGAGCATCTTCGTAAGTTTTACCCGTAAGGCGCGGTTGCCGTGACCCGCTCCGGCAACCACCTTTTGTACAAGTCTTGCCGCTGTTGCATGTAATCCTTTGTACAAAGCCGGGCGTAGACCCCGTGCATCAGTAAAGCTCATGTGCTCCGCACACCTTGTCGTTTTCATGCTTTCTATATTTTGCATGTGTTATCTGACACTTTGTGCATCACCTACCACCGGTAAGCAATAACGAGCCCAAAGGCTCCATATCTGCCTTTTCTCTTCTTTCTTTTTTCTCAAGAAAAGGAGGTCCCCTCACACACAAGTTTGCCGGGGGGGGAGGAGAAGATAGTTGTGTGGACCAAGCGCCGTTCAAGAAAGTTCTGCCTTGCCGGGAAGCAAACAACCCAAAAGCTAAGTTGCCAAAGTTTGAGCAATCAAATTTTTAAGTTTTTAAGTTATCTTCCTTGAACGACCGTGCTTTGTATGGAAAACCTGTGCGCGAAGGAACCAACTCGTAGCTAGTTGCGTCCTTACTTTGTTTCGAGTTTGCTCAACAGCTTAAGTGTGCTGCGACTAGTGTCGCGCCCTTACTTTGTTTTCGAGCCCGCTCAACAACTTAAGTGCGCTGCAGCTAGTTGCGACAAGGTTTCTTGTCGGTAGAAACACCGCCAGCAGATTGCTGACGTTCCGCACTCAGCGCTCGCGGCAAAGGTGCCTACGCCGGCAAGTTCCCTAAAAGCGTTGGGCAGAAACATACAAAGCAAGAGATCAAGTAAAGGAAATAACGTTGCAATCATTACCCAAAATAGAGTTATACTACAAAGATAGCTTGTCGCAGCTCTAACAGATTGTTCTCCTAACATGATAAAAAACGACAAGGAAAGAAGAAAATAAGCAGCCTAGTCTGCGCAATCGCCCTCGACCCTCTTGATGCCGCTCACCTTGTCCACAATGGGTGCGACAAGGGCCTTGAGCGCCTCTTGGTCGGCGTCCGGCGGCAAGCTCCTGAGGACGTTGGTGAGGTTGAGGCCTGGATTGCGGAAGACCACCTTCATCAACACCTTTTGCAAGGCACCCGCGTAGAGCTTGCCCGACTCGTCCGCCAGCTGCTTGGGGATCCTTTCTCGGAGGCGCTGAAGGGCCGTCGCCACGCCTCTGAAGAATAGGGTGAGCTTGGCGCTGGGGTGGAGGTTCTCGTCGGTGGAGTACCCGAGATACTCCGCCCCCAGCTGCGCCAGCTCCCTGTCCATATCCGCGGCAGCGTTCACAAGACCCTCCGTCCAGCGCTCGACGGTCGCCCTGAAGTTGTTCTGGGTGACGGCGGCACTCTCCAGCAACGCCTTCTCGGCCCTGATCTCCTCCTTCAGGGTCGCCTCCAGCTCCCTGGCGCCGTCCAGCGTCTGGGTCAAGGTGGTCAGCTTCAGCTCCAGATCGGCATTGGAATCCTTGGCGGCGGCGAGCTCCTTGCCCTTCTCGGCTAGGCGGACCTGCAACTCTGAATGGCTGTGGGCGTCCTTCTCGCGCTCAAGCTTGAGCGCGGCAAGCTCCTCGCCACTCGTCTTGGGGTCGGCCTCCAGCTGCACCACCTTCGCCTCCAGTTCCTTCTTGGCGGTCTCGGCATTGGCGGCAGCGTCCTTTGCCTCTTGGAGGGCCCCGCCAAGTGATTGCTTGCGCGCGGCAAGCTCCTCCTCATGAGCGTCGAGGTTGATCTTCCGCTGCACCAATTCACCCTCCTGTGCGGATAGCTTCTCGCCGGAAAGCCTATGCTGCTCTTCGACCTCGGCCTTCTCAAGGAGGAAGGCCGTCCGCTCCTCGGCGAGTTGCTCCCGCTCCTCTGCCAAGGACCGGAGAGATGCTTGGTGTCGGCCCCGGAGCTCTTCTGCGCGCTTCTCCATATCCACTCCCGCCCTCGCGGCGAGCGCCTCGCGGGACTCCAGCTTGGCCTGCCGGGCGCGGTAGAGTGACAGCAATTTCCGCAGCAGCCGCTCCTCTTCGAACTCGCCGCTGCTGCTCGGCGCGTTGACAAGCTTCAGCCCGGCGGAGGCAAGCACTTCTCCGTCAAAAGCTTCTCCATTGACTGGCGCCCTGGAACTCAACGCCCAAGGGAGCTTGATGAAGATGCCGTCGCCGGCCTTCAAGTAGGCGCCTGGCTCGGGCTCTTCGGAGCCTAGGGCTGCGGCAGCGGCGGAGGGCTTGGTTGTCGGTGTAGCGTCTGGCGCTCCTGCAGCCTCAGTGCCGTCAGTACGATCGCCGAGCCCCTCGCCAGCTACTGCGGCAGCAGCCTTGGCAGCCTCGTCGCCGGCGGGCTCGTCGGCACCGGCCGCCTCTTCAATGTTAGTGGCGTCGCCGGTGTCGCCGCGTGCCCTCTCCTCGACAGCGACCTCCGTCTCCATCGGCTCCGCACCGGATGGATCTGACGGCGGGGAAGGGGAGAAAGATAGTCAAGCAAATATCCAAAAAGAAGAATCAAAAGAAGAAAAGACCAAGGGGAGTTCCAAGCAAAGGGATTACCTGCGCGGGCCGGCTCCTCAGTAAGGTTCCTTGCCTGGGAGCTCTCCCTTGGCGGCGTATTCGTAGTCTCCACCGGCGGAGGGCCGCTGGCGCTGTCCCTCGCCGGAAAACTCACCCTTGGTGGAGAGCTCTCCCTTGCCGGGGAGACCCTTGTCGGGGAACTTCCCCTTGGCGGCGTAGTTGTAGCAGGTGGCGCTTCGGGAGCGGTCTCCGGACGCTCCTGGCGTGTCTGCTCTTCTCATACACAAATCAACGAACAAGACGTCAGCAAAAGCAGAACCCCCATGCACGCCTAACAGCGGAATGTAAACCACACTTACGCTGGGGGCTGCGCTGGGGGCTGCTCTGAAGATCAGTTGCCGGGTCCGGCAAGGTTGTTCCAGGCGCACCCCCTGCTGGCACGGCGGGCTCATCCTCGATAACAATCACCAAGACCTTGGCCCTCTTTGCCGCCCTCTGGGCCAGAGTTCTGAAAAAAAGGAACAGGTTCAGAGTGAGGCAAATGAGATACAACACCAAACAGCACAAAATCGAAGAAATGCAAGAACGACGGAATCTTACTCTTCTTCTTCCTCGTCGGAGCTGACCGCAGAAAAGTCGAAGTCTGGCTCACGCGTCCCGGTGCGAGGAGGCGGAGGAGTAGGCTCCCGTGGCCGCTTGGCGGGAGCAGGGGCGATGGTCTGAGACGACCCCACTCCGGCTGCCGCCGAGGCGCGAGGAGCGGCAGGGGCAGAAGCGGCGGTCTGGGAAGACCCCGCTCCAGTCGCAGCAGACGCGCGAGGTGCTCCCACAGCAAGCTTGCTTGCCGCGGTGGAGCGTGTCGCGCGGCGCGGCAACTGTTGGCCCATCTGCCGCTCCGTTACGTCCCCGGCCTTGCGGAGACGCCTTCTTGGTGGAGCTGGAGGCTCTGTTGGTGGCGGTGAGCTGCCTGAAGACGACGAGGAGGAGGAGGCGATCTATAACGAGCCGCTCGTGTCCTCGACGGGCTCTTTTGACTCAACGTCACGCTCGGCAGGCTCGCTTGGCTCGGCGACGGTCGCGGCAGGCTCTTCCTCGCCGGCAACTTTTCCCGCGCCGAGAAACTCCTCTCGCTCGGCGAGGCTTGCCACCTCTGCTGCATCCGCCTCCTCTGGAGTGAAACCGAACTCACCCGTGGCCCTGGCTGCCGCCGCCTCCTCCAGCCTGGTGGCGATGTACGCCATCTCCTTGTCGGTGGTGTCGCGGGTGAGGCCCTTCTTCTCGTCGGAGCGAATCGGCGTTTCCTCCAAGTTGTCGAAGAACGCCTGCACGGCTTCCTCAGTAGGCTCTTGCCAAGTTGGATCGATCCCGTGAGAGTCACACAGCGGCATCATTGCGCGGATGCGGCTGAGCGCGGAGTTGTTGCACAGCGGAACTACACCCTGCGGCAACCTGAACACCTCAGGATGATCTGGGTCATACTTGAACAACTCCCGGAGCATTGCGTTGAGCTCCATGACAGTGAAGTTATAATTGAGGCCCGGGCGCAACCTCATGATATCTGCCGCATTCTCAAACTCCCAGGCGGGCCTCTTCCTCTCCTGCAAGGGGGCAATGCGGCGGCGGAGGAAATCCGCGCCAACCGCGCCTACGGTAAGCCCGGCACGCTTGAGGCGTAGGATCCAGGCAGTGGCAATCTTCAGTCTACTATCTTCCGGGGCCAAGTCGCTCCAGTCGTCGCCGCGTACTACTGGGGCTTGGCGCCAGGCGGTAAAATGCTGCAGGTTCTCCTCTACAATCCAACACCAATTGGCTCTCCACTCATCCCATTTGCCGCGAAGCTCTCCCACTAGATAAGCTTCCTTCTTGTGGGTCCTCGAGATCCAGGAGATTCCACCAGACAGAGGCTCTCCTCTCTCAACTCGGGGCGTGAAGTAGTGGCGGAAAAGAGCTACATTTGGGAAGACTCCGACAAAGTTTTCGCACAGATGTGCGAAAATTGCCATGGTCAGAGCGACGTTGGGGGTGAAGTCAAGGAGGTGGAACCCGTAGGTGTTCATGATGTCGCAGAAGAATTCAGAAAAGGGCGGGCAGAGCCCGCAGTAGAAGAACAAGGCGAAGAACGCGTATCCGTTCGGGAACATCTCGCAAGAAATGGCTGGGAGTACCTTGGTGCGCGGATGCGCCCGCGTCTCCCCCGACCAGAAAAGGTAGAAGGCCTCCCTCAGCTCCTTCGCGGCAAGCTGGGGGGGGGGGGGACAGCCCGCTTCTTCCGCAACGCCGCGAGCCGCAGCGCCTCGGCCGACTTCACGGTCTTCCCCTTCTCGCCTTTCGGAGCCATGGCGGAAACGGTGAGGGGGGTCGACGGCGCTGGTGGTGCTGGTGGCGACGGGGGGCGGAGCGCTGCTCTCTTTCAAGCTCTGGGAAGAAGGGGAGCGGCGGAGGTTGGAGTAGCAACGGGCAGATGGACGAACTGCCCCTATTTCCCCTGCTTATAAGGGGGAGAGGGGGCGGACGTTCCGCATTTCCGAATAAAGAAACAGCCCACGATCTCTCCCACGACGCCGCATTAAACGCGTGTTGTTAAGGGAGGGCGCGGTGGATACGGAGTAAGATACGGCGAGAACCAGGCCGCGCGTGCCCGTGCACTGTTTTGGGCCTGGCCCAACAGCGCTCGGCACCATGTATGGCCCAGGCCCGAGGGCTCCTGTCGGTGTACTAAAGTAGGGGTACCCTTAGTATCCCGAACTTGTGCACGGGCAGTCGCAGCGTCCCGCGACAGGGCTTGCCGGGTGATCACCAAGGTCCTCCATGGTTCCTTTGGAGCCATTCAAGAACAAAGTATCCAAGCCAAGGAGACAAGGTCCCGGCAAGAGGAGCTTGCCGGGAAGGCCACTCAAGGCAGAAGACCACTCAAGGCGCAAGACCCTGGCAAGAGGAGCTTGCCGGGAAGGCCAACCAAGACATCTCAAGAAACTTGCCGCGACGCGCCACGCGTCCTGGCAAGGCCCGGCGAGCCACAAGCTCCCGGAAGCGACAAGATAGCGACCGCGGCAAGGTGCTTGCCGCGGCAAACTTCCACTCAGTACCTGCGCTCTAGCACATCCATCCACGTGCCGCTCTGGGACCCTTCCAGGCGCACATGGCGGAAGGCTGTGCAGTCAGGGGTACGCGGTGGCAAGCGACGCCGACAAGGCTGCCGTCGTGGCAAACGGTGGCGCCCCTGACGGCCCTTTTTGCACTGTTTGGGCGACGGCGATGGGCATTTAATGCCCTTGTCCCCTGCCGTCAGGGTTAGGTATAGAACACTGTACCAACTACCACACTTTTTCCATTTTTACCCTCAACAGCGTTGCCACCTGTCGGTGACCCCTTGAGCATATAAAAGGAGGCCCGTGCGCAACGTAGAGGGGGGGGGTTAGACATTCGAACACTCTCACGCTCGGTCTCGTTAGCTGCTGAGGGGTACTGTAGCTTCCAGTGCTCCCGAGCCAAGAACTCAATACAAACAAAAGCAGGAGTAGGGTTTTACGCATCCGTGCGGCCCGAACCTGGGTAAACTGCTCGTGTGCCTCGCGTCGATCTGCTCTTCGTGCGATCTCCGCCCCCTGCCGTACCGAAAAGGGGCTCCAGTCCCATAGGTGTTCGTGGGTGGATCAGTTTCCCCGACATTCACCATTTCTTATATTCCCGAAGATCCGTAACTCCGATTGGGCTGAATTTTTGACACAATTTTATCCGGATATTAACTTTATTGTGGCGAATGAAGGGCACAAACCGCCTTACGGAGTGGCCACGAGGGCCCGGGGCGCGCCTGCCCCCCTGGGGCGCTCCCCTCACCCTCGTGGGCCACTCGGGCATCGTCTCACGTTGATTCCACTTCCCAAAATTCATATATATTCCAAAAAAAATCTCCGTCCGTTTTATCCCGTTTGGACTCCGTTTGATATGGATATTCTGTGAAACAAAAAACATGCAACAAATAGGAACTGGCACTGGGCACTGGATCAATATGTTAGTCCCAAAAATAGTATAAAAAGTTGCCAAAAGTATATGAAAGTTGTAGAATATTGGCATGGAACAATAAAAAATTATAGATACAACGGAGATGTATCAGCATCCCCAAGCTTAATTCATGCTCGTCCTCGAGTAGGTAAATGATAAAAAAGATAATTTTTGATGTGGAATGCTACCCAGCATAATCTTGATCATGTAATCTAATCATGGCATGAATATTAAGACACGAGTGATTCAAAGCAATATTCTATCATTTGACATTAAGACAATAATACTTTCAGCATACTAATAAAGCAATCATGTATTTTCAAAATAACATGGCCAAAGAAAGTTATCCCTACAAAATCATATGGTCTGGTTATGCTCCATCTTCACCACACAAAGTATTTAAATCATGCACAACCCCGGTTTTAGCCAAGCAATTGTTTCGTACTTTAGTATTCTCAAACTTTTTCAACTTTCACACAATACATGAGCGTGAGCCATGGACATAGCACTATGGGTGGAATAGAAGGTGGTGATAGACAAAAGGAGGGAGAAAGTCTCACATCAACTAGGCAAATCAATGGACTATGGAAATGTCCATCAATCGATATCAATGTGAGTGAGTAGGGATTGCCATGTAACAGATGCACTAGAGCTATAAGTGTATGAAAGCTCAAAAAGAAAACTAGTGGGTGTGCATCAACTTGCTTGCTCATGAAGACCTAGGGCATTTGAGGAAGCCCGTCGTTGGAATATACAAGCCAAGTTCTATAATGAAAATTCCCACTAGTATATGAAAGTGGCAACATAGGAGACTCTCTATCATGAAGAACATGGTGCTATGATGAAGCACAAGTGTGGTAAAAGGATAGTGACATTTTCCCTTCTCTCTTTTTCTCTCATTTTTTTATTTTTTTATTTTGGGCTCTTTGGCCTCTTTTTTTGTAAGCTTCTTTGGCTTCTTTTTTTATTTGGGCTTCATTGGCCTCTTTTATTTTTTATAACCTCACATGGGACAATGTTCTAATAACGATGATCATTACACTTTTATTTACTTACAACTCGATACTAGAACAAAAATATGACTCTATATGAATGCCTTCGGCGGTGTACCGGGATGTGCAATGATCTAGCATAGCAATGACATCAAAAAACGGACAAGCCATGGAAACATCATGCTAGCTATCTTACGATAATGCAAGGCAATATGACAATGATGGTGCGTGTCATAATAAACGGAATGATGGAGTTACATGGCAATATATCTCAGAATGGCTATGGAAATGCCATAATAGGTAGGTATGGTGACTGTTTTGAGGAAGGATATAAGGTGGTTTGATGCACCGGCGAAAAATTGCGCGGTACTAGAGTGGCTAGCAAGGTGGAAGGGTGAGAGTGCGTATAATCCATGGACTCAACATTAGTCATAAAGAACTCACATACTTATTGCAAAAATTTATTAGCCATCGAAACAAAGTACTACACGCAGGCTCCTAGGGGAAGGGTTGGTAGGAGTTAACCATCACGCGATCCCGACCTCCACACAAAGGATGACAATGAAAAAATAAATCATGCTCCGAGTTCATCACATAACGGTTCACCTTACGTGCATGCTTCGAGAATCACAAACTTCAACACAAGTATTTCTACAATTCACAACTACCCACTAGCATGCCTCTAATATCACCATCTTTATATCGCAAAACTATTGCAAGGAATCAAACATATCATATTCAACGCTACAAGTTTATGTAGGATTTTATGACTAACCATGTGAATGGCCAATTCCTGTCAACTCTCTAAATAGATATAAGTGAAGCAAGTGAGTTTTAATTCTTTCTACAAAAGACATGCCCAGACTCTAACAAATATAAGTGAAGCAAAAGAGCATTCTACAAATGGAGGTTTTCTATGTGAGGAGAAACTGGCAATCCAAACTTAAATGATATAAGTGAAGCACAAGAAGCATTCTATAAAGCCATACTCAAAAGATATAAGTGAAGTGCAAAGAGCATTCTATAAATCAACCAAGGACTATCTCATACCAGCATGGTGCATTTATTAAAAGAAAAATAAGAAAGCACATGACGCTCCAAGAGTTTATGCATATCATGTGAACGAAACGAATCCGAAAACATACCGATACTTGTTCAAGAAAGATGGGATGCCTTCTGGGGCATCCCCAAGCTTAGACGCTTGAGTCTCCTTGAATATTTACTTGGCGTGCCTTGGGCATCCCCAAGCTTGAGCTCTTGCCTCTCCTACTTCTTCTCACATCGAGACCTCCTCGATCTTCGAACACTTCATCCACACAAAACTTAACCGAACTTTTAGTGGCGGGGTTAGTGCATATGAGCAATGAAATCCCATCATCTACTGCTCTAAAATTATTGTATAATTATAAACAAACATTACCTACTGTATGCTATCACAATTCTATGGCCCCAAGTCAAGGAGGCTTCAACAAGAATTCAAACATATGCAAATAATGAAGCTATAACAGCAATCTGTGAAAACAGGACAGTCTGTAGTAATCCGAACATTAACCATACTTATGTAACTCTAAAATTATGGAACAATTTGGAATAATAAATAATTTTTATAGCAAGACTTTGCAAAAAGTTTAAGATCCTTTCGACGTTCCAGTAAAAAATGTTAAATTGTACACTATAGCCAAAGTTTCTGTTTTTGCACCGCACAAACCAACAAGCAGTTTAATCATCCTAAGGGAAAGTCTTGGCACATTATTTTTACAATACAATGGAATTTTACAACGGGATAATTATTTTTGTTGAAAAGTTTCTGTAATTTAAGATTTGCAGAGTTTCCATGGGCTTGAACAAAGTTCAAGGAGCTCCCCCATTTCAACGGTGCTCGTCCTTCTTACTTTCACTTTTCTTTTTGAAAAAGTTTTAGGTTGCATTCTTTATTTTTTTGTTTTTAAACTTTATAAAAGCACACAACATAAATAAATGACTGTTTAAAACTTCCGGGTTGTCTCCCTGGCAGCACTTTCTTTAAAGCCATTAAGCTAGGCATATAGTGCTCAAGTAATGGATCCACCCGGATCCCAAGGTATATCAAAGCCAATTTTAATTATCAATGATTTGGCATTTAGTAGTGAGCACAAAGTGATATGTGTCATGCAATAACGAAGTCTAACTCTCTTCCTATGCATAGGCATGTCATACAAGAATAATTCATGCACATCAAGTAAAGGCCAATGCATAGTATAAGCAGTTTCTTGTAATTCTATCGTGTTGGAAACATAGAGAGGTAGAGATATAGTTCCTCTCTCATAATAATTGCAAGTAGGAGCAGCAAGCACATGTGTATTATATTCATCAAAATCATCATGTGTAACGGAAAAAGGCAACCCATCAATATAATCCTTAATAAGCGCACACTTCTCCGATATAGTGTAGTTTGGAGAATTCAAAAAGATAATAGGACTACCATGTGTGGGTGCAATAGCAACTATCTCATCTTTAACATAAGGAACTATAGCAAGTTCATCTCCATAGGCATAATTCATATTGGCATCTTGGCCACAAGCATAGCAAGCATCATCAAAAAGGGATATTTCAAAAGAATCAACAGGATCATTACAATCATCATAGCATTCATCCTTCGGTAAGCACGAAGGGAAATTAAACAATGTATGGGATAAAGAGTTGCTCTCATTAGAAGGTGGGCATGGGTGATCAATTCGCTCTTCCTCCTTTTGTTCTTCGCTCTCCTCCTCATCTTTTTCATCCAATGAGCTCACAATGTCATTAATTTCTTCTTCCATAGACTCCTGCAAAATATTAGTCTCTTCTTGGACAGCGGAGGAGTCCTCAATATATGGTTTAACATAGGCATTAGAAGCATAATTATCATAACAATATTTAAATATGGCAAAAAAATTCAGATTTGTAAAGAGTAGCATCAACTTTTAAATCAAAGAAGCAATTTCGTAAGCACCCTTAAAAGCAACAAATTCTTCAATTTGTTGAACATCATAGTAACTATAAACGACCTTAGCATACAAAGATACGATTCCATTATCACTAAACTCACATTGGTAGGGAAGGTGTTTCTTAGGGTCTTCAGAACAACAAGTAAAATCATATATTTCACATAAATTCCAAGCATAACATTGCAAACGATGAATTTGATCCTGTAAAAGTTTCCTTTCTTGAGATAAGCGGTGTCGCACATAATAAGCATGCTCATCTAAAGATTTGCCCTCAACTAAGATAGTTGGGGTTTCAGCCTGAGCACACAGCGATCGAAGATGATCCAAGTAAAAAAGTTTCAGGAGTGTGATAGATTTTGAGTGGTTCTTCAACCATTGGTTCAGTAGGTACCACTATTTTTTTAGTATTTTGCGTTTCCTACCCATAACTAAAGATAGAAAACAAGAGCACAAAATAAAAACTTCTTAATGATAAAGCAAACAAGCACACACGAGAATATTCACCCCATGTTATTGCTCCCCGGCAACGGCGCCAGAAAAAGGTCTTGATAACCCACAAGTGTAGGGGATCAGTTGTAGCCTCTTTCAATAAGTAAGAGTGTCGAACCCAACGAGAGGCTAAAAGTAGAACAAATATTCCCTCAAGTTCTATCGACCACCGATACAACTCTACGCACGCTTGACGTTCACTTTACCTAGAACAAGTATGAAACTAGAAGTACTTTGTAGTTTTTGTGGGATAGGTTTGCAAGAATATAAAGAGCACGTAAATATAAAATAGGTGCTGTTTAGTTAAAGAAGCAATAAAGTTAAGTATAGCGAGTGTGGAAAAGTGGTGGTAGGAGTTGCAAAATTGTCCCTAATCAATTGACCGATAGCAAGTTTTATGTGGGAGAGGCCACTGCTAGCATGTCATCCCTGACTTGGAATTCTATGCACTTATGATTGGAACTATTAGCAAGCATCCGCAACTACTAACGTTCATTAAGGTAAAACCCAACCATAGCATTAAGATATATTGGCCCCCATTCAATCCCGTATGCATCAATTTCTATGCTAGGTTGAAGCTTCGGTCACTCTTGCCCTCCAATACATAGTCTTATCAACATACAACTAACCCTATGGTGTGATCCATGCGCACGCTCATATGATGGGCACCAAAGGACAGCAACATAAACACAAGAAAATTAAACCAATCATAGCAATTCACCAATTACCGATAGGACAACGAAAATCTACTCAGACATCATAGGATGGCAACACATCATCGGATAATAATATGAAGCATAAAGCACCATGTTCAAGTAGAGCGTACAGCGGGTTGCAGGAGAGTGGACCGCTGTAGATAGATGGGGGAAGGTGATGAGGATGTTGGTGAAGATGACAGAGGTGTTGATGTAGATCGCCGTCACACGATGATGGCCCCGGTGGCACTCCGGCGCCACCAGAAGCGAGGGGGAGAGAGCCCCCCTCATTCTTCTTCTTCCTTGACATTCTCCCAAAATGGGAGAAGGGTTTCCCCTCTGGTCCATGGCCTCCATGGCATGGGAGGGGCGAGAGCCCCTCCATGATTGGACATGTCTCTCTGTCTCTCTTTGTTTCTGCGTCCCAGATTCTGGCCTTTCACCGTTTCTTATATTCCCGGAGATCCGTAACTCCGATTGGGCTGAATTTTTGAAACGATTTTTTTTCCGGATATTAAATTTCTTGCGGTGAAAGAAGGGCACAAACCACCTTACGGAGTGTCCACGAGGGCCCAGGGCGCGCCCCTCACCCTCGTGGGCCACTTGGGCATCGTCTCACGTTGATTCCACTTCCCAAAATTCACATATATTCCAAAAAAAAATCTCCTTCCGTTTTATCCCGTTTGGACTCCGTTTGATATGGATATTTTGCGAAACAAAAACATGCAACAAACATGAACTAGCACTGGATCAGTATGTTGGTCCCAAAAATAGTATAAAAAGTTGCCAAAAATATATGAAAGTTGTAGAATATTGGCATGGAACAATAAAAAAATTATAGATACGATGGAGACGTATCACCAGTCCCTTTGTAGTAGAAGTACTCAGTTTCAGGCTTAGCTCCAGACTCGGGTTTCTTCCTAGGAGTAGCAACTGGCTTGCTATTCTTCTTGAAGTTCCCCTTCTTTCCCTTGCCCTTTTTCTTGAAACTAGTGGTCTTGTTAACCATCAACACTTGATGCTCCTTTTTGATTTCTACCTCCGCAGCTTTGAGCATTGCGAGGAGCTCAGGAATTGTCTTCTCCATCCCTTGCATATTATAGTTCATCATGAAGCCTTTATAGCTTGCTGGCAGTGATTGAAGAACTCTGTCAATAGTACTATCATCTGGAATATTAACTCCCAGTTGAGTCATGTGGTTATGGTACCCAGACATTCCGAGTATGTCTTCACTGACAGAACTGTTCTCCTCCATCTTGCTGCTATATATAGAACTTGTTGGAGACTTCATATCTCTCAACTCAGGCATTTGCTTGAAATATTAACGTCAACTCTTGAAACATCTCATATGCTCCATGACGTTCAAAATGTCTTTGAAGTCCTGATTCTAAGACGTAAAGCATGGCACACTGAACTATCGAGTAGTCATCAGATCGAGCTTGCCAGACGTTCATAACATCAGCAGTTGCTCCTGCAACAGGCCTTTCACCTAGCGGTGCTTCAAGGACATAATTCTTTTGTGCAGCAATGAGGATAATCCTCAAATTACGGACCTAGTCCGTGTAGTTGCTACCATCATCTTTCAACTTAGCTTTCTCTAGGAACGCATTAAAATTCAAGGGAACGGTAGCACTGGCCTTTGATCTACAACATAGATATACAAAAACTATCAGGACTAAGTTCATGATAAATTAAGTTCAATAAATCATCTTACTAAAGAACTCCCACTTAGATAGACATCCCTCAAGTCATCTAAATGATCACTTGATCCAAATCAACTAAACCATGTCCGATCATCACGTGAGATGGAGTAGCTTTCAATGGTGAACATCTTATGTTGATCATATATGATTCACGCTCGACCTTTCGGTCTCTAGTGTTCCGAGGCCATGTCTGTACATGCTAGGCTCGTCAAGTTTAACCCGAGTATTCTGCACATGCAAAACTGTCTTACACCCTTTGCATGTGAACGTAGAGCTTATCACACCCGATCATCATGTGGTCTCTCGGCACGATGAACTGTCGCAACGGTGCATACTTAGGGAGAACGCATGTACCTTGAATTTTAGTAATGGATCGTCTTATAATGCTACCGTCGTCCTAAGAAAAATATGATGCATAAAAAGATAAACATCACATGCAATCAAAATATGTGACATGATATGGCCATCATCATCTTGTGCTTTTGATCTCCATCTCCAAAGCATAGTCATGATCTCCATCGTCACCGGCTTGACACCATGATCTTCACTGTAGCGTCAACTATTGCTTCTACTACTATCGCTAACTCATAGTGATAAAGTAAAGAAATTACATGCCATTCACAATTCATACAATAAAAAGACAACCATAAGGCTCCTGCCGGTTGCCGATAATTTACAAAACATGATCATCTCATACAATAACGTATAACTCATCACGTCTTGACCATATCACATCACAACATTCCCTGCAAAAACAAGTTAGACATCCTCTACTTTGTTTTTACAAGTTTTACATGGCTACTACGGGCTTCTAGTAAGAACCATTCTTACCTACGGCATAAAAACCACAACGGTGATTTACCAAGTTTGCTGTTTTAACCTTCAACAAGGACCGGCCGCGGTCAAATTCGATTCAACTAAAGCAAGAGAGACAGACACCCGCCGCCCACCTTTATGCAAACAAGTTGCACGCAATGGTGGAACCGATCTCATGAACGCGGTCATGTAATGTTGGTCCGGGCCGCTTCATCTTACAATACCGCCGAATCAAAATAAGACATTGGTGGCAAGGAGTATGAACATCACCGCCCACAACTCCTTTGTGTTTTACTCGTGCATATCATCTACGCATAGACCTGGCTCATGATGCCGCTGTTGGGGAATGTAACATGCAATTTCAAAAAAAAAATCCTACGACCACGCAAGATCTATCTAGGAGATGCATAGCAACGAGACAGGAAGAGTGTGTCTACGTACCCTCGTAGACCGAAAGCGGAAGTGTTGGATTAACGTGGTTGATGTAGTCGAACGTCTTCGCAATTCAACCGATGTAACACCGAACGTACGACACCTCCGAGTTCAGCACACGTTCAGCTTGATGACGTCCCTCGAGCTCTTGATCCAGTAGAGGGTCGAGGGAGAGTTCCGACAGCACGAAGGCATGTTGACGGTGATGGTGAAGTAGATCGCGAAGGGCTTGTCCTAAGCACTACGACAATATGACCTGAGGTGTAAACTATGGAAGGGGGCACCGCACACGGCTAAGAGAATAACTTGTGTGTCTTTGGGGTGCCCCCTACCCACGTATATAAAGGAGGAGAGGAGGGGGCGACCGGCCAAGGGGGGCGCTCCATGGGGGGAGTCCTACTAGGACTCCACTCCTAGTAGGACTAGGATTCCCCCCTTTTTTCCTTTCTTTGGGAGTTTGGAAGAGGGAAGGGAGAGGGAAGAGGAGAAGAAATGGGGGGCATGCCCCCTCCCCTAGTCCAATTCGGACTCCCTATGGGAGGGGGGCACGGCCACCCCTAGTGGGCTGCCCCCCTCTCCCCTATGGCCCATGTAGGCCCAATACATCCCCGGGGGGTTCCGGTAACCTCCGGGTACTCCGAAAAATACCCGAACCATTCCGGAACCATTCCGATGTCCAAATACCATTGTCTAATATATCAATCTTTACATCTTGACTATTTTGAGACAACTTGTCATGTCCGTGATCTCATCTGGGACTCCGAAAAATCTCCGATCACCAAAACACATAACTCATAATACAAATTGTCATCGAACGTTAAGCGTGCGGGCCCTACTGGCTCGAGAACTATGTAGACATGACCGAGACACCTCTCTGGTCAATAACCAGTAGCGGAACCGGGATGATCCTATTGGTTCCTACATATTCTACGAAGATCTTTTTCGGTCAAACCGCATATCAACATACGTCATTCGCTTTGTCATCGGTATGTTACTTTCCCGAGATTCGATCGTCGGTATCATCATACCTAGTTCAATCTTGTTACCAGCAAGTATCTTTACTCGTTCCATAATGCATCATCCCGCAACTAACTCATTAGTCACATTGCTTGCAAGGCTTATAATGATGTGCATTACCGAGAGGGCCTAGAGATACCTCTCCGATACTCGGAGTGACAAATCCTATTCTCGATCTATGCCAACCCAATAAACACCTTCGGAGATACCTGTAGAGCATCTTTATAATCACCCGGTTATGTTGTGACATTTGATAGCGCACAAGGCATTCCTCCGGTATCTGGGAGTTGCATAATCTCATAGTCTGAGGAATGTGTATTTGACATGAAGAAAGCAATAGCAGTAAAGCTGAACATCAATATGCTAAGCTAACGAATGGGTCTTGTCCATCACATCATTGTCCTAATGATGTGATCCCGTTACTCAAATGACAACACATGTCTATGGTTAGGAAACATAACCATCTTTGATTAACGAGCTAGTCTAGTAGAGGCTTTACTAGGGACACTGTATTTCGTCTATGTATTCACACATGTATCAAGTTTCCGGTTAATACAATTCTAGCATGAATAGAAGACATTTATCATGATATATAAGGAAATATAAATAACAACTTCATTACTACCTCTAGGGCATATTTCTTTCACTTCGAAAGGGACCGATTTGGATCCAAATGTTTAATGCTATGGTTAGATTCTATCTTAATACTTTTCTCGTAGTTGCGGATGCTTTCGAGGGGGTTAATCATAAGTAGGAGGTTTGTTCAAGTAAGAACAACACCTAAGCACCGATCCACCCACATATCAAATTATCAAAGTAACGAACACAAATCAAGCCAATATGGTGAAAGTGACTAGATGAAATTCCAGTGTGCCCTCAAGAACACTTTTCTTATTATAAGAAACCGTTTTAGCATGTCATTTGCCACACAAGGATTGGGATAACTTGTTACATACTATTTGCCGTTACCGTTACTTGCTCATCACAAATTATCTTGCTATCGAACTATCTTCCACTTAAAATTTCAGTGCCCGCAGACATTACCTTGTTGAAAGCCATTTGTAATTGCCTTCTGCTCCTCGTTGGGATCGACACTCTTACTTATCAAAAGGACTACAATTGGTCCCCTATACTTGTGAGTCATCATGTATGAACCATGGAGAAGTTAGAATACAGTAGATATAACACCAATATAAAATTAGAATGAGTCCAAAACAGTACCTATAGTGGTTATTTGCTTTATTATACTAACGGATCTCACGAGTTTTCTATTGAGTTTTGTGTTGTGAAGTTTTCAAGTTTTGGGTAAAGATTTTATGGACTATGGAATAAGGAGTGGCAAGAGCCTAAGCTTGGGGGGTGCCCAAGGCACCCCAAGGTAATATTCAATGACAACCAAGCATCTAATCTTGGGGATGCCCCAGATGGCATCCCCTCTTTCGTCTTCAATCCATCAGTAAATTTACTTGAGGCTATATTTTTATTTACCACATGATATGTGTTTACTTGAAGCGTCTTGTATAATTTGAGTCTTTGCTTTTTAATTTGCCACAATTATCCCTTATGTAGACACCTTTTGAGAGGGACACACATTAATCATGAATTTATTAGAATACTCAATGTGCTTCACTTATATCTTTTGAGCTAGGGTAATTGCTCTAAGTGCTTCACTTATATCTTTTTGAGCACGACGATGATGTTTATTTTGAAGAAATTGATGAACTCACATGCTCCACTTTCATTATTTTGTGAGTCTTTAAACAACATGGTAATTTTCCTGGGTAATGAATTTAGTCCCAATATGATAGGCATCCAAAGATGGTGGCTACTTCTCGAGCTTGTGTTGTATTCCCTCGAAGAGGAAAGGGTGATGCAGCACAGTAGCGCAAGTATTTCCCTTAGTTTTTGAGAACCAAGGTATCAATCCAATACGAGACCACGCGCGAGTACCTCGCACCTGCACAAACAAATAAGAACCTCGCAGCCAACGCGATAAGGGGTTGTCAATCCCTTCACGGTCACTTACAAGAGTGAGATCTGATAGATAGGATAGGATAATATTTTTCGTATTTTTGGTATAGGAACAGAAAGTAAATAAAGCAAAGTAAAGAAATGGCAACAAAAATTGGCTAGTTGAAGGGAAAGTAATATGATAAAGATAGACCCGGGGGCCTAGGTTTCACTAGTGGCTTCTGTCATGATAGCAGAATTCTATGGTGGGTGAACAAATTACTGTCGAGCAATTGATAGAAAAGCGCATAGTTATGAGAATATCTAGGCATGATCATTGTATATAGGCTTCACGTTCGTGACAAGTAGACCGAAATGATTCTGCATCTACTACTATTACTCCACACATCGATCGCTATCCAGCATGCATCTAGAGTATTAAGTTCATAAGAACAGAGTAACGCCTTAAGAAAGATGACATGATGTAGAGGGATAAACTCAAGTAATATGATATAAACCCCATCTTTTTATCCTCAATGGCAACAATACTATGCGTGCCTTGCTGCCCCTACTGTCACTGGGAAAGGACACCGCAAGATTGAACCCAAAGCCAAGCACTTCTCCCATTGCAAGAACTATAGATGTAGTAGGCCATACCAAACCAATAATTCGAAGAGACTTACAAGCATATTATAATCATACATAAAAGATTTTAGAAAAGAATCCAATATTGTTCATAGATAATCTTGATCATAAACCCACAATTCATCAGATCTCGACAAACTCACCGCAAAAAGATTACATCGAATAGATCACCTTGAAGATTGATGAGAACTTTGTATTGAGATCCAAAGAGAGAGAAGAAGCCATCTAGCTAATAACTATTGACCCAAAGGTCCGTGCTAAACTACTCACAACTCATCTGAGGGGCTATGGTGTTGATGTAGAAGCCCTCCATGATGGATACCCCCTCCGTCGGACCTCCGGAACAAGCCCCAAGATGGGATCTCATGGAACAGAAGGTTACAGCGTTGGAATTAGGGTTTCTTCGTGCTCCTCGATGTTTTCAGGGTATGAGGATATATATAGGAGGAAGAGGGGCACTTGGGGAGCCAGAGGGGCCCCAGAGGGTGGGGGGCACGCCTGCCCCCCCTGAGCGCACCCCTGCCCTCGTGGCCGCCTCTCTCGTTTCCTCGCATGTACTACAAGTCTTCTGTATTGATACGGTTCCAAATTTAACTCTCTCGAAGGTTTCATTCCGTTTGGACTTCGTTTGATATTCCTTTTCTGCGAAACACTGAAATAGGAAAAAAAAACAGCAATTTGCATCGGGCCTTGGGTTAGTAGGTTAGTCCCAAAAATAATATAAAAGTGTATAATAAAGCCCATTAAACATCCAAAACAGAATATATAATAGCATGGAACAATAAAAAATTATAGATACGTTAGAGACGTATCAAGCATTCCCAAGCTTAATTCCTACTCATCCTCGAGTAGGTAAATGATAAAAACAATTTTTTTATGTGGAATGCTAACTAACATAATTTTCAATGTAATTCCTTTTATTGCGGCATGAATGTTCAGATCCGAAAGATTCAAGACAAAAGTCTGTATTGACATAAGAATAATAATACTTCAAGCATACTAACAAAGCAATCATGTCTTCTGAAAATAGCATGGCCAAAGAAAGTTCATCCCTACAAAATCATATAGTTAGGCTATGCTCCATCTTCGCCACAAAAAATACTCATATCATGCACAACCCCGGTTTCAGGCAAGCACTTGTTTCCTACTTTAATTGTTTTCAAACTTTTTCAACTTTCATGCAATACATGAGCGTGAGCCATGGACATAGCACTACATGGAATAAAGTGGTGGTTGTGGAGAAGAAAAAAGAGGAAGATGGTCTCACATCAACTAGGCGTATCAATGGGCTATGGAGATGCCCATCAATAGATATCAGTGTGAGTGAGTAGGGATTGCCATGCAATGGATGCACTAGAGCTATAAATGTATGAAAGCTCAACAAAAGAAACTACGTGGGTGTGCATCCAACTTGCTTGCTCACGAAGACCTAGGGCATTTCAGGAAGCCCATCGTTGGAATATACAAGCCAAGTTCTATAATGAAAATTCCCACTAGTATATGAAAGTGACAAAACAAGAGACTCTCTATCATGAAGATCATGGTGCTACTTTGAAGCACAAGTGTGGAAAAAGATAGTAGCATTGTCCCTTTTTTTCCTTTTTTTGGGCCTTTCTTTTTTTATTTGACCTTTCCTTTTTTTTATCTTTTTTTCTTTTTTTTTCTTTGGGACAATGCTCTAATAATGATGATCATCACACTTATATTGATTTACAACTCGATACTAGAACAAAGTATGACTCTATATAAATGCCTCCGGCGGTGTACCGGGATGTGTAATGAATCAAGAGTGACATGCATGAAAAAATTATGCATGGTGGCCTAGCCACAAATACGATGTCAACTACATGATCATGCATGGCAATATGACAATGATGAAGCGTGTCATAGCAAACAGAACAGTGGGAAGTTGCATGGCAATATATCTCGGAATGGCTATGAGAATGCCATGATAGGTAGGTATGGTGGCTGTTTTGAGGAAGGTATATGGTGGGTGTATAGTACCGGCGAAAGTTGCGTGGTACAAGAGAGGCTAGCAATGGTGGAAGGGTGAGAGTGCGTATAATCCATGGACTCAACATTAGTCATAAAGAACTCACATACTTATTGAAAAAAATCTACAAAGTCATCAAAACAAAGTACTACACGCGTGCTCCTAGGGGAAGGGTTGGTAGGAGTTAACCATCGCGCGATCCCGACCTCCACACAAAGGATGACACTCAATGAAATACCTCATGCTTCAAATTTGTCACACAACGGTTACCATACGTGCATGCTACGGGACTTGCAAACCTTAACACAAGTATTTATCAAATTCACAACTACTCTACTAGCATGACTCTAATATCACCATCCTCATATCTCAAAACAATCATCAAGTATCAAACTTCTCATTGTATTCAATGCACTTTATGTGAAAGTTTTTACTATACTCATCTTGGATGCCTATCATATTAGGACTAGTTTTTTAACCAAAGCACATTACCATGATGTTCTAAGAGACTCTCAAATAGATATAAGTGAATCATGAGAGATCAATAATCTCTACAAAATAAACCACCACCGTGCTCTAAAAGATATAAGTGAAGCACTAGAGCAAAACTATCTAGCTCAAAAGATATAAGTGAAGCACATAGAGTATTCTAACAAATTCTAAATCATATTTATCTCTCTCAAATGGTGTGTCCAGCAAGGATGATTGTGGAAAACTAAAAAGAAAACACTCAAATCATACATGCCGCTCCAAGCAAAACATATATCATGTGGTGAATAAAAATATAGTCTCAAGTAAAGTTACCGATAGACGAAGACGAAAGAGGGGATGCATTCCCGGGGCATCCCCAAGGTTAGGCTTTTGGTTGTCCTTGAATTTTACCTTGGGGTGCCTTGGGCATCCCCAAGATTAGGCTCTTGCCACTCTTTGTTCCATAGTCCTTCAAATCTATACTCAAAACTTGAAAACTTCACAACACAAAACTTAGCCAAAATTCTCGTGAGCTCCGTTAGTATAAGAAAACAAACCACCACTCAAAATTACTGTAATGAAATCATTCTTTGTCTATATTGGTGTTAAACCTACTGTATTCCAACTTCTCTATGATTCATGCCCCCCAATACTACTCATAGATTCATCAAAATAAGCAAACAACACACGAAAAACAGAATCTGTCAAAAACAGAACAATCTGTAGTAATCTATAACTTTCGAATAATTTCGTAACTCTAAAAAAATTGAAATAAATTGGTGGACGTGAGGAATTTGTCTATTAGTCATCTGCAAAAAGAATCAACTAACAAGCAATCTCTAGTAAAAAATGATAGCCAATCTCGTGAGCGCTAAAGTTTCTGTTTTTTATAGCATGATCACATAAACTCCACACAAGTCTTCCCAAAGGTTCTACTTGGCACAATCACTCATTAAAAAACAAAACCACCTATAAAAAGAAGCTAGATGCAATATTTATTCCTAAACAGAAGCAAAAACAAAGAAATAAAATTGGGTTTCCTCCCAACAAGCTCTTTCTTTATAGCCATTAAGATAGGCTTGAGAATTCAATGATGCTCACATGAAAGACAAGACTTGAAGCACAAAAAGAGCATCATATAGCATGTGAAAATCACATCCAAGTCTAACATACTTCCTATGAATAGGCATTTTATAGGAAAACAAATTAGCAAGACAAGCAAGATCTAACATATGCAAGGAAGAAGAAAGAAACAAGATCAATCTCAACATGAAGAGAGGTAATTTAGTAACATGAAGATTTCTACAACCATATTTTCCTGTATCATAATAAATGCATGTAGGATCATAAGAAAATTCAACAATATAGCTATCACAAAACATATTCTCAACACGATCCACATGCATACGAAGTTGACACTCTTCCAACATAGTGGGATCAACATTAACTAAAGTCATGACCTCTCCAAACCCATTTTTATCAAAAATTTCATAAGATTGAACATTCTCCAAATACGTGGGATCTAAAGTTGACACTCTTCCAAAACCACTTTCAATACTATTGCAAACACTACTATCAATCTTATATTCATCATGGGGATTAAATAAATTTTCAAGATCATAAGAAGAATCACCCCAATCATGATCATTGCAACAAGTAGTAGACATAGCAAAACTAGCATCCCCAAGCTTAGGGTTTTGCATATCATTAACACAATTTACATTAATAGAATTTATAATGACATCATTGCAATCATGCTCTTAATCGAAGGAACTATCAAGTATGGGTGCAATAGCAACGATCTCATGTTTAACATAACGATCTATAGCAAATTCATCTTCATAAATATATGGGCATCATGGCCACAAGAATAGCAAGTGTCATGTTCATCAAGGGATATTTCAATCAAATCATCAGAATCATAATTATCTATAGATTCATGCATATCATTATTTTCTTCCAAAGCAGCGGTCATTCTTTCAATAAATTCTTTGACATAGACATTATGAGCATAGTTTTCATAGCAATATTTAAGTATGTCATTATTTTCAGATTCGTGGAGAGTAATATCATACTTTTAAATCAAAGAAGCAACTTCATAAGCACCCTTAAAAGCAACACATTCTTCAGTTTGTTAGATATCGTAGTAACTATAAACATCCTTTGCATAACAAGATAAGAATTCATTATCATTAAACTCACATAGGTAGGGTAGCTGTTTTTTTAGGGTTCTTAGAATAACAAGTAAAATCACAAATTTCACAAAGATTCCAAGCATAACACAACAATCTGTTTATTTGATCCCATAAGAATCTCCCTTTTTCAGACAAACGATGACGCACAAAATGAGCATGCTCATCTAAAGATTTCCCATCAACTAAGCTAGTTGGGGTTTCAGCACGACTGCATAAGGATCAAAGATGTTCCAAGTAGAACACTTTAAGGTGATCCATATCGATAGAATTTTAGCAAGCAAAGATGCAAGCAAATAGAAGGCACATGGCAACACAAGCAAACAAAAAGGTGAATAGAAAAAGGGCGGATAAAACGACAAAGGTGAAGTGGGGGAGAGGAAAACGAGAGGAAAATAATGTAGTGCGAGTGATAAGGGTTTGTGATAGGTACTTGGTATATGACTTTTGCGTAG
The DNA here is from genome assembly GCA_902687465.1 of Secale cereale. Classification (NCBI taxonomy): domain Eukaryota; kingdom Viridiplantae; phylum Streptophyta; class Magnoliopsida; order Poales; family Poaceae; genus Secale; species Secale cereale. The sequence goes on from LR738712.1 coordinate 100,364,302, forward strand.
ATCTCCCTGGCAACGGTGCCAAAAATTCTTCTTGCTACTTCTCGAGCTTACGTTGTATTCCCTCGAAGAGGAAAGGGTGATGCATCACAGTAGCGTAAGTATTTCCCTCAGTTTTTGAGAACCAAGGTATTAATCCAGTAGGGGACCACGCGCGAGTCCCTCGCACCTGCATAAACAAATAAAAACCTCACAGCCAACACGATAAGGGGTTGTCAATCCCTTCACGGTCACTTACGAGAGTGAGATCTGATAGATAGGATAGGATAATATTTTTTAGTATTTTTGGTATAGGAACAAAAAGTAAATAAAGCAAAGTAAAGAAACAACAACAGAAATTGGCTAGTTGAAGGGAAAGTAATATGATAAAGATAGACCCGGGGGCCATAGGTTTCACTAGTGACTTCTTTCATGACAACAGAATTCTACGGTGGGTGAACTAATTACTGTCGAGCAATTGATAGACAAGCGCATAGTTATGAGAATATCTAGGCATGATCATTGTATATAGGCATCACGTCCGTGACAAGTAGACCGAAACGATTCTGCATCTACTACCATTACTCCACACATCGACCGCTATCCAGCATGCATCTAGAGTATTAAGTTCATAAGAACAGAGTAACGCCTTAAGCAAGATGACATGATGTAGAGGGATAAACTCAAGCAATATGATATAAACCCCATCTTTTTATCCTCGATGGCAACAATACTATGTGTGCCTTGCTGCCCCTACCGTCACTGGGAAAGGACACCGCAACATTGAACCCAAAGCCAAGCACTTCTCCCATTGCAAGAACTATAGATCTAGTAGGCCAAACCAAACCAATAATTCGAAGATACTTGCAAAGATATTATAATCATACATAAAAGATTTCAGAAAAGAATCCAATATTGTTCATAGATAATCTTGATCATAAACCCACAATACATCGGATCTCGACAAACACACCGCAAAAAGAAGATTACATCGAATAGATCACCTTGAAGATCGAGGAGAACTTTGTATTGAGACCCAAAGAGAGAGAAGAAGCCATCTAGCTAATAACTATGGACCCGAAGATCTGTAGTAAACTACTCACAACTCATCGGAGGGGCTATGGTGTTGATGTAGATGCCCTCCATGATCGATGCCCCCTCCGTCGGAGCTCCGGAACAAGCCCCAAGATGGCATCTCACGGGAACAGAAGGTTATGACGGTGGAATTAGGGTTTCTTCGTGCTCCTCGATGTTTTTTGGATATGAGGATATATATAGGAGGAAGAGGGCACCGGGGGAGCCAGACGAGGCCCACGAGGGTGGGGGCGCGCCCCTGCCCTCGTGGCCGCCTCTCTCGTTTCCTCGCGTGTACTCTAAGTCTTCTGTGTTGATATGGTTCCAAAAATAATCTCGCGAAGGTTTCATTCCGTTTGGACTCCGTTTGATATTCCTTTTCAGCAAAACACTGAAATAGGCGAAAAACAACAATTTGCACTGGGCCTTGGGTTAGTAGGTTAGTCCCAAAAATGATATGAAAGTGTATAATAAAGCCCATTAAACATCCAAAACAGAATATATAATAGCATGGAACAATAAAAAATTATAGATACGTTGGAGACGTATCAATGGTATAATAAAAACTTCCATAAAGAGCAATGAATTTATGAGAAGTTTGATTCGTTGCAATCGTTTTGAGATGTTAAGATGGTGATATTAGAGTCGGGCTAGTAGTAAGTTGTGTGGTTAAAGAAATAATTGTGTTAAGGTTTGTGATTCCCGTAGCATGCATGTATGGTCTTCTAGTTATGTGATCAAGTTGGAGTGCCATTTATTCTTGATTGTCTTCCTTTGCATGAAAGTCAGGGGTGCGCGATGGTTAACTCCTACCAACTTCTCCCCTAGGAGCATGCGTAGTAGTACTTTGCTTCGAGGGCTAATAAACTTTTTGCAATAAGTATGTGAGTTCGTTATGACTAATGTTGAGTCCATGGATTATACGCACTCTCACCCTTCCACCATTGCTAGCCACTCTAGCACCACGCAACTTTCGCCGGTGCATCAAACCCACATTATACCTTTACTCAAAACAGCCACCATACCTACCTATTATGGCATTTTCATAGTCATTCCGAGATATATCGCCATGTAACTCCACCATTCCATAATCATGTTTGAGTTCACTTTCGAGTTGTAATTTTGATTTGTAAGTAAATAAAAGTGTGCAGATCATAATCATTAGAACATTGTCCCATGTGACGTTATATAAAAAAAAGAGGGGAGAGGCCAAAAGAGTCTCCAAAAAAATAAATAAATAAGAGAGTCTCCAAAAAAATTGAGAGAAAAATAGAGAAGGGAAAATGTTACTATCCTTTCCCACACTTGTGCTTCAAAGTAGCACCAGGCTCATCATTGTAGAGAGTCTCCTATTTTGGCACTTTCATATAATACTAGTGGGAAATTTTCATTATAGAAATTGGCTTGTATATTCCAACGACGGGCTTCCTCAAATGCCCTAGGTCTTCATGAGCAAGCAAGTTGGATGCACACTCACTTAGTTTCTTTTGAGCTTTCATACACTTATAACTCTAGTGCATACGTTACATGGCAATCCCTACTCACTCACATTAATATCAATTGATGGCACCTCCATAGTCCATTAATTTGCCTAGTTCATGTGAGACTTTCTCCCTACTTTTGTCTACTCCTACTTCACATTCCAACCGACTTCACGAGTACTCCCTTCGATCTATTATTTTTACGGGAAGGCCTTTATGGCTAGCTATATTAATTTTAAATATGAGTCACATCATCTGCTAGCGAACTAGCAATAAAATCAGGAGGCTCTTCCAACCACAAGGACAGAGGGTTAGAACGTCTCCATTGAGCTAACACATAGGCTACCATATTAGATTCTCTATTACAATGTTATATAGTAACCTTCCCGAAATCCGCCAACATATTACGACAGTCATATAGAACCGGAGCTGCCACCATAGAGTGTCCTTCATTTCAAATCAGAGAATTCACTACCACAGTATTGTCCATCTGCACCATAGGATTAGTACACCCAATTCTTTACAGAAGCTCGAGTCCCTCGAGTAAAGAGGTCTCTTCTGCCGAGACTACATCAGCAACATATGCCAAAGCAATAGTAGATGCACCAATGGAACCTCCTCGATGATCTCGGACAACCATGCCACACGCACTCGAGTGATCTTCATCTGAGAAAGATGCATCAACATTCAAAACAATCTGTCCTGACAGTTTTTTGCCCCAGTTATTCAGACGTGGTGTAGGAGGTTGCTTTCCTATAGCTCTTAAGAAATTCAGTGTCAGCGCATGGATCGTCGGAGCTGTACGGTGAGGCGGTCGCACTTCTTCTCCTCAAACATATTGCCGACATTGCCACCAAAGATACCAGCATGTCATCGCAATCAGTTCAAGTAGTTCAATTGTGTCCATGTACGGTCTCTGAATGGATCTATCACACAGTAGGAAATCAATAATCCTTGCCCCCGATCTGTCCACAAGTGTTGCATCGGCAATGTCATTGTAAATTCCCGGTGCCTTCCATACAGCTCTTGCACGTTCACATTTGAAGAGCAGATGACAGATATCTTCACACCCCAGCTTACATATTCGGCACTGTGAGCCTGTACCAATATGACGGTTTGCGAGAACTGAAGGAAATATGCCCTAGAGGAAATAATAAAGCTGTTATTTATATTTCCTTATGTCATGATAAATATCTATTATTCATGCTAGAATTGTACCAACCGGAAACTTGATACATGTGTGAATACATAGACAAAACAAAGTGTCCCTAGTATGCCTCTACTAGACTAGCTCGTTAATCAAAGATGGTTAGGTTTCCTAACCATAGACAAGTGTTCTCATTTGATGAACGGGATCACATCATTAGGAGAATGATGTGATGGACAAGACCCATCCGTTAACTTAGCATTATGATCTTTTAGTTTTATTGCTATTGCTTTCTTCATGACTTCTACATATTCTCCTGACTATGAGATTATGCAACTCCTGAATACCAGAGGACCACCTTGTGTGCTATCAAACATCACAACGTAATTGGGTGATTATAAAGATGCTCTACAGGTGTTTCCGAAGGTGTTTGTTGGGTTGGCATATATCGAGATTAGGATTTGTCACTCCGAGTATCAAAGAGGTATCTTTGGGCCCTCTCAGTAATGCACATCATGATAAGCCTTGCAAGCAATGTGACTAATGATTTAGTTGCAGTATGATGCATTAAGGAATGAGTAAAGATACTTTCCGGTAAGGATATTGAACTAGGTATGGTGATACCAACGATCGAATCTCGCGCAAGTAACATACCGATGACAAAGGGAATGACGTATGTTGTTATGCGGTTTGACCAATAAAGATCTTCATAGAATATGTAGGAACCAATATGAGCATATATGTTCCGCTATTGGTTATTGACCGGAGATGTGTCTCGGTCATGTCTACATAGTTCTCGAACCCGTATGGTCCACACACTTAACGTTTGATGACTATTAGTATTATGAGTTATGTGTTTTGGTGACAGAAGTTTGTTCGGAGTCCCAGATGAGATCACGGACATGACAAGGAGCCTGAAATGGTTGAGAGGTAAATATTGATACATTGGAAGGTAGTATCCGGATACCGGAAGGGTTCCAAAGTGTATCGGGTACATACCGAAGTACACAGGGGTTACCGGAACCCCTCGGGAAAGATATGTGCCATGTGGGTCATAGGAGGGAGGCTAACCAGCCCACAAGGGGTTGGTTCACCCCCCACAAGGGATGATGCTGAATTGGACTAGGGAAGGGGGCGCCAGCCCCCTTTGCTTCTCCTACTCCCTCTCCTTTCCCCCTTTCCCCCTCCATGAGAAGGAAAAGAAGGAGGCGAATCCTACTAGGACCGGGATTCCTAGTAGGACTCCCCCTTATGGCGCACCACCTAGGGACGGCCTCCTTCCTCTCCCTCCTTTATATACGTGGGCAGGGCACCCCTTGGAGACACAACAATTGTTCGAAGCCGTGCATGGCGTTAGTCTCCATAGTTTGCTCCTCCGGTCATAGCGTCATAGTGCTTAGGCGAAGCCCTGCGCGGATCACATCACCATCGCCGTCACCACACCGTTGTGCTGACAAAACTCTCCCTCAACCCTCTGCTGGATCAAGAGTTCGAGAGACGTCATCGAGCTGAACGTGTGCAGAACTCTGAGGTGTCGTACGTTCGGTACTTGATCGGTTGAATCGCGAAGACATTCAACTACATCAACCGCGTTAATATAACGCTTCCGCTTTCGTTCTACGAGGGTACGTAGACACACTCTTCCCGGCTCATTGTTACGCATCTCCTAGATAGATCTTGCGTGATCGTAGGATTTTTTTGAAATTGCATGCTACGTTCCCCAACAGTGGTATCAGAGCCAGGTTTATGCGTAGATGATATGCACGAGTAGAACACAAAGGAGTTGTGGGCGGTGATGTTCATACTACTTACCACCAATGTCTTATTTTGATTCGGCGGTATTGTAATAAGAAGCGGCCCGGACCAACATTACATGACCACGTTCATGAAACCGCTTCCACCATTACGTGCAACTTGTTTGCATAAAGGTGGCTGGCGGGTGTCTGTCTCTCTTGCTTTAGTTGAATCGAATTTGACTGCGGTCGGTCCTTGTTGAAGGTTAAAACAACAAACTTGATAAATGAACGTTGTGGTTTTTGTGCCGTAGGTAAGAATGCTTCTTGCTAGAAGCCCGTAGCAGCCACGTAAAACTTGCAACAAAAAAGTGGAGGATATCTAACTTGTTTTTGCAGAGCATGTTGTGATGTGATATGGTCAAGACATGATGCGTTATATGTTATTGTATGAAGTGATCATGTATTGTAAATTATCGGCAACCGGTAGGAGTCTTATGGCTGTCTCTTTATTGTATGAACTGCGAACGCCATGTAATTGCTTTAGTTTATTACTATGAGTTAGCGATAGTAGTATAAGCAATAGTTGGCGAGACGACCACGACGCTACAATGAAGATCATGGTGTCAAGCCGGTGACGATGTAGATCATGACGATGCTTTGGAGATGGAGATCAAAAGCACAAGATGACGATGGCCTTATCATGTCACATATTTTGATTGCATGTGATGCTTATCTTTTTATGCATATTATTTTGCTTAGTACGGTGGTAGCGTTATAAGATGATCCCTTACTAAAATTTCAAGGTACAAGTGTTCTCGCTGAGTATTGCAACGTTTCGTCGTGCCGAGACACCATGTGATGATCGGGTGTGATAAGCTCTACGTTCACATACGATGGGTGTAAGACAGTTTTGCACATGCGGAATACTCGCGTTAAACTTGACGAGCCTAGAATGTACTGACATGGCGTCGTAACACTGGAGACCAAAAGGTCGAAAGTGAATCATATAGTAGATATGATCAACATAAGAGATGTTCACCATTGATGACTACGCCATCTCACGTGATGATCGGACATGGTCTAGTTGATATGGATCACATGATCATTTAAATGACTAAAGGGATGTCTATCTAAGTGGGAGTTCTTAAGTAATATGATTAATTGAACTTAATTTATCATGAACTTAGTCCTGATAGTTTTTAGCATATCTATGTTGTAGCTCAATAGCTCGCATATCGCTCCCCTGTTTTATTTTTAATATGTTCCTAGAGAAAACTAAGTTGAAAGCTGATAGTAGCAATGATGCGGACTGGGTCTGTGATGTGAGGATTATCCTTGTTGCCGCACATAAGAATTATGTCCTTGATGCGCCGCTAGGTGACAGATCTATTGCAGGAGCAGATGCAGATGTTATGAACGTTTGGCAAGCTCGATATGATGACTACTTGATAGTTTAGTGCACCGTGCTTGGCTTAAAACCGGGACTTCAAAAATGTTTTGAACACCATGGAGCATATGAGATGTTCCAAGAGTTGAAATTAGTATTTCAGACTCATGCCCGTGTCAAGACGTATGAGACCTCTGACAGTACTTTGTCTACAAGATGGAGGAGAATAGCTCAACCAGTGAGTGTGTGCTCAGATTGTCTGGGTACTAAAATTGCTTGAACCAAGTGGGAGTTAATCTTCCAGATAAGATAGTGATTGACAAAGTTCTCTAGTCACTATCACCAAGTTACTAGAACTTCGTGATGAACTATAATATGCAAGGGATGAACAAGACAATTCCCGAGCTCTTCGCAATGCTAAAGGCTGCGGGGTAGAAATCAAGAAAGAGCATCAAATGTTGATGGTTAACAAGACCACTAGTTTCAAGATAAAGGGCAAAGGGAAGAAGGGGAACTTCAAGAAGAATAGCAAGCAAGTTGCTACTCCCGGGAAGAAGCCCAAGTCTGGACCTAAGCTTGAAACTGAGTGCTTCTACTGCAAATGAAATGGTCACTGGAAGCAAAACTTCCCCAAACATTTGGCGGATAAGAAGGATGGTGTCGGGGGAAACTGTCCACCACGAGCACCTATGGGACCGGAGCCCCTTGTTCGTGCGGTAAGGGAGCGGAGGGAGCGCAAAGAGCAGATCGAGGTGAGCACGCGGGCAGTTTACCCAGGTTCGGGCCGCGATGGACGCGTAAAACCCTACTCCTGCTTGGTTTGTATTGAGTTGGGGAGCTCGGGAGCTTGAAGAACTAGCTACACCGAGAGAATGAACGATCTAGGTTCCGAACCCTTTCTACGTTGTGCATGGGCCTCCTTTTATAGCTTAAGGGGTCACCGACAGGTGTCAACGTAGAAGAAGGGGTAAAAATGTAACTTTGGTGGTAGTTGTAACAGTGCGGGAACAGTGGATGAACAGTGCATGAACAGTGGCCATCACCTACTTTGACAGTGAGGGACAAGAGCATTAAATGCCCGTCACCGTCGACCCCAAAAGCGCCCGCCCTTCGTCTCCGTTTGCCACGGTGATAGCTTCGTCACCGTCGAGTGCCACTGTGTCCCCCAGGCTGCACAGCCATCCGCCACGCGTCCCTGGAATGGCCCCAGGGCAACGCGTGGTTCGATGAGCTGGAGCGCGGGCACACAGCGTAACTCTCCCCGGCAAGAACCTTGCCGGGGCCTTGACCTTGCCGGGCCCGGAAGCTTGTCGGGCTCTGAAGCTTGTCGTTCCCCGGGCCCTGCCGGGGCGCATGCTGCGCCGAGGCATGTCTTCTGAAGTGTAATTTTCTTGTCTTCCTGGCAAGCTCCTCTTGCCAGGGTCTTGTGCTAGTGAGGTAATCTTGAGCCTGGGACGGCCTTCCCGGCAAGCTCCACTTGCCGGGGCCTCGATCTTCTGTCTTGTATACTTTGTTTTTGAATGGCTTTATATGGAGCAGAAAAGTCTCCGGCAAGCACGTGGTAGGCCCTGCCGCGGGAAGCTGCTACTGCCCGTGCACAAGTTGGGGTACTGAGGTACCCCTACCTTAGTACACCGACAGGAGCCCCCGGGCCTGGGCCACACACGGTGCCGAGCGCTGTAGGGCCAGGCCCAAAACAGTGCACGGGCACGCGCGGCCCACGGCACGCCGAATCCCCTTCCGCATCCGCCGCGTCCCTCCGTAACGGCACGCGTCGATTGCGGCGTCGTGGGAGAGAACGTGGCCACGTTCTTTAATGGGAAATGCAGAGCGTCCCCCACTTCCCCCTTAAAAGTAGAGGAAGCAGGGGCCGTTACCTTACTTCGTCTTCATTGCTTCTTCTATCTCCAGAAATTCCCCTCTGCGCTCCGCCTCCACACCTCCTCCGCCGTTTCTTGCATCCACGGCGCCGTCGGACTCCTCGCTCCCCCTTCCCTCGCCGCCTCCGCCATGGCCCCGAAGACCGAGAAGGCGAAGGCGGAGAAGACCAAGAAGGAGAAATCTGAGCAGGCGGCGAGGCTTGCTCTCCTGCGGAAGAGGAATGTCGTCCTCGCGCCGAGGCTCAGCGCGCGGGAGCTCTGGAACAAGTACTACTTGTTCTGGGCCAAGAAGACCAAGGCGCATCCTCGGACCAGAGTCTATCCCGCCGCCGCCAAGGACATGTACCCCGGCGGGTATTTCTTCTTCGCTGTTTTCTTCCACTGCGGCCTTTGTCCTCCCTTTTCTGAATTTTTCTGCGATATCATGAACACCTACAACCTCCACCTTCTAGACTTCACCCCCAACGCCATCCTCACGATGGCGGTTTTCGCACATCTGTGCGAAAACTATATTGGGATCTATCCAAACGTAGTGCTTTTTAGGCACTTCTTTACGCCTAGAGTAGAGACGGCGCTCCCCTCTCCGGGGGGGTCTCTTGGGTCTTCCGCTTGAACAAGAAGGAATCCTATCTGCAAGGGGAACTCCGCGGCAAGTGGGAGGAGTGGCGCGCGGATTGGTGCTGGGTAGTTGAGGAGGAGCCGCAGCCCTTCACCGCGCCGCGCACAACAGCCATAGTGCGCGGCAGGGACTGGAGCGACCTGGATTCGGACGACATCAAGCTCAACGTCGCCCTTGTCAGAATTCTTCGTCTCTGGGTAGCCAAGTTGACCATCGGAGAGGTAGGAGCAGACTTCCTCCGCCGCCGCATCGCCCCTCTACAGGAGAGGAAGAGGCCAGCATGGGAGTACGGCAACGCGGCGGACATTATGAGACTGCGCCCAGGGCTGAACTTCAACTTCACGTCGCTGGAGCTGAAGGGGATGGTCCGGGAACTTTTTAAGCACGACCCGGCCCACCCAGAGTGGTTTAGAGCTCCCCGGGGAGTGGTGCCCCTACGCAACAGCACGGCCCGGGACCCCTTGCGCGCGATGATGCCCGCATGCGACTCGCACGGCGTCGATCCCACATGGATAGCGCCCAAGCCAGATGCCATCATGAGCTTCTTCGACAACTTGGTGGAGGTGCCGAAGAACAAGGAGGAGATGAAGGGTCTCACCCGGGCCACCACTGATCGGGAGATTGCTTATATAGCTTCTCGGGTAGAAGAGTCCGCCGCAGCCGCAGCAGCAGGAGAGTTCGGGTTCACTGTTGAAGAGGCAGAGGCCGCGGAAGCGTCGTGCCAAGCGGAGGAGGCGGAGATCCGCAGGCTGCTCAAGCTTCCGCCCGACGAGCTCGCCGGGGTCCCCTCTCTGAGGTATGCCGGGATCCCCGGGATCGCGACCGAGGCCGCCGCGAGGGGCGACGTTGCCGGAGGAAGCAGAGGTGTCGGAGGGAGCGGAGGCACCGGAGGGAGCACGGCCGCGGGGCAGGGCGCTGGGCCCAGCGGGCCGGCCGAGGAGGAGGAGGAGGAGGAGGACGCCGGGGCCGGCGAGGACTCCGGTGGGTCCCTGGGGCTCAACGACGACGCCTCTTCGTCATCGGAGACCTCCCCGCCTCGAGCAAGTCCCCGACGATCTCCGCTGAAGCGCCTCCGCAAGGCGACGACGGCGACGAGGGCGCAGGCACCCCGACAACAACCAGCTCGCCGGGCGGCGCGAGCTACCCGGGGGAGCCAAGCCGCGACGGGAGCGCCCGGCGCACCAACCGCGGCGGAGGCGCCCCGCACACAGGCTATGGCGGAGGCGCCCCGTACGTCAGCGCCAAGTGGAGGAGGGTCTTCTCAGAGCGGAGCGGCTGCTCCGCCTGCTCCCCGGGCCTCGGCGTCCACAGGGGCCGGGCCTTCGCAGCCCCCCAGCCCCGGGGACCGCCAAGCGCCCGAGGGAGCCCTCTCCTCCTGCTCCTCGCGCGGACGCGCCTCAGGTGGAGTTCGACTTCTCCGCCCTGAGCGACGACGACGACGACGAGGAACAAGAGTAAGGACTTGTATTCTGTAGCTTCTTCAATTCTGTCTTGATTTTTCGCCGATGATTCTGATCTTGCTTCTTGCTTTGATTTCAGGACCCTGGCCCAGCGAGCGGCGAAGAAGGCCAAGGTTCCCGTCGTCGAGGTCGAGGACGACTCGCCCGTCGCGGCAACAGGGGACGCGCCGGCGACGAGCTTGCCGGACCCAAGCGCTGCTCCGAGGAGCAGCCCCCAGCGCAGCCCCCAGCGTAAGTCTGGGCTTGATCTTTCCATTCGCCGGGCGCGCTTGAGGATTTTGTCTTGTACTAACATCTTGTTGTTTTTGTTTTGTCTTGATTATCTTGTGCAGAGGTGGAGCCGCAGCTACAGGGGCGCCCGGAGACCACACCCGAGGAGCCGCAGGCCCCGCCGTCCCCGCCAAGGACGAACTCTCCGGCGAGGGAGAGCGCTCCGCCAAGGGCGGGTACTCCGCCAAGGGCGAGTACCCCGCCGAGGGCGAGCAGCCCGGCGAGGGTGGCCACCCCGCCAAGGGAGAGCTCCCCGGCGAGGGAGCCTGTCGTTGACGAAGTCCGCCAAGGTAAGTTTTGTAACCTTGTCTTCTTGGATTCGTCTTTTTTTTTGGATATTTGCTTGAACTTTTTCTTTTTCTTCTTCTTCTAGATCCTCCTCCCCCAGAGCAGATGGAGACGGAGATCGTCGTCGAGGAGGAGGGCGCGCAGGGCGACGGCGGCAACGCCCCTGTCGTTGAAGACATGGCGGGAGCCGCCGAGCCCGCCGCGGAGGGGACTGCCCCACCGCAGACGCCGCGACCGGGGAGGGGGACGGCGACCGCACTGCTGGCCCAGAGGCGGCAGGAGCGTCGGGCGCTGCACCGGCCGCCGACCCCTCCGCCGGAAAGGAGCAGTCGGGCTTCTACCTCGAGGCTCCCAACGGCGTCTTCATTCAGGTGCCGTGGGAGTCCTCGTCGCGAGCCCCCGCGGAGGGAGAGGCCTTTGACGGGGAGGTCCTCGCCTCCGCGGGGCTGAAGATCGTCGCAGCGCCTGGCGGGAGCTACGAGCCCGAGGAGGAGAAGTTGCTTCACCAGCTCCTGGCCCTTTATCGGGCCAGGCAGGCGAAACTTGAATCTCGGGAAGCCCTCACCGCCAAGGCCGCAGCTGACATGGAGAAACGCGCCGCGGAGCTCCGCGCCGCCAATCAGGCGGCCCTCCGCGACCTGGTGGAGGAGCGCGAGCGGCTTGTCGGGGAGTACCAGGAGTGGCTCTTGGAGAAGGCCGAGGCCGAGGAGCAGCAGCGACTCGCCGGAGAAGCGTTGTCCCGGCGAGAAGGAGAGCTCACCCAACGGAAGATCAACCTCGACGCTCACGAGGAAGACCTTACCACCCGGGAGCAGGCCCTTGGCGGGGAACTGAAGGAAGCAAAGGCCGCTGCAGCCACCGCGGAGACCGCCAAGAAGGACCTCAAGGCCAAGGTTGCGCAGCTGGAGGAATTCCTGAGGGCGAGCACGGAGAGGGTCACCGCGCTCAACATAGAGCGCGAGAAGGACGCCCACACGAACTCTGAACTCCAGGTGCGCCTTTCCAAGCAAGGCGACGAGCTGAAGGCCGCCAAGGACTCGATTGCAGATCTGGAGCTGAAGGTTTCCACACTGAAGGACTCTCTTGACGCCATCCGGGACTGCGAAACCAAGCTGAAGGACGAGCTCCGCAAGGAGCGAGGCTTGGTGGAGAGTGCCACCACAGCAGCCAACAACTTCCGCCAAACCGTCGAGGTATGGACTGAAGATCTGGTGGCTCCTGCAGCTAGCATCGACAAGGAGCTGATGGCGCTGAGGGTTGAGCATCTCATATACTCTCCGGATCCAAACCTCCCCCACAGCGCCAAGCTCAGTCTCTTCTTCAGAGGGATCGCGCCGGCTCTCGCAAATCTTCAGAAGAAGCTTCCCGCGCAACTGGCCGAGGAGTCACGCCAGCTCTGCGCGGGAACTTTGGAGCACGTTCTGACGAAGATAGTGTACCGCAATCCTGGCATAAACCTCGTCAACGTTCTCCGCAGCTTGCCGGCCAACGCGGATATGGAGGCGCTGAAGGCGCAGGTCGCCTACATCATCGCCAAGGTGAACAAGATCTCCAGGGTTGAGGGCGACCGCGTAGATTAGGCCTCTTCCTTTTCTTTATCTCTTTTGCTGCTGCATAGTGTGCCATGGACACGAATCTATTAGTGATTGCGACAAGTTATCCCTTGTAAGATATTATTTTGTTTTGATCAATTGATGCGGTGCTATCTTCCTTGCTTTGGTCCTTTACTTTGTATGTTTTCAACCCTACGCTTCTAGGGAACTTGCCGGCAAGGGTCCCTTGCCGCGAGCGCTGAGCACTGGACTCCGAGCAGCCTGCTGGCCAAGGTCTTACCGGCAAGCAACCTTGCCGCCGCTAGTCGCAACACACTTAGCTTGCTGAGTGAACTCGGAAACGAAGCAAGGGCGCGACACTTGTCGCAGCTCACTTAAGTCGTTGAGCGTACTCGAAAACAAGATAAGGGTGCGGCTAGCCACGGGTAGGTTCCTCCGCGCACAGGTTTTCCATACAAAGTGTGGTTTGTTCAAGGAAGATAACTAAAAATTTAAAATTTTGAACTGCTCAAATTCTGATAACTTAGCTTTCATATATTGCTTGCTTCTCCGACAAGGCTTCTTTTTCTTGAACAGCACTTGGTTCATCTTTCATCTCCTTCCCCCCGGCAAACTTGTGCGCGAGGAACATTCCTTCTGCTTATGAGGGAAAGAAAAAAGAAGAGGGAAAGAAGTATACGGCCTTTCGGCATGCTAATGCTTACCAGATACGTGTGTTGCACAAGATGCCAAATAATGCATGCAAATAGCGAAGAAGAGCATGGAAAAGGCAAATAGCGCAAAACACAAAAGCTTTACTGATGCACGGGATCTGCGCCCGGCTTTGTACAAAGGGTTACATGCAACAGCGGCAAGGCTTGTACAAAAGGTGGTTGCCGGAGCGGATCACGGCAACCGCGCCTTATGGGTGAAACTTGCGAAGATGCTCTATGTTCCAGGAGTTGCTCACCGGTAAGCCTTCTTCGGTCTCAAGGCGGACAGCGCCGGGCCTTGTGACTTGTCTCACCCGATAAGGGCCTTCCCACTTCGGCGTCAACTTGTTGGAATTCTTGGCGGACTGAACACGCCGAAGAACAAGGTCGCCTTCCTCGAGACTCCTGGCCTTAACCTTGCGGCTATGGTAGCGTCGCAAGGCTTGCTGGTATCGAGCAGCTCGTACAGCAGCCTGGAGACGTCCCTCCTCGAGGAGCAATGCATCATCTTGTCGCAGTTGCTCTTGCTCGAGCTCATCATAAGCGAGCACTCGAGGAGATCCGTATACGAGTTCCGTGGGGAGAACTGCCTCTGCCCCATAGACTAGGGCAAAGGGTGTCTGTCCGGTGGCTCGACTTGGTGTCGTTCTGATTGACCAAAGAGCCGCCGGTAGCTCCTCTATCCAGTTTCTTCCGCACTTGCGCAGCCTGTCAAAGGTCCTTGTCTTGAGTCCGCGCAGCACTTCAGCATTTGCCCTCTCCGCTTGACCGTTGCTCCTCGGGTGAGCAACAGAAGCGAAGCAGACCTTGGCGCCAAGGTCTTGGACGTACTGCATGAAGGTGCGACTAGTGAATTGTGTACCGTTGTCGGTGATGATCCTGTTAGGGATCCCGAAACGGCAAACAATCGACCTAAAGAAGCTGACCGCTGACTGTGCTGTCACCTTTCTCACTGGTTCCACTTCTGGCCACTTTGTGAACTTGTCGATTGCAACGTACAAGTACTCAAAGCCCCCGACAGCACGGGGGAAGGGGCCGAGGATATCGAGCCCCCAGACCGAGAAGGGCCAGGACAAAGGGATCGTCTGGAGAGCTTGAGCTGGCTGATGAATTTGCTTTGCATGGAACTGGCACGCTTCACACTTGGTTACTTGTGCAGTCGCATCTTGGAGGGCTTCTGGCCAGAAAAACCCTTGCCGGAACGCCTTCCCGGCAAGTGCCCTTGCGCCAATGTGGTGGCCACATATGCCTCCGTGTATCTCTGCCAACAGCTTCTCTCCATCTTCTCTGGAGATGCACTTCAACCTGACACCATTGAGTCTTCTTCTGTACAGCTCGTTATCCACGAACTGGTACATACTTGACTGCCTGGTTATCTTCTCTATCTCTTCTGGGTCGTCGGGAAGTTCCCCAGTTTGCAGAAAACGAACGATCTGCTGCGCCCATGCCGGAGCCCGAGGCTCAACGGCAAGGACTAAAGGCATGAGGGCCGCTGCGGGAACCTCAGCTTCTATGGCAAGAACCTCTGGTTCTGCCGGAGCGGATGGTCCCCCGGCAAGCTCGCCGGGACGAGGCTTGTCGGGAACGCTTGCTTCAACTGCACAGATCCGAGGATCTGCAGGAGCAAACTGTTCCTCAGCGTTTTGATCGTTGATCTTGGGGACCTTGGCGGCGGCCTCGGGGAGATCCGCTGGCAAGTAGCGCCGGAGACCAACTTTCTCTTCTTGTGCTGCCCAATAGATGGTGTAACGGATGGCTGAGTCAGCTTGAGCAGGAAGGTCCCTGGTTCCACAGGTAACTTCATCGCAGCACACTTTGAGAGGCCATCTGCAATATCATTCTGAGCTCTTGGAACGTGCTCCATTTGCAGACCTTCAAAGTGTTCTTCAAGCTTCCTCACTTCATCTACATAAGCTTCCATCAATGGGCTCTGATAACTCTTGTTGACTTGTCGGACCACCAACTGAGAATCTCCCCGCACAATCAGCTTCCTAATCCCAAGTTCAGCTGCGATTCTGAGGCCGGCAAGCAGACCTTCATACTCAGCAGTATTGTTTGTCGCTTGTTCCCTGGGAAAGTGCATCTGGATAACATACTTGAGGTGTTCTCCGGTGGGTGCTATGAGTACCACACCGGCTCCAGCGCCTTGCAGCGAGAAGGCACCATCAAAGTACATTACCCATTCACTTGTCGCTTCTTGTACGGGTACACTTGTTTCTGGAACTTCCTCATCAGGCGTTGGGGTCCATTCAGCTATGAATTCTGCCAGAGCTCGGCTCTGTATGGTTGAGGTACTCTCAAACTTGAGACCAAAGCTTGACAGCTCCAGTGCCCACTCGACGATCCTGCCTGTTGCTTCTGGGTTGTGCAATATCCTCTTCAACGGAAAGCGAGTGACCACTGTTATCTCATGTGCTTGGAAGTAATGGCGCAGCTTTCTCGAGGCCATGAGGAGGCCGAAAAGCAACTTCTGCACCCCAGAGTATCTTGATCTAGCCCCTTGTAAAAGGGAGCTTACAAAATACACTGGGCGCTGCACCATCTTCTTCTGCACTTCTCCTTGTTCCTGCGCAGAGTTGTCCTTGTCGGGGCTAGAGCTTGTCGGAGCAGCCCCCTGCTTGTCGCTGGATCCGCTTGCCGGTGGTGTAGACTCCTCGTCGGCCTCCCTCTCCGCTACTAACGCAGCACTAACCACCTGGTTGGTTGCCGCTAGGTACAGCAGCAACTTCTCCTGTGGCCTAGGTGCGACAAGTATTGGAGTGGAGGATAGGTATCGTTTCAAGTCTTGCAGCGCTGCCTCCGCTTCCGGAGTCCATTTCATAGGACCTGCCTTCTTCAAGATTTTGAAGAAAGGTAGGGCGCGTTCTGCAGACTTCGAAATGAACCTACTAAGGGCAGCTACACAACTTGCAAGCCTCCTGACATCCTTGACGCGCTTCGGGGCTTCTATCTGCTCGATGGCTTTAATCTTGTCGGGGTTGGCTTCAATCCCCCTCTGTGACACAAAGAACCCGAGAAGCTTGCCAGAGGGGACTCCAAAGACGCACTTCTCGGGGTTCAACTTAAGCTGGATCTTGCGCAGGTTCTCAAACGTCTCTTCCAAATCTTGGATCAGTGTATCCTTGCTCTTGCTCTTCACCATGATGTCATCCATGTAAGCCTCTACATTTCTGTGGATCTGTGGCTCAAAAGCAGTGTAAACTACTCTCGCAAATGTTGAGCCCGCATTCTTCAGTCCAAAGGGCATGCGTATGAAGCAATACGTGCCGCATGGAGTGATAAATGCGGTCTTCTCTTCATCTTCCTTGGCCATGAAAATCTGGTGGTAGCCTGAATATGCATCAAGAAAAGAGAGCAGCTCACATCCGGCAGTGGAGTCAACAATCTGATCAATGCGCGGCAAGGGAAATGGATCCTTGGGACATGCTTTATTCACATCGGTGAAGTCTATACATAGTCTCCACTTCCCGTTGGCCTTACGCACGACGACTGGGTTTGCTAACCACGTCGGATGGATCACGCCTCTAACTAGGCCTGCTGCTTCTAGCTTCTTGATCTCTTCGGCAATGAATTCTTGGCGCTCCACGGCTTGCTTTCTGACCTTCTGCTTGACGGGCCGCGCATGAGGACAAACAGCAAGCTTGTGCTCAATTACCTTCCTGGGAACACCGGGGATGTCAGATGGTTGCCATGCAAACACATCGACATTCGCCCGCAGGAAGGCAACGAGCGCGCTTTCCTATTTGCTGTCAAGTGTGGCACTGATGGTGAAGGTACCACCAGTGCCATCCTCCTTGGCGGACACCTTCTTGGTTGCCGGAGGAGCGGCCATCCCCTTCTTGCACTTGCCGGTGGAGCTCGATGGAACGTCCTCGACGGTAGCGCAGCACTCCGAAGAGGTGCGGTTGCCGGAGTGGGCCCCAGAGCACTTGCCGGACTTGGTCTTGGTCTTCTTCCCCCCGGGAGCTTCAGCGGCAAGTGTGTCCTTCTCCGCTGCGGCTGCTGCGTCCCGGTATATCTTGTCGGCGCAGATAAGCACGTCCTTCTTGTCGCCATGGACAGAGATGACGCTTATCGGCCCCGGCATCTTGAGTACGTTGTAGGCATAGTGGGAAGCTGCCATGAACTTGGCGAGGGCAGGACGTCCAAGTATCCCATTGTATGGCAATGGGATATCGGCAACATCAAAGATTATCCTCTCCGTCCTGAAGTTCAGCTCCCCGCCAAAGGTCACTGGCAGAGTGATCTTCCCCTTGGGCTTGCTCCTTCCCGGGTTTATTCCTTGGAATGAACCGGTCTCTTCGAGCTCGCCATCTGGGATTTGGAGTTTCTTGATCACAGCTGAGGATCAAGTTCAGCCCGGCCCCGCCGTCAACCAACATTTTGGTGACCTTGAGGTTGCGGATGGTGGGTGAGACCAGCATCGGCAAGCACCCGACCGCAGTGGTGCGGTCAGGGTGATCCTCAAGATCAAAAATGATGGGCGTGCTGGACCATTTGAGGAGCCTGTGCGACTCCACGGGCGGCTCTGCTGCATTTACTTCCCGCACCCACTGCTTGAGTTGGCGGTGGGAAGTATGCAGAGAGGCGCCGCCGTCGACGCACAGGACTTCCGTGGCCTTCTGGAACTCCTGCTCGCTGTTATCTTCTTCCTCCATGTCATCGTCGTCGTCTTCTTCATCCTTGTCGCGGCCCCGGGGAGGTCGGTCACCTTGCCGCTGCTTGGCCTTGCCGCGGCGTCCTCCCCGGCCATTGAATGGCCGCTTCTTGCTCGGCTCTCCTCCGCCACCTTGGGCCTTCTCCTTGTCGCGCCGCTCGTACTCAGCTTTCTGCTGCTCGACGAGGTACTCGACGCGTTTGCAGTTGGAGAGGTCGTGGCCCTTGGTGCGGTGGATCTTGCAATATTGCTTGTCGGAGCCGTCCTGCTTGTCGGCTGCCGCTACAGGGGCAGGCCCCTTGCCGGAGCCGCCAGCCTGTGCTTGCTTGGCGGGAGCCTCCTTGCCGGACTTCTCGACGGCAAGCACCTCCTTCTTGTTCTTTCTTCTATTGTTCCGCCGCCGGCTCTTCCTTGCCGGGGCGGCATCCTCGCTGTCGCTGCTTCTAACCCCGTTAGGAGTCCGAGCATCTCCCGCTCCTCGCACCGCTCGCCCCCGCTCCCCTCCTCTCCAGCAGAAGCGCTCGCAAGAGCGCAACTGCTCCTCGACTTCCCTCCAGCGGCAGACAAGGCCGAAGACTGGAGGGCAACCATCCAAAGCTGCTGCGGCGTGTCGTTATTGGCGAAGGCGACCAGGCTTTGGATGGTTGCCCTCCAGTCTTCGGCCTTGTCTGCCGCTAGAGGGAAGTCGAGGAGCAGTTGCGCTCTTGCGAGCGCTTCTGCTGGAGAGGAGGGGAGCGGGGGCGAGCGGTGCGAGGAGCGGGAGATGCTCGGACTCCTAACGGGGTTAGAAGCAGCGACAGCGAGGATGCCGCCCCGGCAAGGAAGAGCCGGCGGCGGAACAATAGAAGAAAGAACAAAGAAGGAGGTGCTTGCCGTCGAGAAGTCCGGCAAGGAGGCTCCCGCCAAGCAAGCACAGGCTGGCGGCTCCGGCAAGGGGCCTGCCCCTGTAGCGGCAGCCGACAAGCAGGACGGCTCCGACAAGCAATATTGCAAGATCCACCGCACCAAGGGCCACGACCTCTCCAACTGCAAACGCGTCGAGTACCTCGTCAAGCAGCAGAAAGCTGAGTACGAGCGGTGCGACAAGGAGAAGGCCCAAGGTGGCGGAGGAGAGCCGAGCAAGAAGCGGCCATTCAATGGCCGGGGAGGACGCCGCGGCAAGGCCAAGCAGCGGCAAGGTGACCGACCTCCCCGGGGCCGCGACAAGGATGAAGAAGACGACGACGATGACATGGAGGAAGAAGATAACAGCGAGCAGGAGTTCCAGAAGGCCACGGAAGTCCTGTGCGTCGACGGTGGCGCCTCTCTGCATACTTCCCACCGCCAACTCAAGCAGTGGGTGCGGGAAGTAAATGCAGCAGAGCCGCCCGTGGAGTCGGGCAGGCTCCTCAAATGGTCCAGCACGCCCATCATTTTTGATCTTGAGGATCACCCTGACCGCATCACTGCGGTCGGGTGCTTGCCGATGCTGGTCTCACCCACCATCCGCAACCTCAAGGTCACCAAAATGTTGGTTGACGGCGGGGCCGGGCTGAACTTGATCCTCAGCTGTGATCAAGAAACTCCAAATCCCAGATGGCGAGCTCGAAGAGACCGGTTCATTCCAAGGAATAAACCCGGGAAGGAGCAAGCCCAAGGGGAAGATCACTCTGCCAGTGACCTTTGGCGGGGAGCTGAACTTCAGGACGGAGAGGATAATCTTTGATGTTGCCGATATCCCATTGCCATACAATGGGATACTTGGACGTCCTGCCCTCGCCAAGTTCATGGCAGCTTCCCACTATGCCTACAACGTACTCAAGATGCCGGGGCCGATAAGCGTCATCTCTGTCAATGGCGACAAGAAGGACGCGCTTATCTGCGCCGACAAGATATACCGGGACGCAGCAGCCGCAGCAGAGAAGGACACACTTGCCGCTGAAGCTCCCGGGGGGAAGAAGACCAAGACCAAGTCCGGCAAGTGCTCTGGGGCCCACTCCGGCAACCGCACCTCTTCGGAGTGCTGCGCTGCCGTCGAGGACGTTCCATCGAGCTCCACCGGCAAGTGCAAGAAGGGGATGGCCGCTCCTCCGGCAACCAAGAAGGTGTCCGCCAAGGAGGACGGCACTGGTGGTACCTTCACCATCAGTGCCACACTTGACAGCAAATAGGAAAGCGCGCTCGTTGCCTTCCTGCGGGCGAATGTCGATGTGTTTGCATGGCAACCATCTGACATCCCCGGTGTTCCCAGGAAGGTAATTGAGCACAAGCTTGCTGTTTGTCCTCATGCGCGGCCCGTCAAGCAGAAGGTCAGAAAGCAAGCCGTGGAGCACCAAGAATTCATTGCCGAAGAGATCAAGAAGCTAGAAGCAGCAGGCCTAGTTAGAGGCGTGATCCATCCGACGTGGTTAGCAAACCCAGTCGTCGTGCGTAAGGCCAACGGGAAGTGGAGACTGTGTATAGACTTCACCGATGTGAATAAAGCATGTCCCAAGGATCCATTTCCCTTGCCGCGCATTGATCAGATTGTTGACTCCACTGCCGGATGTGAGCTGCTCTCTTTTCTTGATGCATATTCAGGCTACCACCAGATTTTCACGGCCAAGGAAGATGAAGAGAAGACCGCATTTATCACTCCATGCGGCACGTATTGCTTCATACGCATGCCCTTTGGACTGAAGAATGCAGGCTCAACATTTGCGAGAGTAGTTTACACTGCTTTTGAGCCACAGATCCACAGAAATGTAGAGGCTTACATGGATGACATCGTGGTGAAGAGCAAGAGCAAGGATACACTGATCCAAGATTTGGAAGAGACGTTTGAGAACCTGCGCAAGATCCATCTTAAGTTGAACCCCGAGAAGTGCGTCTTTGGAGTCCCCTCCGGCAAGCTTCTCGGGTTCTTTGTGTCACAGAGGGGGATTGAAGCCAACCCCGACAAGATTAAAGCCATCGAGCAGATAGAAGCCCCGAAGCGCGTCAAGGATGTCAGGAGGCTTGCAGGTTGTGTAGCTGCCCTTAGTAGGTTCATTTCGAAGTCTGCAGAACGCGCCCTACCTTTCTTCAAAATCTTGAAGAAGGCAGGTCCTATGAAATGGACTCCGGAAGCAGAGGCAGCGCTGCAAGACTTGAAACGATACCTATCCTCCACTCCAATACTTGTCGCACCTAGGCCACAGGAGAAGTTGCTGCTGTACCTAGCGGCAACCAACCAGGTGGTTAGTGCTGCGTTAGTAGCGGAGAGGGAGGCCGACGAGGAGTCTACACCACCGGCAAGCGGATCCAGCGACAAGCAGGGGGCTGCTCCGACAAGCTCTGGCCCCGACAAGGACAACTCTGCGCAGGAACAAGGAGAAGTGCAGAAGAAGATGGTGCAGTGCCCAGTGTATTTTGTAAGCTCCCTTTTACAAGGGGCTAGATCAAGATACTCTGGGGTGCAGAAGTTGCTTTTCGGCCTCCTCATGGCCTCGAGAAAGCTGCGCCATTACTTCCAAGCACATGAGATAACAGTGGTCACTCGCTTTCCGTTGAAGAGGATATTGCACAACCCAGAAGCAACAGGCAGGATCGTCGAGTGGGCACTGGAGCTGTCAAGCTTTGGTCTCAAGTTTGAGAGTACCTCAACCATACAGAGCCGAGCTCTGGCAGAATTCATAGCTGAATGGACCCCAACGCCTGATGAGGAAGTTCCAGAAACAAGTGTACCCGTACAAGAAGCGACAAGTGAATGGGTAATGTACTTTGATGGTGCCTTCTCGCTGCAAGGCGCTGGAGCCGGTGTGGTACTCATAGCACCCACCGGAGAACACCTCAAGTATGTTATCCAGATGCACTTTCCCAGGGAACAAGCGACAAACAATACTGCTGAGTATGAAGGTCTGCTTGCCGGCCTCAGAATTGCAGCTGAACTTGGGATCAGGAAGCTGATTGTGCGGGGAGATTCTCAGTTGGTGGTCCGACAAGTCAACAAGAGTTATCAGAGCCCATTGATGGAAGCTTATGTAGATGAAGTGAGGAAGCTTGAAGAACACTTTGAAGGTCTGCAAATGGAGCATGTTCCAAGAGCTCAGAATGATATTGCAGATGGCCTCTCAAAGTGTGCTGCGATGAAGTTACCTGTGGAACCAGGGACCTTCCTGCTCAAGCTGACTCAGCCATCCGTTACACCATCTATTGGGCAGCACAAGAAGAGAAAGTTGGTCTCTGGCGACTACTTGCCGGCGGATCTCCCCGAGGCCGCCGCCAAGGTCCCCAAGATCAACGATCAGAACGCTGAGGAACAGTTTGCTCCTGTAGATCCTCGGATCTGTGCAGTTGAAGCAAGCGTTCCCGACAAGCCTCGTCCCGGCGAGCTTGCCGGGGGACCATCCGCTCCGGCAGAACCAGAGGTTCTTGCCGTAGAAGCTGAGGTTCCCGCAGCGGCCCTCATGCCTTTAGTCCTTGCCGTTGAGCCTCGGGCTCCGGCATGGGCGCAGCAGATCGTTCGTTTTCTGCAAACTAGGGAACTTCCCGACGACCCATAAGAGATAGAGAAGATAACCAGGCAGTCAAGTATGTACCAGTTCGTGGATAACGAGCTGTACATAAGAAGACTCAATGGTGTCAGGTTGAAGTGCATCTCCAGAGAAGATGGACAGAAGCTGTTGGCAGAGATACACGGAGGCATATGTGGCCACCACATTGGCGCAAGGGCACTTGCCGGGAAGGCGTTCCGTCAAGGGTTTTTCTGGCCAGAAGCCCTCCAAGATGCGACTGCACAAGTAACCAAGTGTGAAGCGTGCCAGTTCCATGCAAAGCAAATTCATCAGCCAGCTCAAGATCTCCAGACGATCCCTTTGTCCTGGCCCTTCTCGGTCTGGGGGCTCGATATCCTCGGCCCCTTCCCCCGTGCTATCGGGGGCTTTGAGTACTTGTACGTTGCAATCGACAAGTTCACAAAGTGGCCAGAAGTGGAACCAGTGAGAAAGGTGACAGCACAGTCAGCGGTCAGCTTCTTCAGGTCGATTGTTTGCCGTTTCGGGATCCCTAACAGGATCATCACCGACAACGGTACACAATTCACTAGTCGCACCTTCATGCAGTACGTCCAAGACCTTGGCGCCAAGGTCTGCTTCGCTTCTGTTGCTCACCCGAGGAGCAACGGTCAAGCGGAGAGGGCAAATGCTGAAGTGCTGCGCGGACTCAAGACAAGGACCTTTGACAGGCTGCGCAAGTGCGGAAGAAATTGGATAGAGGAGCTACCGGCGGCTCTTTGGTCAATCAGAACGACACCAAGTCGAGCCACCGGACAGACACCCTTTGCCCTAGTCTATGGGGCAGAGGCAGTTCTCCCCACGGAACTCGTATACGGATCTCCTCGAGTGCTCGCTTATGATGAGCTCGAGCAAGAGCAACTGCGACAAGATGATGCATTGCTCCTCGAGGAGGGACGTCTCCAGGCTGCTGTACGAGCTGCTCGATACCAGCAAGCCTTGCGACGCTACCATAGCCGCAAGGTTAAGGCCAGGAGTCTCGAGGAAGGCGACCTTGTTCTTCGGCGTGTTCAGTCCGCCAAGAATTCCAACAAGTTGACGCCGAAGTGGGAAGGCCCTTATCGGGTGAGACAAGTCACAAGGCCCGGCGCTGTCCGCCTTGAGACCGAAGAAGGCTTACCGGTGAGCAACTCCTGGAACATAGAGCATCTTCGCAAGTTTCACCCATAAGGCGCGGTTGTCGTGATCCGCTCCGGCAACCACCTTTTGTACAAGCCTTGCCGCTGTTGCATGTAACCCTTTGTACAAAGCCGGGCGCAGATCCCGTGCATCAGTAAAGCTTTTGTGTTTTGCGCTATTTGCCTTTTCCATGCTCTTCTTCGCTATTTGCATGCATTATTTGGCATCTTGTGCAACACACGTATCCGGTAAGCATTAGCACGCCGAAAGGCCGTATACTTCTTTCCCTCTTATTTTTTCTTTCCCTCATAAGCAGAAGGAATGTTCCTCGCGCACAAGTTTGCCGGGGGGGAAGGAGATGGAAGATGAACCAAGTGCTGTTCAAGAAAAAGAAGCCTTGTCGGAGAAGCAAGCAATATATGAAAGCTAAGTTATCAGAATTTGAGCAGTTCAAATTTTTAAATTTTTAGTTATCTTCCTTGAACAAACCACACTTTGTATGGAAAACCTGTGCGCGGAGGAACCTACCCGTGGCTAGCCGCACCCTTATCTTGTTTTCGAGTACGCTCAACGACTTAAGTGAGCTGCGACAAGTGTCGCGCCCTTGCTTCGTTTCCGAGTTCACTCAGCAAGCTAAGTGCGTTGCGACTAGCGGCGGCAAGGTTGCTTGCCGGTAAGACCTTGGCCAGCAGGCTGCTCGGAGTCCAGTGCTCAGCGCTCGCGGCAAGGGCCCCTTGCCAGCAAGTTCCCTAGAAGCGTAGGGTTGAAAACATACAAAGTAAAGGACCAAAGCAAGGAAGATAGCACCGCATCAATTGATCAAAACAAAATAATATCTTACAAGGGATAACTTGTCGCAATCACTAATAGATTCGTGTCCATGGCACACTATGCAGCAGCAAAAGAGATAAAGAAAAGGAAGAGGCCTAATCTACGTGGTCGCCCTCAACCCTGGAGATCTTGTTCACCTTGGCGATGATGTAGGCGACCTGCACCTTCAGCGCCTCCATATCCGCGTCGGCCGGCAAGCTGCGGAGAACGTTGACGAGGTTTATGCCAGGATTGCGGTACACTATCTTCGTCAGAACGCGCTCCAAAGTTCCCGCGCAGAGCTGGCGTGAGTCCTCGGCCAGTTGCGCGGGAAGCTTCTTCTGAAGATTTGCGAGAGCCGGCGCGATCCCTCTGAAGAAGAGACTGAGTTTGGCGCTGTGGGGGAGGTTTGGATCCGGAGAGTATATGAGATGCTCAACCCTCAGCGCCATCAGCTCCTTGTCGATGCTAGCTGCAGAAGCCACCAGATCTTCAGTCCATACCTCGACGGTTTGGCGGAAGTTGTTGGCTGTTGTGGTGGCACTCTCCACCAAGCCTCGCTCCTTGCGGAGCTCGTCCTTCAGCTTGGTTTCGCGGTCCCGGACGGCGTCAAGAGAGTCCTTCAGTGTGGAAACCTTCAGCTCCAGATCTGCAATCGAGTCCTTGGCGGCCTTCAGCTCGTCGCCGTGCTTGGAAAGGCGCACCTGGAGTTCAGAGTTAGTGTGGGCGTCCTTCTCGCGCTCTATGTTGAGCGCGGTGACCCTCTCCGTGCTCGCCCTCAGGAATTCCTCTAGCTGCGCAACCTTGGCCTCGAGGTCCTTCTTGGCGGTCTCCGCGGTGGCTGCAGCGGCCTTTGCTTCCTTCAGTTCCCCGCCAAGGGCCTGCTCCCGGGCGGTAAGGTCTTCCTCGTGAGCGTCGAGGTTGATCTTCCGTTGGGTGAGCTCTCCTTCTCGCCGGGACAACGCTTCTCCGGCGAGTCGCTGCTGCTCCTCGGCCTCGGCCTTCTCCAAGAGCCACTCCTGGTACTCCCCGGCAAGCCGCTCGCGCTCCTCCGCCAGGTCGCGGAGGGCCGCCTGATTGGCGGCGCGGAGCTCCACGGCGCGTTTCTCCATGTCAGCTGCGGCCTTGGCAGTGAGGGCTTCCCGAGATTCAAGTTTCGCCTGCCTGGCCCGGTAAAGGGCCAGGAGCCGGTGAAGCAACTTCTCCTCCTCGGGCTCGTCGCTCCCGCCAGGCGCTGCGACGATCTTCAGCCCCGCGGAGGTGAGGACCTCCCCGTCAAAGGCCTCTCCCTCCGCGGGGGCTCGCGACGAGGACTCCCAAGGCACCTGAATGAAGACGCCGTTGGGAGCCTCGAGGTAGAAGCCTGACTGCTCCTTTCCGGCGGAGGGGTCGGCGGCCGGTGCAGCGCCCGACGCTCCTGCCGCCTCTGGGCCGGCAGTGCAGTCGCCGTCCCCCTCCCTGGTCGCGGCGTCTGCGGTCGGGGCAGTCCCCTCCGCGGCGGGCTCGGCGGCTCCCGCCATGTCTTCAACGACAGGGGCGTTGCCGCCGTCGCCCTGCGCGCCCTCCTCCTCGACGGCGATCTCCGTCTCCATCTGCTCTGGGGGAGGAGGATCTAGAAGAAGAAGAAAAAGAAAAAGTTCAAGCAAATATCCAAAAAAAAGATGAATCCAAGAAGACAAGGTTACAAAACTTACCTTGGCGGACTTCGTCAACGACAGGCTCCCTCGCCGGGGAGCTCTCCCTTGGCGGGGTGGCCACCCTCGCCGGGCTGCTCGCCCTCGGCGGGGTACTCGCCCTTGGCGGAGCGCTCTCCCTCGCCGGAGAGTTCGTCCTTGGCGGGGACGGCGGGGCCTGCGGCTCCTCGGGAGTGGTCTCCGGGCGCCCCTGTAGCTGCGGCTCCACCTCTGCACAAGATAATCAAGACAAAACAAAAACAACAAGATGTTAGTACAAGACAAAATCCTCAAGCGCGCCCGTCGAATGGAAAGATCAAGCCCAGACTTACGCTGGGGGCTGCGCTGGGGGCTGCTCCTCGGAGCAGCGCTTGGGTCCGGCAAGCTCGTCGCCGGCGCGTCCCCTGTTGCCGCGACGGGCGAGTCGTCCTCGACCTCGACGACGGGAACCTTGGCCTTCTTCGCCGCTCGCTGGGCCAGGGTCCTGAAATCAAAGCAAGAAGCAAGATCAGAATCATCGGCGAAAAATCAAGACAGAATTGAAGAAGCTACAGAATACAAGTCCTTACTCTTGTTCCTCGTCGTCGTCGTCGTCGCTCAGGGCGGAGAAGTCGAACTCCACCTGAGGCGCGTCCGCGCGAGGAGCAGGAGGAGAGGGCTCCCTCGGGCGCTTGGCGGTCCCCGGGGCTGGGGGCTGCGAAGGCCCGGCCCCTGTGGACGCCGAGGCCCGGGGAGCAGGCGGAGCAGCCGCTCCGCTCTGAGAAGACCCTCCTCCACTTGGCGCTGACGTACGGGGCGCCTCCGCCATAGCCTATGTGCGGGGCGCCTCCGCCGCGGTTGGTGCGCCGGGCGCTCCCGTCGCGGCTTGGCTCCCCCGGGTAGCTCGCGCCGCCCGGCGAGCTGGTTGTTGTCGGGGCGCCTGCGCCCTCGTCGCCGTCGTCGCCTTGCGGAGGCGCTTCAGCGGAGATCGTCGGGGACTTGCTCGAGGCGGGGAGGTCTCCGATGACGAAGAGGCGTCGTCGTTGAGCCCCAGGGACCCACCGGAGTCCTCGCCGGCCCCGGCGTCCTCCTCCTCCTCCTCCTCCTCGGCCGGCCCGTTGGGCCCAGCGCCCTGCCCCGCGGCCGTGCTCCCTCCGGCGCCTCCGCTCCCTCCGGCGCCTCCGCTCCCTCCGGCACCTCTGCTTCCTCCGGCAACGTCGCCCCTCGCGGCGGCCTCGGTCACGATTCCGGGGATCCCGGCATACCTCAGAGAGGGGACCCCGGCGAGCTCGTCGGGCGGAAGCTTGAGCAGCCTGCGGATCTCCGCCTCCTCCGCTTGGCACGACGCTTCCGCGGCCTCTGCCTCTTCAACAGTGAACCCGAACTCTCCTGCTGCTGCGGCTGCGGCGGACTCTTCTACCCGAGAAGCTATATAAGCAATCTCCCGATCAGTGGTGGCCCGGGTGAGACCCTTCATCTCCTCCTTGTTCTTCGGCACCTCCACCAAGTTGTCGAAGAAGCTCATGATGGCATCTGGCTTGGGCGCTATCCATGTGGGATCGACGCCGTGTGAGTCGCATGCGGGCATCATCGCGCGCAAGGGGTCCCGGGCCGTGCTGTTGCGTAGGGGCACCACTCCCCGGGGAGCTCTAAACCACTCTGGGTGGGCCGGGTCGTGCTTAAAAAGTTCCCGGACCATCCCCTTCAGCTCCAGCGACGTGAAGTTGAAGTTCAGCCCTGGGCGCAGTCTCATAATGTCCGCCGCGTTGCCGTACTCCCATGCTGGCCTCTTCCTCTCCTGTAGAGGGGCGATGCGGCGGCGGAGGAAGTCTGCTCCTACCTCTCCGATGGTCAACTTGGCTACCCGGAGACGAAGAATTCTGACAAGGGCGACGTTGAGCTTGATGTCGTCCGAATCCAGATCGCTCCAGTCCCTGCCGCGCACTATGGCTGTTGTGCGCGGCGCGGTGAAGGGCTGCGGCTCCTCCTCAACTACCCAGCACCAATCCGCGCGCCACTCCTCCCACTTGCCGCGGAGTTCCCCTTGCAGATAGGATTCCTTCTTGTTCAAGCGGAAGACCCAAGAGATCCCCCTGGAGAGGGGAGCGCCGGCCTCTACTCTAGGCATAAAGAAGTGCCTAAAAAGCGCTACGTTTGGATAGATCCCAATATAGTTTTCGCACAGATGTGCGAAAACCGCCATCGTGAGGATGGCGTTGGGGGTGAAGTCTAGAAGGTGGAGGTTGTAGGTGTTCATGATATCGCAGAAAAATTCAGAAAAGGGAGGACAAAGGCCGCAGTGGAAGAAAACAGCGAAGAAGAAATACCCGCCGGGGTACATGTCCTTGGCGGCGGCGGGATAGACTCTGGTCCGAGGATGCGCCTTGGTCTTCTTGGCCCAGAACAAGTAGTACTTGTTCTAGAGCTCCCGCGCGCTGAGCCTCGGCGCGAAGACGACATTCCTC
This sequence comes from Secale cereale, assembly GCA_902687465.1. Taxonomy (NCBI): domain Eukaryota; kingdom Viridiplantae; phylum Streptophyta; class Magnoliopsida; order Poales; family Poaceae; genus Secale; species Secale cereale. Next base: position 100,393,079 of record LR738712.1, read on the forward strand.
TTCCGCAGGAGAGCAAGCCTCGCCGCCTGCTCAGATTTCTCCTTCTTGGTCTTCTCCGCCTTCGCCTTCTCGGTCTTCGGGGCCATGGCGGAGGCGGCGAGGGAAGGGGGAGCGAGGAGTCCGGCGGCGCCGCGGATGCAAGAAACGGCGGAGGAGGTGTGGAGGCGGAGCGCAGAGGGGAATTTCTGGAGATAAAAGAAGCAATGAAGACGAAGTAAGGTAACGGCCCCTGCTTCCTCTGCTTTTAAGGGGGAAGTGGGGGACGCTCCGCATTTCCCATTAAAGAACGTGGCCACGTTCTCTCCCACGACGCCGCAATCGACGCGTGCCGTTACGGAGGGACGCGGCGGATGCGGAAGGGGATTCGGCTTGCCGCGGGCCGCGCGTGCCCGTGCACTGTTTTGGGCCTGGCCCAACAGCGCTCGGCACCGTGTGTGGCCCAGGCCCGGGGGCTCCTGTCGGTGTACTAAGGTAGGGGTACCTCAGTACCCCAACTTGTGCACGGGCAGTAGCAGCTTCCCGCGGCAGGGCCTACCACGTGCTTGCCGGAGTATTTTCTGCTCCATATAAAGCCATTCAAAAACAAAGTATACAAGACAGAAGATCGAGGCCCCGGCAAGTGGAGCTTGCCGGGAAGGCCGTCCCAGGCTCAAGATTACCTCACTAGCACAAGACCCTGGCAAGAGGAGCTTGCCAGGAAGACTAGAAAATTACATTTCAGAAGACATGCCTCGGCGCAGCATGCGCCCTGGCAGGGCCCGAGGAGCGACAAGCTTCAGAGCCCGACAAGCTTCCGGGCCCGGCAAGGTCAAGGCCCCGGCAAGGTGCTTGCCGGGGAGAGTTACGCTGTGTGCCCGCGCTCCAGCTCATCGAACCACGCGTCGCCCTGGGGCCATTCCAGGGACGCGTGGCGGATGGCTGTGCAGCCTGGGGGACACGGTGGCACTCCACGGTGACGAAGCTATCACCGTGGCAAACGGAGACGCAAGGGCGGACGCTTTTGGGGTCGACGGTGACGGGCATTTAATGCTCTTGTCCCCCACTATCAAAGTAGGTGATGGCCACTGTTCATGCACTGTTCATCCACTGTTCCCGCACTGTTACAACTACCACCAAAGTTACATTTTTACCCCTTCTTCTACGTTGACACCTGTCGGTGACCCCTTAAGCTATAAAAGGAGGCCCTTGCACAACGTAGAAAAGGTTCGGAACCTAGATCGTTCATTCGCTCGGTGTAGCTAGTTCTTCAAGCTCCCGAGCTCCCCAACTCAATACAAACCAAGCAGGAGTAGGGTTTTACGCGTCCATCGCGGCCCGAACCTGGGTAAACTGCCCGCGTGCTCACCTCGATCTGCTCTTTGCGCTCCCTCCGCTCCCTTACCGCACGAACAAGGGGCTCCGGTCCCATAGGTGCTCGTG
>LR738712.1:100394770-100541073 GCA_902687465.1 Secale cereale
TGGTGGACAGTTTCCCCCGACATCGGAAACTGTCCACCACGAGCACCTATGGGACCGAAGCCCCTTGTTCGTGCGGTAAGGGAGCGGAGGGAGCGCAAAGAGCAGATCGAGGTGAGCACGCGGGCAGTTTACCCAGGTTCGGGCCGCGATGGACGCGTAAAACCCTACTCCTGCTTGGTTTGTATTGAGTTGGGGAGCTCGGGAGCTTGAAGAACTAGCTACACCGAGCGAATGAACGATCTAGGTTCCGAACCTTTTCTACGTTGTGCATGGGCCCCCTTTTATAGCTTAAGGGGTCACCGACAGGTGTCAACGTAGAAGAAGGGGTAAAAATGTAACTTTGGTGGTAGTTGTAACAGTGCGGGAACAGTGGATGAACAGTGCATGAACAGTGGCCATCACCTACTTTGACAGTGGGGGACAAGAGCATTAAATGCCCGTCACCGTCGACCCCAAAAGCGCCCGCCCTTGCATCTCCGTTTGCCACGGTGATAGCTTCGTCACCGTGGAGTGCCACCGTGTCCCCCAGGCTGCACAGCCATCCGCCACGCGTCCCTGGAATGGCCCCAGGGCGACGCGTGGTTCGATGAGCTGGAGCGCGGGCACATAGCGTAACTCTCCCCGGCAAGCACCTTGCTGGGGCCTTGACCTTGCCGGGCCCGGAAGCTTGTCGGGCTCTGAAGCTTGTCGCTCCCCGGGCCCTGCCGGGGCGCATGCTGCGCCGAGGCATGTCTCCTGAAATGTAATTTTCTAGTCTTCCTGGCAAGCTCCTCTTGCCAGGGTCTTGTGCTAGTGAGGTAATCTTGAGCCTGGGACTTCCTTCCCGGCAAGCTCCACTTGCCGGGGCCTCGATCTTCTGTCTTGTATACTTTGTTTTTGAATGGCTTTATATGGAGCAGAAAAGTCTCCGGCAAGCACGTGGTAGGCCCTGCCGCGGGAAGCTGCTACTGCCCGTGCACAAGTTGGGGTACTGAGGTACCCCTACCGCAAAGAGCAGATCGAGGTGAGCACGCGGGCAGTTTACCCAGGTTCGGGCCGCGATGGACGCGTAAAACCCTACTCCTGCTTGGTTTGTATTGAGTTGGGGAGCTCGGGAGCTTGAAGAACTAGCTACACCGAGCGAATGAACGATCTAGGTTCCGAACCCTTTCTATGTTGTGCATGGGCCTCCTTTTATAGCTTAAGGGGTCACTGACAGGTGTCAATGTAGAAGAAGGGGTAAAAATGTAACTTTGGTGGTAGTTGTAACAGTGCGGGAACAGTGGATGAACAGTGCATGAACAGCGGTCATCACCTACTTTGACAGTGGGGGACAAGAGCATTAAATGCCCGTCACCGTCGACCCCAAAAGCGCCCGCCCTTGCGGCGCGCCAAAGATGTCGGGGGAAACTGTCCACCACGAGCACCTATGGGACCGGAGCCCCTTGTTCGTGCGGTAAGGGAGCGGAGGGAGCGCAAAGAGCAGATCGAGGTGAGCACGCGGGCAGTTTACCCAGGTTCGGGCCGCGATGGACGCGTAAAACCCTACTCCTGCTTGGTTTGTATTGAGTTGGGGAGCTCCGGAGCTTGAAGAACTAGCTACACCGAGCGAATGAACGATCTAGGTTCCGAACCCTTTCTACGTTGTGCATGGGCTTCCTTTTATAGCTTAAGGGGTCACCGACAGGTGTCAACGTAGAAGAAGGGGTAAAAATGTAACTTTGGTGGTAGTTGTAACAGTGCGGGAACAGTGGATGAACAGTGCATGAACAGTGGCCATCACCTACTTTGACAGTGGGGGACAAGAGCATTAAATGCCCGTCACCGTCGACCCCAAAAGCGCCCGCCCTTGCGTCTCCGTTTGCCACGGTGATAGCTTCGTCACCGTGGAGTGCCACCGTGTCCCCCAGGCTGCACAGCCATCCGCCACGCGTCCCTAGAATGGCCCCAGAGCGACGCGTGGTTCGATGAGCTGGAGCGCGGGCACACAGCGTAACTCTCCCCGACAAGCACCTTGCCGGGGCCTTGACCTTGCCGGGCCCGGAAGCTTGTCGGGCTCTGAAGCTTGTCGCTCCCCGGGCCCTGCCGGGGCGCATGCTGCGCCGAGGCATGTCTTCTGAAATGTAATTTTCTAGTCTTCCTGGCAAGCTCCTCTTGCCAGGGTCTTGTGCTAGTGAGGTAATCTTGAGCCTGGGATGGCCTTCCCGGCAAGCTCCACTTGCCGGGGCCTCGATCTTCTGTCTTGTATACTTTGTTTTTGAATGGCTTTATATGGAGCAGAAAAGTCTCCGGCAAGCACGTGGTAGGCCCTGCCGCGGGAAGCTGCTACTGCCCGTGCACAAGTTGGGGTACTGAGGTACCCCTACCTTAGTACACCGATAGATGGCAAATTGAACAAAGGTATATTTGATATACATATTATTGATGTGTACTTTACTAGTGTTCATAGTAACCCCTAGGTATTTGATACCGATTCCGTTGCTTAGATTAGTAACTCGAAACAGGAGTTACAAAATGAACAAAGACTAGTTGAGGGCAAAGTGACGATGTGTGTTGGAAGAGATTCCAAGGTTGATAAGATCACCATCGCATACTCCCTCTACCTTCGGGATTAGTGTTAAACTTAAATAAATGTTATTTGGTGTTTACGTTGAGCATGAATATGATTGGATCATGTTTATTGCAATACGATTATTCATTTAAGTCCGAGTTTTTCTGTTTACATGAATAATACCTTCTATGGTCATACACCCAATATAAATGGTTTATTGAATCTCGATTGTAGTCATACACATATTCATAAATATTGAAGACAAAGAGATACAAGTTAATAATGATAGTGCAACTTATTTGTGGCACTGCCGCTTAGGTCATATTGGTGTAAAGCGCATGAAGAAACTCCATGCTACTGGGCTTTTGGAATCACTTGATTATGAATCACTTGATACTTGCGAACCATGCCTCATGGGAAAGATGAATACAACTCTGTTCTTCGAAACAATGGAGCGATCCATTGACTTATTGGAAATAATACATACTGATGTATGCGGTCCGATAAGTGTTGAGACTCGCGGCGGGTATCGTTATTTTCTAACCTCCACAGATGATTTGAGCAGATATGGTTATATCTACTTAATGAAACATAAGTCTGAAACATTCGAAAAGTTCAAACAATTTCAGAGTGAAGTGGAAAATCATCGTAACAAGAAAATAAAGTTTCTACGATCTGACAGTGGAGGTGAATATTTAAGTTATGAGTTTGGTCTTCATTTGAAACAATGTGGAATAGTTTCACAACTCACGCCACCTCGAACACCACAACGTAATGGTGTGTCCGAACGTCGTAACCGTACTTTATTAGATACGGTGCGATCTATGATGTCTATTACCGATTTACCGCTATCGTTTTGGGGTTATGCATTAGAGATAGCTGCATTCACGTTAAATAGGGCACCATCTAAATCCGTTGAGACGACACCATATGAGCTGTGGTTTGGCAAAGAAACCTAAGCTATCATTTCTTAAAGTTTGGGGTTGCGATCCTTAAAAGCTTCATCCTGATAAGCTCGAACCCAAATCAGAGAAGTGCGTATTCATAGGATACCCAAAAGAAACTGTTGGGTACAGCTTCTATCACAGATCCGAAGGCAAGGTTTTTGTTGCTAAGAATGGATCCTTTCTAGAGAAGGAGTTTCTCTCGAAAGAAGTGAGTGGGAGGGAAGTAGAACTTGATAAGGTAATTGTACCTTCTCTCGAATTGGAAGCAGCTCATCACAGAAAATCGTTCCCATGATGCCTACACCTATTAGCGAGGAAGCTAATGATGATGATCATGAAACTTCAGATCAAGTTACTACAGAACCTCATAGGTCAACCAAAGTATGTTCCGCGCTAGAGTGGTACAGTGATCCTGTTCTAGAAGTCTTGTTACTAGACCATGGCAAACCTACAAACTATGAGGAAGCGACTATGAGCCCAGATTCCACAAAATGGCTTGAGGCCATGAAATCTGAGATGGGATCCATGTATGAGAACAAAGTGTGGACTTTGGTTGACTTGCCCGATGATCGGGGAGCCATAGAGAATAAATGGATCTTCAATAAGAAGACTGACGCTGATGGTAATGTTACCGTCTACAAAGCTCGACTTGTTGCAAAAGGTTTTTGACAAGTTCAATGAGTTGACTATGATGAGACCTTGTCACCCGTTGCGATCCTCAAGTCTGTCTGAATCATGTTAGCAATTGCCGCATTTTATGATTATGAAATCTAGCAAATGGATGTCAAAACTTCTTTCCTTAATGGATTTCTGAAAGAAGAGTTGTATATGATGCAACCAGAAGGTTTTGTCGATCCCTAAGGTGCTAACAAAGTGTGCAAGCTCTAGCGATCCATCTATGGACTGGTGCAAGCATCTCAGAGTTGGAATATACGCTTTGATAGTGTGATCAAAGCATATGGTTTTATATAGACTTTTGAAGAAGGTTGTATTTACAAGAAAGTGCATGGGAGCACTATAGCCTTTCTGATAAGTATATGTGAATGACATATTGTTGATCGGAAATGATGTAGAATTTTCTGGAAAGCATAACAGAGTGTTTGAAAGGAGTTTTCCCAAGAAAGACCTTGGTGAAGCTGCTTACATATTGAGCATTAAGATCTATAGAGATAGATCAATACGCTTGATAAGTTTTCAATGAGAACATACCTTTACAAGATTTTGAAGTAGTTCAAAATGGAACAGTTAAAGGAGTTCTTGCCTGTGTTGCAAGGTGTGAAGTTGAGTAAGACTCAAAACCCGACCACGACATAAAATAGAAAGAGAATGATAGTCATTCACTTTGCCTCTTTCATAGGTTCTATAAAGTATGGTATGTTGTGTACCAGACCTATTGTGTACCTCACCACGAGTTTGGCAAGAGGGTACAATAGTGATCCAGGAGTGGATCACTGGACAACGGTCAAAATTATCCTTAGTTACCTAAGAGGACTAACGAAATGTTTCTCGGTTATGGAGTTGATAAAGAGTTCGTCGTGAAAGAGTTACGTCGATGCAAGCTTTAAACACTAATCCAGATGACTTAGAATCTCAATCTTACAAAATGGGAGCAATTAGCTAGAGTAGCTCAATGCAGAGCATTATAGACATAAAAATTTGTGAAATACATACGGATCTGAATGTGGCAGACCCGTTGACTAAGCTTCTCTCACAAGCAAAACATGATCACACCTTAGTACTCTCTGGGTGTTAATCACATAGCAATGTGAACTAGATTATTGACTCTAGTAAACCTTTTTTTGGTGTTAGTCACATGGCAATGTGAACTAATCACATAAAAATGTGAACTATTGGTGTTAAATCACATAACGATGTGAACTAGATTATTGACTCTATTGCAAGTGGGAGACTGAAGGAAATATGCCCTAGAGGCAATAATAAATATGTTATTTATATTTCCTTATGTCATGATAAATATGTATTATTCATGCTAGAATTGTATTAACCAGAAACTTGATACATGTGTGAATACATAGACAAAACAAAGTGTCCCTAGCATGCCTCTAGTAGACTAGCTCGTTAACCAAAGCTAGTTAAGTTTCCTGACCATAGACATGTGTTGTAATTTGATGAACGGGATCACATCATTAGGAGAATGATGTGATGGACAAGACCCATCCGTTAGATTAGCATTATGCTCGTTTAGTTTAATTGCTATTGCTTTCTTCATGACTTATACATATTCCTCTGACTATGAGATTATGCAACTCCCGAATACCAGAGGAACACCTTGCGTGCTATCAAACATCACAACGTAACTGGGTGATTATAACGATGCTCTACAGGTGTCTCTGAAGGTGTTTGTTGGGTTGGCATTGATCGATATTAGGATTTGTCACTCCGAGTATCGAAGATGTATCTCTGGGCCCTCTCGGTAATGCACATCATGATAAGCCTTGCAAGCAATGTGAATAATGAGTTAGTTGCGGTATGATGCATTACGGAACGAGTAAAGAGACTTGCCGGTAACGAGATTGAACTAGGTATGATGATACCGATGACCAAATCTCGAGCAAGTAACATACCGATGACAAAGGGAATACCATATGTTGTTATTGCGGTTTGACCGATAAAGATCTTCGTAGAATATGTAGGAACCAATATGAGCATCCAGGTTCCGCTATTGTTTAATGACCGGAGATGTTTCTCGGTCATGTTTACATAGTTCTCGAACTCGTATGGTCTGCACACTTAACGTTCGATGACGATTTGTATTATGAGTTACGTATTTTGGTGACCGAAGTTTGTTTGGGTCCCGGATGAGATCACGGACATGACGGGGAGTCTCGAAATGGTCAAGAGGTAAATATTGATATATTGGAAGGTAGTATTCGGACACAGGATGGGTTCCGAAGTGTATCGGGTACATACCGGAGTACCGGAGCCCCCCGGGGAAAGATATGTGACATAGGAGGGAGGCTAACCAGCCCACAAGGGGCTGGTGCGCCCACCCACAAGGGATGAGGCCGAATTGGACTAGGGAAGGGGGCGCCACCCCCCTTTCCTTCTCCCACTCCCTCTCCTTTCCCCCATTCCCCCTCCATGAGAAGGAAAAGAAGGGGGGCAAATCCTACTAGGACTAGGAGTCCTAGTAGGGCTCCCCCCTTATGGCGCGCCACCTAGGGCCGGCCTTGTAGCACCGCATATGTGATACTTTCCACAAATGGCAATAAAGAAATTCTCATTTTGATCCTTGTCCTTTTCCTTGGGGGTTCTTGTCATTTGAGCTTTATTTTGTTTTGCATTGTCATTTTATTTTGCATCCATGCATTGCTTCATCATCATCATGGCATCATATTCATCTTAGCTTCCTTACTTGTCTTTGTTTGTGAGGTGAGGCCACCTTGTTGATGTTGTGTGTTGTTGGTGTCAAGCCATGCCCTTGCTTAAACCCTAACCCCCCTCCTTCTTCTCCACCTCTTCTCCCTCCTCCATTTACTTCCCTTCTTTAATTATTTTTGCAAGTGCCCTAGCCTATTCCATTAATGTTCATCTCCTCCCCACTTCCAAGTTACACTGTCATGAGTCACCTTGCAAAGCTACACATCTGTTAGAATTATTTTTGTTGGGTTTTAAAATGGTTCAAGTTTGAATTATTTTCAATCTTGAATTATTTTACTTCTTCTAAAAATGCCCAGAGTAATTTTATAAAATAGTGTGCAATTCCAAGAGCTTGAGGATATTTTTATATTCTCCAAACTCCTCACCTAGCCCCTTGTACTTTTCTTTTTATGCAGCTGTTTATTTATTAAACAGAAAATTTATAAAATGGAAAAGCCAGCCACCAGCAGTAGCTGGGCCTCCTCCCCTCCTGCACCAGGCCCACCAGCCAGCCAGCAGCCCCTCCGCAGCAGGCCGCGGCCCAACCAGCGCCCACACGAGCAGCCGTCGCGTGCAGTCGCGCCGTTCCTTTTCCTCGCGTTGGGTCCTCATGTCAGCCTCTCTCCCCCTCTGCTCCGTCTTCCTCCATCACTCGTGTCCAGAGACAGAGCACGCGCACACCGTCGCGTCGTGATAACGGACGCCGAGGCCACGTGATCGGCCGCTGCTTTTAAACCCAAGCAGCTGCAGCCCCTAGGGTTCCTCCTCCTCCCTCCTTTCCACTCGCGTCGCCGCCTAGTGTAAGCAGGCACCCACGCGCACCCGCACCCGCACGCCATGGCCAGCTCGGGCGTGAGTTCACCACTGGCCTAGACCTCACCGGCGACCACTCCAATGACCAAGCGCTCGGGAGCGAGCTTGAGGGTCCATCCCGAAGCAGATCCGTGGCCAGGATCGCCGAGTCCGACTCCCTCCACGACGTCCTCTGCTCCTCTTCCTCCTGGACAGTTCCCTCGCCAAGTTCAGAGCTCGTCTGCATCCTCTCCGGCCCGTCTCCGTCATCCTCTTTAGGTCCTAGGGTAAGGAGGTACTCCCTACTCCTCCCTGCATTTTCCTCACCGCCTGTGGATCTCTGTACGCGTCGCCGGAGCGGTGTCTTCTCCGTGCTCTCGGTGCCCCGATGTTTTTTGAATTTTGTTGCTGTCGCATGCGTCAGTAGTTGTCGTAGGCCTCGCAAGTCTTTCGCTCTGGATCTGCCAGTTCGCGCACGTTGCCAGCGCCCGAGCGCAAGCTCGTGCACCACTTGCACCGGCCTCCGTCTCCACCTGCACGTCTGCACACTTCCGGCCACCTGCCTCGCCATGGCCGAGCCGAGCGCAAGCTCATGCTCGAGTCTCTGCCTGCGCAAGCACCGCAGCAGCATCCGCCGCTCGATCCCGTAGGCTCGCAGCCAGTCGTCGCACCGCCTAGCCCTATCTTGCTCCCGCCGGCGCCGCCGCTGTCATCGCCGTCTGTATGCTCGCAGAGAGGCCAGATCCTCTCCGGGTCAGCTCTTAAGGAGCCATGCCCCCTTTCTGTCAAGAACACACGCACAACCCAGTGGCTTCGTCCTTCGTCAGATAATAGAGAGGTCGTGGGTTCGAAACCCATCGGGGGCAGTGGGATTTCCCCCCAATTTTTGTTTTCCTTGTGAGGTAGAAGGCAGGCCCCACCTGCCAGCCTCACCACACTGTGCACCCTCACGCGCACACAGCCGCCGCCACCTCAGCGCCCCTGACCCCACAGGTCAGTGGCTGTGGCTAGGTTGGCCTGGGTCATTTTTGACCTTTGCGTCTGTTTTCTTTTTCTGTTTTTGTTTTTCTTTTCCTTCTATGCATTTACTTTGCATAATTAATATCTTTTAAATTATGCATATGATGAAAATGAGTTGTATATGGAAACTGCTTAGATTTTCATGTAGATTAATCATATGTTGTTTGTTGCCATGTTTAAAACATTTAAAATGCTGTTTGAATTATTTTGTGTTTTAAATGTGCTCAAACTTTTAAAAATTATAACTAAATATCTACAACCCCAATTTTAACAAACTTTATATGCATTTGGGGTGAAAAAATGTGTAGAATAATGTGGTTCTGTTGTTTTGCATGTTTAACTACTTTAAGATGTGAGTTTCTCAGTTCTGTCCCAAATGCATTTAAATGATTATGGGAGTTCCTGGAAATTTTTGTTTGTTCTTTCCAGCCCATTTAAATATGCTAGCATGTTGCTGTAGTCCTAGTTGCACCATTTCCATGTTAATTGACTCTTTTAAACTTGTTGGATGCTTGTTTTAAAAGCCTACATAACCTTGTGAACATGTTAGTTTTTGTTCTTTTGCTTGTTTTCACACATGTGTTGTGATCTTGATTGCTATGATGCTTGTGCACTCTTGTGTCCCTAGGCTATGCATCATATCTATTCATGTCCATATGCATCATACTCATGCATCATGTGTTTGAGCATTGCATGATGATTGATTGTTGTTCCGGTGTTGCATTGTTGTGTTGGTTAGAGCCCGGTGACGATTCGGAGTTCGAGGTACCTACCGAGGCTGAGTTTGAGGAGCAAGGTTACGATCCCTCTGTGGAATCAATAGGCAAGATGACCATTCCCAGATATCACTACTATCCTTGCCTATGCTAGATGTCTCGCTCTTTAGATATTGCCTCGATGCCTATTCCTGTTTGTCAGCCCTCCTATTGTTGCCATGAAACTCTCTAACCACCTTCCCAGCAAACCGTTGTTTGGCTAAGTATGCATCGCTCAGCCCCTCTTATAGCGTTGTTAGTTGTAGGTTAAGTTTTGAAGATTCTTGCCCCGTGATGAAGTTATTGTTGGGATATCACAATATATAATCTGTTAAACTAATTCACCTATATATTGATAATGGGTGGAAGGCTAAGCCTCTTGCTTGGTGTTTTGTTCCACTCATGCCACCCTAGGAACCGATAAACCGGTGTTATGTTCATTGATTTCGCGTTCCTAACACGGTTGGAGTTTATGGGCCCCCCTCGATAATTCGCTCTATGTTAAAGCTTTTCCAGCAAGGCCCAACATTGGTTTTACATTTGCCTAATAACTAAAACTTGCATAGGGCATTGCAAACCCGAGTTCTTAATTAACAACCCATGCTAGTGCTCCTCATGAGTGTTGGTCCAAACCGGGGGTTCTGCGGGGCCACCACGGGGGAACCCGAGGTTTGGTATATACCTGTAGAATCACCCATCCGTACATGGCCTGAGACGAGATACGCGCGGCTACTATCAGGGTGTCAGCACGCCGGGAGGTCTTGCTGGATTAGTTTTACCTTTGTCGAAATATCTTGAGCACGGGATTCCGAGAATACTCGGGTCTTCCCACTTTGGAGTTGCGACTTCGCAGATCGTGAGCTTGTGATGGGCTAAGTTGGGACACCCCTGCAGGGTTTGATCTTTTGAAAGCCGTGCCCGCGGTTATGTGGCAGATGGGAATTTGTTAATATCCGGTTGTAGATAACTTGACACCTTATTCATGAATACTCTACCTGCGTGAGTAACCGTGAGGGTCTCTTTCCGAAGGGCTTCGGGAAGTGAACACGGTGGGGTTATGTTTGATCACGAGTAGCTAGGATCACTTCTTGATCAACTTGGTGATTGTTGGCACTTGTTCTCTTCTCGCTCTAAACACGTAAGCTAGTGCTTAGTGCTTGCTGCAACCCATGTTTATAGCCTTTTCCTCACCTAAGGTTTTGGTAGTCTTGATACCCGGGAACGGGATTGCTGAGTCCTCTGTGGCTCACAAATTCAACACACACCAGATGCAGGTACCGTTGAGAAGTATACAGGAGATGGTTCAGAGTTGTACTAGGAGTTCAATGAAGAGCGTGGACGTTACTATGTGTCTTATCCCGACGATCAGTAGTGGTTCTTACTAGGAGGATCCGGGCTTGTGTTATTTATGGTATCTTTTCATTTGGATTTCGTCCGTAGTCGGACTCTGATGTTATTTGGATGATGTATGTTATTGTATTTCATTGTGTGACGTGGCGAGTGTAAGCCAACTATCATTTTACACTTTCATCCCTGAATTTTACATGAGTTGTGCAAAGATACCATACTTGAGATCATTCTAGTATCCATTTATGTCCTTAAGTCGTGCCTCGACACGTGGGGGACATAGCCGCATACTGGGCATTACAAGTTGATATTCAGAGCCTTCTCCGACCTAGGAGCCCCCCTGATTGATCGAATCGTTGACGGTTGGGTCTAGGCACACACAAAAAAATGTTTTGAGTCATATATATATCAGAGAGTAGGATTTATTTTTACTCCTCATCCCTTCATCGCTCTGGTGAGGACTCCTGACGTTGTTCTATCTCCTCTACTCTTAAAAATTCACTATTTTTTTTAGGATCACGCGAGTATTGTTTGGATCGTTCCGTTATGTTTGTGACGAGAACATTGTTCTCGATGCCTCCTGTCATTTAGGGGTTGTGGCAGTGTCCCGGGGAGTTGAGCTCCGAGGTGTTGTCGTTACAAATGTATCGCAGTGGTTCTAGAATACTTAAGACGGCCGACATCGAAAACTCTTCTATGCGGTTAGTGGTGAGATAACCCCGACGTCACCAAGTACTGGTGTGATAGTTCGGGAGTATTGCCACAACTAGTATAGCGGATGCGTTTCGAAGGTCCGAGGTAAACAATTTCCGAGGATGACTGGTTATGTGTTGACGTATGGATACAGCTGGATGTAGGTTTAGAGTTGAGTGCGCGGTGCTTCCCCTGTATCCCCAACACCAGATTGCATAACTGGAAAACCTTCGGGAATTAATAGGTGGGTTCTTCAAGTAGCTCGTAGGCATTCTTCCAACGAGTGCATGGTATGAGGTTTGGGGTTCAACATCGACTGAAGAGGTTTCATGGGCGCTGTTCCAATTGGGAGTTGCATATTAAAGGGTCCTTGGCTATGCTGATCCGGGGATTGCAACACCCTTTGTAACACGTTCCATGGGGCATTCAGCACGAACATGTGGGATGAAGCTTCTATCATGTATTTGTTCCGTATGCACCTTGTTGTTTTTATTTACCTTTTGTTCTTCCAAGTGGCTTCTCGAGAAGATTGTTGTACCATTAAACTGTGGAGTTCATTCGTTCATTTTGTTCGAATGTTCATTCTAAAGACTTATGTTGCAATATCTAGCCGTTGATTCAGCTTATCTATTTTGCATCAATGGCTAACAATTGTCATCATATTCAGGATGGCTCCTAAGAAGGTTCCCAACCCTAACCAAGAGGGCGAAGAAGAGCGTCCTCCTTCCCCTCCTCCTCCGTCTGAGGCATGGAGAGCAATTATGCAAGCGACCAACCAGAACACTCAGATGCTCATGCGAATGATGCAGAACTTTCAAGCCAACCAAGAAAATCAAGGAAATCATGGGAACCAAGGCCAAGGCAATCTGTTCAATCAACCTCACTTTGCGACACTGAACCAATTCCTGGCAAACCAACCGAAGGCTTTCAATTACTGTGTGGACCCGCTAGATGCTGAAGACTGGATCACATACATCAAAAAGCACTTTGAATGCAGTAACGCGAGGCCTGAGGATTATGTCAAGTTTGCCACTTTCCAACTCAAAGATCAAGCTGCCGATTGGTGGCAACAGTACAAAGATTCCAGAGGTGATCGTGACATCTCGTGGACTGACTTCTGCAAAGATTTCCGCTCTCACCACATTCCAACCAGTGTCATTGAACGCATGCATGAGCAACTCTGCAACCAGAAGCAAGGCACCATGTCCGTCTATCAATACAATGTCAAGTTCCAGAATCTTGCCCGTTATGCGAAGCAAGACATCCCCGATGCCAAGACCAAGATATATCAGTTCTGAGGTGGTCTGAAAGATGAACTCCAACTTGCTCTCACCTTGTTCGAGCCGGATCTATTTGACCAATTCTACAATATGGCTCTCAAGCAAGAGGCATCTCAGCTCAAGAGTGAAGCTTCCAAAAATAGGATCAGAGATGCTGTTCACTCCTCCTCTTCCTCTCAAGTGGTTGCCAAGCAGCAAACGTTCTAGCTACCTCCTCCTCCAGTGCTCCGTCCTCTAAACAACAACAAGCACTCAGGTGGTCGTGGATTCTCCCACCCACCCAACCCAATCAATTAGTCCAAGCCTCAGTTTCAAGCTTCAAGATCAAGTGGTCCTTATCACCGGCATCTCTCAGAAGTTACTTGCAACAAGTGTTCTCAGAAGGGTCACTATGCCAACAAGTGTCCCAGCCCAAGGCGCCTTCCGCCTCCTCCACCTGTCAGCACTGCTATTGTCAAGCACAATCCCAAGCATGCAAGAGTGAACCTGATGAGTGCAACCCAAGCAGAGAATTCTTCCGATGTGGTAATTGGTAATCTTCTGGTTAACTCTATTCCTGCAAAAGTCTTGTTTGATTCAGGTGCATCATGCTCTTTCATATCTCAACCTTTTGCATCGAAGCACAATGTTGACATTAAAAGTTTGCCAAGGGAATTATCAGTTGTTTCTCCAGGAAAGATAATGCATTCTAGTGTGTTTGCTCCGGATATATCTATTCATATGGGTGATTACAGTTCTCTGGTTTCTCCGGTTATTCTCGGCAATTACGACATTGATCTTATTCCTGGGATGGATTGGCTCTCCAAGCATAATGCAAACATTGATTGTGCAAATAAGGAAGTCAAGCTTACTCATCCTGACGAAGATGTGATTATCTTTGCCTCTCGAGATAACACAATCAGGCTATTCTCTCTCAATGACAAGGGCGAGATTAATGCCATTTCTCAGATTCCGGTGGTTCGTGAATATGAGGATGTATTCCCTGAAGATCTTCCAGGCATGCCTCCCCATCGTCAAGTTGAATTCTTCATTGAACTCGAGCCCGGTACCGAGCCAGCATGTCGGCGTCCATACAAGCTTTCTCCTGATGAGTTGAAGGAGCTGAAGAAACAACTCGATGAGCAAGAACGTATGGGTCTAATCAGGCCTAGTACTTCTCCTTGGGGCTGTGGTGTTTTATTTGTCAAGAAGAAGGATGGCACGAAATGCCTTTGCGTTGATTACCGGCCATTGAACAAGAAGACAATAAATAATAAGTATCAACTCCCTAATATCAATGAATTGTTCGAGCAGCTCAAAGGAGCAAAGGTGTTCTCAAAGCTCGATCTCCGGATGGGTTACCATCAGATTCGTATCCGTGAAGAGGATATTCCTAAGACCGCATTCAGAACGAGTTTTGGCTCTTATGAGTACACGGTCATGTCTTTCGGCCTTGCAAATGTTCCACCCACTTTCTCTCGGTTGATGCACTTCTTATTCAACCCCTACACCAATGAATTTGTTCTCGTCTATCTAGATGATATCTTGGTATTCTCCAAGAATGAAGAAGACCATGCCAAGCACCTCTGTTTGGTCCTTGACAGGCTCCGTGAACACAAGTTCTATGCGAAGTTCTGCAAATGTGAATTCTGGCTAGATAAAGTCCTATATCTTGGCCATATTATCTCTGCCGAGGGCATTTCTGTGAACCCCGAGAAGGTTGAAGCTATTGTCAACTGGGAACCTCCGCAGAATGTCAAGCAACTCTGAAGCTTCCTTGGTCTAGCTAGCTATTGCAGAAGGTTTGTTGAGAACTTCTCCAAGATTGCCAAGCCTCTTTCCAACTTTCTCCAGAAGAATGTAAAGTACTCCTGGACTCCTGATTGTGATGTGGCATTCAAAACACTCAAAGAGAAGCTCATTTATGCTCCGGTTCTTACTCCTCCTGATTAGTCCAAGCCTTATGAAGTCTTTTTTATGCTTCATTGCAAGGTCTTGGTGGTGTTCTCATGCAAGACAAGAAGATTGTGGCATACACTTCACGTCAGCTGAAACCAAATGAGAAGAATTACCCCACACATGATCTTGAGCTAGCAGCAGTTGTACATTCCTTGATCACGTGGAGACACCTTCTGTTGGGTAGAAAAGTGGACATCTTCACCGATCACAAGAGCTTGAAGTACATCTTTACTCAGCCAAACCTTAACCTTCGCCAGACTCATTGGGTTGAGATGATTCAAGAGTACGATCCAAGCATTGAGTACACTCCTGGCAAGGCCAATGTCATGCAGATGCCTTGAGCAGAAAGGCGTATTGCAACAGTCTCCTTCTCAAACCGTTCCAGCCTGAACTTTGTGAATCATTCAGGAAGCTCAACCTCCAAGTCATTCCGCAAGGCTTTCTTACAAACCTTCAAGTTGCTCCTACCTTGGAAGATCAAATCCGTGAGGCCCAACTCAGTGATGCTATGGTGCAGAAAGTGAAACATGGTATTGCCAAGGGTACTCCCAAGTACAAGTGCTATCGCGTTGATGAGAAAGACACGTTGTTCTTTGAGGACAGAATTGTGGTTCCCAAGGGTGATCTTAGGAAGCTCATAATGAACGAAGCACATGACTCCCTCCTCTCGATACATCCTGGAAGTTCTAAGATGTACCAAGACCTCAAGCAATCGTATTGGTGGACCCGCATGAAAAGGGAGATTGCCCAATTCGTGAATGAATGTGATGTCCGCAGAAGAGTGAAGGCAGAGCATCAACTTCCAGCCGGTCTCCTTCAACCTCTACCTATTCCTGAGTGGAAATTCGATCACATTGAGATGGATTTTGTCACTGGGTTTCCCAAGTCAAATAAGGGAAATGATGCTATCTTTGTGGTGATTGACAAGCTAATTAAATTAGATCATTTTCTTCCCGTCAAAGAATCCATCAACGCAGCTCAGCTGGCAGAGTTGTACACATACATAATTGTTTCTTTGCATGGAATTCCTCAAGTGATCTCCTCAGACCGTGGAAGCTTGTTCACATCCAAGTTCTGGGATTCTTTTCAGTCAGCCATGGGCACACAGATTCGCTTCAGCACTACGTTTCACCCTCAGACTAATGGTCAAGTCGAAAGAGTGAACCAGATCCTCGAAGATATGCTACGAGCTTGTGTCATCTCCTTTGGTATGAAATGGGAAGATTGCCTTCCGTTTGCCGAATTCTCCTACAACAACAGCTTCCAAGCAAGTGCTGGCAAAGCTCCTTTTGAAATCTTCTATGGCAGAAAGTGGCGTACCCCTCTCAACTGGTCCGAGACTGGTGAACATCAACTTCTTGGAAATGATTTGATCTCAGAAGCCGAAGAAATGTGCAAAGTCATACATGAGAATCTCAAAGCCGCTCAATCGCGTCAAAAGAGTACTATGACGGCAAGCATCATGACTTGGCTTTCGACATTGGAGACCATGTCTATCTCCGTGTTTCTCCCATGATGGGCACTCAGAGGTTCGGTATCAAGGGCAAGCTTGCTCCAAGATACGTGGGCCCTTTCAAGATTCTTGGCAAGAGAGGCGATCTAGCCTACCAACTGGAGCTTCCCTCCAACTTTGCAAATGTTCATGATGTGTTTCACGTGTCTCAACTCCACAAGTGCTTCAAGACACCTTCACGCACCATTCCATTCGAAGAGATTGATCTTCAACAAGACTTGTCTTATCGTGAGCACCCCGTTGCTATTATTGAAGAAACTGAGCGCAAGACCCGCAACAAGTCCATCAAATTCTTGAAAGTGAAGTGGTCACACCATACCAACCGAGAAGCTACGTGGGAACGAGAAGATCACCTTCGTTCTGAGTATCCCTCCTTCTTTCAGTCCTAGACCTCGGGACGAGATCTTTTTGTAGTGGAGGATAGTTTGTAACACCCCATATGTGATACTTTCCACAAATGGCAATAAATCAATTCTCATTTTGATCCTTGTCCTTTTCCTTGGGGGTTCTTGTCATTTGAGATTTATTTTGTTTTGCATTGTCATTTTATTTTGCATCCATGCATTGCTTCATCATCATCATGGCATCATATTCATCTTAGCTTCCTTGTCTTTGTTTGTGAGGTGAGGCCACCTTGTTAATGTTGTGTTTTGTTGGTGTCAAGCCATGCCCTTGCTTAAACCCTAAACCCCCTCCTTCTTCTCCACCTCTTCTCCCTCCTCCTTTTCCTTCCTTTCTTTAATTATTTTTGCAAGTGCCCTAGCCTATTCCATTAATGTTCATCTCCTCCCCACTTCCAAGTTACACTATCATGAGTCACCTTGCAAAGCTACACATCCGTTAGAATTATTTTGGTTGGGTTTTAAAATGGTTCAAGTTTGAATTATTTTCAAACTTGAATTATTTTACTTCCTTTAAAAATGCCCAGGTAATTTTATAAAATAGTGTGCAATTCCAGGAGCTTGAGGATATTTTTATATTCTCCAAACTCCTCACCTAGCCCCTTGTACTTTTCTTTTTATGCAGCTGTTTATTTATTAAACAGAAAATGTATAAAATGGAAAAGCCAGCCAACAGCAGTAGCTGGGCCTCCTCCCCTCCTGCACCAGGCCCAGCAGCCAGCCAACAACCCCTCCGCAGCAGGCCGCGGCCCAACCAGCGCCCACGCGAGCAGTCGTGCCGTTCCTTTTCCTCGCGCTAGGCCCGCATGTCAGCCTCTCTCCCCCTCTGCTCCGTCTTCCTCCGTCGCTCGTGTCCAGAGATAGAGCCTGCGAACGTCGTCGTGCTGTGATCACGGACGTCGAGGCCACGCGATCGGCCGCTCCTTTCAAACCCAAGCAGCTGTAGACGCTAATGTTCCTCCTCCTCCCTCCTTTCTCCTCGCACCGCCGCCTAGGGTAAGCAGGCACCCATGCGCACCCGCACCCGCACGCCATGGCCAGCTCGGGCATGAGCTCGCCACTAGCCTAGACCTCACCGGCGACCACTCCAACGACCAAGTGCTCGGGAGCGAGCTCGAGGGTCCATCCCGAAGCAGATCCCTTGCCAGGATCGCCGAGTCCGACTCCCTCCATGATGTCCTCAGCTCCTCTTCCTCCTGGACAGTGCCCTCGCCAAGTTCAGAGCATCTCTGCATCCTCTCCGGCGCGTCTCCGTCGTCTTCTTCATGTCCTAAGGTAAGGTGGTACTCCCTACTCTTCCCTGCATTTTCCTCGCCGCCTTCTTTTGTTCTTCTTTTGTTATTTTTTTTTCTTTTTTTGGGACAATGCTCTAATAATGATGATCATCACACTTCTATTGATTTACAACTCAATATTACAACTCGATACTAGAACAAAGTATGAATCTATATGAATGCCTCCGGCGGTGTACCGAGATGTGTAATAAATCAAGAGTGACATGTATGAAAAATTATGCATGGTGGCTTTGCCACAAGTACGATGTCAACTACATGATCATGCAATGGCAATATGACAATATGAAGCATGTCATATGAACGGAACGGTGGAAAGTTGCATGGCAATATATCTCGGAATGGCTATGGAAATGCCATGATAGGTAGGTATGGTGGCTACTTTGAGGAAGGTATATGGTGGCTGTTTTGAGGAAGGTATATAGTGGGTGTATGATACCGGCGAAAGTTGCGCGGTACAAGAGAGGCTAGCAATGGTGGAAGGGTGAGAGTGCGTATAATCCATGGACTCATCATTAGTCATAAAGAACTCATATACTTATTGCAAAAATTTATGAGTCATCAAAACAAAGCAATCAACGCATGCTCCTAGGGGGGAGGTTGGTAGGAGTTAACCATCGCGCGCCCGTGACATCCACACAAAGGATGACACTCTACAAATACCTCATGCTCTAACTTCGTCACATAGCGGTTCACCATACGTGCATGCTACGGGAATCACAAACTTTAACATAAGTATTTCTCAAATTCATAATAACTCCACTAGCATGACTCTAATATCACTATCCTCATATCTCAAAACAATCATCAAGTATCAAACTTCTCATAATATTCAATGCACTTTGTATGAAAGTTTTTACTACATTCATCTTGGATGCCTATCATATTAGGACTAGTTTTATAACCAAAGCACATTACCATGCTGTTCTAAAAGACTCTCAAAAGGATATAAGTGAAGCATGAGAGATCAAAAATTTCTACAAAATAAAATCCACCGTGCTCTAAAAGATATAAGTGAAGCACTAGAGCAAAACTATTTAGCTCAAAACATATAAGTGAAGCACATAGAGTGTTCTAACAAACTCTAGGCCATATTTATCGCTCTAAAAAAGGTGTGTCCAGCAAGGATGATTGTGGCAAACTAGCAAGCAAAGACTCAAATCATACATGACGCTCCAAGTAAAACACATATCATGTGGTGAATAAAACTCTAGTCCCAAGTATAGTTACCGATAGATGAAGACGAAAGAGGGGATGCCTTCCCGGGGCATCCCCAATCTTAGGCTTTTGGTTGTCCTTCAATTTTACCTTGGGGTGCTTTGGCAATACCCAAGCTTAGGCTCTTGCCACTCTTTTCTACATAATCCATCAAAGACGTACTCAAAACTTGAAAACTTCACAACACAAAACTTAGCCAAAAATCTCGTGAACTCCGTTAGTATAAGAAAACAAACCACCAATCAAAGGTACTGTAATGAACTCATTATTTGTTTATATTGGTGTTAAACCTACTGTATTCCAAATTCTCTATGATTCATATCCTCCAATACTACTCATAGATTCATCAAAATAAGCAAACAACACACGAAAAAACAGAATCTGTCAAAAACAGAACAATTTGTAGTAATCTGCAACTTTCGCATACTTCTGTAACTCCAAAAAATTGAAATAAATTGGTAAACATGAGGAATTTTTCTAATAATCATCTACAAAAAGAATCAACTAAATATCACTCTCCAGTAAAATCAGGTGACTATTCTAGTGAGCGCTAACTTTCTGTTTTTTACAGCAAGATCATATAAACTTCACACAAGTCTTCCCAAAGGTTCTACTTGGCACAAACACTAATTAAAACACAAAACCACATATAAACAGAAGCTAGATGCAATATTTATTCCTAAATAGAAGCAAAAACAAAGAAAATAAAATTGGGTTGCCTCCCAACAAGCGCTATCGTTTAACGCCCCTAGCTAGGCATGATACAAGGATATATCTAGGTAGGGGTGGGCACTTTCAAACCGAAAACCGAAATTTCAAACCGAACCAAACCATTTTAACCGAAATATAGGCTAAATCGGTTTTTGGTTATTCGGTTTGGTTTGAAAAATATAAATTATTTGGTGTTTAATTTTAAATTGGTTTTTGATTTAGAAAAACCGTATACACCGAACTAACTGAATTATGAGTCCACTACCCTTGTTTCTCTCCGCACAAGCACAATAAGATAGCTAATTTGTCTAAGTCGCTAGCTAGTTGTGTATCGCTTTGGAAATTATACATAGATTCATGCAATCAGAAGAGCATGGGTCTAGTGCATATATTATAAGATCTCATGCATGCAAATACTAATTGGTAGCTATTTTTTAAGATGATTGACGGCTATGTTTGTAGAAAGTATAATAAATAGTTGCATGATACGTTGCTTCAACTGATGATGGTGCACATGAATTTTGGTTTTTTGGTTAACCGAACAAACCGAACCGATATATTTTGGTTAATAAGGTTCGGTGGCAATTTTTATCATGATTATTTCGGTTGTCATTTTTCAGAAACCGAAATTCTAGAAACCCGAATAAACCGAACCGAATTAACCATATAAACCGAATGCCCACCCCTATATCTAGGTATTGCCATCTTTGGAAGGCAATCCATAAGTGGCTCTCATAATAGATTCATAAGGTAATTTGATTTTCTTTCTAGGAAAGTGTTCCATGCCTTTCCTTAACAGAAATTGGAATTTAATATTTCCTTCCTTCATATCAATAATTGCATCAATCGTTCTAAGGAAAGGTCTACCAAGAATAATAGGACATGAAGGATTGCAATCTATATCAAGAACAATGAAATCTACGGGCACATAATTCCTATTGGCAACAATAAGAACATCATATAGCATGTGAAAATCACATCTAAGTCTAACATACTTCCTATGCATAGGCATTTTATAGGAAAACAAATTAGCAAGACAAGCAAGATCTAGCATATGCAAGGAAGAAGAAAGAAACAAGATCAATCTCAACACGAAGAGAAGTAATTTAGTAACATGAAGATTCTTACAACCATGTTTTCCTCTCTCATAATAATTGCATGTAGGATCATAAGCAAATTCAACAATATAGCTATCACAAAGCATACTCTCAACACGATCCACATGCATACGAAGTTGACACTCTTCCAAAATAGTGGGATCAACATTAACTAAAGTCATGACCTCTCCAAACTCACTTTTATCCAAAAAAATCGCAAGATTGATCATACTCCAAATATGTGGGATCTAAAGTTGACACTCTTCCAAACCCACTTTCAATATTATTGCAAACATTATTATCAATATCATATTCATCATGGGGTTGAAATAAATTTTCAAGATCGTAAGAAGCATCACCCCAATCATGATCATCGCAACAAGTAGTGGGCATAGCAAAATAAGGATCCCTAAGCTTAGGGTTTTGCATATCATTAGCACAATTGACATTAATAGAATTTGTAATAACATCATTGCAATCTTGCTTTTCATTAAAAGAGCTACCATGAATCACTTCATAATTTTCTTCTTTCAACACTTTGTCACAATTTTCAGATTCAAGAATTTCGAGCAAAACCTCATAAAGATAATCTAGTGCACGCAGCAAACTAGCAATAGGTTCAACATAATTGGATCTCTTAAATAGATTAGCAAGTGGATAAGGATCCATACTTTAGCAACCGAAGATGCAAGCTAATTGAGGGCACATAGCAACACAAGCAAACAAGAGCCAAGCGAACGGTAAACACACGACAAAAAGAAGGGTAAATAAAACGGCAAGGGTGAAGTGGGGGAGAGGAAAACGAGAGGCAAATAAAGGTAATGCGAAGGATAAGGGTTTGTGATAGGTACTTGGTATATGACTTTTGCGTAAGCCTCCCCGGCAACGCCACCAGAAATTCTTCTTGCTACTTCTCAAGCTTGCGTTGTATTCCCTCGAAGAGGAAAGGGTGATGCAGCATAGTAGCGTAAGTATTTCCCTCAGTTTTTGAGAACCAAGGTATCAATCCAGTAGGAGAACACGCGCGAGTCCCTCACACCTGCACAAACAAATAAGAACTTCGCAGCCAACGCGATAAGGGGTTGTCAATCCCTTTACGGTCACTTACAAAAGTGAGATCTGATAGATAGGATAGTTTGATATTTTTGGTATTTTTGATATAAGAACAGAAAGTAAAAACAACAAAGTAAAGTAGATTGTAGATTGATATGTTGAGAATAGACCCGGGGGCCATAGATTTCACTAGTGGCTTCTCTCATGATAGCAGAATTCTATGGTGGGTGAACAAATTACTGTCGAGCAATTGATAGAAAATTGAATAATTATGAGAATATCTAGGCATGATCATTATATATAGGCATCGCGTCCGTGACAAGTAGACCGAAAAGATTCTGCATATACTACTATTACTCCACACATCAATCGCTATCCAGCATGCATCTAGAGTATTAAGTTCATAAGAATAGAGTAATGCTTTAAGCAAGATGACATGATGTAGAGGGATAAACTCAAGAAATATGATATAAACCCATCTTTTTATCCTCGATGGCAACAATACTACACATGCCTTGCTACCCCTGCTGTCACTGGGAAAGGACACCGCAAGATTGAACCCAAAGCCAAGCACATCTCCCATTGCAATAACTATAGATCTAGTAGGCCAAACCAAACCAATAATTCGAAGAGACTTGCAAGGATATTATAATCATACATAAAAGAATTCAGAAAAGAACCAAATATTTCTCATAGATAATCTTGATAATAAACCCACAATTCATCGGATCTCAACAAACACACCGCAAAAAGATTAAATCAAATAGATCTCCTCGAAGACCGAGGAGAACTTGGTATTGAGATCCAAAAAGAGAGAAGAAGCCATCTAGGTACTAACTATGGTCCCGAAGGTCTGTGGTAAACTACTCACAACTCATGGTGAGGCGATGGTGATGATGTAGAAGCACTTCATGGAAGATCCCCCTTCCGGCGGAGCTCCGGAACAGGCCCCAAGATGGGATCTCACGAGAACAGAAGGTTGCTGCGGTGGAATTAGGGTTTTCTCTGTTCCTTCGATGTTTTTAGGGTACATTGGTATATATAGGAGGAAGGAGGGCATCGGGGGAGCAACGTGGGGCCCACGAGGCAGGGGGCACGCCCAGGGGGAGGGGGCGCGCCCCCACCCTCGTGGACGCCAAGTGTCCCCTCTGCCTTGGTTCTCAAGTCTCTCGTGAAGATATCGTTCCAAAAATATCTCTCCCGAAGGTTTCATTCCGTTTGGACTCTGTTCGATATTCCTTTTCTATGAAACTCTGAAATAGGCAAAAAACAGCAATCTCGACTTGGCCTTGGGGTTAATAGGTTAGTCCCAAAAATAATATAAAAGTGTATAATAAAGCCCATTAAACATCCAAAACATCATATATAATTGCATGGAACAATTAAAAATTATAGATACGTTGGAGACGTATCAGCATCCTACAAGCCGAAAGGGGATTCAGATTCTATAGTTAGCTTTGATGAAAGCATGGAGATATCATGAATAAATTATTACCTTAAGCAAGAAAGGGAAATGAAAGGAACCATAAGCTAGAATACTGGTATACACAGTGACGTGGTACCTTTTACAATTGAAAACGCTTGCCCCTTTTCCTTTCTAAAAATAAAAATGTTGCATGGAATAAAATCCACCTTACCAAATAAGCGATGTATGGCACAATCCAGTCGAGCGTGATCACTAGGACTTCCATAACCAGATCGACGACAGCAGGGACGTTAATTTCGGTCGGGTCAGAGGGGCTTTTCGCCTGGGGAGGCTCTTCAGTGAACGGATCCTCCTGTACCAACGGGGAGTAGAGGTGTTTGAGGAACACATTGTTGGGAACATACTTCCGAGTGGAACCTATCTTCGCCAAATCATCGGCCTCTTGATTTTTAGCATGAGGGACATGATGGAGTTCCAACCCTACAAACTTATTCTCAATCTTTCTCACTGCGTTGCAATATCCTGTCATGGCGGGGCTCCTGACGTCCCATTCCTTCATCACTTGATTGACTACCAAATCGGAGTCACCATATACCATCAGGCGACGGACGCCGAGTGAGATGGCCATGCGCAACCCGTATAGAAGTGATTCGTATTCAGCTTCATTGTTGGAGGAGTCGATGTGAATCTGGAGAGCATAGCTGAGTCGGTCGCCCCTTGGAGACACAAGGACCACACCGACATGGGACCCATTAAGCATTTTAGATCCATTAGAGAACATGGTCCAGTGCTCCGAGTGAATCTAAGTCGGTTGTTGCTGCTCAATCCACTCGGCCAAGAAATCAGCAAGAGTATGAGATTTGATCGCCTTCTTTGCTTCAAACTTGATGTCAAAAGGGAGAAGTTCGATTGCCCACTTAGCCACTCGATCGGTCGCATCTCGATTGTTCATGATCCCAGACAATGGAGCGTCATTGATGACTGAAACCGCGTGGTCTTGGAAATAATGGGCAACTTTCTTCGCAGTCAAATAAATCCCATAAACAAGCTTCTAGTAGTGTAGATACCTCTGCTTGGATGGAGTCAAGACTTCGGAGACATAATACACTGGGTGTTGCACTTTATAAGCTTTGCCTTCTTCCTCCTGATCGACTGTAAGCACCGTGCTGACAACTTCGCCAATAGCTGCTATGTACAAGAGCATAGGTTCTTTGTTGTTTGGGGCAGCAAGCACCGGCTGGGTGGAAAGCATGGATTTGAGTTCCATAAACGCTGCTTCGGCTTTGGCAGTCCACTCGGACTTATCTGAATTCTTCATCAGTCGGTAAAGAGGTAGTGCCTTCTCACCGAGAAGAGAAATGAATCGACTCAGCGGAGCGAGGCAACCTGTGAGTCTGTGGACGTCATGTACATGCTCTGGACGTTTCATCCGGACAATTGCGTTGATCTTCTCAGGATTGATATATATCCCTCATTCAGAAACAATAAAACCGAGTAATTTACCTCCTGGTACTCCGAATGTACACTTGGATGGATTCAATTTGATGTCATACCTCCTTAGACCAGCGAAGGTTTCTGCGAGATCAATTAGTAGGTCGGAACCTTTATGTGACTTGACTATGATATCATCCCTATAGGCCTACACATTCCGACTGATCTGAGTGAGCAGGCACTTCTGGATCATGCGCATGAATGTCGCACCTGCATTTTGTAGACCGAATGGCTTAGAGGTATAGCAAAAATACCCGAATGGGGTGATAAAGGCCGTTTTTATTTCATCTGGCCCAAACAGTCGGGTCGGATGGTATCTGGAATACACATCGAGTAAAGACAAGCGCTCGCATCCTGTAGTCAAGTTGACAATCCGATATATGCGAGGGAGCGGAAAATGATCTTTCGGGTAGGCCCGATTATTGTGCCTGAAGTGAATACACATGCGGAGTGAGTTGTCCTTCTTGGGCACCATGATGACATTCGCAAGCCACTCTTAGTGGTAGATCTCACGTATGAACTCAGCTCAAGAAGTTGAGCCACCTCTTCACCAATCTCCTTCCTCTTCTCCATGGTGTACCCACGGAGATGTTCTTTGACAGGTTTAGCCAGTCCCCTGGGTTCACCCGACACTGGATGAGCACGGCTTCCTATTAGCTGTCGAGTGTCATTGAAATGTGAGTCGGCGCAGCATTGGGGTCTTCCGGGTGAATATGAGCTGGCTTCGTCTCTCTGCCGACTGAAATGCGGACTCCGAAGCAAGCTTCTTGGCTCGGAACAAGTCACTCGGATCAGTTCTCTTTTTGTACTCATCTAGCTCTACTACTGCCATATGCTCACTAGCAATTTTGGAGCCTTTTTGGAGGCACTCCTCCGCTCTTTGTCTGTTGCTAGTGACTGTAATCACCCCTTTGGGTCTGTGCATCTTCAATTTGAGGTACACATAACATGGGCAAGCCATGAAACGAGTGTACGCCGATCTGCCCAGAATAACATGATAAACACTTTGAAAATCCACCACTTCAAATGTCAACTTTTCTTTGCGAAAATTCTTCGAGTCACCAAAGGTCACATCCAGAGCAATCTGGCCAAGTGATTTCGCCTTCTCCCCTGGGATGACTCCATGAAATGTCATATTGCTTTCACTGCGTCTGGACATCAAGATGCCCAATCCCTGAAGGGTTTCAACATATAAAATGTTCATACCACTTCCACCGTCCATGAGTACCTTACGCAGTCGAGTGCCTTCGACAACTGGGTCGACCAACAGAGCTTGCCGCCCAGGGGTAGCTACATGAGCTGGGTGATCTGACTGATCGAAGGTGATTGCAGTCTGGGACCACTTAAGGTATGTTGGGGTTGTTGGGGCGACCATGTTCACTTAACGGTTGATGACTTTCAGTCAGCTTTTGCTTTCGACATCAGCAAAAATCATCATAGTGGCGTTGACCTTTGGGAAGTTTTCCGTCTTCTCTTCATCCTCATCCTTGTCTGAACCTTTTTCACTCAACTAACCTTCCCGAAACTGCTGCATAAGGAACCTACACTGTCGAATGGTGTGCTTGGGGTAAACTAGGTTACCCTCTGCATCCTTCTTCATGTGGATGGGGCATGGAAGATCTAGGACATCTTGACCTGACTGATCTTTCAATTTCTTGGGTATCCATGGCCCTTTGGGTTTCCCCTTGAACTTGTTTTGGGTCATCACAACTGCTGCATCGGCTTGTCCGGTGGCTTCTCTTTGCATTTTTGTTTCCAACCGGTATTTCCGCCACCGGCCTCTGGATATGCTGCCTCCCCCTTTCCACTAGAAGCGATCTTCTTCTTCACCATTGTCATACCGAGTGGCAATCCCCATCATGCAGTTCAGAGACATGTCACCTCAATGGCCAAACATCACAATGAGCTCTCTGTATCTAACGCCCTCTGTAAAGGCACACACTGCATGATGTTCTGAGACATTCTCCACCGCATGGTGTAGGGCGGTCCAGCGTTGGATGTACGTTCTCAAAGTTTCACTCGGCTTCTTAACACAATGTTGCAATTCAGTCAGCCCAGCAGGCCACTTGCAAGTGCTTTCAAACGTCTTGGTAATCACTCGGGCCAGGTCGTCCCAGTAGTATATGATGGATGGCGCCAACTGGTTGAGCCACGCTCTGGATGACACTTTGAGCATCAAGGGAAAATGCTTCATAAACACCTCATCATTACCTCCACCAATTTGAACAGCCACCCGGTAATCTTCTAGCCATGTGACTGGCTTCGATTCACCGGTGAACTTGCTGACTCCCGTTGCCAATCTGAAGTTAGGAGGAATGACAGTAGCCCGGATGGCGCGACTGAAACACTCGGGCCCAGAAGGAAATGCTCCACTTCCACTCGGACGATCTCTGACCGAACCATCTCTATTAGCTCTCCCTCTGTCAACCAAACCTGCATGAGGAGCGATCTCGCATTGAACCCAGGTTCACTAGGGTTAACTCGAAATCTCCCCTCGTCACCATGCGGGTGCATGTCATCATACCACCGGGGCACATATGAGCCGCCCCTCGGAGGGGGTGTGAGCACTCGACGACGGTCATCACGGTGATGTTGGAGATCAAACTGTCTGTGGCCTCGATCCAGGTGCAGGCCTTGATGGTAACTACGACCCTCCAGCCGCGGAGGCGATCTGGGGCTATGGGTGGACTGCACTGTTTCTGCTCTGACAGACTTGCTATGTATCCTGTTGCGTGATTGAGAAACAGTAGAATTTTGCTCGCCAGCCGCTCTGAGTAATGTACGAATCTGCTCTAGGCCTCTCCCAGCCTCAGAACGGGATGGTTGAATTGAATCTGCTATATGCGCAGCTGTTGTGACATTTTGAATAGGTGTGCGGTATACCTGACACTTGTCTCGTGACCCAGTCGGAAACAACTTTCGCTGACATCGACTGGAACTGGGGAATCGGGCGCGAGCGCGTTCGTTGAGTGCTCTCTGGAGATTCTCCAGCCGTGTACGCTCAGCCAGTGTGGCTAAACACACAGACTCCAAAGCCTGTGCTTTAGCAGTCTCCCCAACGATGGGGGTCTGGAAGGTTTGCTCGTCCCTGCACCGCACTACTTCACTCTGCTCTATTGTGAGGGCTTGCGGGTAGTATTTGCCATCGCCGTGAGACGGACCATCGCCATCCTATCCGCCGTGGGGAAACCCAGGCGGGCCGCGCTGAGAGTCGACCACGAGGACCTCGACAGTGGGATCGTTGCTTTCGCACTCGGAAAGCGAGCCCGTATGACCAGTCGACAGATCGAACAGGTCATACAAGGACTCGTTTGGCTTGATAGCCGCGACTTGTGGATGCATCGATTGACGACTCACCGCATGTCTGAGCCACTGCTGGAGCCGCGAGCGACCGGATCGCTTGTGATGGCGAGCGGCGAGTGGTGAAGGCGATGCCGAGAGTGCACTGATCCACGAAGTGGGAGTGACTCGACGTCATGGGGAGCTTCTTGAAGCCAAGCCGAATCATCGGCGATGAAGACGAGCACGCCGAGACAAATCTCGCGGCCTAGGGACAGCCCATCACCGGAAACCATGTTGAAGTAGATTGGAAAACGCAACCTTGCCGAAAGTTTCTTAGATGCCTGCCCCACGGTGGGCGCCAACTGTCGTTGGAACATATCTAATAGTAGAGGTAGGGGTATGTAGGAGAAGGCAGAGTCCTAGCTGCGGAGTTCAGGCCCCTCTCGGAGGAGGTAACAACCCAACGTCTCGGTGCCGCGGAGGCTCTGTCGATTGGAATGTGGAATAGTTACAGAGGTGTGAACCCTTGTGCCTGAGGGGAGGGGTGGCTTATATAGAGTGCGTCGGACCCTCGTATCCTCTATTACACAGGGGTTCAATGAGAATTATGTCCTAGACATTACTGGTAACGCCCGTTTTTAATATCTTTATGATAACGGAAGGAATGATGGACTATTGCCATCCTCGGGTGACTTTAGGCATTCCGTATTCCGAGTGGATTCATCAGTGCTTGAGTAAATAAGCATGGTCAAATGGTATTCTGATTCTCCGAGTGGGATCTTCTGTCAAGTGTATTGAGCTTGATGAGGATTTCAGTCGGTATCTTCTGCAGAACCTCTTGGTCCTTGTTCTCATGTGTAGTATCCTTGGGTAGGGCGCCTATGACAGGCCTATGACCCTACCATAGGTACGTGTCCCCATCAGTTATCAAAAAGGGGAGTTGGGTAAAGCAAACTCCCTCCTTGGACGAGGGGCCATGCCGGTACGAAAAAATATGCGTTAGTAAGGTCAATCCCTCCCCCTTTTTTGATTTTTTAATGAAAAACCAGGCCGAACTTCTAAAAAGTAGCCCACCTGCTTCCATAGAAACATATCACGGCAACGTAGACCTAAGTGGATTTATTGGATCCTGGGGAACCATCACAAGTACGACCGGCCTATAGAACAAGAAGGTCGTGTCGTCCAGCGGAGCTTAGAAGAAGGTGACTCGGAACCTAAGGAAGGTGACTCACGCAGACAACTGGGTTCTTTTCAATAGAAAGGAATAGCCAAACCTACCCAGCTGGCTGGTCAATCTCAGTGACCTTATCGGCCGGCAAAGCGGAGATGGACGACCACGGTCTCAACCTTACCAGCACCGTAGGTTTACTAATCAATGAAGCCCCTCAACCTACTATCTTTTCTTACAAACTCAACCAAGCCTAACCAAACCCCATGCTCACGACATGTTCTTGATATTGATTGAGTTGGAGGGAGTCAGAGACTACCAGAGAATCCTTCCATAGTCACCCCGGTGATCTTCGTCACCAAAGCGTCATGACAGTTTCCAAGACCCCTCATATAATCTCCAGTGGGGATCAGTTGGAGAACGTAGGAATGCCGACCACTACATAAACCATGTCTAGCTGAGGCGAGCAGCAAGCGGGGAAGAGTATTTTGAAGTACAAGAACGTTGGGGTGGGATGCTAGTACTAAAACTAGGGTTGATTCTTAGCACTAATCTTGCGTTTTCAACAGTTAGTTGTAGCGCATATTCCCTCCTTCATTCATTTTGGAAAGATTTGGCAGTATTTTCTTATGATGACCTGGTCGAGAAAGTACGAAACATCAATGTAAAAGATTGAGTGGGATGGTTATTGTAAGGGGCGAACCAAGTGCTTGCGCGAAGAAGCGAATCAATCATAATGGAGACAAGGAAGGGAATCGAGGCCCGGACCGTTAGCGATGCCTCTCATGTGGATGGGAGTCACTTTTCTTTATCACCGTAAGCGTTACAAAATGGACCAGCATTCCCCTTTGCTTTTCTTTTGCAACTAAGCTTAAAATAAACATAGTAGTCTTTCAAGCCATCAAAAAAGTCATTATGTGCTCTGTTGAGTGAATGTCTGTTGAGAAGCTTAGGTCATACATTTCCAGCTAATTAGAATACAACCATGAAGGTGGGGTTCGAATGTAGTCCCTTTTTATTGGATTCGCCGCTCCATTAAGTTAAATTCAAAGTAGGTGTGGGTCTAGGTAGAGCAAGTCATAAATCAAGTATCAAGTATTGTTATATATATCGTGTATAGTAGTTTCCAAACTCACAAGCATCACACACTTCGATCTACTTTATTGAATAACTTAGCTAGATAGAACCGACTCAAGCTTTTAAATGAAAGAAGCAATAATGGCATAATTTATGTCTCAAGACCTCTTGCAACTACAGCCAATGCAGCACCTCCTTGATCAACATACCACACAGCCCATTACGCCTTGCTCCATTCGCAGTATAAAGAGAGACTAGAACCTACCGGGGAGTGATACGTCTCCAACGTATCTATAACTTTTGATTGTTCCATGCTATTATATATATTATGTTTTGGATGTTTAATGGGCTTTATCTTACACTTTTATATTATTTTTGGGACTGACCTATTAACCCAAAGGCCTAGTGCAGATTGCTGTTTTTTGCCTATTTCAGGGTTTCGCAGAAAAGGAAAATCAAACGGAGTCCAAACGGAATGAAACCTTCGTGAGAGTTATTTTTGGAACAATATCAACACAGAAGACTTTGAGTACACGTGAGGGAACGAAGGAGGCGGCCACGAGGGTCCAGGGCACGCCCCCACCCTCGTGGGCCCCCTCTGGCTCCCCCGATGCCCTCCTTCCTCCTATATATACCCATGTACCCTGAAAACATCGAGACAACAGAGAAAACCCTAATTCCACCGCCGCAACCTTCTATTCCCGTGAGATCACATCTTGGGGCCTGTTCCGGAGCTCCGTCGGAGGGGGGTTCTTCCACGGAGTGCTTCTACATCAACACCATTGCCTCACCATGAGTTGTGAGTAGTTTACCACAGACCTTCGGGTCCATAGTTATTAGCTAGATGGCTTCTTCTCTCTTTTTGGATCTCAATACCAAGTTCTCCTCGGTCTTCGAGGAGATATATTCGATGTAATCTTTTTGCGGTGTGTTTGTCGAGATCCGATGAATTGTGGGTTTATGATCAAGATTATCTACGAGAAATATTTGGTTCTTTTCTGAATTCTTTTATGTATGATTATAATATCTGTGCAAGTCTCTTCGAATTATTGGTTTGGTTTGGCCTACAAGATCTATAGTTCTTGCAATGGGAGAAGTTCTTGGCTTTGGGTTCAATCTTGCGGTGTCCTTTCCCAGTGACAGTAGGGGCAGCAAGGCACATATTGTATTGTTGCCATCGAGGATAAAAAGATGGGGTTTATATCATGTTGCTTGAGTTTATCCGTCTACATCATGTCATCTTGCTTAAAGCATTACTCTGTTCTTATGAACTTAATACTCTAGATGCATGCTGGATAGCGATCGATGTGTGGAGTAATAGTAGTAGATGTAGAATCGTTTCGGTCTACTTGTCACGGACGTGATGCCTATATATAATGATCATGCCTAGATTTTCTCATAACTATGCGCTTCTCTATCAATTGCTCGACAGTAATTTGTTCACCCACCGTAGAATTCTGCTATCATGAGAGAAGCCACTAGTCAAACCTATGGCCCCCGGGTCTATTCTCAACATATAAATCTACCATCTACTTTACTTTGTTGTTTTTACTTTCTGTTCTTATATCCAAAAATACTAAAAATATCGAACTATCCTATCTATCAGACCTCACTTTCGTAAGTGACCGTAAAGGGATTGACAAACCCTTATCGCGTTGGCTGTGAAGTTCTTATTTGTTTGTGCAGGTGCGAGGGACTCGCGCGTGGTCTCCTACTGGATTGATACCTTGGTTCTCAAAAACTGAGGGAAATACGTACGCTACTATGCTGCATCACCCTTTCCTCTTCGAGGGAATACAACGCAAGCTCGAGAAGTAGCAAGAAGAATTTCTGGCGCCGTTGCCCGGAAGGCTTACGGAAAATTCATATACCAAGTACCTATCACAAACCCTTATCCTTCGCATTACAATGTTTGCCTCTCGTTTTCCTCTCCCCCACTTCACCCTTGCCGTTTTATTTTCCCTTCTTTTTGCCGTGTGTTTATCGTTCGCTTGCCCTCATGTCTGAGATGGGGGAGATTTTATCGAGAAGGGCAGTAATGTTGAGGGCAACGTCTATGTTGATTCTCTGGATGAAACTACCACTTTACATATTAAGAAGTTCCGGGCTAGTAGTGGTAATATTATTGGAAAAGGAGTTCTTCAAGACTTCTTTACTTGTGCTGGTGCTTTACCCACTATGGATGGTTCTATTCTTCATAGAAATAGTAGCCTTGCGGATGCCATATCTATGCTTGTAGTTGAAATTGAAAGGCAATTTATCCATATGCATCCTTGCATTCAGAGAATCTTTCTGGAATTTTCCAATATTGAGCATTCTTTTGTTAAGCACGCAGCTACTATCTTTTTGGCTCATGAGTTCAGATTTATCATGAAAGAGGCCAAAGAAATCTTTACTCATTACGGAGTAGATGTTGGTCGTCCTCCCATAGAGGCTATCTTATTCAATCAAGAAGACATAATACGTTTGCGATCTCCAGATCATGTTGCTTTTAATGAAAACCTTAGAAAAAAGGTTCCTACCGATGTCTTGACTGATAGAATTTCTGAATTGAATGATGATTTTACTATTCAAAACAATGGGTTAGGTTTTTCCCTTGAGCGAAGGCTCATGACCTTTTGCCAAAAGAATGCTTATAATGATGAATTGGTTTTACATTATAAAGGGCCAAAGGAGGAACCTATCCCTCCCGAGCTTGATATGGGGGACTTTGTCCTATTAAATTTAGCCCTTTTGATTACTTTTGCTTGCCACAAAGAAAACTTGCTGCTGAACGTAGGGAATATGAGATGAGTTTTCGTGATATATCTTATCATTATGGCAATACCTAGATCTATCCTTATATCATGCCTAGCTAGGGGCGTTAAACGATAGCGCTTGTTGGGAGGCAACCCAATTTTATTTTTTCTTTGTTTTTGCTTCTGTTTAGGAATAAATATTGCATCTAGCTTCTGTTTAGATGTGGTTTTGTGTTTTAATTAGTTTTCGTGCCAAGTAGAACCTTTGGGAAGACTTGTGTGAAGTTTATATGATCATGCTGTAAAAAACAAAAAAGTTAGCGCTCACAAGAATAGTCACCAGATTTTACTGGAGAGTGCTATTTAGTTGATTCTTTTTGAAGATGATTAATACACAAATTCCTCACGTTTACCAATTTATTTCAAGTTTTTTAGAGTTACAGAAGTATTCGAAAGTTATGGATTACTACAGACTGGTCTGTTTTTGATAGATTCTGTTTTTCGTGTGTTGTTTGCTTATTTCTATGAGTAGTATTGGGGAGTATGAATCATAGAGAAGTCGGAATAAAGTAGGTTTAACACCAATATAAACAAAGAATGAGTTCATTACAGTACCTTTGAGTGGTGGTTTGTTTTCTTATACTAACAGAGCTCACGAGATTTTTGGATAAGTTTTGTGTTGTGAAGTTTTCAAGTTTTGAGTATGGATTTGATGGACTATGGAACAAAGAGTGGCAAGAGCCTAAGCTTTGAGATGCCCAAGGAACCCCAAGGTAAAATTCAAGGACAACCAAAAGCCTAAGCTTGGGGATGCCCCGGGAAGGCATCCCCTCTTTCTTCTTCATCTATCGGTAACTATACTCGGGACTATATTTTTATTCACCACATGATATGTGTTTTGCTTGGAGTGTCATGTATAATTTGAGTCTTTGCTTTTTATTTTGCCACAATCATCCTTGCTGGACACACTTTTTGAGAGAGATAAATATGCTTTAGAATTTGTTAGAATACTCTATGTGCTTCACTTATATCTTTTGAGCTAGATAGTTTTGCTCTAGTGCTTCACTTATATCTTTTAGAGCACGGTGGTGATTTTATTTTTTAGAAATTGTTGATCTCTCATGCTTCACTTATATCCTTTTGAGAGTCTATTAGAACAGCATGGTAATGTGCTTTGGTTATAAAACTAGTCCTAATATGATAGGCATCCAAGATGAATATAGTAAAAACTTTCATATAAAGTGCCTTGAATATGATGAGAAGTTAGATACTTGATGATTGTTTTGAGATATGAGGATGGTGATATTAGAGTCATGCTAGTGGAGTAATTATGAATTTGAGAAATACTTGTGTTAAAGTTTGTGATTCTCGTAGCATGCACGTATTTTGAACCGCTATGTGACGAAGTTAGAGCATGAGGTATTTATTGAGTGCCAACCTTTGTGTGGAGGTCGGGGGCGCGCGATGGTTAACTCCTACCAACCTCCCCCCTAGGAGCATGCGTTGATTACTTTGTTTTGATGACTCGTAAATTTTTGCAATAAGTATAGGAGTTCTTTATGACTAATGTTGAGTCCATGGATTATACGCACTCTCACCCTTCCACCATTGATAGCCTCTCTTGTACCGCGCAACTTTCGCCGGTACCATACACCCACCATATACCTTCCTCAAAACAGCCACCATATCTACCTATCATTGCATTTCCATAGCCATTCCGAGATATATTGCCATGCAACTTTCCACCATTCCGTTTGTTATGACACACTTCTTCATTGTCATATTGCCATGCATGATCATGTAGTTGACATCGTATTTGTGGCAAAGCCACCATGCATAATTTTTCATACATGTCACTCTTGATTCATTGCACATCCCGGTACACCGCCGGAGGCATTCATATAGAGTCATACTTTGTTCTAGTATCGAGTTGTAAATCAATATAAGTGTGATGATCATCATTATTAGAGCATTGTCCCAAAGAAAAAAAAGGAAAGGCCAAAGAAAAAAAGAAAGGCCCAAAAAAAGAAAAGAAAAAGAAAAAAAGAAAAGAAAATAAAAGAAAAGGGACAATGCTACTATCTTTTTCCACACTTGTGCTTCAAAGTAGCACCATGTTCTTCATGATAGAGAGTCTCATGTTTAGTCACTTTCGTATACTAGTGGGAATTTTCATTAAAGAACTTGGCTTGTATATTACAACGATGGGCTTCCTCAAATGCCCTAGGTCTTCATGAGTAAGAAAGTTGGATGTACAGCTACTTAGTTTCTTTTGTTGAGCTTTCATACATTTATAGCTCTAGTGCATCCGTTGCATGGCAATCCCTACTCACTCACATTGATATCTATTGATGGGCATCTCCATAGCCCGTTGATACGCCTAGTTGATGTGAGACCATCTTCCTCTTTTGTCTTCTCCACAACCACCACTCTATTCCACCTATAGTGCTATATCCATGGCTCACGCTCATGTATTGCATGAAATTTGAAAGGTTTGAAAAATTTGAGTATGAAAACAATTGCTTGGCTGAAACCGGGGTTGTGCATGATACGAATATTTTGTGTGATGAAGAGGGAGCATAGCTAGACTATATGATTTTGTAGGGATAACTTTCTTTGGCCATGTTATTTTGAGAAGACATGATTGCTTTGTTAGTATGTTGGAAGTATTATTATTTCTTATGTCAATATAGACTTTTGTCTTGAATCTTTCGGATCTGAATATTCATGCCACAATAAGGAGAATTACATTGAAAGTTATGTTGGTTAGCATTGCACATCAAGAATTCTGTTTTTATCATTTACCTACTCGAGGACGAGCAAGAATTAAGCTTGGAGATGCTTGATACGTCGCCAACGTATCTATAATTTTTTATTGTTCCATGCTATTATATATATTATGTTTTGAATGTTTAATGGGCTTTATCTTACACAGAAGACTTGGGGTAAACGCGAGGGTACGAAGGAGGCGGCCACGAGGGTCCAGGGCGCGCCCCCTCCTACAGGGCGCGCCACCACCCTTGTGGGCCCCTCTGGCTCCCCCGATGCCCTCCTTCCTCCTATATATACCTATGTACCATGAAAACATTGAGGCAACAGAGAAAACCCTAATTCCACCGCCGCAACCTTCTATTCCCGTGAGATCCCATCTTGGGGCCTGTTCCGGAGCTCCGTCGGAGGGGGGTTCTTCCACGGAGTGCTTCTACATCAACACCATTGCCTCACCATGAGTTGTGAGTAGTTTACCACAGACCTTCGGGTCCATAGTTATTAGCTAGATGGCTTCTTTTCTCTTTTTGGATCTCAATACCAAGTTCTCCTCGGTCTTCGAGGAGATCTATTCGATGTAATCTATATGCGGTGTGTTTGTCGAGATCCGATGAATTGTGGGTTTATGATCAAGATTATCTACGAGAAATATTTGGTTCTTTTCCGAATTCTTTTATGTATGATTATAATATCCTTGCAAGTCTCTTTGAATTATTGATTTGGTTTGGCCTACTAGATCAATAGTTCTTGCAATGGGAGAAGTGCTTGGCTTTAGGTTCAATCTTGCGGTGTCCTTTCCCAGTGACAGCAGGGGCAGCAAGGCATGTATTGTATTGTTTCCATCGAGGATAAAAAGATGGGGTTTATATCATATTGCTTGAGTTTATCCCTCTACATCATGTCATCTAGCTTAGAGCATTACTCTTTTCTTATGAACTTAATACTCTAGATGCATGCTGGATAGCGATTGATGTGTGTACTAATAGTAGTAGATGTAGAATCATTTCGGTCTACTTGTCACAGATGTGATTCCTATATATAATGATCATGCCTAGATATTCTCATAACTATGCGCTTTTCTATCAATTGCTCGATAGTAATTTGTTCAACCACCGTAGAATTCTGCTATCATGAGAGAAGCCACTAGTGAAACCTATGGGCCCCGGGTCTATTCTCAACATATAAATCTACCATCTAGTTTACTTTGCTGTTTTTACTTTCTGTTCTTATATCCAAAAATACCAAAAATATCATACTATCCTATCTATCAGATCTCACTTTCGTAAGTGACCGTAAAGGGATTGACAACCCCTTGTCGCGTTGGCTGCGAAGTTCTTATTTGTTTGTGCGGGTGCGAGGGACTCGCGTGTGGTCTCCTACTGGATTGATACCTTGGTTCTCAAAAACTGAGGGAAATACTTACGCTACTATGCTGCATCACCCTTTCCTCTTCGAGGGAATACAACGCAAGCTTGAGAAGTAGCAGGGAGCCCTCGGTAGAGTCCCTATCGTTGTTGCAACAATTACAGACGATGTTCTGGAATTTCACATTTGTGATAAGAAAGGGTATGTGTGTTTGAAAGGAGTGGTGCAAGAACGTATTCTGAGCCTCAGTCAACACAACTTTTTTCGCCTTTTCCGAACAACATTCTTATCAGGACCCTCCTTTATATAAACCACTCATAGATATATACCTGCATGTGGCCTCAGATGAATACATCGATATATAAGAAGGGAGATGCATCATCTAGAAAGGCTTACTGAGGTTCAGGGATGTTTGTGTGATGGGTCGTACGCTTACTCACGACGACTTGGCTATTCAATAAAGACGGAGTCAACGTGAGCCTTGGG
The DNA here is from genome assembly GCA_902687465.1 of Secale cereale. Taxonomy (NCBI): domain Eukaryota; kingdom Viridiplantae; phylum Streptophyta; class Magnoliopsida; order Poales; family Poaceae; genus Secale; species Secale cereale. The sequence continues at coordinate 100,432,541 of LR738712.1, forward strand.
GTCCACAAATATTCCATTGGTGTCAGCTATTAGCGATTATTCAAAGTCGTATGGTATAAATTATTGGTTAATTCCAGTGATTGTTCTTTCCTGTTCCTTCACTGGCTATAGCGCCTTACCTCTTCTGTGACATGGCCTGAGATGAGAAGTATCAAAAGTGTCGGGGTTTGGGTTTATGTCATGCTAGACTCACGTTTCTCGTTCTTACGCCGGGTCCACGAACTTACAAGGATACACTAGCTGGTGAAGGTTTTGGAGAAGCAGGAAGCTGTTCGGATTCAAGTTAGCTTTGAGCAAGCCTCGGGCGAGGAAATGCTTTGGTTGTGCCAGGAGATAGTCAACTCAGGGGATTTTGGCGGAGCCAAAGTGGTCCACATACGTACCATTTCCATCATCACAAGATCCCCTTTTTCTGTGTGCATAGAGATAAAGCATGCTCTTATATTTAGATAAGCGAGAGATTTTTCTGAGTGATTCCCCTTATCGGCTTGATCTTCTTTTACCCTCGGTAGAGTGAGTCTACTTAGCGAACTAGCAGGACGTGGGGATCGATTGATCAATATGCATATCAGGCATCTATAGTTATTCTCTCTTCCCAAAAGATATCTCAAGTCGCTTCCAACGTTTTGATGAGTAAGGGAGGGTATTTTCAACAAGATAACTATGGACGACCACCTCCCAATTTCCAACCAATATATTTCATTGGATAAGTAAGGGGAATAAGCAAGAATGGTGGAAAGCTTAAGAAAGTGCTAGTTCCTTTGCTGCGAATGGGTGGAATTGGTATCCCCAAAAGGTTGTTCTCTTAAAACCTCTGGCAAGGGGGTGTGGAAGAGTTCAAGTGTATCCCTTTGGTTAAGCTATTATTGTTATACATCTCTACTATTATGGGCCACCACTTACTTAAAGGAAGTCGAGTACACATCTCCTTCAACCAGAAGGGCGAGGACCTGCAACGATGCAACGTTTGAAAGAGAAGTAACCAACATAGGAGAGTGATCAAAAATCATACAACTCGAGGGAGGGTTGGCTAATCAAACTAGAATGAAGATTTCGCTCTATATGATAAATGTTGGTTGACTTTGATATGAAGTGTTGATTGTGTTTTCTATTCATTCAGACCCCGATAGTGCTTCTCGTTGTGACTGAAGGAAGGTTCATTTTGTGCAAGATAGATGCTAGTTTACAAGCATGAGACCCTCCTTTCGGGCCGGTAAACAGAGGCCTCAGTTCCAACGAAATGGGGAGCAAAAACAGGTCGTGTCATACCATACAGATGAAATGAATGGATATTCATGTTGTTTCTGTGCCTATTAGTACTTCGCTCTGACCACATCAAGAGGAGCAGTTTGTTTTTATTTTGTAAAACGAGCCCAAGTAAATATATAGGAGAACATAGCTTGTTTTGTAGTAAGTAAATTCAAAGGCTCAAATCGTCTATATCAATGCAAGTATATCTAGATGGAGTGACTCGTGCTTTCGAACCATAAACGAATGCCGCCTCTCGGGAGTGTGTGTTACTATTCCATTCTCTGGAGCACAATCCAATGGAAAAAAGTGTGTTTCCAACCTACACCTTTAGTTGTTCCAGCTCATGAGGATGATGACTATGGAATTCAGATTTCCTTTCTCTTGAAGCAAGCCAGTCCTTAATTAATTATAGGGAAGGAAGGAATTGCTCTTAGGCTTGTGAGTCTTTTATCATATGGATGGGTCGTACAACCCTTACATGGTCTCTTGGCATGAAATTGGATACTTTTCGTCTCTTGTTTAGCACTTAATAAATAGTCTTATTTGTCCCAGGGAGCGAGGAGAGAAGATGACAGGTTGAGTAGAGAAAGGTGGGCCATTTTCCCAATGTAGTAGTATTTTTGTTTTGTTTTCAGCTGATCAATATAAAAATAAGAGAATAAATGAGGCAAAGGATTTGGTTCAATCGTTATGTACATATTTCCTTTACGCAGAGTTGGAAACTCTGAGTAGTTGTTTTAATATCGACTGCTTTCCTTGTGCTTCAGTTCCTCTTATCCAATCCAACTTCCCCTGGGAGCCAAGCAGAAAAGCAAGTCCTACTCCCTTCGATCTATATTTGTTGTAGAGGGAATACTTGTTTATGACGCCGCCTTAATGCCTCGGTCCAGATTGCGTGCATGCATGTTTTCAGCATGTGGTTTGATGTCCCTTCAATGGAATAAACTCTCTTCAGAAATAATCACCCGCACTTTACTTAAATGCACCACCTTAATGCCTTGATCTAGAAGACCAGAACACGTGCGCGTTTTCAACTTCAAGAAATTATAGTAAAATTAAAAGTTGCCCTCTGCTTGTTTTATTGCAACAGTCAAAGCCAAAATGTGTATCGTTGATCTTGTTTGATTTAGAAACTTTGCTCAAACGATTTTGCGCCAAAGTTGCTTTGCTTTGCTTTGCTCTGAACTCAGGTAAGTGCTCTCCCAGCTACTCTCCCGTCCCAAGTCACATGAGCTGTCAAAGAAGCAGAGGAAGCCAAGGCAGAAGAGACCACCTGTTTCCACCCTGCGGCATAGTGTGAGGCTTGCCAAGGGTGGCCGCGCCTCGAAGGCGTCCAGGTAGAAAGCCGTGCTCATCCGAAAACTCTGTCTTGCCAATGAGGGTGACGTGTTCTCTGATGAAGTACTTCAAGACTATGTTGACTTGGTCGACAAGTCTTTGGTGGATAGCCATGTCCAGGCCATTCTTGCCTTGTTTGGTTGGGATGCTTCGACCCTTCCACTCATGGGAGAGGAGGTTGACATGGTGGTTGGCCAGTAGCGCCTCCGTGGACGGTGGTATCTTGGTGGGTCTCGAATATGGCCTCACAACCCCGAAAGATACTGGTGCGGAACGTGTGCGGGCTTAACTCCCCGACACGTCGTAGTTCGGTTTTCCATGTAGTTCTTTCTGCTACGGTCAGCATCGTGTACCTACAGGAGACGAAAATGGATGTGATGACAAGTGAAGTTGTAAAACAATGCCTTGGGAATAAATTTGAGGATTTCTACTATGTCCCCGCGGTTGGTACACATGGAGGCATATTGCCAGCTTGGGATAGATCGGTGGTGGCGGCCTCAAACCTACACATTACGGCTAATACTCTAACCGCCCTTTTCGAGCAAGAGGGTGTGCCTTTCTGGTGGTTTACGGGAGTGTATGGCCCGCAAAGTGATGCGGACAAGGTGGAGTTCATGCTGGAACTACGAGACATTCGAGATATCCATGTGGGCCCTTGGATGGTTGCGGGCGACTTCAACTTGTTAGTGAACCCCTAGGACAAGAACAACAGCACGATTAATCGTAGGTTGATGGCACGGTTCCGATCTCTCCTAAACATGCTCAAACTAAAGGAGTTGTATCTAAACGGCAGGTGTTATACATGGTCCAATGAGCAGAGAAGCCCCACCCTTGAGAACATTGACCACCTCTTCGTGTCCAACTCTTGGGAAGATATCTACCCTCGCCATCTGCTGACTGCTTTGGGCTCGGCTATCTCGGATCACTCCGCACTCTTGGTGGACCTAGACGCGGATTTTTAGCTGGACTGTCGCTATCATTTCGAGGCCTTCTGGCCCAAGGTGGAGGGCTTTATGGACATGGTCTGCTCAGCATGGCATTTTGTTCCTGCCATTGCCAACCCATTCATCGCCTTAGATAACAAAGTACATGTTACGGCAAAAGCTTTACAACAATGGAGCGATCGCCAGATTGGGAACATTCGGCTACAAATTGCCATCGCATTGGAGGTAATTGGGAGGCTAGTTAAGGCTATGGACTCCAGGCAACTATCTGATAAAGAGCACGGTCTACGGAAATTGTTGAATCGGAAGCTCTTGGGGCTTTGCTCGCTTGAGTGCACGATCGCTCGATAGAGATCGCAGTTACTGCAGCTCAAAGAAGGCGACGCGAACACGGCTTTTTTCCAAAATCATGCAAGGCATAGGCATCAGAAGAGCATAATCACCACGATGCAACATAGTGGAGCAGTCCACACTGGTCAGGAAAGTATCGCGGTGGCGGTGGACGACTATTACTCCCGCCTGCTCGGATCGGTGTCACCCAGGCTTTCCATGGTGGACCTTCATGAGCTCGATCTCCCTCGGCTGGATCTGGCGCACCTGGAGGTGCCCTTCTCCGTTGAACAAGTGGAAAGGGTCCTCAAATCCATGCCACTCGACAAGGCACCAGGCCTGGACGGTTTTACATGAAGGTTCTTCCTGATCTGTTGGTAGATCATCAAGGGAGATTTCATGAGGGCACTTGAGCAGTTTCACGGTGGTGATATGAGAGGCTTCGCGGCTATCAACAAAGCACTAATCTCCCTCCTCCCCAAGATACACAGAGCAGTGGACATCAAAGACAATAGGCCAATAAGCCTTATAAGCGCGCCAACTAAAATATTGGGATTTTTACATCTGTGCCCCTGGTTCCTTAGCTCTAGTCATCCATCCCCACACTCTTCTCAGTTTTCCCCACTTCCTTGCCCGAAACCCTCAGAACAGGTTATAACGAACGTCGCCATCGGGTCAGTGCTTTGACCGTTAACTCTGACGAGTGGGGCCGTGTTGGGGGTGTAGTTGTTTGACCGTTGGGCCGTGGTTTCGTTGGGTCGTACCTTGCATTAAACGCCTGTGTGCGCCGCCACAATAGAAGCATGCTATGCATGCACCCAACAAGCCTACCTGCATGCGTCGATGCGCCGGCCGAGCCTGCATGAGCTGATCCGTGGCACCCCGATGCACTGACCGAGCCGCTTTTGTGCACGCCAGCCGTCACGGATGTAGCGACGGTCGCTGCCGCTGGTTCTTCTCTTCTCACACACTTGTCTCCTCTATTTAGAACTCGTTTTTCTACGACAAATAAATTGAACAAATATGTTGTGGCTGCATGCACTAGCTAGGTGGCTACATATTTGTGGCTTGTGTAAGAAAAGAAGGGTTCGTTGTGGCTGCATGCACTAGGTGGTTACTAACAAAGCGAGCTCTCTAAGAAAACAATCAACATACATGTAGATAGGGCCATCAAACCCATGGCACGATCACATAGGTTAAACTAGGAGGAACATCATAATAGAATAGATAGAAAACTTAATAATAGAACATGATAAAAGGGCCAACAAGCCCATAGCATCTCTCACATAGTTCAATGGGATTACAACTTAACATGAGATAGACTCAAAAAATAGATAGAGGGTTTAGAACCCTAGACGTCGCCTTCTCCACCTGGCTCCTTCTCTGGGCGCCCTTCACTGCTCCTTCGGGGCGTTGTCGATGGGGTATGGAAGAGTGTGCATGCGGGATGCGGTGGGGAAGATGTTGGTGTACTCCGTGAACATGTTGTGGGTGGTGAAAGCGATTAACTCGCAGCCACACCAAAACACCCGGCCGAGGAGGTAGAAGGCGTCGAATGTGTTGGTGAAGTGGGCAAGGAGAGCAACCACCACCCCGTTTTGGATGACCTCCTCGACATGGAACATCCTTGGAGATCCCCGTGGGAGGTGGTGGTAGCCGGACACGAGGAAGAACTCGGTGAAGTTCCTTGCGGTCCTCCACCTTGATATTGCCCACACACGTAGTGTGCACTCAACGTACATTCCAAGAGGGTAGAGCCTCTCCGGCACGATGGGTGGGAAGTGGTAGGTTGGTTTGTTGTACTGCATGGCTGAGGATGTGCTAAAAGAAGGAGAAGTGGTCGAAGAGCAAGAAGGGCAGATTGCAGAGAGGATGGGAGATGGATGAGGGATGGCAGAGGCAGAGGGTGGCTTAAATAGCCGTAGTGCTACGTGTTATTTGGCCGTGGCAATAATGGGATCAAATGTGAAGTAACCCGTTTTCAAACCCATCGCAACATCGGGAGTGTACACGCGTGGGAAATGGTGGTTTGAAAAAGAAGTAAAAGAAGCTAATTGCACCCATGGGAATCCGTGGTCATATATATTATATGAGCAAAAGGAGACAATTTTTTAATAGTTTGTAGCCATTTTGCATGATAAAAATAAATTTGGCCCTTAAAAATTGGTCATTTGCTACGCAATGTCAATTGATTTCAAACGATGCAAAAATACAGAGCTAGCACATTCACAAAAAACAGAGCGAACAATGCAAAAATACAGAGCCAGAACATTCACAAAAAACAGAGCAAACGATGCAAAAAAAACGACGCAATTCGACGGCCCAACCAAAGCTTGGTTTCCTTTTGGGCCCAATAACAACGTTTTTTTTTTGCACGGAGTCAGTGGTGGGCGACCAGCCGAGCACAACCAATAGGATCACCTCTCGAGGATCGCCCCACGATCCAACGATGCGGAGCCGTCCTTGTGATCCAACGACGCGGCGCCTGCACATAGCCAGCCCACCTAGTTCCTTCTAGAAGGCCATATATGAGGGCTGTCACTTGGCGCCAGGGTATGATCGGACGACTGACGTTGGGAGCTAGGGTTAGGCGAAACCCCGCGGGGTTTAGAGGAGTTTTGAGGTGGTCAACGGGGTTTCGAAGGCTTTGACTGAGCATAACTAATTTAAAAAAATCAAAAAAATACGAAACCTTCGCCGTTCGTCGTTTTATAAGACAAACTAACAAGGAAAAAAAATACTAAACTTGGTATATGGTCATTTTCATGAAAAAAAAACCTAACTAGCACGATCGAGGTCAAATGAGTACCATTAATTTAAAAAAACAAAAAATTATAAAACATGCGCACAATGTTGTCTTATGTGACATGTTACCAACCAAAAATCTTAAACTTGGTCTATGGTCATTTTCATGAGAAAACCTTCACACATATGAGCTATCATGTACATGATTTCATAGAGTTCAAGGAGAGGAGGTGGTGTTAACTTCTGTTTTTGAATTTTTTAAAAAAATTCAAAAAAATCACTACAACTTTATTTTAAAGTGAATAAGAAGGATCTGAAGTTAGTTTTCCATTTTCATATTTCAAAATGTGTTTTTAATAGTTTTTATATTAAAGCATATGTTTTCAAAGGAAAATGTAAAAATATGAAGATTAATTCAAAAAATAGTGAGACTTCGAATCTACACCATGGAAAGTGAATATGTGTTAATAAAAAACATTTGGCTCATTTAGAGTAGGTTCAAAAAAAACTTGATTACAAATGAGCTGTTTACCCTAGCCTGGGAGCTCATTTGGAGCACATTTTCTCAAATTCAAATTTATTTGACCTCCTCTAAATCACTTCAAATTTTGCACACATGATCTCCTACACAAACATAGATAGTTTGCCAAGGTTTTTTTGTATTTTCTTACACACATGACCTCCTACACACACATGACCTCCTACACAAACATGATCTCCTCTAAATCACTTGAATTTACACACACATACATAGATAATTTGCTGGTGGGGAAAATCATGCATTTGATTTTATTAATAAACATGAGACCAATAACATGTGCGATAAGTGAAGCAACACTGAAACAACATGTGTGATCAGTGAAGCAACACTGAAACAACATATATGATCAGTGAAGCAACACTGAAACAACATGTGTGATCATTGCAGCACATAAACTCATAGTTCATAACATCTAAACAGAACTAACCAAACACCACAGGCAAATATAAGGGCAGACAAATATAGATAGAATAATAAACAGCCACACAACAAAGATTAAGATTAAGATTCAGTTCACAGCATCAAAGTACCCAAAAGTAACCGCACCCAAAGTACACACCATCACAGCATCACACATCATCACATCACTTCACACCGAAGTCAGGTCCTTCGCGAGCGCAGCATGCTGCCCCCTAGTCATGTAGTCCTCCCCGCAGATCGCTAAATCCTCTACATGAGACAGGAGTTGATCGAAGCGGCCATTCTTGGGCTTTGGCTTGGTGGTGCAGTAGGGGCAGCGCCACTTCTTGAATCTGCGGTTGTAGAAGGAAGCAACTCCCTTGGCCTTGATCTTCTCCACCTCCTTGGATGTGAAGGATGCGACGTTGCCCCTGTACACTTCTTCTCCAGAATCATACTACACACATGAATGAGTTACGTTAATACATTATAGATTCATGGATACACTATGTCAAAGGAACTAAATGTACAATCTAAATTTCAAGTAGCTTACCTCATATTCTTCTTCATCACTTTCCTCTGGATCATACGGGTTGTACTGGGCTAACTTCCTCTTTCTACCCCCCCCCCCCAACTATTATCATCCTGAACATATAATTACATCCATCACTACTAAATACGGAAGCCAATTGAAAATTTAGATATGACATTCAAATAACACATCCCTTGATCATTGGTCATGCACACACGTTGAAGAACCGAGCTAATATAACTACATATTGTGGACAAATTTATATACTAATGAATCAAATAACTTCTTAATCAATGGATTCCATTTGGGAATATGACATTCAAAACCCCAATGTGAGTAGCATTCAAAAAAATCTAATAGGGACCCAATCTCCCAATCTAACAAGCATACATGTCTGTAGCATTAAAAACCCCAATCTGTGAGCATTAAAAACAAATCTAATAAGCATACATCTGTGTAGCATTCAAGCACATCTAATGAACAGATCTATCTTTTTGCAACAAATTTATCCAACTAACCCTAGTACAAAAACCCCCCACCACCCCGGCCCATCCGTCAAACCAACTACTCTAACCATCTCAACTACCGTATGAATCCACAATCTAACTAGGGATCCCATCTAACTAATGAAACTAACTCTACAAGCTAATATCCTAAAGCAAAGCAAGTGCAAATACCTCATGCTCCTCGTTGGGCTGTGCATGGGGTATCGAGATAGACCGCACCGCTCGTCGCCGTCACCTCCTTCGCCACATTTGCAGCGGTTGCGAGTTTCCCCGCACCGCCTGGACGCCGCCGACATCCACGGTCACCGCGCCCTGCTGCTTCACCACTTCTTTGGCTGCTACACCGGCGTCGCCATGAGCTTTGTCCATCTGATAGATGGAGGCGGTGAAGGTGAGGAAGAGGATGCGGTGGGGGAGAGCGAGACGGTGCGGTGGAGGCAGTGGAGGAGAGCGAGACGACGCCGGTGGGTGAGAGGAAGACGATGTGGCAGGGAGGGGATTTGGGGCAAATGGTAGGTCAATGGAGGTGGTTTCCCTTCTTTATATGATGGGACGTTTCGGGCATGTCCATGGACACGTGCTACCCCACGATCGCGCTCTTGCATGCGCCCACGTATACGCGGCCCCACTCGTTAGAGTTAACGGTCAAAGGCATTGACCCGATGGCAATGTCCGTTATAACCTGTTCTGAGGGTTTTGGGCTAGGGAGTGGGGAAAAGTGAGAAAAAGTTAATATAGTGGGGATGAATGAGTAGAGCTAAGGAACCAGGGGCACAGAAATAAAAATTCCTAAAATATTTGCCAAGGTTTTGTCCACAAGGCTTGCTGTGGATATGCCATGGCTGGTGGGGCTGCAGCAAAGTGCTTTCATTCGTGGTCGCTCTCCTCATGATAATTTCATGCTGGTTCAGTGTACGCCGAGGCGATTGCATTCCTTGAGGAACCCGGCGGTGCTGCTCAAACTAGACATCACCAAAGCTTTCGATAAAGTCAAATGGCCCTTTCTCCAAGAGGTGATGCGGAGGATGGGCTTTGGACCTAGGTAGATATCTTGGATATGTGGACTCTTGGCAACCTCGCCGACGTGAGTTTTGGTCAATGGCACGTCAGGACGGCCAATCTTGGCTTGTCACGGAGTGAGGCAAGGGGAACCCTTGTCCCCTTTGCTCTTTATACTATACATGGAGCCACTACGGGCTATCTTCCAGTATGCCACAGAAAAGGGTATACTCGCTCAGCTGGCAAGAACTGGGCCACGACAACAGATCTCTATGTTTGCAGACGATGTGGTTGTTTTATTCAAGCTAAATGTGCTCGAGGCATGAACTTGTCATGCCATCCTGCAGCTGTTTGGGAAGGCTTCTGGGCTGGTAGTCAACCTGAACAAGTGCATGGCGCTTTCAATTCAATGTTCCCAGGAGGAAATGCAACGTGTAACTGATGTTCTGGGCTGCACTACTGCACCGTTTCCGTGCAAGTATCTCGGGCCGCTGTTGACACTTAGAAAAGAAACTACAGCCCAGCTCCAAGCTCTCGTGGATAGGGTGGGCGACGAGTTACCTCTCTGGAAGGCAGCTATGCTGCCAAAAACCGCACGGTTGCTACTCATTCAGTCAGTGTTATGTGCAATTCTAGTGCACTCCATGATGGCCTTAGACCTACCGGCGAAAACGATATCAGCTCTAGTCAAGATTTTTTGTGGTTTCTTATGGTGTGGGAAGAAGGAGGCAAATAGAGGGAACTGCTCTATGGCCTGGGAGTCTGTTTGCAGGCCGGTGGTCTCGGGATACCCAACCTGCAATGGCCGAACAAGTCCCTTCAAGCCAGATGGCCGTGGTTGCAAAAATATGATAAGGGCAGATTTTGGAGCGAGCTTCTAATTAAGGTACCTGTCGTGGATTTATCACGGCAGATTCCCTAGGATTAGGACTTAGGTGTGGAGCCATCGCAACTAGGTTAGCTTGAAGGGGTTAAACGAGACAAGAGACACATAGAGTTTTTTATCCTGGTTCAGCCCCTCGATGAGGTAAAAGCTTAATCCAGCTGGGGTTGTATTGCTCGAGACTCAATAACCAGGGAGCGAATATGCTTGACCTAGCTCTCAAGCGATTGTTTCTTGAGTTAACCCGCCGCCGGGTCACCCCTTTATATACATTGGTCGGTGCCCGACGGCTTACAGAGTCCCGGCCGGCTCATACACAACGTGTCCGGCTAGGTAACAAACTAAGCTTGCCTTACAATAGAAGTTAAACATATGGCGGTTCACACCCGTGGGCCTGAAACCATCCCCGGGTCTTGGGCCTTCATGTAAGCCTGCTCTACGAACCACCATCTTGGGCTTCCTTTGTATTAAGCCGCCAGTGGCATGACCCGGCCCCTCCTGGGCGGGTCATACCCAATAGTTATATCTCCAACATTAGGCCCCGGGTTGATTTGAACTTGCTCATATCAATCTTCAACACTTGACCTGTCAGAATCTTTCCTCGTCAATTCCTTACCATATCGCTGTAACCCGCCATGACTTCACATATCAAACTTGTGTTAACCCACCATGATGTCATCTCGCATTAACTTCATACGAAGCTCAACGCATCTCAGTAGATCCTTTTTAATGGGCTTCAAAAAATCGAGGCGCCTCTGTTGCCACTTAATCATTTTTTCGGTCTCCTTGATTCCCGCGCATGCCATTTACCCACTGCCTTATAAATAGGGATAGGGGTCCTTCCTTCCCCCTTTTACCGTGCTTCTGCCTCTTCTTCCTCGCGGAAAACGACGCCTTTGGAGCTCCGCCGCCCCTGTCAACTGCATCGACCTCGATCGCTGCATCAACCTATTTTTGACCAGAAAGAATCAACGGCGCTCCTTTGCTATTCATCAACACATCCAGGTACATGCTTGGATTCATCTCATGATCCTTTCTAGGGTTTCACCTCCTCCATTCTTTGTCTGGTCTTCTTATACTGCATGACTAGATCTGAACCCAGTGTCAAAATATGCGGCCTTAGTTTTAGCACTTCTTTCTCATAACAAAAACTAGTGCCTGAGTTGAAGACATCACCCGAGCACATGAATATCTCTGCCCCTGCCTGTTTAGGTTTAGAATATATTCATATTTTCCAACTCGCTGTAGATCCAAAATTATAGCATCAATCTGAAAAAGTTGTTTGTCCTTTACTTAGAAAAATGTATTCTCCAATCTATTGCACGTATGGGCGGCTTATAAAATAACCGTGACCCGCCATATAGCATTAGTACCCTTACTAAGCCACCAATATTCACTTTCAATCCCTTTGGCCGGATACTATCTTCCGGTTCATCTATGCCGATTTTGGTACACCGATTATTAACCGGCTTAACATCATTGTTTTTAAACCGGCGATCTTCTCTTTGTAGTCAAATATATCGAAAGCCAAGACTGTCACTTCCTGCAATTGGGTCATTTCCCGGGTTACCGAGGAAATGCTAAATGGATATGTTCAAACGGGTGTTTTCGTCAAAAAAGATGTCATCCACTGGAGGGTCCCAGTCACAGAAACCCCTCCACAGCCCAAGGAGGGTGAGGTCATTGTCTTCACTGATCACATGCTCTAAGGGTTCACTCCGCCCGGTTAAAAAAATCATGATGTGCTACATTTTTTCTTGCTCCATCCTCAAGATATTGGTCCCAATTCTGTTTCAAAAATCTGCAATTTCCAAGTCTTCTGTGAAGTGTATCTTCAATAGGAGCCCACTGTAGAGTTATTCAGGTAATTCTACTCTACCTGAACCACCAAACTGAGTTTACTGACGGGCCCAGCCTTGAGCTAGGGGGTATTTCCATTTAGAGACGTAAAGAAGCTACCTTTCTTGTTGCCACACTCCCTAGCCATCTTAAAGAGTAGAAATATACATGGTTTTACTGCAAAGATACCTCTCACTAGTACGCGTCGGTGCTATACAAATGGTTTTTAACCCCTTTCCGCGACGACATTTGGGACCATCGCCAAGTGAGTGTGTGCGATAGGGTGTCCTTCCCACACGATCCAGAAACCGTCGGTGATATGGAGCAGTGATCCAGAGACCTTTCAAAATGTAATCGTGTGCGATGGAGCACACACTAAATTCTTTCGCACGTGTGGTATCGATGATTAAGCATTTCTAATGACACATTGAAACCATACAGTCCGTCGTAACGAACCGTTTGGGAAACAGTATGTAAGGCACACGGGCCAACATATAAACTGCATGCGATTTGTACCCCATCGCACACGAGTTTTCTGCGTAACCCGTCTCCCATGCTAGACTCCATCGCACACGTTTGCCAACAATTACCGTCTCTGATAATGTTCTATCACAAATGATTCAGGAGCCCCTTCGCACACATACAAGTGCTGCAGATCGTTTGTGATTTGTTGGGTATTACCGACGGTTGCCGCAAGAGTGACGTGTGCTTTTTGTTTGGGATCCCACACGTTTCCTGAAAAAATTACGACTGGGATTGTATTTTGCATTGGGCACGGTTTACTCCCAATTCTCGTGTGGGATAATGCGATATCTCAAACGGTTCCGGAGACCCTATGCACACGTAGTAGCGCTGCAAATCGTTTGTGATCTGCTGTGTATCACCGAAGGTTCCGCTACGATTGATGCATGCTTTACGATGTGGATCGCACACACTCATTTAGTTGAACCGTGTGCAGAGCAATTGCCAGGTTAAAACAAAAATATCCCATTTTGAATCGGCACGCAAAACCCAAATTCGCCACAATATTCAATTGAACAAATAGTGTGCACAGGAAGGACATTCATCAGATTTCGCAACAATTGCAATTGAACATATGGTAGCTAAATTCCAATGATTTGTCCACACATATATGCATAACATAATTAATCATAGTGTACGAAATACGAAGACCTCATCAGATGGAAAACAATGGATCCACGTGTTATATGTTTAGCGGCTAACTCTTACTCAATGTTTCAGGAGAACGCATGCAGAAATCTTCATTATCACCAGTGGGGTTGATGTACTGATCCAGGAAGAAGTCGCTGATAAATCTCTGAACCATCAACAATTCACCAGCCGGGAGTGGTTCAGGGGTCCTCAGTTTTAAGATGAGCTATAGTAATTTTAAGATCAGAATGTGCCATATGAGTGGAGTATAAGATATTAATTAAGATAGACTTACTAGTACTAATTCACGGGGATCGTCACAACTAGCAGCAGATTTGCATATGGAGATCATGTGTATGCAAACATAGTATCCACAAAGGTTGGTCCCTGCTTCTTGCTAAGGACAGTGAATTTTTTTGTACAAAATTAGTCATGTATTTGTCCTGTTAGGAACAACCTAACCAGTGTTAGATGTATTATTGTTTTCTTTGGACAAAATAGAAAGAGGTTTATTTAGAAGCTTGAACATTTGACTAGCGTAAGGAAAGGTATTTGCAGACTGTTGGATAAATTTTCCGAAAATAACGGATTTTGGTGTGTTACCGGAGAAACGATCTCATGTTGCGGAGGTTGTTCCATCTTGAACAGGTTCCCTGGTTTAGTTTTGCACAATGCGAGCACACTGCAAATGATGATGAATTTTGACAACATCAATTATTGAACCAGATATGAATGCAAATTAATTACAACATCATAGAGTTCAATGCATATCCAAGAATTGCTGAACATGCGTCAGGTCCTGAGCGTTTGTTGACTCTCTGAGAGAATCGATGTAGTAAATTGTGTTCTTGTTTGGAACAATGAATACCAATATCCGGTGAACTTACGAATGATGTCGAAATCTAAAAGACAATTAGTGTATGCGTGGTTGTTTACTTGACTTACCGTTCATGATATGGCCAGAGAAATGATTCTGCATGGGACGTTTTTCGAAGATACGGACGACCGTGTTAACGGCCCAGCCCCATCGGTCCTTACCATCTAATGATGTCCCATTTGCTAATGCATGATCTATGAAATACACACTCTCCCTTTTTCTTCTCTGCGCGTTCAATCCCCTGAGAGGAATAAAATGCAGTTAGTTGTTTATCATTTACAGCCTTGTATGGAGAAGTTGATCAGAGTTTGTTAAGTACTTACAAAATCAGGCATCTAACAAGAGTGGCATCGAGCACGTTGAAGTTGAAGAAGAGATGAAAGTCCTCGAAACTCACATTGATGGAACCAGCATCGTGTCGGAAATGATCTCTATTGTAGTGGACTAGCAAAGCATGATGACCTGCTGACATTTGATCCATGCAATATTCATGTAACTCGCGGCAATTGGAGCTGCACTCGTCAAAGTATTCACCAACAAGAAATGGCTTGCCATGGACGTAATTGCGTGCTTCAAGTACGTCTGCTTTACTTTAGCAAGCAACAATTCTACTTCATCATCCATGGCGTCAGGAATAATATTACTCCCCGTTTCGAACAAGTTGTTGTTAATTTGGTTCTAGGCGATGAGTGCTTTAGGTAAGAGGCAATCACTCTCTTTCCTCTTCCCTCTCCCACTGCGCTTCCTCGTAGTCGTGGGTGTAGCCTTTTTGGCCACTTCCTTCTTTGTACTTGAAGCATTTCTGGCAGAACGTCTGGTTGGCTGGAAGGTAGACTGCCGAGCAGACGGTGAAGCTTGGACGGACTGGTTAGCAGATGGTTTATCTATGCTGGACCGTTGAGCTGGCGGTGCTGCTGTGACGGACTGCTTGGCTTTAGGAGCAGAGGAATCGGACTTCTGACCATGCGTTGAAGCTATGTCGGGTTTCTGCGTAGGTGGTGCCAACTTGTCGGTGTGCTGAGGAGGCCGTGCCAACGCGTTGGTTTGCTGAGTAGAAAGTGCTGACGCATTGGTGTGCTGATCACGCGCCTGCAGACCGCGACGGGCTGATGAGCAGTCGGTTTCAAAGCATCAGACTGCTCAGCAGTCTGTTCCACCAGGTTGGTTTGTTGAGCATGTGTTGCAGCTGGGTCTCCCCCCGTTGCTTCAGCGACCGGCATCTGAACCGGTGGTGCATCATCAGCAGTTGTAGGCCTTGCCACTGGCTGCTTTGGGGCGGAGGATGACATGGCATGTACGCCACAAATTCAGGGCGGCTGATCACAGGTTGGTGCATTAGCCCGCGAGAGCTGTTGTGGCAAGGAGAGCGTCACCGATTGAGGGGCGACAATGGTTTCTCTTGGCGGGGCTTCAGGAATCTCATCGATGAACTCTATTTCCTTTCGTGGCCACTGGATGTGATGTAACAGTGTTTCTCCCAAGGTCCTTTGCTCATCAAAGTCTCCTAGGACATTCTTCAGGAAAAAATCATTGAATCCAGGCTTTACTTCAGTCAGGTAGCACTTCACACAGTCCGGCTTTAATGGCACATTGTCCAAGAAGAGGCCATCTTCCAAGAAGGGTGGGCAAACCCAGGATGTTGCACATTTTAATGTACCTTCATAATGTGTAGGCATGCCCTTCAATCTGTATTTCATTCCAGATAGATCAGATATAGCATCATCACGAGCAGCTGTACTCTCAGTGTCGCTGGGGTCAGCTAATGCACAGCTACTCTTGTGTAGTGTTGTCACGCAATTAGCAGCATCCTCCATGCCCGCCTCCCCTCCCATCTGTTGGTTATCTGTCAGTGTTAGAGTCTTCTGCATCATCATTGACTCCTCAACATCCTTTCGAACAGTTGGATACATATCCTTCCTCAACCTTTCATACAATGCATTCTACTTCATTTCACTCCTCGCTTTTTTCATGCCGAGTCTCTCTTCTTTGTTGAGTGTGAAAGCCCTTTCGTGCGGGACATTAACACCTATACCCCTTGCATGGCCAGGGACTCTTTTGTGTCCAGAGCAATGGACAGAATGTCGCATGGCCCTGAGTTCCTGTAGAACCTTCTAGGTATCTTGGAAGACTCTAACATTACTTGATAGAGTTCGGCGTCACGTGAGTTTTCAAAGTAATAAGTTCTGTCATCACGCCTCTTTGCACGTGCCCGCAAGTAGTCTCTGGCGCGTTCGCCCCTGATTTCACTAAAGGCCGGATTTCCACCCGCCGCTACTGCTTCTTTGTCCTCCTGGTCCCATATCGGTTTCATGCCGTAGTATCCTGCCACACCCATACAGTGGGGGTGTATGTTCTTCTTCTGAAGTTCTGATTGCTTGAAACTCTTCTCAGCAAACTCTTTAGTTGCCCTGACCCTTTTGAATTCTTCCTAGTCCGCCTTTGTAATTGGGGGGTCTGCGGGGATTGGGTCCTTGCCTTCACTCAAGTACTTCTTATAAAGCACGTGCTTCCAGTTTCTCCAAGCATCCCTAGCCTTCTTCAGTGCAGCGTGTTCCACCTGCATTCTCCACTACTCTGGAAAATTACTTCATCCATGATCTCCTGGACTATCCTTCATCGTGTTTCTGTGTCACCCTTCCAAAACCCCGGCAGATTAATGTGGAGCCTTGCCCTGCCAACAAATCCACACACACTCATGAACCTAGTGCGTGCTTTTTCTGGTTTAGTTGGAGCCCAGGACTTAAAATCAATCTGGGTTACTTCATATACACCTTTAGGCTGGTGTGTGGGCTTCCTTGGAGCGTGCCTTCGTGTCCTGACTATAAGGGTAATTGCTGCAGCTCTATCCCTTTTAAGACTACTTGATCCCTCACAATGTGTTGAAGACCTAGGGTTGTCCGAATAAGATGAAGATACATGGCCTTAATGAGTGCTATCGCTGCTACTCGGCATCTACAGAGAACACATGCGGAACTCAGGAAAGGAGGATAAGCATAAAACTAGCAACTTGGTATCAAGCTTTCTAAACATGCCATGCAATAATTTAGAAAGTGTACGGCAATTTTTTAAGTTTGCATGACTCGAGCGCCCATGATCTGTAAATATGCAGTAACTTATTGGAACAAATACAACTTATATGTAGTAAGGAAGGTAGATCATGAACATATATACACTCTCTATTATTTTATAGCCAATTTGGGCACATACGGAACGAAATTGGAAGAGGGATTGCGAGGAAATATGCCTCACTGCGATGGAGAGCAGTAACTACCAGGCTTCTTAATGCAAACCCGGTCGGGCCACAGGAGGGGCGAGGGTTACTCCATCGATATGCTCGAGGGTGGCTGGTGAGCAAACGAAGATGGCGAGGAGCGGGCCGTCGCGTGTTGGGAACGGCAGTGCTGGTAGGCTTGACGCCGAAGAGCGGGCACATGGCCAGGGTGAGCACGGCGGCGCCGGAGAGGGTTCTGCTGTGTATCTGGGGGAGGGGGGCTGGCGAAGGAGATTGGGTGGACTAGTTGAGTGAATGCGAGCAGACGGTGGGGGTGGGGTGTTGGGGACTCCGGGTGTTGGCGGCTTAGCTGAAAAGGGTGGAAAATATACTCGGTCGCCACGCGCGCGGAAAGGCCTATGTGAATGGTTGCCTCTAAGCGCTCGTGTGCACAAACAGAATAATTTTGTTTGAAATGAAGACGTACTAATTTTGAAATGAAGACGTGAGTTCATCGTTTTGCCTCTAAATATTTCCCACGTAAACAAATTACAATTTTACTACGGGTTTGATTTGTTGACGCATTTCAGGTCTCATGTGCTATATGTAAGACATTTTTTGGCATTTACCGTGCATGTTGCATATAAATCAATTCCAAGTTGGAATGCGTTTCGTGTCGAAAGGGATGAGGATTGCCGTTTGATGTGGGAGCATCCAACAGTGCAGACGTACGATCCGTGGGTATGGGTTCTAGCCAATCAGAACGCACGACTTAGGTCGCGCGCGCAGCAAGGGGGGGCATCGACCATGGTTTGGTAGGCACACGGCTTTCGTGTGTGAACCGTGTGCTATTTGAAAACATTTACATTACCTAACATGATATTTTTGTATCATGAATATACAGTATATATGATACTAGTGTTTGGTATTACCTTTAATTAATTATAGCGCATAGTATAATACATAGAGTATAGTATCATATATAGATCATATTTATTGCCATGCATGACACAAATTAGCATCGCATTTAACAAGATACGGTATCTACCTATATGTTACTCTAACACTCTTTATATATATTTAATTATTTTCCATGTCAGCATACTTGCTATATTTCCGAGTGCATGACATCTTCGGCTATAATACCACCACTATGGCCAACTTTATATAGTGGGGAGTATCATATACTATATATATATGATATCATGCATATGATACTAGTGTATGATACTACGTATGTACGTACCTTCATAGTGCATATATAGTATCATAGAGTAGTACCAACTCCCTCTCTAAACTAATATAAGAGCATTTAGATTACTAAAATAGTGACCTAAACGCTCTTATATTAGTTTACGGAGTGAGTATATATCATAGATGACCGTATTTATGGCCATGCATGACATAAAGTAGTATAACATTTATTATATATATAGGGATTGACTATTCATCACCCAGGGTGAGGAATAGTTATTCTTCACCCCCTCTCTTTTACCATCAATGCACCGTAATTTTACATTCCGTAAGTTTTGTCTTATTTCCAACGTGAAAAGAGACCGTAAGAAAATATATAATCGCCATAAAAAATATTTTACGTTACGTAAAATTACAAACTGAAAAATATAGTGTAAAATATACATAAATTACAACTTTTCTTGTCTTATGACCTATATTTTTATTTTCTTGCGCCAAATTTTACGTACTGACTCAGTACGAATGTAACTATTTGAATTCCATATGTAATTTACATATGAAGTGGTCGTAAGATTACCTCGGGTGAAGAATAACCTATTCCGCACCTTGGGTGATAAATAGTATCACTATATATATATATATATATATATATATATATATATATATATATATATATATATATATAGGAAAATGGTTGTGTACTCCTGGGAGTACGTACTCCCGCTCCTCATATACCATATAGATGAATCTTTTATACCTCTTTATTCTTTTTAATATACTTCATTAGTAATTATCAGATACCCAAAATGATTTTCATGAAAAAATTCATGCGAGTCTACATATTATTAAATGTTTACGTATATACTGATGTGTTTGTACGTGAAAAAGGTATATTACAAAAGGTACGTCACAGATGATATTTTTTCAACAAAATTCTTATTGGGGTATCTTAGAATATTTAATGAAGTATATTGAGAATGATAAAGAGGTATAATTAATGCATATATGAGGTATATTGAGGATGAGAGTACATACTATAGGAGTACAGAAGAGGAGTCATATTAAATGTTACGGTATCTACCTATGTTACTGCTTCTTTGCCACATCATCATATTTTCTATTCCTAAGTGCATGATACCGGCTATGATACCCCCACTATGGCCACCCTAATAAGGTTGGGCGTAATATGGGAGTATCAAGCGGTATGATGCATGCCAACTAGACTCTTTGGATGATGTTGCACACAATTAAATGATGAAAGAGAGGGTGTGGTATCATACATGATACCGTATCATGCATATTAATGTTGTACTACTTTGTGTCATGCATGGCAATTAATAAGGAACCTAAGATACTAAGAGGGTGTTTGTTTCCAGGGACTTATTGGTCTAGGGACTTAAATAAGTCCCATCTAGACCAAACAGGAGGGACTTATAGAGACTTAAAGTGGGCATATGGGACTTATCAAATAAGACTCTCAAGGAGGGACTTATGGGGACTTATAGTTGTAATATGGTCTACTAGTACATGTTAAGTCCCATGAACCAAACAGGTAGGGACTTTTTAGGGACTTATAACTTATAAGTTAGGACTAAAATAAGTCCTAGGACTTATGAGCCAAACATGGCCTAACTTATGATACTATGCATGCGTGCGTTACGGATGTATTGCCGATCATATACTAGTATCATGCATATATACTCCCTCCTTTCCGGTTTATAGGCTTATCTCAAAATTTTGTTTTTCCATTTTATAAGTCTCAATTTGGTTGTTCCCCATCACATGTCCAGATTCCAAGATGCATTAAATCATTGCATGCAAGTATTAAGAGAAAGTTGACCAGTGCATGTACTTTATATATGCATGCATGTATTGCAATTAATACATTGGAAAGCATAATTTTTTTGAGGAAAACAAAAGCATTAATTGGGTGTTTTTGCAAACTGCAAAAACTATTCCACCACTCACCATCTACCTTGGTTGGTGAGATTTTTGAATTGAGCCCTATAAGGCAGGTTGTAATGGGGAGTATCATATACTAGTATCATGCATATATATGATAGTGTAGGATACTACTTCCGTAACGCATAGTATCATAAGTTAGCATCTTGGGTTGCCTTATTAATTGTCATGCATCACACAAAGTAGTAGTACAACATTTAATATGACACGGTATCATGGTATGATACCAAATCCTCTCTTTCCTCATTTAATTATATGTGCCACATCATCCAGAAAGTCTAGTTGGCATATGCATGACACCGCTTATGATAATACCATTACAACCAGCCTAAACCGGAAAGGAGGGAGTATGAGACTAGCTAGCCACAATGGAGAGTAACATACACTAGTAACATACACATATCCCTAGACTATATATGTTACTACCTTCATAGTGGGTAGTAACATAAGTGTAGTGTCATGCAAAGCTTCATTTATTAGGTTATGGACTCATATTGCATTGGGACATGTGATGTTACAGTAAATAGCTAAGTTACTGAAACTATCTCTCTCCTCATTAACTTATTGCCGCATAAAGCAAGTTTGCTGAGTTGGAGTCGATGTTACTGCTGAAGTTACTCCCACTGTGGCTAGTCTGATACTAGCTAGTCGTCTATGATATACTAGCTAGCTACCTCACTAAGAGCATGGTTAATAATACAACCAAGGGTCGGCTATGAGAAGTTGTCATGTCATATACAGCCAACCTTTTACCGGGCATGTACAATAATAAGTTTTATATACGTACTAGTTTATCAATAGTTGGCCCACCTTCCATCCTCGCAAAGTGTCTTGGGTTTCGTGTTGCAACTGGCTCTACTAACCAAGAGCCTCTTTCCTCCAACTAATAAGCACATATATATTATTCTATTCCTTATAGCCTTCTTAGACTACCTACAATGGGAGTAACATCACACGTATCTAGATAAAATAGATGATGTGGCAAGCAATAAATGAAGAAAGAGAGGAAAGTGGTAACATAGCTAGTAAATGAAGTGCTGCATGTTACTACACATCTCAAGGCAAGATGAGTCTATATCCTAATAAATGAAGTGTTGCATGTTACTACTCATATGTTACTCCCCACTATAGAGGTAGTAACATTCTATGTTACTACCAATAACATTCTATGTTACTACCAATTGTGGCTAGTCTTATTTCACTCTATTGTGTACTTGCTCTAATGCATAGTATGATAGAGTAGCTAGTATCATATGTAGTACTTTATTTATATTGTCATGCATGACACATAGTAGCATAGCATTTATTATGATACGGTTTCATGATATGATACTTAACCCTCTCTTTCTTCACTTAATTAATTCTATGACATCTCATCAAAATTGCCTAGTTGGCATGCATGATACTAGCTATGATACCCCCTTAGACTAGCCACAATGGGTAGTAACATATGTTACTGGGGAGTAACATATGTGTGGTAACATGCAACACTTCATTTATTAGGCTATAGACTCATCTTGCCTTGATATGTGTGATGTTACTCATACTAATAGTAACTAGCTATGTTACCACATGCCTCTCTTTCTTCATTTATTGCTTGCCACATCATCTATTTTATCTAGATATGTGTGATGTTACTACCAATGTTACTCCCACTGTGGGTAGTCTTACTATCAGCCTAGCAAAGGTGTACAGATATTTGTGCATCGCTTTGTGAGTTTTCAACCGTTTGTTCGAGAAGCGGGGAGAAGTTTCAAACATTTTGGCCGCGAGGTGCGGCCACTTGCGTAGGCCTAGTTGGTATTTTAATTACAGGAAATTTAGATGGAGTTCGGACATCATCAAAATAGATGTGTGCCTGTGGCATGCTCTCATGACCCCGTGGAAAAAATTGTTAAAGTTTGGGACAAGTTTTGATGACCGCTCCTTCTAAACCGGAGCATCTCACATGAAGCATCACGGTTTTGCAAAAGGAGACGTGTCAATTCAAACTCCTGTAGCCGGTGACTTCATCGTTTGGTCTCATAAAAATTTCCACGGTACGCAATCACCATTATACCACGGGTTTGATTTTCTAGCGCATTTCAGGTACCGTTAGCTATATTTAGGACATTTTTTGAGATTAACGTGCATTTTGTGCATAAAAATAAAATTACAACGAGAACTGCATGATGTCAAAAGGGATGAGGATCCTCGTTCGATGTGGGAGCATCCAACGGTGCAGACGTACGATCCGTGGGGTTTGGGTTCTGGCCAATCAGAAAGCATGACTCAGATTGTGGGCGGGGTGGCGGGGTTTGGTCGGCACATGCCTTTCATCAACGAACCATCGGCTATTCGCAGACCAGATTGCATATTTTTGTTCACACCTACTATAGTGAGATCAATTGAGTGTGTTACCTCTATGATATAACAGTAATAATAATAATAATAATAATAATAATAATAATAATAATAATAATAATAATAATAATAATAATAACAAAAAACAGCCCATATTCATTGCCTTAGCTGACATCATATCAAGGTCAACATATTAACGGTTCTTACATCAACAGAAACCCGGGCATAACTCGCAAATTCAGTACACGCGACAGTTCTAAATTGAATGAATTAAGTTGCAGAGTAGGCATAAATTCCCATGTACATTGGGGGAACTGGGATCATTAAGTTGACCCCGAATGAACTTGGGGTTTTTGATGATTTTACGCTGCTCTGTTACACTGGTGCGTGATCCCTTGGCTGGCAACTCCTCAAATTCATGGTACTCGTTCTCATCGGCAAGATCATTGACACCCAGTACCCTTCTCTTCCCATGCATCACTAAATGGCCGTTCTTATGCAAGGGTCTTCCATAAAGAAAATCTGGTTAGCATCGCTGGCAAGAATGAATGGGTGTGCGTGATATGACATCATTGTCCTGTTAACACAGGTCTTCCTGTACTCATCAATACTTACCTAACCAAGAGGGATCCATGCGCACCTGAATAATGTCACCTTAACTTGCACATAGTCAAGCTCAAAAATCTCTTTGATGGTTCCATAGTATACCCTTTTATGAGCTTCATTTACAGTTATGCATTCTATTCGAACATAGTTGTTCTGATACAAGGTCTTCTTATCACGCTCCTTAGTGTAGAACGTGTATCCATTTGTGTCATATGCTTGGTACGTCAACACCATAGGTGATGGCTTTTGTGCCAACCACGTAGCAATGTCATCGATGGATCCTTGTGCCAAATGATTCTTCAGCCATTCGGCGTAGTTCTTAGGTGCTCCTTCATATCCACATCTTATGAAGGCACCATTGGTAAGAAGCTTTGGCCTATCTCTGCCAAGTGTTCTTCGGCATAAGCATTGAGAACTGGGATGTTAAGCAGTACCATCAAATGGGCTTTCTCTACCAATTCTCTGGGTGCAGCCATTTGCGTGCCAGCAAGGATCGGCTTACCTTTCAGCCTTCCCTTGTGGCGAGAGAGCGGCAAACCTAGAGGTCTTTGTTTCATGTATTCGGAGCAAAACTCAACCACCTCCTCCGCGGTATAACCTTGTAGGATGTTTGCCTCTGGATGGTTTCGGTTTCGATAAAAGCGCTTCAGTATTCCCCTGAACCGCTCGAAGGGATACATGTTCCGAAGAAACACAGGACCACAATGCTTTATCTCGTCGACAAGGTGCACAGTGAGATGGACCATGACATCAAAGAATGACGGTGGGAAAAACATCTCTAGGTTGGACAATATTTTTGCAATATCAGCTTGCATATGATCCAACTCTTCAGGATCTACAACTTTCTGCCATAGTTGGTTAAAGAAATAACAGAGGTCAATGTGTGTGTTTCTTATATCTTTGTCCATCAGATTCCTGATGGCCAGCGGGGGGATTTGTGTCAACATTATGTGGCAATCATGTGACTTCATGTGTCCCAACTTCATTTTACTTGAGCTCACATCCACGAGACTTCTGATGTCTGCGCAGTAGGAAGAGGGTGTCTTAACTGACAACAAATAAGTGAAGAACTGTGTAGCTTCTTTTGTACTGAAATTGTAACTCTTGCGAGCTTTGATGAATAGGTCATCATCTTCTGCTTGACTCTTGCGTTGTGATTGATCAGCAAGCATATCGAGCCGTGAACCACCACCATCCTTTCTTTTACCTTTAATCTTGAGCAGAGTACCAAGGATGCTTTCACATACGTTCTTGTCTACGTGCATGACATCGATGCAGTGACGAACATGTAGAATCTCCCAGTAAGGTAATTTCCAGAACACCAATTTATTCTTAAACACTTGATCCTCGGGTGTTTGTTTCACCATCAAAGGGTGGTTCTTGCCAAGCACAACATTAAATTTTTTAGCCATGTCGTGGACCACCTCCCCGTCATAGGGTCTTGGGCCCGCACCTGCCTCTGCCGTACCATCAAATTCAACTGTCATCTTTCTGTATGGGTGATTTTTCCGTAAGAACCTACGATGACGCAATTACACTGTTTTGCGTGAGTTGGGAAGTCTTCTGCGAGCTGTCCTATCCATGCATGTGACACACCCTACATCTCCCCTTGTTTTATGCCCCGATGTGTTGCCTAATGCCTTCATATATTGAATGGTGCGCACCAGCATCGCATGTAGATCGAAATTCTCCTTTCTGTAAGCATCATAACATTTTACAGCACGCGCATCTATCCACACTCTCAGAAGTTCTTCTACCACTAGCTGAAAGTAAATGTCGATGTCATTTCCAGGTTGCGTCGGGCCTTGGATAATCATTGACATCATAATGTATTTTTTTCTTCATACACAACCAAGGAGCTAGGTTATATATGCATAGAAGCACCGACCATGTGTTGTGATTGGTGCTCATATCGCCAAAAGGATTCATCCCGTCAGTACACTCCCCGAGCCTTATACTTCTAGGATCCTTGGAAAAAATTTCAAACTTTTTGTCTATTAATTCCCACTGAGCCCCATCTTTCGGGTGCCTCATAAAACTATTCGTAATTCTCTCATCATGATGCCACAGCAACCTCTTTGCCTCTGTAGGGTTTGCAAACAAACTCATCAACCTTGGAATTAAAGGCAAGTACTAAACAACCTTGAACGGGATTCCTGTCTTGATCTCGTCGTCCAATTTGTACTTGTCCTTTGCTCTCCGGCGCTTGTATCATGGATGCTTTCATGTGGGACACGCACGCAAATCTTTGTACTCACCACGGTACAATATACAATCATTCACACAAGCGTGTATCTTCTGTACTTCAAGTTCCAATGGGCAAACAATTTTCTTTGCTTCATTCGTGCTTCCGGGGAGCACATTATCTTCCGGAAGAATTTTTTGAAAAGACCTAACATCTCTGTGAAGCCCTTGTTTAATAGACCGTTTGCTGCTTTAAATCTGAGAAGCGCCAGGGTGGCACTCAACCTGGAATATTTCTTTTTGTAACCTGGATACAATTCTTTCTTGGAGTCCGCTTCAAAGGTTGGCAGATCCTTGTACCCAATCTTATCCTTTTCTGGCCCCTCGAAATCTGCAATCATAGCAGCAAAATCTGGCATATCAAGATTGCCATCATCTGCGTCGACATCTTAGTTTTGCAGTGGGCGTTTCGGCTTTCCGGTGTTCCATTGGTCGCTTGACGCCTCTGCCCCAATGTTAGATTCAACATCCATGTGACACTGATCGGGGTTTGGCATCTCGCCGCCCTGGGTATTTTCATCCATGACCTCCTCTTCACCGTGTCTGGTCCAACGTGTATATACATCCATGAATCCCCTAGAGACTAAGTGCATATGGACATCTGCAACTTCATGTGACTCTGTATTGCCACAATCAGTACATGGACATATGATGTAATCCGCATCACCAATTCTCCTCTTTGTACTTTCAGCCAAATTCATGAACTCTGTCACGCCACTGATAAAATCTGTGGTTTTCCGATTCTTCATCCATCGAGATCGTTCCTGATGGTTTCGGTGCGGCTGGTTCTACTCGTATCGCCGCCGAGCACTTGCCTAAGGTCATCAGAAGGCATGTGTACTACGGATCTAAATCATCCTGTCAGCTTCCAATCTATCCTGATCTTTTTTAGCATGTCCAAAGTATAGCTCCTTGCTGAATCTGTCATGAATGACCCCCCCCCCCAGGAAAGTGATCTGTCATCGGATCCGGAGCTTGACTCCAAACTCCCGCAACACGAGTTTGACTCCGAGTTTTGCGCCACCGAGAAGTACCAAAAGCCGAGTTGTGTGCACGGGCACTCTCCCGCTCAACATGTATGCACAGAGGGATTCGACATTGCCAGGCGGTTTCTCAGTTGCCCATTAGAGGTTAGTGCTAATTAAGTTCATCCTTTTACTTCAGTTAATGCCACTGCTCATCCAGAATACTATCTAACATTGGCAGGGATATGAGGCTTGTGCCTTTGTGAACTGACTGGATGAAGAATGGTGTCAGGGATATAACTATCAGGTATAAACCGCGCAGGAGGGGCCGGTTTATGCCTATGATAAAATCACTTCTATGAAGCCCATCAAGACATAAGGATACAACGTTTTACCATAGAAGACTAAAAAACCCAGGGCCCAAAGGGTGATAGGGCCTGTAGATGTAAACCGTTGTACGACGTATAACTTGTATTGCAAGATAAGCAAGGTAGAGACCGAGCCGGGCACGTTTATGAGCCAGCCTCGGGGTTCTGTAAGCCAACCGAGCGTTATCCTTTGTATATAAAGAGACGACCCGACGGCGGTTCAGGGACAGGAAACAACATCTCGAGACACAGGCAAAGCGGATTCGCTCCCTGGTCATCGAAACCCTAGCAATACCACAACAAACTAGAAGTGGGCTTTTACCTTCATCGAAGGGGCCGAACTAGTATAAAATCATGTGAGTCCTTTGTTCTCTTTAACCCCTTTAAGCTAACCCGTAGCGATGGTTCCACGACTAAGTCTTATGCTAGGACATCTGCCATGACAAAACCACAACAGTTGGTGCCCACCATGGGGCTATCGCACGATGGTTTCGAGTTCTTAGAGGGCAGCTTTGAAGGACTCAAGGGCTATGCAGTGGGCCGGATGACCAAGAGTCGTCGCAGCAAGATCTACATTGACGACGCAGGCTGGGGCCCCAAAGCCGATTCAATCGAGTACGGGTACCGGGTCCCCTTCGGCGGCATCCACGTTTTCATTGGCAAGATCGATGAACCGGGCCCTGAGCCGGACATATGCTCCGACATCATTGAGTCGGCTCAGCATGCAAGACCTGCCCAGATTCAGTCCACCATGAAGCGTGTTTTCATGGGAGTCGTCCATGGAGCGGAAACTGAGGATAGATCGGAATCTGGTGGTGAGACTGTTGTTTATTTCGGCGACGAGTCATCTACCGGAGAGACCGAGTCTTTATACCTACTGCAGGATGGCCGGTCTTGGGGGTTGTTCCGATGGTGACGTTGTTTCAGACACCCTTGATCCGCCAAGCTGGGTTGCGGTCTTCATGTCCGGGTCAAAATCTATGCAACAATCTTCGACCGCGGCAGCTTTAACGTCTGGTTTGGCGATGGCAACTACAGCTGGGGCAGGAGGCCCTATGCAGCCGCCGGCTCAAGTCATGTCCAAGTTATTCGACACTTTGACAGTGCTATTGGTCGCGGAAGTCAGCCAGGCCAATAAGGAGCAGCATGACACAGACGTTATTAAAATAAGGGGTCAAATAGACCAAGCCAAAGTGGATCTGACAGCTGAAAACACCAGGATGGTCGCAAGACAAGATGAGTTGGATGCTCAGGCCTATCGGCTCCTGTTGGATCAGAACGCATCAAATGATGTGATGAGGAGAAGGCGCCAGTCTCGCCTGCCTCCGGTTTATGAGGCAGGGAATCTCTTTAACACGCCAGGAGCAGGAACCAGCAATCAGCCAGCGGTAAATCAAGCAGAAGTACCTGGAACGGGGGCGTCGGTTCAGCCGTACGCAACAGATCCATCACGTCAGATCGTTCCCTCACAACGTGTACAGACGCCTCCCGATCATTATTCCAACCCCTTGGACAACATAGTTGCAGCCGCTTCACGATTGGCAGCCCTACCCGTTGAGGGACAATCCCCCATAGCAGTGGAGGCACGACGAGCTAGGGAGTTCCTAGAGATAGCTTTGACTCAGCAGCAGGCTTATTCTTACAGCCGCGATAGGATTCACTCCACCCCCCGCCCAAGCCGGAGTTACAGCAGGCATATGGATGAACCGACTGTATCCAGTAGTGCGTGGAATCGTAACCCGCCTCAGGGGGGATAACCCGGCAGGTGGTGGTGCAAATGCTCAGGATGTGGTAGACCAGGGTAGACAGCATCGAGAAGCCGAGTTAACAGCCCGTCAGCTTACCCCGGTTCGTCCAACTACCACGATGGAACTAGGAGTTTCTTCCAGCTCCTTGGGAGTACCGTGTGTCACCCCCACTTTACGTAATGTGCGGCTGCCTAAAGATTTCAAAGGACCACATAAGGTGCCCAATTATACTGCTGATCTATCCCCTGAAGCGTGGGTTGAAAGCTATGAGATGGCAATGGAGATGTTGTACGTGGAATATGCGGCGTGTGCTAAGTACTTCACCATGATGTTGGAAGGAATGGCTCGTACTTGGTTGAAAAGTTTACCAGCTAATTCCATTGGATAATGGGCCGAATTACGGTGCCGGTTTATCAATAATTTCAAGGATACATGCAAGCAGCCCATGTCAATTGTGGACTTAGCTGCATGTGTTCAAGGAGAGAATGAATCAACAAGTCATTGGGTACGCCGGGTTTCCGAGATCCTGCAATCGTCAGACCGCATCAATCCGGACACAGCAGTCTTAACATTGGAAGGCAATTGTCGGTTCGAGCCTCTAAAACTGAAGTTGGGATGGCTCAAACGTCACTGCGATGACATGGGAACACTTATGGCAGCTCTGGTGAAATATGTCGATTCTGATAGTGCCAAATATCCAGAGTCTGATGATGAGAAGTCAGGAAAGGGAAAGAAGAACATTAAAGCGCCACAGTCTAATCCGGCGAGTCAAGGATACAGCGGTAAGCGTAAAGCGGATAATAATTCAGATTTTGTGGCTAACACTAGTACACAGAATGATGGCCAGCGTTGTAAGGGTAGGCCACGCCCACGGAGCGGAGGATCAAACATCAATCTGGAGCGCTAGATGAATCTGCCTTGCCCTAGGCACGGCACGAAGGAAAAACCAGCCACGCACCTCTGGAAGGACTGCTTTATTATGAGGGAGTTCAAAAATTCGGATTGGTTCCAATACGATCATGGACCGTCCGGCGGTTCAGGCCCTGGTTTTCATGGGCAGGGTTATCAGGGTGGTGGTTCTGGCTCAGGGTTTTCAGGTAATCAGAATGGACATGGCAATCATAATGGATACAACAGTCAGGGCAGCCAAGGTGGTTATAATCATTAAGGGGATCATCAGCAGCAGCAATCAGGTTATCAGAGCAACCCGAAGCAGTTGAGTAGTGGGCAGTATCACATTTTCACCACTAGCCTGTGTAAGCGTGATCAAAAGGTTTATAAGAGGGCGGTGCACTTTGTTGAACCGCTCGTACCTCGTTATTTAAGCTGGTCGGAACAGCCCATTGTGTGGAGTCGTGAGGATCATCCGCCCCAGGTTGATAATCCGGGTTAGCTAGCACTGGTGGTGGTGCCTCAGGTTGGGGGGTATAAATTCACTAAGGTGCTCATGGACAGAGGGATCAACATCAACATCCTGTATTATGAAACCTTCCGACGCATGGGGCTAACCGATAAGAAGCTCAGACCGTCCAACACTGTTTTCCATGGCGTGGTACCTGGTAAATCGGCGTATCCGGTCGGTAAGATAGACCTGGAGATTACCTTTGGGAATGAGCATGACTCAAGGTCAGAGACTTTGACCTTTGAAGTGGTAAAAATCAAGAGCACATATCATGCCTTGTTCGGGCGGCCGGTTTATGCTAAATTCATGGCGAGGCCCTGTTACGTTTATCTGTAGCTCAAGATGCCGGGTCATAAGGGCACTATCACAGTGCATGGGAGTCGTACTTTGGAATGTGAAGAAGGTGATGCGGCCTACGCTGAGTCGGTTTGTGCAACAGAGGAGCTGAAGTTCTACAAGGACAATGTTGATCCGGCGGATATGTCTCCTTTAAAGAAGCCAACTACAGAGCATGATCCGGCCTTGAAGTTTAAATCGGCTGATGATACCAAGCTAGTTGATTTTGTTCCTAGCGATTCGTCCAAGCAGTTTAGCATCAGCGCTAACCTAGATCCGAAATACGAAAGCGCGCTCATCGAGTCCATTCGTGAGAACCGGGACATCTTCGCATGGAAACCTTCTGACATGCCAGGTGTACCGAGAGGACTCACTGAGCACACTCTTAATATCGAGCCCAAATTTAAATCGGTCAAGCAGTTTCTCCACCGCTTCAATGAGGAAAGACGCAAGGCTATTGGTGAAGAAGTAGCCAGACTCTTGGCGGTCGGGTTTATTGTTGAAGTGTTTCACCCTGAGTGGTCGGCTAATCCGGTGCTAGTACTCAAGAAGAACGGCACCTGGCATATGTGTGTGGATTACAAAGATTTGAACAAGGCTTGCCCAGCTCATCCCTTTGCTCTCCCCCGTATTGATCAAATCATTGATGCTACGGTGGGTTGTGAGCGTTTAAGTTTTCTAGATGCATATTCCGGCTGTCATCAGATCAATATGGCAGTTAAGGACCAAGAGAAGACAACTTTCATAACTCCCTTTGGAGCCTTCTGCTATGTATCTATGCCCTTTGGGCTCAAGAGTGCCCAGGCGACTTATCAACGGTGTGTGCAGAATTTTCTTCATACACAGATTGGGCGTAATGTTCATGCATATGTGGATGATATTGTGGTAAAATCCAGAAAGGAGGAGACATTGATAGATGACTTAAAGGAAACTTTTGATAATCTCCGGGTTTATAAAATGATGCTTCATCTGGCCAAGTGCGTTTTTGGTGTACCGGCAGGCAAGCTCCTGGGGTTTCTGGTGTCAAACAGGGGGGTTGAAGCTAATCTGGAGAAGATCAAAGCTATTACGTCATTGCCTAAACCGGCGTGTATCAATGATGTTCAACGTATGGCAGGCCGCATTGCAGCGTTGAGCCGATTTATCAGCCGATTGGGAGAAAAGGCTATTCCACTTTACTAGATGTTGAAAAAGACAGAGGATTTCGTCTGAAGTGATGTTGCTAATACTGCGTTTGAGGACTTGAAGAAACAATTGGCTGAATGATACGTCCATTTTGCATCATGCTTATATGTTGATATTTATTGCATTATGGGCTGTTATTACATGTCAGGTCACAATACTTATGCCTTTTCTCTCTTATTTTACAAGGTTTACATGAAGAGGGAGAATGCCCACAGCTGGAATTCTGGGCTGGAAAAGGAGCAAACTCTAGAGACCTATTCTGCACAACTCCGAAAGCCCCGAAACTTTACATAACTTCGTTTCATAAAATATAAAAACATCTGGTGAAAGAAGTTCACGAGGGGGGCCACCGGATGTCCACGAGGGTGGGGGGCGCCCCCCCCCCTCTCAGAGCGTGCCCCCTGTCTCGTGGGCCTACCGATGGTCCCCCGATGCCCATCTTCTTCCATATGAGGTGTTCTGACCTAGAAAAAATCATAAGGAAGCTTTCGGGACCAGACGCCGCCGTCTAGAGGCGGAACCGAGGCGGAAACAAATCTAGGGCTCCGGCAGAGCTGTTCTGCCGGGGATACTTCCCTCCGGGAGGGGGAAATCATCACCGTCGTCATCACCAACAACTCTCCCATCTTGGGAAGGGCTATCTTCATCAACATCTTCACCAGCACCATCTCCTCTCAAACCCTAGTTCATCTCTTGTATCCAAGCTTTGTACCCAAACCTCAGATTGGTACCCGTGGGTTGCTAGTAGTGTTGATTACTCCTTGTAGTTGATGCTAGTTGGTTTATTTGGTGGAAGATCATATGTTCAGATCCATTATGCATATTAATATCCCTCTGATCATGAACCATATTATGTCTTGTGAGTAGTTACTTTTGTTCCTCAGGACATGGGTGAAGTCTTGCTATTAGTAGTCATGTGAATTTGGTCTTCGTTCGATATTTTGATGAGATGTATGTTGTCTCTCCTCTAGTGGTGTCATGTGAACGTCGACTACATGACACCTCACCATTATTTGGGCCAAGAGGAAGGCATTGGGAAGTAATAAGTAGATGATGGGTTGCTAGAGTGACAGAAGCTTAAACCCTTGTTTATGCGTTGCTTCGTAAGGGGCTGATTTGGATCCATATGTTTCATGCTATGGTTAGGTTTACCTTAATACTTCTTTTGTAGTTGCGGATGCTTGCATTAGAGGTTAATCATAAGTGGGAGGCTTGTCCAAGTAAGGACAGCACCCAAGCACCGGTCCACCCACATACCAAATTATCAAAGTACGGAACATGAATCAGACGATCGTGATGAAAACTAGCTTGACGATAATTCCCATGTGTCCTCGAGAGCGATTTCCTTTATATAAGAGTTTGTCCAGGCTTGTCCTTTGCTACAAAAAGGATTGGGCCACCTTGCTGCACCTTATTTACTTTTACCTTTTGTCACTTGCTACCAATTACCTTATCACAAAACTATCTGTTACCTATAATTTCAGTGCTTGCAGAAAATACCTTACTGAAAACTGCCTATCATTTCCTTCTACTCCTCGTTGGGTTTGACACTCTTACTTATCGAAAGGACTACGATAGATCCCCTACACTTGTGGTTCATCAAGACTCTTTTCTAGCGTCGTTGCCGGGGAGTGAAGCGCCTTTGGTAATGGAATTTGGTAAGGAAAAATTTATATAGTGTGCTGAAATTTATTATCACTTGTTATTATGGCTCAAAATACTTTGAGGGGCTTGTTCGGGGTATCTTCACCCCAACCAGAAGAGCAAAGAGTTGCTCCTCCACCTACTACACCTACTGAAAATGTTTGCTTTGAAATTCCTTCAGGTATGATAGAGAAACTGCTTGAAAATCCTTTTACAAGAGACGGAACACTGCATCCCGACTTACACCTAATCTATGTGGATGAAGTTTGTGGATTATTTAAGCTTGCAGGTATGCCCGAGGATGTTATCAAGAAGAAGGTCTTCCCTTTATCTTTTAAGGGAGATGCATTGACATGGTTTAGGCTATGTGATGATATTGGATCATGGAACTATAATCGTCTCAAGCTGGAATTTCATCAGAAGTTCTAGCCTATGCACCAGGTTCATCGTGATCATAATTATATCTATAATTTTTGGCCTCGCGAAGGAGAAAGCATTACTCAAGCTTTGGGTAGGCTTAAGTCAATGTTATATTCATGCCCCAATCATGAGCTCTCAAGAAAAATGATCATTCAAAATTTTTATGCTCGGCTTTCTCTCAATAATCGCTCCATGCTCGATACTTCTTGTTCTGGCTCTTTTATGATGAAGACTATTGAATTCAAATGGGACTTATTGGAAAGAATTAAACACAACTGTGAAGATTGGGATCTTGACGAAGGTAAGGAGTCAGGTATGACCTCTAAGTTTGATTGTGTCAAAGCTTTTATGGATACCGATGTTTTCCGTGAGTTTAGCATTAAATATGGACTTGACTGTGAGATAGTAGCTTCTTTATGTGAATCATTTGCTACTCATGTTGATCTCCCCAAGGAGAAGTGGTTTAAATACCACCCCCCCCCCCTATTGAAGTAAATGTAGTTGAACCTGCTAAAGTTGAAGAAAAGACTATCACTTATAATGTTGATCCTATTATTCCTACTGCTTATATTGAGAAACCACCTTTCCCTGTTAGGATAAAGGATCATGCTAAAGCTTCAACTGTAGTTTTTAAGAGTAATACTAGAGCACCTACACCCTCTGAGCAAATTAAAGTTGAACCTAGTGTTGTTATGGTTAAAGATCTCTTGGTAGAAGATTTAGATGGACATGTTATTTACCTCCAAGAAGAGTCTGCTAGAATAGCCAAACCCAATGCTAGGAATAAACATAGACCTATTGTAGGCTTGCATGTTATCTCTGTTAAGATAGGAGATCATTGTTATCATGGTTTATGTGATGTAGGTGCTAGTGCGAGTATTATCCCTCATACCTTATATCAAGAAATTATGCATGACATTGCACCTGTTGAGCTAGAAGGGATTGATGTTACTATTAAGCTAGCTAACAGAGACACTATTTCACCAGTTGGGATTGTTAGAGATGTTGAAGTCTTGTGTGGGAAGGTTAAATACCTTGGTGATTTTCTTGTTCTTAGTTCCACACAAGATGAATTTTGTCCCATTATATTTGGTAGACCCTTCTTGAACACTGTCAATGCTAAGATAGACTGCGTGAAAGATATTGTTACTGTTGGATTAGGGAATATGTCTCATGATTTTAACTTTGCTAAATTCCGTAGACAACCCCTTGATAAAGAAATACCTAGTAAGGATGAAATTATTGGTCTTGCTTCTATTGATGTGCCTCCTAATGATCCTATAGAACAATACTTGCTAGACCATGAAAATGATATGCATATGAAGGAAAGAAGGGAAATAGATGAAATATTCTTTAATCAGGGACCCGTATTGAAAAACAACTTGCCTGTTGAAATCCTAGGGGATCCTTCTCCACCCAAGGGTGATCCCGTGTTTGAACTAAAACCCTTACCTGATAATCTTAAGTATGTTTATCTTGATGAAAAGAAGATATATCCTATTATTATTAGTACTAACCTTTCAGAGCAGGAAGAAGAAAAATTATTGAAAACTCTGAAGAAGCACCGTGCTGCTATTGGATATACTCTGGATGATATTAAGGGCATTAGTCCCACTATATGCCAACACAAGATAAAATTGGAAGAAATGCTATACCGGTTATTGATACGTCTCCAACGTATCTATAATTTTTTATTGTTCCATGCTATTATATTATCCTTCTAGGATGTTTTATCGGCTTTATTATACACTTCTATATTATTTTTGGGACTAACCTATTAACCCACATCCCAGAAGCCCCCCCGACTTGTGCCCTACGCCAAAAAATCCTACAAATACAGAAACCTTCGGAAATTAATCTAGATAGGGAGTTCCGCTACTGAAAGCCTCTATAGCCACCGAAAACCAATCTAGACCCCGTTCCAGCACCCTGCCGGAGGGGAAATCCCTCTCCGGTGGCTATCTTCATCATCCCGACGCTCTCCATGATGAGGAGGGAGTAGTCCACCCTCGGGGCTGAGGGTATGTATCAGTAGCTATGTGTTTGATCTCTCTCTCTCTCTCTCGTGTTCTTGAGATGGCACGATCTTGATGTATCGCGAGCTTTGCTATTATAGTTGGATCTTATGATGCTTCTCCCCCTCTACTCTCTTGTAATGGATTGAGTTTTCCCTTTGAAGTTATCTTATCGGATTGAGCCTTTAAGGATTTGAGAACACTTGATGTATGTCTTGCACGTGTTTATCTGTGGTGACAATGGGATATCATGTGATCCACTTGATGTATGTTTTGGTGATCAACTTGCGAGTTCCGTGACCTTGGGAATCTATGCATAGGGGTTGGCACACGTTTTCGTCTTGACTTCCCGGTAGAAACTTTGGGGCACTCTTTGAAGTTCTATGTGTTGGTTGAATAGATGTTTATGAGATTGTGTGATTCATATCGTATAATCATGCCCATGGATACTTGAGGTGACAATGGAGTATCTAGGTGACATTAGGGTTTTGATTGATTTGTGTCTTAAGGTGTTATTCTAGTACGAACTCTATGATAGATTGCACGTTACTACAGACTCTTGAATAGATCGATCAGAAAGAATAACTTTGAGGTGGTTTCGTACCCTAACATAATCTCTTCGTTTGTTCTCTGCTATTAGTGAGTTTGGAGTGATTCTTTGTTTCATGTTGAGTGCTAGTAATATGATCCAATTATGTTATCCTTGTTGGGAGAACTTGCACTAGTGAAAGTATGAACCCTAGGCCTTGTCTACTATCATTGCAGCACCGTTTATGCTCACGTTTACCACTTGCTACCTTGCTGTTTTTATATTTTCTTATTACAAAAACCTATATCTACCATCCATATTGCACTTGTATCACCATCTCTTCGCCGAACTAGTGCACCTATACAATTTACCATTGTATTGGGTGTGTTGGGGACACAAGAGACTCTTTGTTATTTGGTTGCAGGGTTGTTTGAGAGAGACCATCTTCATCCACCGGGGAGGTTAGTGCCTGGAGGTATATCTTTAGATCTTGCAATCGAATCTTTTAGTTTCTTGTTTTATCACTAGTTTAGTTTATAAAAGAAAACTACAAAAAATGGAATTAAGGTTACCTCATATGTTTCATCTCTTTAATATCTTTCGTGAAAATGATGGAAAGGAAAATTGTGCTCAAGTACTAGAAGAAGAATTACATAGAATGCTTGGCACTAAAGACTTGAATGATGAGCATGCTTGCAATGTTGTTAGTGTGAATCCTTTGAATATCCATGGTTCTAATGATGATTGCACTATTCATGATGAAAATATATCATATAAGCATGTTGATTTTTGTGGAGTGTATAGAGTTTGCAAGTACATACCAAAGAGGGAAGATAGATTTTGCAAGAGGCATAAGTATTTAGAAACTAAATGGTTGCTACAGATGCTAGATGATTGTGCTGAAAATTTAAAATATCTTAGCCGTACTTGTGAACTTTGCAATGAACGTGGTCATTTCATTACCTAATGTGAATTGTTTCATGATCGAATCGTGTCCAAAAATTGTGATGACTTGATTTCCCTTGCACATCATAATGAACTTATCTTGCTTTTGGGTTATGAAGAAATTAAATAAAGAACTAAGTTTCTTCCAGGATTTACCATTGATAAACTTCTTGATTTTGATATAGAAGAAATATATATGTATTGTGCAGTGAATTGCATTGAAAATCCTTATATTGCCAATTACCTTAAGTCAAGAAAACAAATAGGAGATGAAGAGAATACTAATGAAAGGGAAGAGATTTCCCAATATCCTCCTATTATTTCTTATGATGAATCAGGTAACGAGGAGGAGCCTCCTATTATACCAATCTCAGTAATAAGGAGCTCCAAAAAGAAGATTAAACCCACACATAATGAGAAGAAGAAAAAGAAAAAACGAAGAAGCTAAGGTAAAGAGGTATCTCTCCTAAATGATTTTGCTCCTATTACTCATTATGATGATGATAATTGCTATACTATCGGTACTATCCATACTATTAACGATGAGATTGATTATGCTTATGATATGGAAAGGCCCAAGCTTGGGAATGCTATGTTTGATGAGAATGATATATTTGAGAATTTATTTGCAGTAAGTAATGTTTGTCCCAAGCTTAGGGATGCTACGCTTGATGAAGATGATAATTTTAGCCTCCCAAGTCTTGTTATGCAAGTCTATTATGATGAAAGCATGCCTCCTATTTATGATGATTATTGTGATGCC
Source organism: Secale cereale (assembly GCA_902687465.1). Taxonomy (NCBI): domain Eukaryota; kingdom Viridiplantae; phylum Streptophyta; class Magnoliopsida; order Poales; family Poaceae; genus Secale; species Secale cereale. Next base: position 100,470,757 of record LR738712.1, read on the forward strand.
ACTTATGCTATTAAAAGTAGTGATGATTATACTGATAAAACTTGTCATGATTATGATTACCCTTTCTCTGAACATTACTCTTTTAATGTGGAAATAATCTATAGTATTCAAGTCTCTTATGATACTCCCACTACTATGAATGAGAAGAATTTTGCTTATGTGGAGAGTAGTAAAATTTCTATGCAAGTAGATCATGAAAAGAATGCTTTATGTGCTGGTTATATTGTTGAATTCATTCATGATGCTACTGAAAATTATTATGAGATGGGATCATATGCTTGTAGGAATTTCAATAATATCAAGTTTCCTCTCTATGTGCTTAAAATCTTGAAGTTATGCTCGTTTTCCCTTCCTATGCTAGTTGATTATTGTCCCCATAAGTTGTTTGCTCACAAAATCCCTATGCATAGGAAGTGGGTTAGGCTTAAATGTGCTAGTCACACCCTTCATGATGCTCTCTTTATGTTTCAATTCTTATCTTTTATGTGAGCATCATTGAAATCATCATGTCTAGCTAGGGCCGTTAAACGATAGCGCTTGTTGGGAGGCAACCCAACTTTATTTTAGTTCCTTTGCTTTTGCTTATGTTTAGGAATAAATATTGCATCTAGCTTCTGTTTAGATGTGATTTTTTGTTTTAATTAGTGTTTGTGCCAAGTAGAACCTTTGGGAAGACTTGTGTGAAGTTTATATGATCTTGCTATGAAAAACAGAATCGTTAGTGCTCGCTAGAATGGTCATCACATTTTACTGGAGCGTGCTATTTAGTTGATTCTTTTTGCAGATTATTAATAGAAAAATTTCTCACATTTAACAATTTAGTTTGTATTTTTTTTTGGAGTTACAGAAGTAAGCGAAACCTACAGATTACTACAGACTATTCTGTTTTTGACAGATTCTATTTTTCGTGTGTTGTTTGCTTATTTCGATGCATCTATGAGAAGTATTGGGACGTATGAATCATAGAGAAGTTGGAATACAGTAGGTTTAACACCGATATAAACAAAGAGTGAATTCATTGCAGTACCTTTGAGTAGTGATTTGCTTTCTTATACTAACGGAGCTCACGAGATTTTTGTCTAAATTTTGTGTTGTGAAGTTTTCAAGTTTTGAGTATTGCTTTGATGGACTATGGAACAAAGAATGGCAAGAGCCTAAGCTTGGGGATGCCCATGGCACCCCAAGGTAAAATTCAAGGACAACCAAAAGCCTAAGCTTGGGGATGCCCGGGGAAGGCATCCCCTCTTTCGTCTTCATCCATCGGTAACTATACTCAGAGCTATATTTTTATTCACCACATGATATGTGTTTTGCTTGGAGCGTCAATTTATTTTAGTTTGTTTTGCTTTCTGTTTGAATAATATCCTGAAATTCTTAAATGTTAGAGAGTCTTCACATAGTTACATAATTATTCAACTACTCATTGATCTTCACTTATATCTTTTGGATTAGTTTGTTTTTGCTCTAGTGCTTCACTTATATCTGTTAGTGCACGGCGGTGGTTTTATTTTGAAGAAATAGATGAACTCTCATGCTTCACTTATATCCTTTTGTGAGTCTATTAAAACAGCATGGCAATGTGTTTAGGCTATAAAACTAGTCTTCACATGATATACATCCAATATCAATGTAGTAAAAACTTTCACACTAAGTGCATTGAATATGATGAGAAGTTCGATTCTTGATAAATGTTTTGAGATATGAGGATAGTAATATTAGAGTCATGCTAGTGGAGTTATTATGAAATTGAGAAATACTTGTGTTAAGGTTAGTGATTCCCGTAGCATGCACGTATGGTAAACCGCTATGTGACGAAGTTAGAGCATGAGGTATTTGTAAAGTGTCAACCTTTGTGTGGAGGTCGGGGGCCCGCGATGGTTAACTCCTACCAACCTCCCCCCCCCCTAGGAGCATGTGTTGATTGCATTGTTTTGATGACTCGTAGATTTTTGCAATAAGTATATGAGTTCTTATGACTAATGTTGAGTCCATGGATTATACACACTCTGACCCTTCCACCATTGCTAGCCTCTCTTGTATCGCGCAAATTTCTCCGGTACCATACACCCACTATATATCCTTCATCAAAACAGCCACCATATTGTTCCTCAAAACAGCCACCATATCTACCTATCATGGCATTTCCATAGCCATTCCGAGATATATTGCCATGAAACTTTCCACCGTTCCGTTCATATGACACGCTTCATATTGTCATATTGCCATGCATGATGATGTAGTTGACATTGTATTTGTGGCAAAGCCACCATGCATAATTTTTCATACATGTCACTCTTGATTCATTGCACATCCCGGTACACCGCCGGAGGCATTCATGTAGAGTCATACTTTGTTATAGTATCAAGTTGTAAATCAATATAAGTGTGATGATCTTCATTATTAGAGCATTGTCCCATGTGAGGAAAGGCTAAATCAATAAAGCCCCTCCAAAAAAAGGCCCAAGAAAAACAAAGAAAAGGGACAGTTTCTACTATCTTTTTCCACACTTGTGCTTCAAAGTAGCACCATGTTCTTCATGATAGAGAGTCTCATGTATAGTCACTTTCATATACTAGTGGGAATTTTCATTATAGAACTTGGCATGTATATTCCAACGATGGGCTTCCTCAAATGCCCTAGGTCTTCGTGAGCAAGCAAGTTGGATGCACACCCACTAGTTTCTTTTGTTGAGCTTTCATACATATTTAGTTCTAGTGCATCAGTTGCATGGCAATCCCTACTCACTCACATTGATATCTATTGATGGGCATCCCCATAGCCTGTTGATATGCCTAGTCGATGTGAGACTATCTTCCTCCTTTTTGTCTTCTCCACAACCACCTCTCTATTCCACCCATAGTGCTATTTCCATGGCTCACGCTCATGTATTGCGTGAAAGTTGAAAGGTTTGAAAGAATAGAGTATGAAAACAAGTGCTTGGCTGAAATCGGGGTTGTGCATGATATGAATATTTTGTGTGATGAAGAGGGAGCATAGCCAGACTATATGATTTTGTAGGGATAACTTTCTTTAACCATAGTATTTTGAGAAGACATGATTGCTTTGTTAGTATGCTTGAAGTATTATTATTTCTTATGTCAATATAGACTTTTGTCTTGAATCTTTCAGATCTGAACATTCATGCCAAAATTAAGAGAATTACATTGAAAATTATGTTGGTTAGCATTCCACATCAAAAATTATGTTTTTATCATTTACCTACTCGAGGACGAGCAGGAATTAAGCTTGGGGATGCTAATACGTATCCAACGTATCTATAATTTTTGATTGTTCCATGCTATTATATTATCCTTCTAGGATGTTTTATGGGCTTTATTATACAATTTTATGTTATTTTTGGGACTAACCTATTAACCCACAGCCCAGAAGCCCCCCTGACTTGTGCCCTACACCAAAAAATCCTATAAATACTGAAACCTTCGGAAATTAACCTAGATCAGGAGTTCCGCCGCTGAAAGCCTCTGTAGCCACCGAAAACCAATCTATACCCCCGTTCTGGCACACTGTCGGAGGGGAATCCCTCTCCGGTGGCTATCTTCAGCATCCCGGCGCTCTCCATGACGAGGAGGGAGTAGTCCACCCTCGGGGCCGAGGGTATGTATGAGTAGCTATGTGTTTGATCTCTCTCTCTCTCTCTCTCTCTCTCTCTCTCTCTCTCTCTCTCTCTCGTGTTCTTGAGATGGCACGTTGATGTATCGCGAGCTTTGCTATTATAGTTGGATCTTATGATGCTTCTCCCCCTCTACTCTCTTGTAATGGATTGAGTTTTCCCTTTGAAGTTATCTTATCGGATTGAGTCTTTAAGGATTTGAGAAAACTTGATGTATGTCTTGCACTTGTTTATCTGTGGTGACAATGGGATATCATGTGATACACTTGATGTATGTTTTGGTGATCAACTTGCGGGTTCCGTGACCTTGGGAATCTATGCATAGGGGTTGGCACACGTTTTCGTCTTGACTTTCCGGTAGAAACTTTGGGGCACTCTTTGAAGTTCTATGTGTTGGTTGAATAGATGTTTCTGAGATTATGTGATGCATATCGTTTAATCATGCCCACGGATAATTGAGGTGACAATGGAGTATCTAGGTGACATTAGGGTTTTGATTGATTTGTGTCTTAAGGTGTTATTCTAGTACGAACTCTATGATAGATTGAACGTTACTATGGACTCTTGAATAGATCGATCAGAAAGAATAACTTTGAGGTGGTTTCATACCCTACCATAATCTCTTCGTTTGTTCGCCGCTATTAGTGACTTTGGAGTGACTCTTTGTTGCATGTTGAGGGATAGTAATATGATCCAATTATGTTATCCTTGTTGAGAGAACTTGCACTAGTGAAAGTATGAACCCTAGGCCTTGTCTACTATCATTGCAACACCGTTTATGCTCACGTTTACCACTTGATACCTTGTTGTTTTTATATTTTCTTATTACAAAAACCTATATCTACCATCCATATTGCACTTGTATCACCATCTCTTCGCCGAACTAGTGCACCTATACAATTTACCATTATATTGGGTGTGTTGGGGACACAAGAGACTCTTTGTTATTTGGTTGCAGGGTTGTTTGAGAGAGACCATCTTCATCCTACGCCTCCCATGGATTGATAAACCTTAGGTCATCCACTTGAGGGAAATTTCCTACTGTCCTACAAACCTCTGCACTTGGAGGCCCAACAACGTCTACAAGAAGAAGGTTGTGTAGTCGACATCCGTTATTGATCATCAGTGACGGTTAAATTCTAAGATGAAAGAAGTGGTAAGGAAGGAAATACTAAAGCTTCTAGAGGCAGGTATTATATATCCAGTTGTTGATAGCCAGTGGGTAAGTCCTGTCCATTGTGTCCCTAAGAAGGGAGGTATGACTGTTGTTCCTAATGATAAAGATGAATTGATCCCACAAAGAATAGTTACAGGTTATAGGATGGTAATTGATTTCCGTAAGTTAAATAAAGCTACTAAGAAAGATCATTACCCCTTGCCATTTATTGATCAAATGCTAGAGAGGCTATCCAAACATACTCATTTGTGCTTTCTAGATGGTTATTCTGGTTTCTCTCAAATACATGTGTCAAAAGGGGATCAAGAAAAGACCACTTTTACTTGTCCTTTCGGTACCTTTGCTTATAGACGTATGCCTTTTGATTTATGTAATGCACCTGCTACCTTTCAAAGATGCATGATGGCTATATTCTCTGATTTTTGTGAAAAGATTGTTGAGGTTTTCATGGATGATTTCTCCGTTTACGGAACTTTTTTTGATGATTGCTTAAGCAAACTTGATCGAGTTTTGCAGAGATGTGAAGACACTAATATTGTCTTGAATTGGGAGAAGTGCCACTTTATGGTTAATGAAGACATTGTCTTGGGACATAAAATTTCTGAAAGAGGTATTGAAGTTGACAAAGCTAAAGTTGATGCTATTGAAAAGATGCCATGCCCTAAGGACATCAAAGGTATACGAAGTTTCCTTGGTCATGCCGGGTTTTATAGGAGGTTCATAAAGGACTTCTCCAAAATCTCCAGGCCTCTGACTAATCTCTTACAAAAAGATATTCCTTTTGTCTTTGATGATGATTGTCTAGAAGCATTTGAAATACTTAAGAAAGCATTGATCTCTGCACCCATTGTCCAGCCTCCTGACTGGAATTTACCCTTTGAGATTATGTGTGATGCTAGCGATTATGATGTAGGTGATGTTTTAGGGCAAAGAGTTGATAAGAAATTGAATGTTATCCAGTATGCTAGTAAAACTCTAGATAGTGCCCAAAGAAATTATGCTACTACTGAGAAAGAATTTTTAGCAGTTGTATTTGCTTGTGTTAAGTTTAGAACCTATATCGTTGATTCTAAAGTAACTATTCACACCGATCATGCTGCTATCAAATACCTTATGGAAAAGAAAGATGATAAACCTATACTTATTAGATGGGTTCTCCTGTTGCAAGAATTTGACTTGCATATTATTGATAGAAAGGGAGCTGAGAATCCCGTTGCAGACAACTTGTCTAGGTTAGAGAATATACTTGATGACCCACAACCTATTGATGATAGCTTTCCTGATGAACAACTAGCTGTCATAAATACTTCTCGTACTGCTCCATGGTATGATGATTATGCTAATTATATTGTTGCTAAGTTTATACCTCCTAGCTTCACATACCAGCAAAAGAAAAGGTTCTTCTATGATTTGAGACATTACTTCTGGGATGACCCACATCTTTATAAAGAAGGAGTAGATGGTATTATTAGACAATGTGTACGTGAGCATGAACAGGAACAGATCCTAGGCAAGTGCCACTCCGAAGCTTATGGAGGACACCATGCGGGAGATAGAACTGCATGTAAGGTATTGCAATCCGGTTTTTATTAGCCTACTCTCTTCAAGGATGCCCGTAAGTTTGTCTTACCTTGTGATGAATGTCAAAGAATTGGTAATATCAGTAGACGTCAAGAAGGAATTATTCACTTGTTATTGAACCATTTGAGTTTGGGGCTTTGATTATATGGGACCGTTTCCTGCCTCTAATGGGTACACACATATTTTAGTTGCTGTTGATTATGTTACTAAGTGGGTAGAAGCTATTCCAACTAGTAGTGTTGATCATAACACCTCTATTAAGATGCTTAAAGAAGTTATTTTCCCGAGGTTTGGAGTCCCTGGATACTTAATGACTGATGGTGGTTCACACTTTATTCATGGTGCTTTCCGTAAAAATGCTTGCAAAATATGATGTGAATCATAGAATTGCATCCCCTTATCACCCACAGACTAGTGGTCAAGTAGAACTAAGTAATAGAGAGTTGAAATTAATTTTGCAAAAGACAGTTACTAGGTCTAGGAAGAATTGGTCTAAGAAACTTCATGATGCATTATGGGCCTATAGAACTGCATACAAAAATCCTATGGGTATGTCTCCATATAAGATGGTATATGGAAAAGCTTGTCACTTACCTATTAAGCTAGAACATAAGGCATATTGGGCTATTAAAGAGCTCAATTATGATTTCAAACTTGCCGGTGAGAATAGGTTATTTGACATTAGCTGTCTTGATGAATGGAGAACCCATGCCTATGGGAATGCCAAGTTGTTTAAAGAAAAAATTAAAAGATGGCATGACAAAAGGATACAAAAGCGTGAGTTTAACGTAGGTGATTATGTCTTGCTATACAACTCTTGTTTAAGATTTTTTGCAGGAAAGCTTCTCTCTAAGTGGGAAGGACCTTACGTTATCGAGGAGGTCTATCGTTCCGGTGCCATAAAAATCAACAACTTCGAAGGCACAAATCCAAAGGTGGTAAACGGTCAAAGAATCAAACATTATATCTCAGGTAATCCTATAAATGTTGAAACCAATGTTATTGAAACTTTAACCCCGGACGAGTACATAAGGGACACTTTCCAGAACGATTCAGCCTCCGAAAAGGAAGAGGTATGTGATACAGTAAGTAAACCGACTCCAAAACAGTTCTAAAGGCAATTTTTCTCCGTTTTGGAATATTTAGAAAAATAGAAAAATAAGTAGCAGTCCGGAAGAGACACGAGCCGTCCACGAGGGTGGAGGGCGCGCCCCCCTTCCCTAGGCGCACCCCCTATCTCGTGGGCACCTCGTGTGCCTCCCAGACTCCGGTTTCTTGTATGATACTCCTTTTGGTCGGTAAAAATTCATTATATATACTCCCGAAGGTTTTTACCTCTGTATCACGCAAAAATCCTCTGTTCTTGTTTTGAGCTGTTTTTTGCTAGGGTTTGCGAGGCCAGGCACCATGTCGTCTCCCTCCTCCAACAATGAAGGCAACGATGCTTGGCTAATGAAGATAGATCTGAAGAGGGAAGGACCCGAGGAGACCCACAAGGAGAAGAAGATCAAGATGGAGGTGGAAGATCCGGCTCCGGCATTGGGAGAAGAAGACACCCATCAACCTCATCCCAACCTCTTTACCTCAACTGAGATTGAAGCTTTCAGGATGATTGAGTTAGCTCAAATTAGAAACAAGCATCTCACAAGTGAAAATATTTTGTTGAAGGAATATATAGCTGCACTCAAAGGTATTATCCGCAAGCTGGAGGATCTTCTACGCTCGATATATGATGATTCGGTGTCACTACTTTCAACTCCATCATCACCACCCCCGAAGAAGGAGACATAATCATATGGGTATGGTAACTCCCCTTGGCAACTGCCAAGCTTGGGGGAGTGACCCAGGTATCGTATCACCATCACTCCTATCTTTACCATTTTTCTTAGGTCAATCCTTTTGGTAGTATCTTGATCTTGTAGAATAAAGTTAGCATGATCTAGTTGTGAGCTTTTGCCTTATGATCTTTACCCTTTGTAATCGAGTCCGTGAGATATATAATAAAGATTAGTGTTGAGTCAAGGGCTTGGTTTCCTCACTTGGGTCATGATAAAAGGTAAAAAATATAAAAAGTATCCAAGAGATCATATTGATCTTATGGGAAGTAATGACTTCACATATAAGAGTATGATGAATAAAAGTTGTTGAGAGTTGACAAACATAGTTTTGGTCGTCGTTGCAATTAATAGGAAGTAATAAAAGAAAAGAGGCTTCACATACAAATATACTATCTTGGACATCTTTTATGATTGTGAGCACTCATTAAAGTATGACATGCTAAAGAGTTGATGTTGGACAAGGAAGACAACATAATGGGTTATGTTTTCTTATATCCGAAATAAAGTATATTGTCATGGATCATCCAACATGTTGAGCTTGCCTTTCCCCACCATGCTAGCCAAAACTCCTCGCACCAAGTAGGGATACTACTTGTGCTTCCATACATCCTTAAACCCAGTTGTCGGTGTACTAACGTAGGGGTACCTTAGTACCCCGACTTGTGCACGGGCAGTAGCAGCGTCCCATGGTCTGGCTCACCACGCGCCCGCCAAAGCCCACTCTAGACCCCTTGAAGCCATTCAAGAACAAAGTATTCAAGTTAAGAGACAAGACTCTGGCAAGAGGAGCTTGCCGGGAAGGTCGCGCCAGGCTCAAGGTTATCATTCCAGCACAAGACCTTGGCAAGAGGAGCTTGCCAGGAAGGCCAAAGAACGTCACCTCAGAAGATATCGCGGCGCATCATGCGCCCCGGCAGGACCCGGAGAGCGACAAGCTTCCGGGCCCGGCAAGATAGAGACCCCGGCAAGGTGCTTGCCGGGGGAGGATCACACTGTATGCCCGCGCTCCAGCTCATCTGGCCACGCGTCTCCCCGGGGCCCTTCCAGGGGGCACGTGGCGGATGGCTGTGGAGCCTGGGGTACACGGTGGCGAGCCACGGTGACGAGGCCATCATCGTGGCGAACGGAGACGCCCGGACGGGCGCTTTTGGGGTGACGGCGACGGGCATTCAATGCCCTTGTCCCTCACCGTCAGAGTTAGGTGAAGACCACTGTTCATACACTGTTCATGCACTGTTACAACTACTACCATTTTTACGTTTTCACCCTCCTCTACGTTGACACCTGTCGGTGACCCCTTTGGGCTATAAAAGGAGGCCCATGCACAACGTAGAGGGGGTTCGATTCCAGAAACTTGACCACACCCACGCTCGGTGCAGCTAGTACTGTAGATCTTCAAGCTCCCGAGCTCAGGGACTCAATACAACCAAAGCAGGAGTAGGGTTTTACGCGTCCGCGCGGCCCGAACCTGGGTAAACTGCCCGCGTGTGCCCCTCGATCTGCTCTTCGTGCTCCCTCCGCACCCTTGCCGTACCGTAGAAGGGGCTCCGGTCCCATAGGTGTTCGTGGGCGACTAGTTTCCCCGACATCTTTGGCACGCCAGGTAGGGGGCGTCGAGGTTGTGCGAACCTGATCCGGCGCTCACGCGGGCGCAACCTTCAGCAACTTCACTAGCTTCATCAACCTCATCGACTGCATCAACATGCCGCCGAAGAAGAAGGCTTCGGAGGTCGGAGGCCCGTCTGCGTCGATCCCACCACCACCAGAACCAACGGTTGGTGGGGTAGACACTGGCGGAAGGGTGGACGCCGGCGAGGACACTCACGGCGCCGCCAAGTCCAAGGACAAGACGGATGACCGGGCGAACTCCAAAGCCTCGGCGTCCATGCACGCACCCCGTCCCTCTCAGGAGGCGCCGGGCTAGCAGCGACGTGGTACCCACGGTACCATCCGTCTGCTGGGACAAGGCCAAACTGGCGGGTCGCGGGACGCTCAAGGCCAGCGTGCTGGCACGAGCAAGGCGCGGTCGCCGGGGCGAGAACCTGCTCCTTCTAACGCTGTTAGAAGTCCGAGCATATCTCGCTCCTCGCACCGCTCGCCACCGCTCCCTTCCACTCCGGCTGAAGCTCTCGCCAGAGCTCAGCTGCTCCTCGACTTCCCTCCAGCGGCGGACAAGGCCGAAGACTGGAGGGCTACAATCCAGAGCCTCATCGCCTTCGCCAACAACGACACGCCGCAGCAGCCGGCAACATCACGGCCGCGGCAAGTCGACCAAGTGAAGGCCGATGGAGACAAGACCGCCGGGGGTGCAACTATCGTGCACTCCCCGCCGCGGAAGCAGAAATCGCCGACCAGTCGGATCAACGTCGACGATGACTCCACAGCATCGTCGGATCCGCGGACTCGCCGCGATCAGCGCCAAGTCCTTGACGACAGGCGACAAGAGGACGCTCGAACTCGTATCGAGCGTCGAAGAGAAGCCCGAAGACAGTCCGACCAGCGCGCTGGGACCGCTGTCGACATGCACGCGCCCGGTGAACCAGGCGGCTTGCCGTACGCGGTAGGCTGCCCTGCGTTCACCCGAGAGCTGCGGCAAGTCCAGTGGACCAGCATGAAGAACTTTAAGCCCGACGTACCCGAGAAGTAAGACGGCAAGACACACCCCTCTGAGTTCCTCAGCATCTACACCATTGCGGTGCAGGCTACCGGGGGACGCGACGAGAAGATCTTAGCGAACTACTTCCCGCTCGTGCTTAAGCCAAACGTCAGGTCTTGGCTTATGCACTTGCCGGAGAACTCCATCTCCTCTTGGGCAGATTTGTGCCACCAGTTTGTCGGCGCCTTCACGGGCGGCCACAAACCCCACGGCCAGGAGAGCGATCTACACATTCTTGCCCAGAAGGAGGGAGAGTCCCTGCGGAAGTATATCTAGAGGTTCAACCGCGTTCAGCACAATATCCCCGATGTCCACCCTGCCGCGGTTATCAGCGCGTTCCACCAGAACGTGCGTAACCGCCGGATGAGGGAGGAGATGGTGATGACCAAGATCCGGGACATCAGCGAGCTTTACGCTCTGGCTGATAAGTGTGCACGTGCTGAAGAGGGGAGGAGACTCCCCGGAGAGGATACTGGAGCAGGAGGAACGGATAGCGAGGATGCCGCCCCGGCAAGGAAAAACCGGCGGCGGGACAACAAGAAGAAGAAGAACAAGGAGGTACTAGTTGTCGAGCACTCCGGCAAGGAGGCTGCCGCCAAGAAGACACAGGCTGGTGGCTCCGGCAAGGAGGCCACCCCTGTAGCGGCCGCCGACAAGCAGGACGGCTCCGACAAGCAGTACTGCAAGATCCACCGCACCAAGGGCCACGATCTCTAGAACTGCAAGAGAGTAGAGTACCTCGTAGAGCAGCAGAAGGCTGAATACGAGAGACGCGACAAGGAGAAGGCCCAAGGAGGCGGAGGAGAGCCCAGCAAGAAGCGGCCGTTCAATGGCCGGGGAGGACGCCGCGACAAGGCCAAGCAGCGGCAAGGAGACAGACCTCCCCGGGGCCGCGACAAGGATGAAGACGAAGACGATGATGAAGACATGGATGACGGAGATAACAGCGAGCAGGAGTTCCAGAAGGCCACAGAAGTTCTGTGCGTCGATGGAGGTGCCTCCCTGCACACTTCCCACCGCCAACTCAAACAATGGGTGCGGGAAGTAAATGCAGCTGAGCCACCTGTCGAGTCGCGCAAGCTGCTGAAATGGTCCGGCACGCCCATCATCTTCGATCTCGAGGACCACCCTGACCGCACAACTGCGGTCGGGTGATTGCCGATGTTGGTTTCGCCAACTATCCGCAACCTCAAGGTCACCAAGATGTTGGTTGACGGCGGAGCCGGCCTCAACTTGATCTCCTCCACTGTGATCAAGAAGCTGCAGATCCCCGACAGCGAGCTCGAGGAAACCGGGACGTTCCAAGGAATCAACCCGGGAAGGAGCAAGCCGAAGGGGAAGATCACGCTGCTGGTGACCTTTGGCGGAGAGCTTAACTTCAGGACGGAGAGGATCACCTTCGACGTTGTCGATATCCCATTGCCTTACAATGGGATACTTGGCCGTCCTGCGCTCGCCAAGTTCATGGCAGCCTCCAACTATGCTTACAACATGCTCAAGATGTCGGGGCCAATAAGCGTCATCTCTGTCCCCGGCGACAAGAAGGACGCGCTTATTTGCGCCGACAAGATTTACCGGGACGCAGCAGCCGCGGCAGACAGCAACACACTTGCCGCTGAAGCTCCCGGGGGGAAGACCAAGACCAAGTCCGGCAAGAGCTCTGGGGCCCACTCCGGCAAACGCACCTCCTCGGAGTGCTGCGCTGCCGTCGAGGACGCACCATCGAGCTCCATCGGCAAGTGCAAGAAAGGAATGGCAGCTCCACCTGCAACCAAGAAGGTGTCCGCCAAGGAGGACGGCACTGGTGGTACTTTCACCATCAGTGCTACGCTCGACCCAAAATAGGAAAGCGCGCTCATTGCCTTCCTGCGGGCGAATGTCGATGTGTTTGCATGGCAATCATCTGACATCCCCGGCGTTCCCAGGAAGGTAATTGAGCACAAGCTTGCTGTTTGTCCTCACGCGCGGCCCGTCAAGCAGAAGATCAGGAAGCAAGCGGTGGAGCGCCAAGAGTTCATAGCTGAAGAAATCAAGAAGTTGGAAGCAGCAGGCCTTGTTAGAGGTGTACTACATCCCACGTGGTTGGCTAATCCGGTTGTCGTGCGTAAGGCTAATGGGAAGTGGAGACTTTGTATAGACTTCACTGATGTGAATAAAGCTTTTCCCAAGGATCCGTTTCCCTTGCCGCGCATTGACCAGATCGTTGACTCCACGGCCGGATGTGAGTTACATTCATTTCTTGATGCATACTCCGGATACCACCAGATATTCATGGCTGAGGAAGATGAAGAGAAGACTGCATTCATCACTCCATGTGGCACATATTGCTTCATACGCATGCCCTTTGGATTGAAGAATGCAGGCTCAACATTTGCAAGGGTGGTCCACACTGCTTTCGAGCCACAGATACACAGGAATGTAGAAGCCTACATAGATGATATAGTGGTCAAGAGCAAGGACAAGGATACCCTGATCCAATACCTGGATGAGACTTTTGCAAATCTGCGCAAAATACAACTCAAGCTGAACCCCGAGAAGTGCGTCTTCGGAGTCCCCTCCGGCAAGCTTCTCGGGTTCTTTGTGTCCCAGAGGGGGATTGAAGCCAATCCCGACAAGATCAAAGCCATCGAGCAGATCGAAGCACCAAAGCGCGTCAAGGATGTACGAAGACTTGCTGGTTGTGTGGCTGCCCTCAGCAGGTTCATTTCAAAGTCTGCAGAACGCGCCCTGCCTTTCTTCAAAATCTTGAAAAAGGCAGGTCCAATGAAATGGACTCCGGAAGCGGAGGCAGCGCTGCATGACTTGAAAGGATACATGTCCTCCACTCCTATACTTGTCGCACCTAAGCCGCAAGAGAACTTGCTGCTATACTTAGCAGCAACCAATCAAGTGGTTAGTGCTGCGTTGGTAGCAGAGAGGGAGGCAGAGGAGGAGTCCACAGCCCCGGCAAGCACATCCAGCGACAAGCAGGGGGCTTCCCCGACAAGCTCTGGCCCCGACAAGGACAAGTCTGCGCAGGAACAAGGAGAAGTGCGGAAGATGATGGTGCAGCACCCAGTTTATTTTGTAAGTTCCCTCTTGTAGGGGGCTAGGTCAAGATACTCTGGAGTGCAGAAGTTGCTTTTCGGCCTCCTCATGGCCTCCAGGAAGCTGCGCCATTACTTCCAAGCGCACGAGATAACGGTGGTCACTCGCTTTCCGCTGAAGAGGATATTGCAAAATCCAGAAGCAACAGGCAGGATCGTCGAGTGGGCACTAGAGCTGTCAAGCTTTGGTCTCAAGTTTGAGAGTACTTCAACCATACAGAGCCGAGCATTGGCAGAGTTGATAGCAGAATGGACCCCAACACCAGATGAAGAAGTTCCAGAGACAAGCATCCCCGTTCAAGAAGCAAGCAAAGAGTGGATGATGTACTTCGATGGTGCCTTCTCGCTGCAAGGCGCCGGTGCTGGCGTGTTACTCATAGCGCCCACCGGAGAGCACCTCAAGTACGTTGTTCAGATGCACTTTCCCAAGGAGCAAGCGACGAATAATACTGCTGAGTATGAAGGTTTGCTTGCCGGCCTCAGAATTGTGCGGGGAGATTCACTGTTGGTGGTCCGACAAGTGAACAAGAGCTACCAGAGTCCTTTGATGGAAGCTTATGTCGATGAAGTGAGGAAGCTTGAAGAACACTTTGAAGGCCTGCAGATGGAGCACGTTCCAAGAGCTCAAAATGATATCGCAGATGGCCTCTCAAAGTGCGCTACAATGAAGTTACTTGTGGAACCGGGGACCTTCCTGCTCAGGTTAACTCAACCATCAGTTGCACCATCAGTTGGGCAGAACAAGAAAAGAAAGTTGGTTTCCGGTGACTACTTGCCGGCGGATCTTCCTGAAGCCGCCGCCAAAGTCCCCAAGATCAACGACCAAGTTGCTGAGGAACAGTCTGCTCCTGCGGACCGAAGGGTCTGTACAGTTGAAGCAAGTGTTCCCGACAAGTCTTGCCCCGGCAGGCTTGCCGGGGAACGTTCAGCTCCGCCAAAGCAGCAAGTCTTTGTCGTAGAAGCTGACGTTCCCACAGCAGCACTGATGCCTTTAGTCCTCGTTGTTGATCCTCAGGCTCCAGCATGGGCACAGCAAATCGTCTGTTTTCTTCAAGCTGGAGAACTTCCCGAAGAAACAGAGGAGATAGAGAGGATTACCAGGCAGTCAAGTATGTATCAGTTCGTCGACAACGAGCTATACAGAAGAAGACTCAATGGTGTCAGATTTAAATGCATTTCTCGGGAAGATGGACAGAAGCTGTTGGCAGAAATACATGGAGGCATATGCGGCCACCACATTGGCGCAAGAGCACTTGCCGGGAAGGCGTTCCGGCAAGGTTTCTTTTGGCCAGAAGCCCTCCAAGATGCAACTGCACAAGTAACCAAGTGTGAAGCGTGCCAGTTCCATGCCAAGCAAATACACCAGCCAGCTCAAGCTCTCCAGACGATCCCTTTGTCCTGGCCCTTCTCGGTCTGGGGGCTCGACATCCTCGGCCCCTTTCCCCGCGCTGTCGGGGGCTTTGAGTACTTGTACGTTGCAATCGACAAGTTCACAAAGTGGCCGGAAGTGGAACCAGCGAGGAAGGTGACAGCACAGTCAGCAGTGAAGTTCTTCAGATCAATTGTTTGCCGTTTCGGAATCCCTAACAGGATCATCACCGACAACGGCACACAGTTCACAAGTCGCACCTTCATGCAGTACGTCCAAGACCTTGGCGCCAAGGTCTGCTTTGCTTCTGTTGCTCACCCAAGAAGCAACGGTCAAGCAGAAAGGGCCAATGCTGAAGTACTGCGCGGACTAAAGACAAGAACGTTCGACAGGCTGCACAAGTGCGGAAGAAACTGGATAGAGGAGTTGTCGGCGGCTCTTTGGTCAATCAGGACGACACCAAATCGAGCCACTGGACAGACACCCTTTGCTCTTGTCTATGGAGCAGAGGAAGTTCTCCCCACGGAACTCATATACGGGTCCCCTCGAGTACTCGCTTATGATGAGCTCGAGCAAGAGCAGCTGCGGCAAGATGATGCACTGCTCCTCGAGGAGGACCGTCTCCAGGCTGCTGTACGAGCTGCTCGATACCAGCAAGCCTTGCGTCGCTATCACAGCCGCAAGGTCAAGGCAAGGAGTCTCGAGGAAGGCGACCTTGTTCTTCGGCGTGTTCAGTCCACCAAGAACTCCGACAAGTTGACGCCGAAGTGGGAAGGCCCTTATCGGGTGAGACAAGTCACAAGGCCCGGCGCTGTCTGCCTTGAGACTGAAGAAGGCTTATCGGTGAGCAACTCCTGGAACATTGAGCATCTTCGCAAGTTTCACCCATGAGGCGCGGTTGCCGTGATCCGCTCCGGCAACAACCTTTTGTACAAGTCTTGCCGCTGTTCCATGTAAACCTTTGTACAAAGCCGGGCGCAAACCTCGTGCATCAGTAAAACTTTTGTGCTTTGCACCATTTACCATTTCATGCCTTTCTTTTTATTTGCATATATCATCTGACACTTTGTGCAGCGCACGATCCCGGTAAGCAACAATAAGCCGCAAGGCTCCATACTTGTGTTCCCTCCTCTTTCCTTTTCTCTCTTAAACAGAAGAAGTGTTCCTCGCACACAAGTTTGCCGGGGGAAGGAGATAGAGGTATGGACCGAGTCTTGTTCAAGAAAGGGAAGCCTTGCCGGCAAGCAAACAATCCATCAAAGCTAAGTTGCCAGAGTTTGAGCAATTCAAATTTTTTTAAAAATTTAGTTGTCTTCCTTGAACGACCACACTTTGTATGGAAAACCTGTGCGCGGAGGAACCTACCCGTGGCTAGCCGCACCCTTAATTTGTTTCGAGCACGCTCAACGGCTTAAGTGAGCTGCGACAAGTGTCGCGCCCTTACGTCGTTTTTGAGTTCGCTCAACAATCTAAGTGTGCTGCGACTAGCTGCAGCAAGGTTTCTTGCCGGCAAGGGCATTGCTAGCAGGCTGCTAAGAGTCCCGCACTCAGCGCTCGCGGCAAGGGTTCCTTTGCCGGCAAGTTCCCTAAAAGCGTAGGGTGGAAACCATACAAAGTGAAGGGACTAAACAAGGGAGATAACACTGCGTTGATTATCCAAAATAAAGTTATATTACAAGATAGCTCGCCGCTGTTCTAACCAACTACTACCCATGACTTAATCGACAGCGGCGAGGGAAGCAGAAAGAAGGGAGCCTAGTCTTTTCGCTCTCCATCGACCCTCTTGATCTTGCCCGCCTTGGCTACGATGTGGGCAACTTGTGCCCTCAACGCCTCCTGGTCAGCTTCGGGCGGCAGGGTCCAGAGGACGTTGACAAGGTTAATCCCGGGGTTGCGGTAGACGATCTTCGACAACACCCGCTCCATAGTACCCATGCAAAGCCGGTGCACCTCGTCAGCCAGCTGCGCGGGGATCTTCTCCCGTAGCTGCGCGAGAGCCGGCGCCACTCCCCTAAAGAACAGGCTCAGCTTGGCGCTGTGGGGGAGGCTCTCGTCGGGGGAGTACACGAGGTGCTTCGCCCTCAGCGCCACCATCTCCTTGTCGATGTTGGCGGCGGAGGCGACAAGCTCCTCGGTCCACTGCTCCACCGTCTGCTGGAAGTTGTTCTGCGACAGGGCGGCGCTGTCCAACAGCGCCCTTTCAGACCGGAGATCTTCTTTCAGCTTCGTTTCACGGTCCCGGGCGGCGTCAAGTGAGTCGTTGAGGGTGGAAACCTTCAGCTCCAAGTCTGCGATGGAGTCCTTGGCGTCGTTGAGCTCTTTGCCCTTCTCGGAGAGACGGACTTGCAGCTCCGAATTGGTGTGGGCGTCTTTCTCCCGCGCCACATTGAGCGCGGCGAACCTGTCCTCGCTCGCCTTCAAGCCCATCTCCAACTGCACCACCCGGGCCTCCAGATCCCTCTTGGCGGTCTCTGCGGCAGCAGCGGCATCCCTCGCCTCCTGCAGAGCCCCGCCAATGGCCTGCTCACGAGCGATGAGGTCGTCCTTGTGGCTATCGAGGTCGACCTTCCGCTGGTTGAGCTCTCCCTCCCGCCGAGACAGATCCTCAGCGGCCAGTCGTTGCTGCTCCTCCACCTCGGCCTTCTCGAGGAGGAACGCCTGGTGTGCTCCGGCAAGCTCTTCACGCTCCTCCGCCAAGTTTCGGAGGGCCGCCTGGTTGGCGGCACGGAGCTCCGCGGCGCGCTTCTCCAGATCAGCACCGGCCTTGGCAGCCAGAGCCTCTCGGGACTCCAGCTTGGCTTGCCTGGCCCGGAACAAACCCAGGAGTCGACGTAGGAGTTGCTCCTCTTCGGCCTCGTTGCTGCTGCCGGGCGCGTCGACAACCCTCAGCCCGGCGGAGGCGAGAACTTCTTCGTCGAAGGTCTCCCCCTCCGCGGGTGCCCTTGATGAGGACGCCCACGGGACTTGGATAAAGACCCCGTTGGCGGCCTCCAGATAGACGCCCAACCCAGCCGCGGGGGCGGAGGGGTCGGCGGCCGGCGCAGCGTCCGGCGCTCCTGCGGCCTCAGGGCCAGCAGTGCGGTCGCCAGTCCCTTCCCCTGCTGCAGCATCAGCGGTCGGGGCGGTCTCTTCGGCGGCTGGCTCGTCGGCACCAGCCATTCCTTCGGTGGTGGTGGCGTCGCCAGCATTGCCGCGCACGTCCTCCTCGGCGATGGTCTCCGTCTCCATCGACTCCGGGGCAGGCGGATCTAATAGAAGAAAAAGAAAAGAAAGAATCATCAAGCAAATATCCAAAAAAGATGAATTCAAGAAAAGAAGAGTACAAGGGCTACCTGCGCGGACCTCTTCGGTAGCGGGGTCCCTCGCCGGGGAGTTCTCCCTTGGCGGCGTAGTAGAAGCCCCAGCCGGCTGAGGGCCGCTGGCGCCTTCCCTTGGCGGGGTGCTCGCCCTTGGCGGGGTACTCGCCCTTGGCGGAGTACCCATCCTTGGGGAGCGCTGTCCCTCGCCGGGGAGCTCATCCTTGGCGGGGAGGGTGGGACAAGCGGCTCGTCGGGGGCGGCCTCTTGGTGCTCCTGCGGCTGCGGCTCCACTTCTGCACAAGGCAACAAACAAACAATACGTTAGTAAGGATAACAACCTCAAGCGCGACCGTCAAGCAGAAAAATGAGCACAAGGACTTACGCTGGGGGCTGCTCTCCGGAACAGCAGGCTGGTCCGGCAAGTTTTTCACTGGCGCATCCCCCGTCGCTGCGGCCGGCTCGTCGTCCTCGAGATCAACCACAGGGATCTTGGCCCACTTCGCCATCCTCTGGGTCAAGGTCCTGGAACCCAAGCAAGATCAGAGTTAGACAAAAAGAAATCAAGACAAGAAAAGTCAAAAGAAATAGAAATCGCAAGTGCTTACTCTTCCTCCTCTTCGTCGGAGCTGAGGGCGGAGAAGTCGAACTCCGCCTTGCGTGCTCCAGCGCGAGGAGCTGGAGGAGAAGGCTCCCTCGGACGCTTGGCGGGCTCCGGAGCCGTGGGTTGTGAAGACCCCGCTCCGGTCGTCCCCGAGGACCGAGGGGCGGAAGGAACACCAGAACTGCTCCGGGAAGATCCCCCTCCGCTTGCCGCTGGGACACGGGACGCCTCCTTAACGACCTTGCTCGTCGTGGTGGCACGCGTCGCACGACGCTTTGGCTATTGTCGGGGCGCCGGTGGCCTCGCCGTCTCAGCGGTCTTGCGGAGGCGCTTCTTCTGCGGCGGTGGAGGACTTGGTGGTGGCGGAGAGTTTTCTGAGGATGAGGAGGCGTCATCGAGGTTCAGAGACCCGCCGGAGTCTTCGCCAGAATCGCCGGATTCGGCATCCTCCTCGGCAGGCTTACTGGACTCAGTGCCTTGCCCGGCAGCCTCGCTCTCCCCGGCAGGCTCCCTTGCAAACTCCTCGGGCGCAATCTTCAACAGGTTGAGGATTTC
Source organism: Secale cereale (assembly GCA_902687465.1). Lineage (NCBI taxonomy): Eukaryota > Viridiplantae > Streptophyta > Magnoliopsida > Poales > Poaceae > Secale > Secale cereale. The sequence goes on from LR738712.1 coordinate 100,490,550, forward strand.
CTCCTCCTCGGCCTGACTCACCGCGTCCGCCGCTTCCGCCTCTTCCACGGTGTACCCAAATTCCCCCGCGGCCGCCGCTGCGGCGGCCTCCTCCATCCTGTTAGCTATATATGCCACATCCTATTCGGTGGTCTCCCGGGTGAGGCCCTTTTTCTCCTCGGGGTTGCGTGGCCGTTCAACCAGGCTGTCGAAGAAGGCATGCACGGTCTCCTCTGAAGGCGTCAGCCAAGTGGGGACAACCCCGTGGGAATCACACTCAGGCATTGCCGCGCGGATGGCACTAAGAGCAGTGTTGTTGCACAACAAAACTACTCCCCGGGACGGGGTGAACCATTCCTTGTGCTTAGGGTCATGTTTGAACAGCTCCCGGACCATCCCCTTGAGTTCCAAGACAGTGAAGTTGTAATTCAACCCGGGGCGCAGCCTCATGCGGTCTGCCGCATTGCCGAACTCCCAGGCAGGCCTCTTCCTTTCCTGCAGAGGAGCAATGCGGCGGCGGAGGAAATCAGCCCCGACTTCACCTACAGTAAGGTTGGCGGCCCGGAGACGAAGGATCCTAGTAAGGGCAATCTGCAGCTTGTCGTCCTCCGGGGCCAAGTTGCTCCAATCCTTGCCGCGCACTATTGCAGTCCGGCGCGGCGAGGTAAACTGCTCGGGCTCATCTTCCATGACCCAGCACCAGTCAGCCCTCCACTCCTCCCACTTGCCGCGGAGCTCCCCAATCAAGTACGCCTCCTTCTTGCCGAGCCTGAAGATCCAGGAGATGCCGCCGGAGAGTGGAGATCCGGACTCTACTCTAGGTGTGAAGAAGTGGCGGAAGAGAGCTACGTTTGGATGGACCCCGACATAGTTTTCGCACAGATGTGCGAAAACGGCCAAAGTGAGGACGGCATTCGGGGTGAAATCTAAGAGGTGGAATCCATATGTGTTCATCACATCGCAGAAAAACTCTAAATGCGGAGGACAGAGACCGCAATGGAAGAACAAAGCAAAGAAGTGGTAAACTCCCGGATACAGGTCGATGGCTTCGGCGGGGAGGACTCTGGTGCACGGGTGAGCCTTCGTCTCCCTCGCCCAGAACAAGTAATACTTGTCCCGCAGCTCCCTCGCGCCGAGCCTCGGCGGGAAGACCACCATCTTTCTCCGCATGGCTGCCAGCTTCGCCGCCTTGTCGGACTTCTCTTTCTTCGCCTTGTCGCTCTTCGCCTTGTCGCTCTTCGGGGCCATGGCGGGGACGGCGAGGGAGGTCGACGGCGCTGCGGATGCTGGAGACGGCGGAGGAAGGGTGGAGCTCGGCTCTCTGTCGACCTTTGGGGATGCAGAGAGCGACGGGGGTTTCTGGAGATTCAAGACACAATGAAAGCAATGGGGGGAAATTGCCCCTGCTTCCTCTGCTTTTAAGGGGGGAGTGGGGGACGTTCCGCATTTCCCCATTAAAGAAACAGGCCACGATCTCTCCCACGACGCCGCAATCGACGCGTGCCGTTAGGGAGAGATGCGGCGGATACGGAGAGGGATACGGCGTGCCGTGGGCCGCGTGTGCCCGTGCACTGTTTTGGGCCTGGCCCAACAGCGCTCGGCACCGTGTGTGGCCCAGGCCCGGGGGCTCCTGTCGGTGTACTAAAGTAGGGGTACCTTAGTACCCCGACTTGTGCACGGGCAGTAGCAGCGTCCCATGGTCTGGCTCACCACGCGCCCGCCAAAGCCTACTCTAGACCCCTTGAAGCCATTCAAGAACAAAGTATTCAAGTTAAGAGACAAGACCCCGGCAAGAGGAGCTTGCCGGGAAGGCCGCGCCAGGCTCAAGGTTATCATTCCAGCACAAGACCTTGGCAAGAGGAGCTTGCCAGGAAGGCCAAAGAACGGCACCTCAGAAGATATCGTGGCGCATCATGCGCCCCGGCAGGACCCGGAGAGCGAAAAGCTTCCGGGCCCGGCAAGATAGAGACCCCGGCAAGGTGCTTGCCGGGGGAGGCTCACACTGTATGCCCGCGCTCTAGCTCATCTGGCCACGCGTCGCCCTGGGGCCCTTCCAGGGGGCACGTGGCGGATGGCTGTGCAGCCTGGGGTACACGGTGGCGAGCCACGGTGACGAGGCCATCGTCGTGGCGAACGGAGACGCCCGGACGGGCGCTTTTGGGGTGACGGCGACGGGCATTCAATGCCCTTTTCCCCCACCGTCAGAGTTAGGTGAAGACCACTGTTCATACACTGTTCATGCACTGTTACAACTACTACCTTTTTTACGTTTTCACCCTCCTCTACGTTGACACCTGTCGGTGACCCCTTTGGGCTATAAAAGGAGGCCCATGCACAACGTAGAGGGGGTTCGATTCCAGAAACTTGACCACACCCACGCTCGGTGCAGCTAGTACTGTAGATCTTCAAGCTCCCGAGCTCAGGGACTCAATACAACCAAAGCAGGAGTAGGGTTTTACGCGTCCGCGCGGCCCGAACCTGGGTAAACTGCCCGCGTGTGCCCCTCGATATGCTCTTCGTGCTCACTCCGCACCCTTGCCGTACCGTAGAAGGGGCTCCGGTCCCATAGGTGTTCGTGGGCGACTAGTTTCCCCGACACCAGTTTTGCCGTGAGAGTCCACCATACCTACCTATGGATTGAGAAAGATCTTTCCAAGTAAGTTGTCATGTTGCAAAGTCGCTAAAATATGTATGATTTATTAGTGTGGAGGAAATTAGCTTTATACGACCTTGTGATATGGATGTAATAAAAGCGACGGACTGCATAATAAAGGTCCTTATCACAAGTGGCAATATAAAGTGACGTCCTTCTATGCTAAGACTTTGTGCATCCAACCATAAAAACACATGACAACCTGTGCTTCCCTCTGCAAAGGGCCTATCTATTATTCTTGCCTTATAAGAGTCAAGGTGAAATTCAGCTTTCCTTTTTACATTTTATACTTTGGCAAGCACACTGTGTTGGAAAGATCCTGACATATATACCCACTTGGATATAAGTTTTCATGGCCTATTACTATTGACATTACCCTTGAGGTAAAAGGTTGGGAGGCAACACCATAAGCCCCTATCTTTCTCTGTGTCCGATTAAAACTCCATAACCATAAGTATTGCGTGAGTGTGAGCAATTGTGGAAGACTATATGATTGTTGAGTATGTAGGCCTGCTGAAAAGCTCTTATATTGAATCTTTCCGATGTTACAATAAATTGCAATTTCTTCAATGACCGAGATCAAAGTTTGTTAGTTTTCAATGAAGTTTATGATTCATGCTTGTTATTGTGAATGAATTGTTACTTTGTCATAAGAATCATATGACAATATATCTATGTTGTTGTTATGAGAATGATCATGATGCCCTCATGTCCATATTTTGTTTTTATCGACACCTCTATCTCTAAACGTGTGGACATATTTTTCGATATCGGCTTTCACTTGAGGACAAGCGAGGTCTAAGCTTGGGGGAGTTGATACGTCCATTTTGCATCATGCTTATATGTTGATATTTATTGCATTATGGGCTGTTATTACACGTTATGTCACAATACTTATGCCTTTTCTCTCTTATTTTACAAGGTTTACATGAAGAGGGAGAATGCCGGTAGCTGGAATTCTGGGTTGGAAAAGGAGCAAACTCTGGAGACCTATTCTGCACAACTCCAAAAGCCCTGAAACTTCATAGAACATCGTTTCAGAAAATATAAAAGATATATGGCGAAAGAAGTTCACGAGGGGGGACCACCGGCTGTCCACAAGGGTGGGGGCGCCCCCCCCCCCTCTCAGGGAGCGCCCCCTGTCTCGTGGGCCCACCAACGGTCCCCCGATTCCCATATTCTCCTATATGAGGTGTTTTGACCTGGAAAATATCATAAGGAAGCTTTCGAGACCAGACGCCGTCGTCTCAAGGTGGAACCGAGGTGGAAACCAATCTAGGGCTCCGGCAGAGCTGTTCTGCCGGGGATACTTCCCTCCGGGAGGGGGAAATCGTCACTGCCGTCATCACCAACAACTCTCCCATCTTGGGGAGGGCTATCTTCATCAACATCTTCTCCAGCACCAACTCTTCTCAAACCCTAGTTCATCTCTTGTATCCAATCTTTGTACCCAAACCTCAGATTGGTACATGTGGGTTGCTAGTAGTGTTGATTACTCCTTGTAGTTGATGCTAGTTGGTTTATTTGGTGGAAGATCATATGTTCAGATCCATTATGCATATTAATATCCCTCTGATCATGAACCATATTATGTCTTGTGAGTAGTTACTTTTGTTCCTGAGGACATGGGAGAAGTCTTGCTATTAGTAGTCATGTGAATTTGGTCTTCGTTCTATATTTTGATGAGATGTATGTTGTCTCTCCTCTAGTGTGTCATGTGAACGTCGACTACATGACACTTCACCATTATTTGGGCCTAGAGGAAGGCATTGGGAATTAATAAGTAGATGATGGGTTGCTAGAGTGACAGAAGCTTAAACCCTAGTTTATGCGTTGCTTCGTAAGGGGCTGATTTGGATCCATATGTTTCATGCTATGGTTAGGTTTACCTTAATACTTCTTTTGTAGTTGCGGATGCTTGCATTAGAGGTTAATCATAAGTGGGAGTCTTGTCCAAGTAAGGACAGCACCCAAGCACCGGTCCACCCACATACCAAATTATCAAAGTACCGAACGCGAATCAGACGATCGTGATGAAAACTAGCTTGACGATAATTCCATGTGTCCCCGGGAGCGCTTTCCTTTATATAAGAGTTTGTCCAGGCTTGTCCTTTGCTACAAAAAGGATTAGGCCACCTTCCTGCACCTTATTTACTTTTACCTTTTGTCACTTGCTACCAATTACCTTATCACAAAACTATCTGTTACCTATAATTTCAGTGCTTGCAGAAAATACCTTACTGAAAACTGCCTATCATTTCCTTCTGCTCCTCGTTGGGTTCGACACTCTTACTTATTGAAAGGACTACGATAGATCCCCTACACTTGTGGGTCATCACTGAACCGCATGTCCTTGTTGCTCCGGTTGATAATGAGCCGCTGTTACTGTATCTGGCTGCTAATGCCCGAGCTGTCAGTGTTGCCATTGTACTGGAGCGCAAGGAGGTTGGGAAGGAATATCCGGTTCAACAGCTGGTTTACTACATCAGAGAGGTGCTCATTGAGTCTAAGCAGAGGTATCCGCATTGGCAAAAGCTGGTGGATGGAGTTTTCATGGCAAGTCAGAAGCTCAAGCAATATTTTCAGGGTCACCCCATAACGGTGGTCAGTTCTGCCCCTCTGGGAGATATAATCCAAAACTGAGAAGCAACTGGCCGGGTTGCGAGGTGGGCCATTGAGCTTGGACCTCACAGGTTAAAATATGTGCCTCGTACGGCAATCAAGTCGCAGGCGTTAGTGCATTTTATCAACGATTGGACGGAGTTGCAAGCACCGGAAGAGAAGCTGGATCACACGTACTGGACTATTCACTTTGACGGATCCAGGCAATTGGAGGGCTCGGGGGCTGGAGTCGTATTAACTTCCCCACGAGGTGAGAAATTTTGTTATGTTCTCCATTTAATGTTCCCTTGCACTAACAATGTAGCTGAATATGAGGCTCTCCTCCATGGTCTTAGAATGGCTAAGGAGATAAATTTAAGCCGGGTTAAATGCTTTGGTGCCTCGGACCTGGTGGCCTAACAAGTATGTGGTACTTGGGATTCCAAGGATCCGCTCATGGCAGCATATCGTCGAGAGGTAGATATTGTCGCTGGACACTTCAAGGGGTATCAGGTGGACCATGTGGACCGGCGTAAGAATGATGTGGTGGACGCATTAAGCCGTCTAGGTTCCCAACGCAAACCGGTTCCGCCCAATGTTTTCCTGGACGTTCTGCATAATCCATCGGTCAAATTACCTTCAGAAGAGGATTTGGCTGCTCCGGATCCAGAGGCTCAGTTGGTAGCGGCGCTTCACGCTATCCCGGATTGGATAGTCCCATACTTGGTGTATATGAACCGAGGTGAGTTACCAGAGGATGAAATCTTGGCCAGGCAGATAGTCTGGCGGTCCAAGTCAATGACTATTGTCAATGGAGAATTACACCATTGCAGTGTAACAGGGGCGTTTCAACGTTGCGTGTCTCCGGATGAAGGTTGTGAGATTCTTCGAGAGATCCACGAAGGAGATTGTGGTCACCACGCCGGTTCAAAATCCTTGGTAGCTAAATCTTTTCGTCACGGATTCTATTGGCTGACGGCTCATGCTGATGCGGAGGACTTAGCCAAAAAGTGTGATGCCTATCAAAAATTCTCAAGGTGTGCTCATGTACCGGCTCAAGAATTGAGGATGATTCGAATTACTTGCCCATTCGCGACTTGGGGGCTAGATATGGTTGGGCCTTTTAAGAGATGTCCAGATAAGAAGACCCACCTTCTGGTGGCCGTTGATAAGTTTACCAAGTGGGTCAAGGCAGAGCCAGTCAGCAAGTGTGATGTAGCAACGGCGGTTCAGTTCATCAAGAAGGTGATTTTCCGTTTGGCTTTCCACACAGTATTATAACTGATAATGGCACAAACTTGTCCAAGGGGGATATGAAAGAATTTTGTCAACGAGAGCACATCCGGCTTGATGTCTCTTTAGTGGCTCACCCTCAATCTAATGGTCAAGCTGAGAGAGCTAATCAAGAGATCTTGAGAGGCATCAAACCCCGGCTTATGGTTCCCTTACAAAGGACGCCTGGTTGTTGGGTGGAGGAGTTACCTTCTGTAATATGGAGCATCAATACCACGCCCAACAGATCTACGGGTTACACGCCTTTTTTCATGGTGTACGGAGCTAATACAGTTCTCCCTAGTGACATCCATCATGATTCGCCTTGCATGGCGGCTTATGCTGAAACTGACAATGAGAAAGCGCAACAAGAAGCACTGGACCGGTTGGATGAGGAACGTCACATCACAGCGGCTCGATCGGCGATTTACCAGCGAGATCTGCGTCGTTACCATAGTCACCGAGTTAGAACCAGAACGTTTCAAGAAGGCGATCTAGTGCTCCGGCTCATCCAAGACCAGACAGATATGCACAAGCTATCCCCGCCTTGGGAAGGACCCTTTGTGGTCAGCAAGAATCTACACAATGGGTCATACTACCTCGTCGACGTTCGAGAACACAGGGACTCACGCACCACGGAGGAGGAGACCCAACGGCCATGGAACATTGCTCATCTTCGTCCTTACTACACTTGAGCCATAGGCTCCCTTTATGTACATATATTTCCAATGTATATATTATGATCAATATAATAAACCGGCATACCTGTTAAAGCGGGGCCTCTGTTGTTTTCTCCATAAATGTTTGTCACATGGGGGCTTCTGTATACAATGCGGAGTTCTCATGGCCTTCTTAAATCGGCTATCAAGCCAATATTGTCATAAGAGCACAGCTCTGGTTACTTCGGTAATCCGGCTATCAAGCCAACATGATGATAACGGGCAAAAGAGGGTTGATGCATAGCACAACTCAAACATAAGTACCCATTGAGCACAGCTCAAGATGTTACTTGGGGGCTCTTGTCGCACAGCGGCAAAGAGCTTTTAAGGTCCTTGTAATAGGCTATCAAGCCACGGCTTGGAAGCCTAGTGTATACACCTAAAACCCCAGGTTAGCCTGCCTGCATCAAGTAAGTCACTCCGTCCAGGTAAACCTGGTACGACCCGTCGAACGATTGACAAGTCAATCTTATATAGACCCTGAACTTGTCAACGCTAAAACGACGATTGGTTAATGTGAGGTCCATCTTAACAGGCTTTGTGAAATGGTTTAACTCAGCGGCCTGGCAGCCCATGAAAAGCCTCGAATTTGGGGCCTGGCAGCCCATAAAAAGCCTCGACTACAAGTTTGCATATGCTTTTGTTTGCCAAGTTTTAATCTTTTAATGAGATTCTTAGTATTCATCTGATATCTATCGATTCGGCTTATTGGTTGACTACAAGTCACCACCATTAAGTAAACCGGTGTTTATTAACCCGGTCTGGTTTGGTTATAAATCGCCAGTATCATTTGCAGCTAATCCGGTGTTTATCACAACCCGGTATGGTTTTATCATAAACCGACAAAATATTACAGGAGTCATCAATACTCACAATTTGGGATGATCACCCTTACTAAAAAAGTTGGTAAAGCCAACGATGCGATTTGATATCACATGTATGATATGTATTTTCATATTTATTTAAAAATACAGCTTGGGTTATAAACCTAGGTCATGTATTTGGGCATTATGACCCGTCTGGCGATGAACCGCCAGGACACTTTAAAATTTGTCTAATGCAGAAACAGATTGAGTAAAGCTGTTCAGAAGAATAAGCAGAAATATTATAAGACTACCGGGTTAAGCAATATTATGCAGAGGAAATATGCACGATGGCATAACAAACCAAGTGTTTTTAAGCTAGTTTATTACAAGGCGTTTTGCAGCCCAAAAGAATAACAGTTGCTCTTCAACGATCACGAGATACTGAAGGTTAAACCGGCCACAGTTCATGACTCCTCGCCAGCCCGGCCACATGGCTACGGATCATCCTACGCTGTTTCTTCCTCCTCGTATCCACCTAGCAGCTGGAAGTCAGTGGTTGCCAATTGATCCCAGTTAGGGCCTTGAAAATAGCTTCATCACTTATAAGTTCGGACGGTTCAACATCAGGAGCATAAGTGTGCTTACGGACGGGTGGGATGAGATCCTCCACATCATGAGTCGGCGCATTAACCCGTCTGTTGTCAGCGTCATAAACCGCCTGGTAGTGGGATGCTACCTCTTGAGCTTGCGTTGTATTCACTCGAAGAGGAAAGGAAGATGTAGCACAGTAGCGTAAGTATTTCCCTCAGTTTTTGAAAACCAAGGTATCAATCCAGTAGGAGACCACGTGCGAGTCCCTCGCACCTGCACAAACAAATAAGAACTTCGCAGCCAACGCGATAAGGGGTTGTCAATCCCTTTACGGTCACTTGCGAAAGTGAGATCTGATAGAGATGATAGTTATATTTTGGTATTTTTGGTTTATAAGAACAGCAAATAAAAGCGGTAAAAGTAAAGTAGATGTAGATTGATATGTTGAGAATAGACCCGGGGGGCATAGTTTTCTCTAGTGGCTTCTCTCATGATAGCAATATTCTACGGCGGGTAAACAAATTACTGTCAAGCAATTGATAGAAGAGCGAATAATTTTGAGACTATCTAGGCATGATCATTGTATATAGGCATCACGTCCGAGATAAGTAGACCGACTCCTGCCTGCATCTACTACTATTACTCCACACATCGACCGCTATCCAGCATGCATCTAGTGTATTGAGTTCATAAGAACAGAGTAACGCCTTAAGCAAGATGACATGATGTAGAGGGATAAACTCAAGCAATATGATAAAAACCCCATCTTTTTATCCTCGATGGCAACAATACAGTATGTGCCATGCTGCCCCTACTGTCACTGGGAAAGGACACCGCAAGATTGAACCCAAAGCCAAGCACTTCTCCCGTTGCAAGAACTATAGATCTAGTAGGCCAAACCAAACCAATAATTCGAAGAGACTTGCAAGGATATTATGAGCACACATAAAAAGTTCAGAGAAGAACCAAATATCTTTCGTAGATAACCTTGATCATAAACTCACAATTCATCGGATCTCGACAAACACGCCACAAAAAGAGATTACATTGAATATATCTCCTCGAAGACCGAGGAGAACTTTGTATTGAGATCCAGAGAGAGAAGAAGCCATCTAGATACTAGCTATGGACCCGAAGGTATGTGGTAAACTACTCACAACTCATGGTGAGGGCGATGATGATGATGATGAAGGACACCGTGATGGATCCCCCTCTGGTGGAGCTCTGGAACAGGTTCCAAGATGGGATCTCCACGGGAACAGAAGCTACAACGGTGGAATTAGGGTTTTCTCTCTGTTCACGGAGTTTCTGGGGTACGTGGACTTATATAGGAAGAAGGGGGGCCCCGGGGGCCATTTGAGGAGGCCTCGAGGCAGGGGGCGTGCCCTGGGAAGGGGGGCGCGTCCCCCACCCTCGAGGGCAGCTCCTCGATCCCCTAACGTGGTTCTCAAGCTTCATGTGGGTGATTTTCTCCAAAAAATATCTCTCGCGAAGGTTTCATTCCGTTTGGACTCCGTTTGATATTCTTTTTCTGCAAAACCCTGAAACAGGCAAAAAACAACAATCTGGACTGGGCCTTTGGGTTAGTAGGTTAGTCCCAAAAATTATATAAAAGTATATGATAAAGCCCATTAAACATCCAAGACTTCATAAATAATAGCATGGAACAATCAAAAATTATAGATACGTTGGAGACGTATCAAGCATCCCCAAGCTTAATTCCTGCTCGTCCTCGAGTAGGTAAATGATAAAGAAAGAATTTTTGATGTGGAATGCTAACCAATATAATTTATTCAGTGTAACACTCTTAATTGTGGCAAGAATGTTCAAATCTAAAAGATTCAAGATAAAAGTCTATATTGACATAAGAAATAATAATACTTCAAGCAATACTAACAAAGCAACCATGTCTTCTCAAAATACTATGGCTAAAGAAAGTTATCCCTACAAAATCATATAGTGTTGGCTATGCTCCCTCGTTATCATACAAAAATATTCATATCATGCACAACCCCGATTTCAGCCAAGCATTTGTTTTCATACTCTATCTTTTCAGACCTTTCAACTTTCACACAATACATGAGCGTGAGCCATGCACATAGCACTATGGGTGGAATAGAGGTGGTTGTGGGGAAGACAAAAAGGAGGGAGATAGTCTCACATCGACTAGGCGTATCAAAGGGCTATGGAGATGCCCATCAATAGATATCAATGTGAGTGAGTAGGGATTGACATGCAACGGATGCACTAGAGCTAAAATGAATGAAAGCTCAACAAAAGAAACTAGTGGGTGTGCATCCAACTTGCTTGCTCATGAAGACCTAGGGCATTTGAGGAAGCCCATCGTTGGAATATACAAGCCAAGTTCTATAACGAAAATTCCCACTAGTATATGAAAGTGACTAAACATGAGACTCTCTACACTGAAGAACATGGTGCTACTTTGAAGCACAAGTGTGGAAAAAGATAGTAGCAATTGTCCCTTTTCTTTTCTTTTTCTCTTTTTTTTGGGGCCTTTTTTTTCTTTGGCCTTTTTTTTGCGGAGCAGCTTTATAGATTTAGCCTTTCCTCCCATGGGACAATGCTCTAATAATGATGATCATCACACTTTCATTACAACTCGATATTACAACTCGATACTACAACAACAAAGTATGACTCTATATGAATGCCTCCGGCAGTGTACCGGTATGTGCAATGAAACAAGAGTGACATGTATAAAGATTATTCATGGTGGCTTTGCCACAAATACGACGTCAACTACATGATCATGCAATGGCAATATGACAATATGATGTGTGTCATATGAACGGAACGGTGGAAAGTTGCATGGCAATATATCTCGGAATGGCTATGGAAATGCCATGATAGGTAGGTATGGTGGCTGTTTTGAGGAACAATATGGTGGTTGTTTTGAGGAAGGATATATAGTGGGTTTATGGCACCGGCGAAAGTTGTGCGGTACAAGAGACACTAGCAATGCTGGAAGGGTGAGAGTGTGTATAATTTATGGACTCAACATTAGTCATAAGAACTCATATACATATTGCAAAAATCTACGACTCATCAAAACAAATTAATCAACGCATGCTCCTAGGGGAGGTTTGTAGGAGTTAGCCATCGCACGCCCCCGACCTCCACACAAAAGTTGGCAGTCTACAAATACCTCATGCTCTAACTCCGTCACATATCGGTTCACCATACGTGCATGATACGGGAATCACTAACCTTAACACAAGTATTTATCAATTTCATAATGACTCCACTAGCATGACTCTAATATCACTATCCTCATGTCTCAAAACAATTATCAAGCATCCAACATCTCATTCTATTCAATGCACTTGGTGTGAAATTTTTTACTACATTGACATTGGATGTCTATCATGTGAAGACTAGTTTCTTTAGCCTAAACACATTACCATGCTGTTTTAATAGACTCTCAAAAGGATATAAGTTAAGAATGAGAGTTCAACAATTTCTACAAAATATTACCACCATTGTGCTCTAAAAGATATAAGTGAAGCACTAGAGCAAAAACTATTCAACTCAAAAGGTATAAGTGAAGCACATAGAGTGTTCTAACAATTTCTAGGCCATATTTAACTCTCTCAAATAGGTGTGTCCAGCAAGGATGATTGTGGCAAACTAACAAGCAAAGACTCAAATTATACAAGACGCTCCAAGCAAAACACATAACATGTTGCGAATAAAAATATAGCTCGAAATATAGTTACCGATGGATGAAGACGAAAGAGGGGATGCCTTCCCGGGGCATCCCCAAGCTTAGGCTTTTGATTATCTTGAATTTACTTGGGGTTCTATGGGCATCCCCAAGCTTAGGCCTTTGCTACTCCTTGTTCCATAGTCCATCAAAGCAATACTCAAAACTTGAAAACTTCACAACACAAAACTTAGACAAAAATTCTCGTGAGCTCCGTTAGTATAAGAAAGCAAACCACTACTCAAAGGTGCAACAATGAATTCATTATTAGTTTATATTGGTGTTAAACCTACTGTATTCCAACTTCTCTATGGTTCATATCCTCCAATACTACTCATAGATGCATCGGAATAAGCAAACAACACACGAAAAACAGAATCTGTCAAAAACAGAACAGTCTGTAGTAATCTGCAGCTTTCGCCTACTTCTGTAACTCCAAAAAATTCAAACTAAATTGGTAAATTTTCGGAATTTGTCTACCAATCATCTGCAATAAGAATCAACTAAAAATCACGCTCCAGTAAAATCTGAAGACTACTTTAGCGAGCGCTAACGATTCTGTTTTTCACAGCAAGATCATATAAACTTCACACAAGTCTTCCCAAAGGTTTTACTTGGCACAAACACTAAACGAAACATGAAACCACATATAATCAGAGTCTAGATGCAATATTTATTCGCTAACAGCAGAAAAAAATAAAAAACATAAAGTTGGGTTGCCTCCCAACAAGCGCTATCGTTTTACGCCCCTACCTAGGCACGAAACAAGATAAAACTAGGTATTGCCATCTTTGGAAGGCAATCCATAAGTGTCTCTCATGATAGATTCATATGGTAATTTGATTTTCTTTCTAGGAAAGTGTTCCATGCCTTTCCTTAACGGAAATTGGAATCTCATATTCCCTTCCTTCATATCAATAATTGCACCAATCGTTCTAAGGAAAGGTCTACCAAGAATAATAGGACATGAAGGATTGCAATCTATATTAAGAACAATGAAATCTACGGGCACATAATTCCTATTGGAAACAATAAGAACATCATTAATCCTTCCCATAGGTTTCTTAATAGTGGAATCCGCAAGATGCAAATTTAAAGAACAGTCATCAAGCTCATGGAACCCTAGCAAATCACACAAAGTTTTTGGGATAGTGGAGACACTAGCACCCAAATCACACAAAGCATAGCATTCATGATCTTTTATTTTTATTTTAATGGTAGGTTCCCACTCATCATAAAGCTTTCTAGGTATAGAAACTTCCAACTCAAGTTTTTCTTCATAAGATTGCATCAAAGCATCAACTATTTGTTTAGTGAAAGCTTTATTTTGACTATAAGAATGCGGAGAATTTAGCACGGATTGCAACAAGGAAATACAATCAATCAAAGAGCAATTGTCATAATTGAATTCCTTGAAATCCATTGGAATTTGCTCCCACTTGAAATTCATCTCTATGCAAAGTTTTAATATCTTCACTCCCACTTTTAGCAATTTTAACATCAAGATCTAAAAACTCTGAATCATTGGGATACCTTAAAGCAGAATTGTCTCCAATCCTATCTTCATCAAGATTTATACCAGAAAACAAGGATCTAATAGGAGACACATCAATAACTTTCAGATCTTCATCTTTATTTTCATGATAGCTAGAAGAACACGATTTAATATAATCTTCTCTTTTAGCATGCATTCTAGCGGTTCTTTCTTTGCATTCATCAATGGAAATTCTCATGGATTTGAGAGACTAATTGATATCATGCTTAGGTGGGATAGATCTAAGTTTCAAAGAATCAACATCAAGATTAATTCTATCCACACTTCTAGCCAATTCATCAACCTTAAGCAATTTCTCTTCAAGCAAAGCATTGAAATTCTTTTGCGAGATCATAAACTCCTTAACACTAGTTTCAAATTCAGAAGGCATCTTTCCATAAGAGTTGTTGTAGGAATTACCATAATTATTAGACGAATTACTAGGAAAAGGCCTAGGATTAAAATTATATCTATAAGCATTGTTACCAATATTATTCCTACCAACAAAATTCACATCCAAAGATTCATTGTTATTCTCAATCAAAGTGGACAAAGGCATATCATTAGGATCAGAAGAAGCACTCTTAGCAGCAAATAATTTCATAAGTTCATCCATCTTTCCACTCAAAACACTAATTTCTTTGATAGCATGCACGTTTTTACTAGTAGATCTTTCAGTGTGCCATTGAGATTAAATAACCATAATACTCCCTCCGTTCCTTGATATAAGGTGTATAGGTTTTTGAGAAAACCCCCGAAATATAAGGTGTATTACAGTGCACAGCTCACTTGGATAATTATTTTAGGGATTTGAATACATTTCCTTATATGAGGCAAGATCCTCTATTTTCTCATGTGAATTAGTCAAGTGTAATCTCGCCCAAAACTTTTGAAATTTTCCCTCCACGTGTGTTCTTTAATTTCCGCACCAAAAACTATACACCCTATATTTAGAAATGGAGGGAGTATTATCTAGGAGTTTGGTAGCTTCTCCTAAGGTTGATTCCATGAAAGTGCCTCTGGCGGCCGAATCTAAAAGATTTCTAGAAGCAAAATTCAAGCCAGCATAAAAATTCTGAATAATCATCCATAGATTCAAACCATGTGTAGGGCAATTACGTATCATCAATTTCATTCTCTCCCAAGCTTGTGCAACATGCTCATGATCTAGTTGCTTAAAATTCATAATATCGTTTCTAAGAGAGATGATCTTAGCAGGAGGGAAATACTTAGAGATAAAAGCATCTTTGCACCTATTCCATGAAACAATACTATTTCTAGGCAAAGAGGAAAACCAAGTTCTAGCACGATCTCTCAGTGAAAATGGGAATAACTTCAATTTAACAATATGGTTATCCGTGTCCCTTTTCTTTTGCATATCACACAAATCAACAAAGTTGTTTAGATGGGTAGCGGCATCTTCACTAGGAAGGCCGGAGAATTGATCTTTCATGACAAGATTCAACAAAGCAGCATTGATCTCACAAGATTCAGCATCGTTAATAGGAGCAATCGGAGTGCTAATAAAATCATTGTTTTTGGTATTGGAGAAGTCACACAATTTGGTATTGTTCTGAGCCATAGTGACAGGCAAGCAATCCAACACACACAAGCAGACAAAAAGCAAGTGAACGAAAAACACACGGCGGAAGAAGGGCAAATAAAACGGTAAGGGTGAAGTGGGGGAGAGGAAACTGAGAGGCAAATAAATGTAATGCGAAGGATAAGGGTTTGTGATAGGTACTTGGTATATGACTTTTGTGTAAGCCTCCCCGGCAACGGCGCCAGAAATTCTTCTTGCTACCTCTTGAGCTTGCGTTGTATTCCCTCGAAGAGGAAAGGCATATGCAGCACAGTAGCGTAAGTATTTCCCTCAGTTCTTGAGAACCAAGGTATCAATCCAGTAAGAGACCATGCGCGAGTCCCTCGCACCTACACAAACAAATAAGAACTTCGCAGCCAACGCGATAAGGGGTTTTCAATCCCTTTACTGTCACTTACGAAAGTGAAATCTGATAGAGATGATAGTTATATTTTTTGGTATTTTTGGTTTATAAGAACAGCAAATAAAAGTGGTAAAAGTAAAGTAGATGTAGATTGATATGTTGAGAATAGACCCGGGGGCCATAGTTTTCTCTAGTGGCTTCTCTCATGATAGCGATATTCTACAGCGGGTAAACAAATTACTGTCGAGCAATTGATAGAAGAGCGAATAGTTATAAGACTATCTAGGCATGATCATTGTATATAGGCATCATGTCCGAGACAAGTAGACCGACTCCTGCCTGCATCTACAACAATTACTCCACACATTGACCGCTATCCAGCATGCTTCTAGTGTATTGAGTTCATAAGAACAGAGTAACGCCTTAAGCAAGATGACATGATGTAGAGGGATAAACTCAAGCAATATGATATAAACCCCATCTTTTTATCTTCGATGGAAACAATACAATACGTGCCTTGTTGCCTCTATTGTCACTGGGAAAGGACACCGCAAGATTGAACCCAAAGCCAAGCACTTCTCCCATTGCAAGAACTATAGATCTAGTAGGCCAAACGAAACCAATAATTCGAAGAGACTTGCAAGGATATTATAAGCACACATAAAAACTTCGGAGAAGAACCAAATATCTTTCATAGATAACCTTGATCATAAACTCATAATTCATCGGATCTCGACAAACACGCCACAAAAAGAGATTACATCGAATAGATCTCCTCGAAGACCGAGGAGAACTTTGTATTGAGATCCAGAGAGAGAGAAGAAGCCATCTAGATACTAGCTATGGACCCGAAGGTCTGTGGTAAACAACTCACAACTCATGGTGAGGGCGATGATGATGATGATGATGAAGGACTCTGTGATGGATCCCCCTCCGGTGGAGCTCCGTAACAGGCTCCAAGATGGGATCTCCACGGGAACAGAAGCTACGGTGGTGGAATTAGGGTTTTCTCTCTGTTCACGGAGTTTCTGGGGTACGTGGACTTATATAGGAAGAAGGGGGCACCGGGGGCCACTTGAGGAGGCCTCGAGGCAGGGGGCGTGCCCCCCACCCTCGAGGGCAGCTCCTCGATCCCCTGACGTGGTTCTCAAGCTTCCTGTGCGTGATTTTCTCCAAAAATATCTCTCGCGAAGGTTTCATTTCGTTTGGACTCCGTTTGATATTCTTTTTCTACAAAACCCTGAAACAGGCAAAAAAACATCAATCTGGACTGGGCCTTTGGGTTAGTAGGTTAGTCCCAAAAAGGATATAAATGTGAATGATAAAGCCCATTAAACATCCAAGACTTCATAAATAATAACATGGAACAATCAAAAATTATAGATACGTTGGAGACGTATCATGGGACAGATCAGCTTCTTCGGCTAACTTGCTGGCCAAGCGCCGCATTTCCTTTGTTAAAGCTCGAAGATCATCATTGGTGAATTCTGACCCATCCTCTTTCAAGCTCTGATAGCCATTTACTACGTCAGTCGGATCAAGGTCAGGTACCCATGCCTTCGCCCGGGTTAGTGCAGTTAAAGCACCTGCCCTTGCAGCCGATCTCTTCAGCTCTTCAAACCGGGCGGGCAGCATTGACAGCTTCTCCAAGGTTTCCTTGATCAAAGTTTGGGGTGGTTTGTTGTGAGCGGTAGTACAAATGATCCGTTGCGCGCTGGTATAAAGTTGCTCTATAAGTGTATAGGCAGCCTTCAGCCTCTTCTGCATGTCAAAGCCTAGATGGGCAGTGCGCTTTCCTGCATCAGTAGAACCAGTGTTAAGCCGGAAATATGTGAGGCTGGTATATTCAGAGTTGTGATAAGGGCGCTTACCAAAGATAGCAGTGGTCATAGCGTTTATTTGACGCTTTAAGCCAGATAGCTCTTCGGACACCGGTTTAAGGGCGGCCTTTGTGTTAATAGCTCTTTTTTTCCAAAGCAGATCTCTCTCTCTCTCCCAATCTGCCCGCTCCTTCTCGAAGTCTTTTTTCAATTTTTTTCCATGTTTGCAAAAGCGCTGGTCAGCTCATCCTTGGCTTTGGAGGCGGCTGTTTGCTGGAATTTCATATTTTCTTGAAGGTCGGTGGCTTGAGATTCCTTCTGGTTTAGATCAATCTACAAAGAGATATACACATCATACATTGGTAAATTATATTGGAAGTCCCAAGCGCATAACAAGTTATACCCTTAGCACTTGAGGGCTAATGCATATTTGCAGTTATCTGACATTTTTATCAAAGTCTCAAGCACATAACAAGATAGGCACTTGGCACTTGGGGGCTAATGCATATTTTCTCAAAGGGAAGTTACAGAATAAAGTCCCGGTTCATCAATAAAAGATAAACCGGCCCTTGGGGGCTACACAGACGGAAAGCTATAAATTTAGTGTTAGGAAGTACTGGTTCATCTTGAAGAGATAAACCGGCCCTTGGGGGCTACAATGGAGTTAATACAAGCTATGGGATTAAGTAAGAAATAATATTGCAGAAATCAAGCAGCAGTTACCTCATATCGTTCCTTCATAAGTTTCACCAAACCGGCTTCATAATCATGGCTTGTATACAGTCGGTTTAGATAGCCGGAGTGAAGGTCCTCGGTGCTGAGATGGGCATAGCTCGAAAAATCGGCATTCCATTTTCCCTTGTTCATACCAAAAGCCTCTTCCTTGGCGCTATATTTTGGTAAAGCGACGGGCTCGCCAGGAGTAGTGTGACCAAAACCACTAATCGTCACATCATCTGTGGTAGCAGCAGCTGTTTTTGCAGGGATTGTTGGGTTATCACTGGCTCGATACAGATATTTTGTTGGTCACCAAGGTCCATTGGCGCAGTTTCTTGTTCAGAAAAAGTTTCATGATACGGTGGGGGTGGATCATCACGCAAGAAATCAGCATTTTCTTCTGCCGGCTCTGGAGTTTTCTCTGGTTCAGGGTTTACATCATCATCAGCCGGTTTACTCAATTTAGCCTTCTTGCTGGGTTTTGGCCTACTGAGGAAGATAAAGATAAAAATTAGTCTGTGGATTAAAATGCAAGGTTAACAGAAAAAATAAGACTCACCCAGGAACGGTTTTGAGAGGAGGAAGTTGTGTGGCTGTTGACTCACCGGATGACGAATGAGGGGTGTCCTGATAATTTGAGTCAGATGGATTAAGAGGCTGACGGAAATGGCCCGCTTTGGGATAAAGAGCATCTGGAATATACAAGACCTCTGATCGACGCTTCCGGACTGAAGTATGTGGTAAACCGGTGGATGTGATTACTTGACCGCTGTGCCGAGTTGTGCGGCGAGCTTCATGTTGCTGCTTGTGGCGCCCCCGATTTGACCGTACACTAATCATGCACGCAAATGTGTACGACCAAGATCAGGGACTCACTGGAAGATATCACAACACAACACTATACACAAATTAAAATAATACAAGCTTTATATTACAAGCCAGGGGCCTCGAGGGCTCGAATACATAAGCTCAAAAACACGATAGTCAGCAGAAGCAATAATATCTGAGTACAGACATAAGTTAAACAAGTTTGCCTTAAGAAGGCTAGCACAAACTTCAACGATCGAAGAGGCAAGGCCTCCTGCCTGGGACCTCCTAACTACTCCTCGAAACCGATCTTCACGTAGAAACATCCTCGGGATCCTCTAGGTCCTGGACTCCACCACCTGGTTGCATCATCCGAGAAGAAGGAACAGAAGGGGAAAAAAGGGGGAGCAAAGCAACCGTGAGTACTCATCCAAAGTACTCGCAAGCAAGGATCTATACTACATATGCAATGGTATCAATATAAAGGGGTAATATATGTGGACTGAACTGCAGCAAGCCAGAATAAGAGGGGGATAGCTAATTCAAACGAAGACTATGCTTCTGGCAGCCTCCGTCTTGCAGCAGTAGAAGAGAGTAGCTGGAAGTAACAAGTATCCTCGCTTCTGGCAGCCTCCGTCTTGCAGCAGTAGAAGGGAGTAGATGGTAAGTTCACCAAGTAACATCGAATAGCATAATCCTACTCGGCGATCCTCCCGCACATCACCCTGTGAGAGAGCAACCACCGAGTTGTATCTGGCACTGGTAAGGGTGTGTTTTATTAAGTATCCAGTTCTAGTTGTCATGAGGTCGGAATACAACTCCGGGTCGTCCTTTTACCGAGGGACATGGCTATTCGAATAGATTAACTTCCCTGCAGGGGTGCACCACATAACCCAGCACGCTTGATCCCATTTGGCCGGACACACTTTCCAGGGTCATGCCCGGCCTCGGAAGATCAACACGTCGCAGCCCTACCTAAGCACAGCAGAGAGGTCAGCACGCCGGTCTAAGTCCTAAGCGCGCAGGGGTCCGGGCCCATCGCCCAACGCACACCGGCACGTTGCGTACGCGGCCGGTGAGCAGACCTAGCAACCTCCATTACTAAGGAATTTGTGTTACGCGGTCCAACCCGGCGCGCGCCGCTAAGGCGCTGACGTCAAAAAGGCTTCGGCTCATACCACGACGTCGAGTGCCCATAACTGTTCCCACGCAGCTGGTTAGTGCGTATAGACCAAATGGCCAGACTCAGATCAAATATCCAAACCCGTTAAGCGTGTTATTATGAAATAACCGCGGACAACGACCAGGGCCAGGCCACCTCTCCACTGGGTGTCTCAACCTGCCCTGTCGCTCCGCCACAACGATCCACTTGGGGGCCGTCAGGAACTCAGGCCCACCACTACCTGGATGGAGCCACCTGTCCTTTCAGCCCCCACATCAAATCACTTGCGGGTACTCAATGAGCCGACCCGACTTTAGTCACCTCAAGTATCATGTAAAGTATGTATATAGTATATACCCGTGATCACCACCCGAGGTGATCACGGCCCGATAGTATAGCATGGCAGACGGACAAGGATGTGGGGCCACTGATGGAATACTAGCATCCTACACTAAGCATTAGGATGGCAGGTACATGTATCAACAGTTGTAGCAGCAATGACAGGCTATGCAACAGAATAGGAGCAACCGAACAGTAACATGCTACACTACTCTAATGCAAGTAGTAGAGAGAAGAATAGGCGATATCTGGTGATCAAAGCGGGGGGCTTGCCTGGAAGCCCTGCAGACGAAAGGAATCTTCGGAAGCGTAGCCGTAGTCGAACACCGAAGCATCAATGGTCTCGGGGTCTATCACAGTATCGGAGTCTACCGAAAATAAGCAACGAAGGGGAAACAAATAAATAACAGAGCAAACAATAGCATAACAATGCATAACATGGCAAAAGGCGGTGCTACGTGTGACCTAACGCGGTGCTCGGTGATACAGGCGAAGAGGAATAACATCCGGGAAAGTATTCCCGGTGTTAGGCATTTTCGGGCAGATGAAACGGAGGGGAAAGTTGCATGTTCGGTATGATAGAGATGTGTGGCGGACGAACGGACCGCGTATTCGGGTTCGTCTCGTCGTTCTGAGCAACTTTCATATATAAATTATTTTCATCCGAGTTACGGTTTAAAAGATATGATTTTCTAAAGTTTTTATTAATTTCTGGAAGTTATTTAATTAATTTAATAGAACATTATCCAGAACAGTACGGATGACGTCAGCATGACGTCAGCACGACGTCAGCAGTCAACCAGTCAGTTGACTGAGTCAAACTGACGTGCGGGGCCCAGCTGTCATTGACTAAGACTAACTAAACAAGTTTAATTAGTTTAGTTAATTGATTAGGTTAATTAAACAGTGATTAATTAAGTTAATTAATTAATTAATATTTTTATTTTTTATTTTTTTAATTCTTTTTTTTTGTATCTCTTTTTTTTTCTGGGGATGGGGCCCCTTGTCATAGGCCCCTAGGGCATAGCTGATCGGGCGTACGGGCGACGGGCGCCAGCCCGAATGGGCGCCCGCCCAGGCCGATCGGCGGGGCGCCGAAGCAGTGCAGCGAGGGGGCGCTGCTGGCACGGGGCGGTGGCCAGACGGGCATGGGGATGGCCGGAGCAGGGCGAGCCCCGGCCGGCGGAGGCGGCGGCCGACGACAAGTGCAGGGGGGGCGGCGGCCGGGGAAGACGCGCGGTGCGCGCGAGGCAGCCGCGACCGCAGCAAAGGTGGGCGTGGCGGCTGGCGGTGGGAAGGCCGGCGCAGCAGCGACGGCGACGGCGCAGTGTGGCGCAGCAGCGGCGGCGGCGCGAGAGCAAGTAGCAGCAGGAGGAGGACGAGCGGCTGGCAGCAGCCACACGTGCGCGCGGGCGAGGCCTGGATGCGGCGGGCGCGTGTGGGGGAAGCGGGCGGCGCGGCCCGGCGCGCGGGGCGACGCAGTACGCGCAGGGGCGAGCGCGGGGAGCCGCGACCAGGGAGGCTGCGCGGGGGGTGTAGGGGAGCGCCTTGGCGACGGCGGCTTCGGTCGCGACGGTGATGGCAGCTACGGACGCGGAAGGAGAGGGGAAAGAGGGGGGTTACGGCGTCGTGCTCATAGTGGTGTCGAGGAGAGGCTCGGGGAGGCCGATCGCGGTCGGGGAACGGCGGATCGCCGTGGCGACGGGCAGTGGCCGGAGGTAGAAGAAGACCTAGGGCGGCGCTGTAGTGCTCCCCGGCCCGGGCTCGTGGTAGGGGAGGGCGTTGGGGTCGACGTCAGACCTCGTAGACGCATCGGCGGGATGTGGTGGCGGTGGTGGCCGGCGACGAGCGCGTCGGGATGTAGGGGATCTGGTGGAGGGTGAGGGAGAGGAGGGCCCGAGGGGGAGAGAGAGGAGTGCGCGAGGAGGCTAGGGTTAGCGCCAGGGGGTCGACGGCGACTTGTAGGCCGCCGGGGAGTTGTCGGATGGCCAGCACGTGGCCATCCGCGGCCACGGACGCGCCATGGTCGGCCACCGCATTAGGATGAACAGGGGAAGGGGAAGATGCCCGAGGTGGGCAGGGCCTTGTATAGCGATCGCTGGGCCACGGGGCGCGATGGCACTAGGCCGATTGGCATAGTACGTGTTAGGCGTCCATTTGTCTGTTTGTTCTTTTATGTTTCTTTTCCTTTATCTTTATTTTAATTTTTATATAATAGAGAATTGATTCCTAAATTACTATTACCATTTAACTCACTGACACAATAAGTTTTACCCCAAAATAACACTGTTTAATATTTAATAAAATATAAGAGGCATTTAGTCAATTATTATAGCCACTGTTTTAATTAGTTTAGTGCACTTAAATATTATTTTTAAAGAATGTGGGTCCTCCACCATAATTACATATGATTTATTTTACACCCTTTGAACATTTTAGTTTTAAATGTTTGTAAACTTTTGTTGTTTGCCTTTATTTTAAAATTTGAATTTGTATCTTTTGAATCATCGCGAGATCGACAACAGTAACTTGGTGACGTGGCATCATTAGCAGGGGATTACTGTAGCTTGATTATCCGGGCGTCACAATTCTCCTCCACTACAAGAAATCTCGTCCTGAGATTTAAGCAGTGGAGTAGGGGGGAAGTGCTGGTAGCGAAAACCTAACGAGTCTTCCCGGTCTTGGCTGCTCTTCTCGAAGAGGTTGATCCCTTTCGTTGATGTCTTCATTTCGCTGCCTCAAGTCGTCGTATTTTCTTCGGGATCTCCATCGTCCTATGAATGCAAATAGGGGGGGGGACTCCGGAAGAACACATCTCCACAAAGTTGGGCATCTGACGGTGAACTCAATGGAAAATACACGAGGTACCCCATGAGTTGTATTTCAGTGAATCCGTTGAGTGCAATATATGATGGTACCAAAGTTTCAAATGGGTAGACAATCATTCGATGCCTAGACAGAAACTGGAATTGGGGCTTGAACAACGAGAATAACATGGTGTTTGATTCTAGGATAATACTGGTATAGAATTTAGCTCGTGAATCACATCGAAGCCAGGTGCAAAGGATACATTACAATCCGGGTTGTAAAGAAGAGTTAGGTTTCGATCCTGGGACCTGTGGGTTATGGGCCCACCATGTGGGTTAAGAGTAGGAAGGGCGATGAGATCTTGCACAGAAAGCAAGGCATGTCAGAGGATAGTCTGTTAGCTAAGTTGGCAACAATGTCGGTACCAAGGACGGGGAACGAAGAGAACCATTTTCTTGCTCGTTGAACGAGTCGGACCAATAGGCAAAGTTCTCGTCCATCGGTGGTTACCGGAATGTTATGAACAATAGTAACAGGTTCTTACTGACAGAGTTGAACACCAAGTTGTTTACATAAGCAGAAAATTATTACTGCTTAGATTATATGTAGATCAAAGAAAGGTTAAACAAACAAATGGAAAGGAAAATTGTGATTACACACAATTATTAGGAGTATATCCTTCCCATGGACAAGCAGAACATGTCACACAGGGTAGGAGAGCAAGTACCCAACCATTCAGATAAAGAGGCAAGGATTAATCAAGATGTTACCCATACAACGGTGTTTGGATAACTAACCAAGAAACATTTAGCATCCCGCCTCCAATGTTCTTGTTGATGAGCAGGGTATCATAGTCATACTTCGAGGTAGCAATGATATGGTGTTGAAGTAAAGGTTGGACTTGGATACACAGCGGATTCATCAGGAACAACTTATAGAATAAGTCTTACAATTTCCTCCTGGAAGAATGGTTATCCTTGCAAAAGAGATTATAATGTTAGGTCCTCCAGCCAGGGGTGCTAGGCATGACATCATATTACCGGGTCAACAAGGGACCAACAGTATAACTACTGGAAAGTTATCCCAACCATCATATCTGACCGAGATTTAGATCCGATTGGTGTCATGATACCTCAGACTCAGCGTGTTCCAGAAGAAAAGGTGCAACACAAATCGACGAAATGACATTGCAAGATTCTCGGGAATTGAACTATGGGAGCGGGTTCTCGGAACAATAGTTCATCATTAAACCAAGGAGAGGATGAGTAGGTGGCTGATGGGCTCGGCGTCAATTTATCGAGAATTCCAAATGGATGGATTTCCACAATAATGTGAACAAGAATATGGCACTTGTTAATTCAAGGATATAATGTTGTATGCTTGAGGAAAACATACGTCATTAATCATTAGTTGAAACTTGAAAGGTGTGCCCGAAATATGACCTTAGGCAGCAAGATCAATGTTAGAGTGACGATTCTATAACCAACAGTCTAAGAACGAACTGTTGATCGTTAACTTCATAGCAATAGGGTTGCTAGAAGTATAGAGCTCAAACAGCATCGTTAGTATAATGGTATCCCGGTTAAAAACAACACGGGGATCAAGGAAGAATGGTGATAGTGTGAAGTATCATCATACCGAGAATCTCTAAGAGGTGGAGCAATCCCCACCACATTCTCGATATAAAAGACAGTAATACTTCAATGCAGAACACAACACTAGCTGGAGAGCAAGTTGTATTCATAATGTGGACAAGTTCGCGGTGAAAGGAAGTCAAGGGGATTGTCGATGATAGTAAAAATCATCGAGGGGAAGGAGGGTATTTCTCATCATGAACACAGTTGACATCTCGAAGAAGTCAAAGTGTTAAAGGGGATTTGACACATTTGTCGGGAGGTTTCAAGAGGATGCAGTCAGACAATCAACGACAACAAGTAAGGGAATGACGAGGTGGCAAGTTATATGATCAATATATAAGATGCAAGATCGGAATCAACGTTGCCTTTCGAGTCAAGCAACATGATGTTGAAAGCTCGACGTAAGTCGTGCTCACACACTGAAGAATTCGTGCACCAAAGAAGGACGAGGTAGCACAGTCAAAGATAGCTAGACAAGGGATGTACCCGATAGTCAAGGAATAAACCAGATTGAGTTTAAAAATTTCCCAGTAACATCTACTAGGGGTGTTGAATTTTTAGAGCAGCTTTGATTTACTAAACGGTGCCCTCGGTTGACGGCAACCTAGAACCCGTAGAGTGATTACGACAAGCAAAGGTATTACTTCATCAAAAGTTCAAAAGGTGTAGTGCAAAGGCATGATATCCTCGAGATATCAGAGGGTAAAGCTCGAAGGTAGAACACGATAGAAGTTGAACTAGATCATTGACCTATGACAGTAGATACTTTAACCTTGTCAAAAATTGACGAGGCCTGGAATGGATTCATTCCAGATATATTGAATAAGGACAGCATGGTCGGAACCATAACTGCAAGGGATCAAATTTATTGACACCGAAGAAATTATTTAGATGAAAAATCATCTTGCAAGAAGCTTCCGAGACGGTCTACATTGTTTCCATGGGCATGAACAAAAGCTCAAGGTCGACTCCCATTTCTTTAATGCATATCATTTCATTCACCTCTCGCCTCGATAAAACTGTAGTGTTGGAAATTTTTTTTCTGGTAGAACACCGAAAGAGTATGACTTGTGAAAACTTTCGGGTTCTCACGGACTAGGGGAAGGCATAGGTTCAATCCATCGGGCATCTTAGTAACTTATACCACAAGTTTCAAAAGTAGATACTCAAGCTCGAAAGCAGAGCATGGTTGGCCAAGCAGGGGATACAATTTACCGAAGGCATTATGTATCAGGGGAAGAACTCATAAGGTGACTGAATATGAAGGACACTGTTGGATAACAATCCCACAATGGGTCGGGCGATCCACAACGGAGCTAAGGTGAGTATCGGTACTCAGTTAGAGGAAGAGAGAATGCAGAGGCATCATATTCAAGAATCACCTGATTAGCCTGATGCTTAACTGGAAATAAATTATGGTTTTCAAAATGAAGGATCAGAAGCAGACGCTCTGATCAAGGATGGATAAATTGAAAACACTTAGTTGGACAATCGATAAAGGTTTGAATTGCCGAGAACCAACTCATGTCCGTAATGACGTCTGAGTCGGAAAGATAATTTCAAAAAGGATAACCCGATGACTGCGTGCATACGCACACATTGAATCAATAGGCTCAAAATGGCTAAGACAAGGATGCTAACGAAGACTACTAGTCACATGGAATTAACCATAATGCAAGCAGGCAAGAATTTCAAGAGTAACATGCTGCAGAGGATTTTCGAAAGATCAAAAAGTATTTCGGAGAATATTGTGAGACACGCGAACAATTGAGAAGAACGGATCCTCGAGAAATGTGAGGAAATAACCGTAAGGGTTTTCATGCGAAATAAAACTGCAAGACAGTAAGCTCAAAGGATTCTCGGGACAATGGAGAATATTTCGAGGCATCTTGTAATAACAAGAGCGACGCGGAATGATCATGAGAATGGCAAGTGCATGCAGATATCCATATGGATATATCGGTGGCAGTGAATTGCAAAGGTGATCAGCACAAGTTCTCGGGTTAACAACGAGGAGTATCTTCAGGGTCTTCTGGTGCAGTAGACGATCATCGATCATAAGGTGCTCTCCGGGTGAAAGTGATAACGAGATCCTAATGTTAGATTTAGCAAATTTCATTTATCCCGAATAGGAGAGAGATAAGAGTCCCAGAGTATAGACGAGGATTAAAAGATCCTAATACCACCCATTGGTGTTGTGGGCCTGTAAGCAACACAACAAGTTAGTAATTTTGTTTTTCAAAGACTAGACTCAACT
This sequence comes from Secale cereale, assembly GCA_902687465.1. Lineage (NCBI taxonomy): Eukaryota > Viridiplantae > Streptophyta > Magnoliopsida > Poales > Poaceae > Secale > Secale cereale. The sequence goes on from LR738712.1 coordinate 100,517,922, forward strand.
TCGGCCAAGGAGTTGGAAAGGGGGATTCCTACGGGAAGTCGGCTCTGATACCAACTTGTGACGCCCCCGATTTGGCCGTACACTAATCATGCACGCAAATGTGTACGACCAAGATCAGGGACTCACTCGAAGATATCACAACACAACACTAGACACAAATTAAAATAATACAAGCTTTATATTACAAGCCAGGGGCCTCGAGGGCATGAATACATAAGCTCGAAAACACAATAGTCAGCGGAAGCAATAATATCTGAGTACAGACATAAGTTAAACAAGTTTGCCTTAAGAAGGCTAGCACAAACTTCAACGATCGAAGAGGCAAGGCCTCCTGCCTGGGACCTCCTAACTACTCCTCGAAACCGATCTTCACGTAGAAACATCCTCGGGATCATCTGGGTCCTGGACTCCACCACCTGGTTGCATCATCCGAGAAGAAGGAACAGAAGGGAAAAAAAGGGGGAGCAAAGCAACCGTGAGTACTCATCCAAAGTACTCGCAAGCAAGGATCTATACTACATATGCAATGGTATCAATATAAAGGGGTAATATATGTGGACTGAACTGCAGCAAGCTAGAATAAGAGGGGGATAGCTAATTCAAACGAAGACTACGCTTCTGGCAGCCTCCGTCTTGCAGCAGTAGAAGAGAGTAGCTGGAAGTAACAAGTATCCTCGCTTCTGGCAGCCTCCGTCTTGGAGCAGTAGAAGGGAGTAGATGGTAAGTTCACCAAGTAACATCGAATAGCATAATCCTACTCGGCGATCCTCCCGCACATCACCCTGTGAGAGAGCAACCACCGAGTTGTATCTGGCACTGGTAAGGGTGTGTTTTATTAAGTATCCGGTTCTAGTTGTCATGAGGTCGGAATACAACTCCGGGTCGTCCTTTTACCGAGGGACATGGATATTCGAATAGATTAACTTCCCTGCAGGGGTGCACCACATAACCCAGCACGCTAGATCCCATTTGGCCGAACACACTTTCCAGGGTCATGCCCGGCCTCGGAAGATCAACACGTCGCAGCCCTACCTAAGCACAGCAGAGAGGTCAGCACGCCGGTCTAAGTCCTAAGCGCGCAGGGGTCCGGGCCCATCGCCCAACGCACACCTGCACGTTGCGTACGCGGCCCGTGAGCAGACCTAGCAACCTCCATTACTAAGGAAGTTACGTTACGCGGTCCAACCCGGCGCGCGCCGCTAAGCCGCTGACGTCAAAATGGCTTCGGCTGATACCACGACGTCGAGTGCCCATAACTGTTCCCACGCAGCTGGTTAGTGCGTATAGACCAAATGGCCAGACTCAGATCAAATATCCAAACCCGTTAAGCGTGTTATTATGAAATAACCACGGACAACGACCAGGGCCAGGCCACCTCTCCACTGGGTGTCTCAACCTGCCCTGTCGCTCCGCCACAACGATCCACTTGGGGGCCGTCAGGAACTCAGGCCCACCACTACCTGGATGGAGCCACCTGTCCTTTCAGCCCCCACATCAAATCACTTGCGGGTACTCAATGAGCCGACCCGACTTTAGTCACCTCAAGTATCATGTAAAGTATGTATATAGTATATACCCGTGATCACCACCCGAGGTGATCACGGCCCGATAGTATAGCACGGCAGACGGACAAGGATGTGGGGCCACTGATGGAATACTAGCATCCTACACTAAGCATTAGGATGGCAGGTACATGTATCAACAGTTGTAGCAGCAATGACAGGCTATGCAACAGAATAGTACCAAGCGAACAGTAACATGCTACACTACTCTAATGCAAGCAGTAGAGAGAAGAATAGGCGATATCTGGTGATCAAAGGGGGGGGGCTTGCCTGGAAGCCCTGCAGACGAAAGGAATCTTCGGAAGCGTAGCCGTAGTCGAACACCGAAGCATCAATGGTCTCGGGGTCTATCACAGTATCGGAGTCTACCGAAAATAAGCAACGAAGGGGAAACAAATAAATAACAGAGCAAACAATAGCATAACAATGCATAACATGGCAAAAGGCGGTGCTACGTGTGACCTAACGCGGTGCTCGGTGATACAGGCGAAGAGGAATAACATCCGGGAAAGTATTCCCGGTGTTAGGCATTTTCGGGCAGATGAAACGGAGGGGAAAGTTGCATGTTCGGTATGATAGAGATGTGTGGCGGATGAATGGACCGCGTATTCGGGTTCGTCTCGTCGTTCTGTGCAACTTTCATATATAAATTATTTTCATCCGAGTTACGGTTTAAAAGATATGATTTTCTAAAGTTTTTATTAATTTCTGGAATTTATTTAATTAATTTAATAGAACATTATCCAGAACAGTACGGATGACGTCAGCATGACGTCAGCACGACGTCAGCAGTCAACCAGTCAGTTGACTGAGTCAAACTGACGTGCGGGGCCCAGCTGTCATTGACTAAGACTAACTAAACAAGTTTAATTAGTTTAGTTAATTGATTAGGTTAATTAAATAGTGATTAATTAAGTTAATTAATTTAGTTAATTAATTAATTAATATTTTTATTTTTATTTTTTTAATTCTTTTTTTTGTATCTCTTTTTTTTTCTCTGGGGATGGGGCCCCTTGTCATAGGCCCCTAGGGCATAGCGGATCGGGCGTACGGGCGACGGGCGCCAGCCCGAATGGGCGCCCGCCCAGGCCGATCGGCGGGGCGCCGAAGCAGTGCGGCGAGGGGGCGCTGCCGGCACGGGGCGGTGGCCCGACGGGCATGGGGATGGCCGGAGCAGGGCGAGCCCCGGCCGGCGGAGGCGGCGGCCGGGGAAGACACGCGGTGCACGCGAGGCAGCCGCGGCCACAGCAAAGGTGGGCATGGCGGCTGGCGGTGGGAAGGCCGGCGCAGCAGCGACGGCGACGGCGCAGTCTGGCGCAGCAGCGGCAGCGGCGCGAGAGCAAGTAGCAGCAGGAGGAGGACGAGCGGCAGGCAGCAGCCACACGTGCGCGCGTGCGAGGCCTGGATGCGGCGGGCGCGTGCGAGGGAAGCGGGCGGCGTGGCCCGGCGCGCGGGGCGACGCAGTACGCGCAGGGGCGAGCGCGGGGAGCCACGACCAGGGAGGCTGTGCGGGGGGTGTAGGGGAGCGCCTTGGCGACGGCAGCTTCGGTCGCGACGGTGATGGCAGCTACGGACGCGGAAGGAGAGGGGAAAGAGGGGGGTTACGGCGTCGTGCTCACAGTGGTGTCAAGGAGAGGCTCGGGGAGGCCGGTCGCGGTCGGGGAACGGCGGATCGCCGTGGCGACGGGCGGTGGCCGGAGGTAGAAGAAGACCTGGGGCGGCGCTGTAGTGCTCCCCGGCCCGGGCTCGTGGTAGGGGAGGGCGTTGGGGTCGACGTCAGACCTCGTAGACGCGTCGGCGGGATGTGGGGGCGGTGGTGACCGGCGACGAGCGCGTCGGGATGTAGGGAATCTGGTGGAGGGTGGGAGAGAGGAGGGCCCGAGGGGGAGAGAGAGGAGTGCGCGAGGAGGCTAGGGTTAGCGCCAGGGGGTCGACGGCGACTTGTAGGCCGCCGGGGAGTTGTCGGATGGCCAGCACGTGGCCATCCGCGGCCACGGACGCGCCATGGTCGGCCACCGCATTAGGATGAACAGGGGAAGGGGAAGATGCCCGGGGTGGGCTGGGCCTTGTATAGCGATCGCTGGGCCGAGTGGCGCGATGGCACTAGGCCGATTGGCATAGTACGTGTTAGGCGTCCATTTGTCTGTTTGTTCTTTTATGTTTCTTTTCCTTTATCTTTATTTTAATTTTTATATAATAGAGAATTGATTCCTAAATTACTATTACCATTTAACTCAGTGACACAATAAGTTTTACCCCAAAATAACACTGTTTAATATTTAATAAAATATAAGAGGCATTTAGTCAATTATTATAGCCACTGTTTTAATTAGTTTAGTGCACTTAAATATTATTTTTAAAGAATGTGGGTCCTCCACCATAATTACATATGATTTATTTTACACCCTTTGAACATTTTAGTTTTAAATGTTTGTAAACTTTTGTTGTTTGCCTTTATTTTAAAATTTGAATTTGTATCTTTTGAATCATCGCGAGATCGACAACAGTAACTTGGTGACGTGGCATCATTAGCAGGGGATTACTGTAGCTTGATTATCCGAGCGTCACACTGCTTCTTCAAAATAAAGTTTGGGTCCAAGTAAGCTAAAGGGTGAGAAAATCTTACTTTCCGGTTTGCTTGACGGATTTTCTGTGTTGGCAGAGGATCTGAACCGGAGGAAAGGATAATTACCTCAACACCTTCAGCTTGGCTGCCTTCGGTGTTTTTCTAGAATATAATCGTTGTCAATGAGGTGCAAGAAAAGGGAACCAAGGGAGTCAAGGTCTACCTCTGATGCCGGTTCATCATCCTCAATGTTTAACTCGGAGGCTTCAGCATTTTTCTTCTTAATAGTCTGCTTGATGGCTTTGGTCTTAGGGCGAGACACATTTGCCGGTTTATCCTTGGGTTTCCTCTTCCGGAACGGATCATTACCCTGCCAGAAATTGAGGAGTATTAGAGAGGATACTCAACAGATTGAAATAAAATAAAGAGTGGTAAAGGTATTTACCGCTGGCGGTGATTTGAAGAAGGGAGCCAACCCGGTTTTGTTGTAGACATCCATCGGTTCATCCAATATTTTCTTGACAGATTCATTGATTTCATTTTCCGACAACACAAGCTCAGTATGGCGTTGAGGGTCTTTGGGGTCCCCTGTGTACTCACACATCAAGCTGGGACGCCGACTTAGAGGTAAAACACTCCAAGAAATCCAGCAACGAACAAAGTCGATGCCTGTTAAACCATTTGCAGTAAAGGCCTGAAGCTTTGAAAGCTGTGGGGCATACTTGGATCGCTCCTGGGCGCTAAGCCGTTGAGGAAAGGGATGATTATTGGGAAGTCGATGAGAACGATAACTCAGCAGAGGATTCTCATCAGCTGGGGATGGATCTTGACAATAAAACCAAGTCTGGTTCCAATCTTTAGGATGGCTGTGATGCTTGGCGTGAGGAAAACTGACATCTTTTCTTTTTTGAATAGACATCCCACGAAGCTCGGTGTTGGGTCCGTCCGTAAACTCTGTATGGCGGTTCAGGTGGAAGAAATCTCTAAATAATTCAAATGAAGGCTCCTCTTGCAAATAAGCTTCACATAATACTTGGAAATTGCAAATATTGAATACAGAGTTTGGTCCAATACCTTGAGGGTGGAGTTGGAAGCTAGCCAGCACATCAAGGAAGAATTTTGATCCGGGAGGGCTAAACCCTCGGGCCAAGTGATCAACAAATACAACTACCTCTCCATCTGTGGGTTCTGGCGGGTTTTCTGAACCAGGGGTTCTCCAATGAATAACATATTTTTTGGCTAAAGCGCCAACCTCAGCTAAACCGTTCAGATCATGTTCAGTAACCCGGGATGGAACCCAGTTGCAGGAATAAAATTGCTTGGCCATTTCGAAGGGAAAAGCTGATATTACATATAAGGGCCAGTTTATGATTCATGATGGACATATATTGAGGCATATGCAATAGTAAACCAGAGCTTGACATTAAAAAATATTACAAAGACGATTGCAACGGCGGTTTAAGTAGGGCCTAATGCTACCTACCGGATTATGCTTTTTCTAAAGTTAAACCACTGATGAGGATCGAAAGATGCAGATCTAAAGTTATGGAAAAACAGGTTTCACAAATCAACAACAGAATTACGGATCTACGGCATATCAATAAATTCAGAAATATTCAGGCTTGAACTGAACAGGTACCACAACAGTTCAACAAACCTAGATGGGGGATTACTTTTATAGGACAAGCGTATTAATGAGCAGAAAGAAGGATTATCACTACAACCGCGGACAAAAGTATCAGATCTACACTTAAGCCACGATGAAGAACAGGGAGTAATAGTGTGGCAGCTGTGATGAACTCGCGAAGGAACCCTAATGAGATCTACAAGAGAAGGAAAGAAAGGAGTTACCAGAGCTATCAGATGCAGAGGCGCGCTGGTAAAACTCTGGTCCGAACAGGTTGATGCAGCGGCCTGGGTTGGAGCAAAGGTGAAGGTCGACGGCGGCGGCGGTGCTTGAGCACTAAGGAGGCGCGAGGAAGAAGAAGGGTGAAGAGGCGAGGGGAAGAAAAACAAAGGACCCCTCGCCCTATTTATAAACCGAAAGGATAAACGGTAGGTGCGGGAATCAAGGAGCACGAAAAATGGATATAGGACGGTGTTGTCGCCTCGATCTTCGGAGGTTTAATAAATAAAGGTTAAAACAGATACATGTATTAAATGAACAGGTGACGTCATGGCGGTTTAACATAATCAAGTAAGATGACGTCATGGAGGTTTACAAGGTCATTTGAAGCCACGAAGGACCGGATTTCCCTGAAGTGTTGAAGATTGACATGAACAGGTTCAAATCAATCTGGGGCCTAATGTCAGGGATATAACTATCAGGTATAAACCGCCCAGGAGGGGCCGGTTTATGCCTATGATGAAATCGATTCTATGAAGCCCATCAAGACATAAGGATACGATGTTTTACCATAGAAGACTAAAAAACCCAGGGCCCAAAGGGTGATAGGGCTTGTAGATGTAAACTGTTGTACGCCGTATAACTTGTATTGTAAGATAAGCAAGGTAGAGACCGAGCCGGGCACGTTTATGAGCCGGCCTCAGGGTTCTATAAGCCGGCCGGGCGTTATATCCCGTGTGTATAAAGGGACGACCCGGCGGCGGTTCAAGGACAGGAAACAACAGCTCGAGACACAGGCAAAGCGGATTCGCTCCCTGGTCATCGAAACCCTAGCAATACCACAAGAAACAAGAAGTAGGCTTTTACCTTCATCGAAGGGGATAAACTAGTATAAAATCCCTTGTGTCCTTTGTCCGCTTTAACCCCTTTAAGCTAACCCGTAGCGATGGCTCCACGACTAAGTCCTTATGCTAGGACATCTGCCGTGACAAAACCACGACAAATGGCATGGCAGGGCTCGGTGTGTTATCACCAAGCTCGCAGAAGAAAACGTAAAGCTGAAGAAGAAACCGACTGATCTGGAATGTACAATCAGTACGATGAAGCAAGAAAGAATCAATCACAGGCAACAGATGAAAGCAAGAGACAAGAAGGAACTAGCATGTGTAGTTGTGGTTGTCGCATTAGCCATGTTCTATGCTGTAATGCCCAGTATGAGATTATACCTCCTACGTGTCGAGGCACGACTTAAAGGTATAAGCTCATACTAGAATGATCTCAAGTATGGTATCTTTGCACGACTCATGTAAAAGAGGGATGAAATTGCAAAAGAGTAGTTGGCTTACACTCGCCATGTCACACAATACATTACATAAGCAATCATCATCCAAATAACATCACAGTCCGGCTACGGACGAAGATCCAAATGAAAGATACCAAATAAATAAAGCCACAAGGTCCGATCGCCCCTAGTAGAAGCCACTACTGATCCTCTGGGTAAGACACGTAGTATCGCCCACATTCTTCACCGAACTCCCAGTACAGCTTTGTGCCATCGCCTGTGTAGTTCACCATAGTACCTGCATCTAGTGTTGTGTAGAATCTGTGAGCCACGGAGGACTCAGCAATCCCGTTCCCGGGTAGCAAAACTATCTAAGCCTTGGGTGTGGAACAAGGCTGAAGAAATAAAGGTTGCAGCTGCACTAGCACTAGCTTACGTGTTTTGAGCGAGAAGAGAAGTGCCACGAGCGTCAAAGTGATCACTAAGTGATCCTATCTAAGCACGCCAAACATAACCCCACCGTGTTCACTTCTCGAACCCCTTTCGGAAAATGGCCGTCACGGTTACTCATGCTGGTAGTGTATTCTGAACATGGTGTCAAGTTTTCTACAACCGGATATTAACAAATTCCCATCTGCCACATAACCGCGGGCACGGCTTTCGAAAGTTCAAAACCCTGCAGGGGTGTCCCAACTTAGCCCATCACAAGCTCACGATCTGCGGAGCCGCAACTCCAAGGTGGGAAGGCCCGAGTATTCTCGAAATCCCGTGCTCAATATATTCTGATATAGGTAAAACTAATCCAGCAAAACCTCCCGGCGTGCCGACACCCGGACAGTAGCCGCGCGTATCTAGTCTCAAGCCACGACCGGATGAGCACTACGTACAGATACCGAAGACCCCAGCAAGCCGGGTGGCACCGCAAGTGGCTCTAGTTTGGGCCAACACTCAAATCGAGCACTGGCCCAGGGGGGTTGATTAATAAATCCTCGGGTTAATTACTCCCTCGGCAAGTTTTAGTTGTTTAGGCAAATGTAAAACCAATGTTGGGCCTCGCTGGAAAAGCTTTAGCGCTAAGCGGGTTATCGAGGGGGTCCCATAACCCCAACCGTGTTAGGAACGCATAATCAAGGAACATAACACCGGTTTATACGGTTCCTAGGGTGGAATGAGTGGAACAAAACACCAAGCGAGAGGCTCAGCATTCCACCCATTACCAATATATAGATGATTTAGTTTAACAGATTATATAGTGTGATATCCCAACAATAACTTCAACATGAAGCAAGAATCTTCAAAATCTTCTCCTGCAACTAGCAACGCTATAAGAGGGGCTGAGCGAAGCTTACGTAGGCAAACAAAGGTTTGCTAGGTTGGGTGGTTAGAGAGATTCATGGCTACAATAGGAGGCTAACAAACAAACATGGGCATTGAGGCAATAAGCTAAAGAGCGAGACATCTAGCAATAGGAAAAGATAGTAATGATATCTAGGTCAGGTCATCTTGCATGTCGAGTCGTCGACGGGATCATAAGACGGCTCCTCGTACTCAACCTCGGTAGGACCCTCGTTCTCGGTCTCGGCTCCCGGCTCTACTCAACACAAGAACACAACATGGCACCACATCAAACAAGGTGCAATGCACATTCAACATGATGCAAGTATGATGCATTTCATGGCAAGGGATGAAGCACACAAGAACAACACAAAACAACAAGTTTAAACGAGGCCGGGATCAACATATAGCAAATTCAGTAAGTCCTCATATGCATATTTTGAAAGTGGTACAGATCTGAACAAACCTTAAGTTAAAGTTGTTAAACAGCAAGTTAACATGCACCATGATGATCTACGCAAAATTCTAGTCAAGTTTCATATGAAGTTTGTTTAATTCGGAGCTACGGTCTAGAAGATATGAGCAAAATAAGACAAACAAGGCAACGGTGCAAGATGCATCCAAACATCAAGCAAACACACCCCAAACATGTAAACAACATGATATTATGATTCTACATGCAAAATCACACAAGTTTCATATAGGGCACGCTCAAAACGGAGCAACGGTTCAACACATACACACGAAACAAGATACAATGCAAAGCTGAAGTTAACAGCCACATAGCAACTTTGGAGCAAGAGATAATTAAGCTACATCACTCAAACATGGTGACAAGAAGCATGAATGTGAAGTAGACATATCCTACAGCAAACTACTCCATTGGAGCAACTCCATTGGAGCAACTCCATAGGAGGCATGGATCAATAGCAACAAGCTACACCAAATTGATCATGATGATAACAACCTGACAGTTATAATTTATAGCAACTTGAGTGCAAGAAATAAATAAGCTACAGCAGGCCATATGTGCAAGTGAGGGCATGAATGGGTAGACAAAAACATGGACAACAAGGAATGATCATTGGCCACTCCAAAGCAAGCATGGATTTGAGTAGGGCATCAAGCAAACATAGCAACAAAATAACAAGTAACAGCAGTTTATAACAAGTAGCACTCTTGGCACGAATATTAGGACATCTATATGATCTCAAACAAGCATGCCACAATAGAACAAAATGTAGAGCACATCACCACGATCATTTTGATATATCACACGCCCAAAACGGATCTACGAGCACAAAGTTACAGCCATGCAAAGGAGGCAACAAATTGCTGCAGATCTGGGACTTAGTGGTTTTTTATACCTCCAAAAGTCAAACGTGGATGGACCCGTGCGGGATGGAGGGATCCGGGCTGCGGGGCGATGCGTTTGCTTTGGGGAGTGGTGGATCTCGTCCTGATCCCGAATCGGATCGGGATCGCCGGAGAAGTCGCCGGAGACGAGGAAGAAGAAGACCGGAGCGGAGGACGGAGGCGGCGGCCGGCCAGTGAGGGAGCGGCGGCGGGACGCTCCGCGGCGGTGGCGAGCCGCGGCGGTGGACGCCGGCGGTGGCGCCGGCGGGTGGTGGCGCCGGCGGTTGGAGGCGCGGGCGGCGGTGTGCACCGGGCGGGCGGCGGCGGCGGCGGTGGTGGAGGCGTGCGGCGGCGGGCGCTGCCAGCGGCGGGGTGGCGAAGGGCGCGGCCGGCGGCGGTGTTCGGGTGAGGCGGCGGCGGCGTTCCGGCGAGGCGGCGGCGGAGGTCCGGCGAGGCGCGCGGTGGACCGGCGGCCGGCGGGGTCGCGGGATGAGGTGGCGGCGGTTGGATGAGGGTGAGGTGGCCTGGCCAATCGGGGGTCACCACATGGCGGCGGGATGACGTGGCAGCCCCTGATTGGTTGGAGTGAGGTGGCAGCGGGTCGGACATGTCCGGCGGCTGCGCGGACGTGTCCGGCGCGCGGAGGGAGAGGAAAATTAGGGTTGCACCGGGATTTCGAGGATGGGGACTATTTTATAGTTTTTGGGAGCTAGGAAACTCCAAATGAGGAGCGGCTTTCGGCCACGAGATCATGATTCGACGAACGAGATGATGGAAGAGGTTGTGCTGGGTTTGTGGGCTGTTGTGGAGGGGGTCTTGGGACTTAAAGAAGAGGTACTTTTAGCCCACTAGGTTAACCGTTGGAGTACCAAACGAACTCCAAACACGATGAAACTTGACAGGCGGCCTACACATACCAAAACAACAATGCACGACAAGACTCACCTCATTCCGGAAACGTTACACGGCCTCACATGAAAGAAGTACTCGGGGGTCCCACGGGCACGTGTGTGAGCGTCGGAACTCGAAACGGAAAACGGGAAGAGGCGAGTGGAACCGGGTGCAAGTGACAACACGAATGCAATGCAATGCACATGACAACATGACATGGTTGAAATGCACACACGCACACGAAAAAACGAAGAAACCCGAAATGAAGAAGAGCCGAGAATGCAGTTGATGAATTCAAAGTTTCATATATGCCATAATTGGAAAGTGTTACATCTGGGGCATTACAAACTCTTCTCTACTATGAAAAGATCTCGTCCCGAGATCTAGGACTAGAAGAAGGAAGGATACTCGGAACAAAGGTGATCTTCTCGTTCCCACGTAGCTTCTCGGTTGGTATGGTGTGACCACTTAACTTTCAAGAACTTGATTGACTTGTTGCGGGTCTTGCGCTCGGTTTCTTCAAGAATAGCAACAGGGAGCTCACGGTAAGACAAGTCTTGTCGAAGATCAATCTCCTCGAATGGAATGGTGCGTTCAGGTGTCTTGAAGCACTTGCGGAGTTGAGACACGTGAAACACATCATGAACATTTGCAAAGTTGGAGGGGAGCTCAAGTTGATAGGCTAGAAAGCCTCTTTTGCCAAGAATCTTGAAAGGGCCCACATATCTAGGAGCAAGCTTGCCTTTGATACCGAATCTTTGGGTTCCTTTCATAGGAGAAACACGGAGATAGACATGATCCCCAATGTCGAAAGCCAAATCACGGTGCTTGCCGTCATAGTAACTCTTCTGACGCGACTGAGCGGCCTTGAGATTCTCACGTATGACTTTGCACATTTCTTCGGCTTCTGAGATCAAGTCATTGCCAAGAAGTTGACGTTCACCAGTCTCGGACCAGTTGAGCGGGGTACGGCACTTTCTACCATAGAGGATTTCAAACGAAGCTTTGTCGGCACTAGCTTGGAAACTATTGTTGTAAGAGAACTCGGAAAACGGGAGACAATCTTCCCACTTCATGCCAAAAGAGATGACACAAGCTCTGAGCATGTCTTCAAGGATCTGGTTCACTCTTTCGACTTGACCACTAGTCTGAGGGTGAAACGCAGTGCTGAAACGGATCTTAGTGCCCATGGCTGACTGAAAGGAGTCCCAGAACTTGGATGTGAACAAACTTCCATGGTCTGAGGAGATAACTTGAGGAATGCCATGTAACGACACAATTCTGGAAGTGTACAACTCTGCCAACTGAGCTGCATTGATGGATTGTTTGACTGGAAGGAAGTGAGCTACTTTGGTTAGCTTGTCAATGACTACAAAGATAGCATCATTCCCCTTCTTGGACTTGGGAAACCCAGTGACGAAATCCATTTCAATGTGGTCAAATTTCCACTCGAGAATAGGAAGAGGTTGGAGGAGACCGGCTGGACGTTGATGCTTTGCCTTCACTCTTCTGCAGACATCACATTCATTCATGAATTGGGCAATCTCCCTTTTCATGCGAGTCCACCAGTAAGATTGCTTGAGGTCTTGGTACATCTTAGAACTTCCAGGATGAATCGAGAGGAGGGAGTCATGTGCTTCGTTCATTATGAGCTTCCTGAGATCACCCTTGGGAACCACAAGTCTGTCCTTAAAAAACAAGGTGTCTTTCTCATCAACACGATAGCACTTGTATTTGGGAGTATCCTTTGCAATACCATGTTTCACTTTCGGCACCATAGCATCACTGAACTGGGCCTCACGGATCTGATCTTCCCAGGTAGGAGTAACTTGAAGGTTTGCAAGAAAGCCTTGCGGAACAACTTGGAGGTTGAGCTTCCTGAAAGACTCACAAAGCTCAGGCTGAAACGGCTTGAGCAGGAGACTGTTGCAATATGCCTTTCTGCTCAAGTAATCTGCAATGACATTGGCATTGCCAGGTGTGTATTCGATGCTTGGATCATACTCTTGGATCATCTCAACCCAACGAGTCTCGCGAAGGTTCAGGTTCGGCTATGTGAAGATGTACTTCAAGCTCTTGTGATCGGTGAAGATGTCCACTTTTCTGCCCAACAGAAGGTGTCTCCACGTGATCAAGGCGTGTACCACTGCTGCTAGCTTGAGATCGTGTGTGGGGTAGTTCTTCTCATTAGGCTTCAACTGACGAGAAGTGTATGCCACAATCTTCTTGTCTTGCATGAGAACACCACCAAGTCCTTGAAGAGAAGCATCACAGAATACTTCGTAGGGCTTGGACTCATCCGGAGGAGCAAGAACTGGAGCAGAAATGAGCTTTTCTTTGAGTGTTTTGAATGCCACATCACAATCAGGAGACCAGTTGTACTTGACATTCTTCTGCAGCAAGTTTGAGAGAGGCTTGGCAATCTTGGAGAAGTTCTCAATGAACCTTCTGCAATAGCTAGCGAGACCAACGAAGCTTCGGAGTTGCTTGACGTTCTGCGGGGGTTCCCAGTTGACAATCGCTTCAACTTTCTTGGGGTTGACAGAAATACCCTCAGCAGAGATGATATGGCCAAGATATAAGACCTTATCCAGCTAGAATTCACATTTAGAGAATTTCGCATAGAACTTGTGTTCACGGAGTCTGTCCAGAACCAAACGGAGGTGCTTGGCATGGTCTTCTTCATTCTTGGAAAATACCAAGATGTCATCCAGATAGACAAGAACAAATTCATTGGTGTAGGGGTTGAATATGTAGTGCGTCATTCTCGAGAAGGTGGGTGGAGCATTTGCGAGGCCAAAAGACATGACTGTGTATTCATAGGAGCCGTAGCTTGTTCTGAATACGGTCTTGTGAATATCTTCTTCATGGATACGGATCTGGTGGTAACCCATCCGGAGATCGAGCTTTGAGAACACTTTTGCTACTTTGAGCTGCTCGAACAATTCATTGATATTGGGGAGCGGATACTTGTTCTTTATTGTCTTCTTGTTCAATGGCCAGTAATCAACGCAAAGGCGCTCCGTGCCATCCTTCTTCTTGACAAATAGAACACCACAGCCCCAAGGATAAGTGCTAGGCCTGATTAGACCCATACGCTCTTGCTCATCGAGTTGTTTCTTCAGCTCCTTCAACTCATCAGGGGAGAGCTTGTACGGACGCCGACATGCTGGCTCGGTACCGGGCTCGAGTTCAATAACGAATTCAACTTGACGATGTGGAGGCATGCCTGGAAGCTCTTCAGGGAAAACATCTTCATATTAATTGACCATCGGAATTTGAGAGATGGCATTAATCTCGCCCTTGTCATTGAAAGAGAATAGCCTGATTGTGTTATCTCGAGAGGCGAAGATAATCACGTCTTCATCAGGATGAGTAAGCTTGACTTCCTTATTTGCACAATCAATGTTTGCATCATGCTTGGAGAGCCAATCCATCCCAAGAATAAGATCAATGTCGGAATTGCCGAGAATAACCGGAGAAACCAGAAAGCGATAATCACCCATATGAATAGATACATACGGAACAACTGAGTTGGAAGTCATTTGCAATCCCGGAGAAATAATATTTAAAGGTCTAGGAATGCTCTCTGAAACCAAGTCATGCTTAGCAACAAATGGTCTTGAAATGAAAGAAACTGATGCACCCAAATCAAACAATACTTTAGCAGGAATAGGGTTAACTGGAAGATTACCAAGTATCACATCTGAAGAATTCTCTGCTTGAGCTGCATTCATCAGATTCACTCTTGCAACCTTGGGATTGTGCTTGACAATAGCAGTACTGACAGGTGGAGGAGGTGGAAGGCGCCTTCGGTTGGGACACTTGTTGGCATAGTGACCCTTCTGGCCACACTTGTTGCAAATCACATCTGAGAGAGTACGGTGATAAGGAGCACCTGAATTTAAAGCTTGAAAGTGATTCTTGGACTGATTTCTTGGGTTGGGTGGGTGGGAGAAACCACGGCCACCAGAATGCTTGTTGTTTTTGTTGGAAGGTCGGATCACTGGAGGAGGTGGAAGCCAAAACTTCTGCTGCTTTGCAACCACTTGGGAAGAAGAGGATGAGTTGACAGCATCTCTGATTCTCTTTTTGGAAGCTTCCATCTTGAGTTGGGTTGCCTCTTGCTTAAGTGCCATGTTATAGAATTGATCAAATTCATCCGGCTCGAACAAGGTGAGAGCTAGTTGGAGTTCATCCTTCAGACCACCACAGAACTAATAAATCTTGCTCTTGGAATCTGGGATATCTTGCTTGGCATAGCGAGCGAGGTTCTGGAACTTGACATTGTATTGATAAACGGACATGGTGCCTTGCTTCAGGTTGCGGAATTGCTCACGCATACCTTCGATGACACTAGTTGGAATGTGGTGAGAGCGGAAATCCTTGCAGAAGTCAGTCCACGAGATTTCACGTCCTTCTCTGGAATCTTTGTATTGCTGCCACCAATCAGCGGCTTGGTCCTTGAGTTGGAAGGCGGCAAACTTGACATAATCCTCAGGTCTCACGTTACTGCACTATAAATGCTTCTTGATATCTGTTATCCAATCTTCAGCATCTAGCGGATCCACACAGTAACTGAATGCCTTCGGTTGGTTTGCCAGGAACTGGTTGAGTGTAGCAAAGTGAGGTTGATTGAACAAATTGCCTTGGCCTTGGTTCCCATGACCACCTTGATTTGCTTGAATGTTTTGCATTATTTGCATAAGCATCTGGGTGTTCCGGTTCGTCGCTTACATAATTGCTCTTCGGGCCTCAAACGGGGGAGGAGGTGAAGGAGGACGGTCAGGAACTTCTTCATCCTCTGGGTTAGCGTTGGGAACCATTTTAGGAGCCATCCTGAATGAGATGACAACTATTAGCCATTGATTGAAAATATATAAGCTGAATCAACGGCTAGAAATTACAACATAAGTCTTCACAAGAACATTCGAATGAATGTAATCCATAGTTTAATGGTACAACAATCTTCTCAAGAAGCCACTTGGGAGAACAAAAGGTAAATAAAAACAACAAGGAGCAGATAGAACAAATACAAGATAGAAGCTTCGTTCGACATATTCGTGTTGAAAGCTTATGGAACGTGTTACAAAAGGGTTTTGCAATCCCCGGATCAGCATAGCCAAGGATCCTTTAAGATGCAACTCCCGATCGGAACAACGCTCATAAAACCACTTCACTCAATGTAGAACCCTGAACTCCATATCATGCATTCGTTGGAAGAATGCCTACGAGCTACTAGATGAACCCGCCTATTAATTTCCGAAAGTTTCCAGTTATCCAATCAGGTGTTGGGGATACAGGGGAAGCATCGCGCACTCAACTCTAATCCTACATCCAGCTGTATCCATCCTTCAACACATAACCAGTTATTTCCGGAAACCGTTTACCTCGGACCTTCAAAACGCATCTTCTATACAAGCTATGGCAATACTCCCGAACTACCTCCCCAGTACTGGGTGATGTCGGGGTTATCTTGCCACTAACCGCATAGGAGAGTTTTCGATGTCGGCCGTCTTAAGTATTCCAGAACTGCTACGATATATTTGTGACGACAACACCTCGGAGCTCAACTCCCCGGGACACTACCACAACCCCTAAATGACAGGAGGCATCGAGAACAATGTTCTCGTCACAAAGACATCGGAACAATCCAAACAATACCCGCGTGATCCTAAAAAAAATTGTGAAATTTTGAGAGTAGAAGAGACAAGTAATCGTCAAGAGTCCTCACCAGAGTGAAAAGAGATGAGGAGCAAAAAGAAATCCTACTCTCCGATATATATATAGGACTCAAAACATTTTCAAGTGTGTGCCTAGACTCAACCGTCAACGATTTGATCAATCAGTGGGGGCTTCTAGGTCGGAGAAGTCTCTCAATACCAACTTGTTATGCCCAGTATGAGATTATACCTCCTACGTGTCGAGGCACGACTTAAAGGTATAAGCTCATACTAGAATGATCTCGAGTATGGTATCTTTGCACGACTCATGTAAAAGAGGGATGAAATTGCAAAAGAGTAGTTGGCTTACACTCGCCACGTCACACAATACATTACATAAGCAATCATCATCCAAATAACATCACAGTCCGGCTACGGACGAAGATCCAAATGAAAGATACCAAATAAATAAAGCCACAAGGTCCGATCGCCCCTAGTAGAAGACACTACTGATCCTCTGGTAAGACACATAGTATCACCCACGTTCTTCATCGAACTCCCAGCACAGCTCTGTGCCATCGCCTGTGTAGTTCACCATAGTACCTGCATCTGGTGTTGTGTAGAATCTGTGAGCCACGGAGGACTCAGCAATCCCGTTCCCGGGTAGCAAAACTATCTAAGCCTTGGGTGTGGAACAAGGCTGAAGAAATAAAGGTTGCAGCTGCACTAGCATTAGCTTACATGTTTAGAGCGAGAAGAGAAGTGCCACGAGCGTCAAAGTGATCACTAAGTGATCCTATCTAAGAACGTCAAACATAACCCCACCGTGTTCACTTCCCGAACCCCTTTCGGAAAATGACCGTCACGGTTACTCACGCTGGTAGTGTATTCTGAACATGGTGTCAAGTTTTCTACAACCGGATATTAACAAATTCCTATCTGCCACATAACCGCGGGCACGGCTTTCGAAAGTTCAAAACCCTGCAGGGGTGTCCCAACTTAGCCCATCACAAGCTCACGATCTGCGGAGTCGCAACTCCAAGGTGGGAAGGCCCGACTATTCTCGTAATCCCGTGCTCAAGATATTCCGACATAGGTAAGACTAATCCAGCAAGACCTCCCGGCGTGCCGACACCCTGACAGTAGACGCACGTATCTAGTCTCAGGCCACGACCGGATGAGCACTACGTACAGATACCGAAGACCCCAGCAAGCCGGGTGGCACCGTGATACGTCCAAAACGTATCTATAATTTCTGCTTGCTCCATGCCTCTTTTGGGTGATATTGCTATGTTATTTATACACTTCCATACACTTTTGATCATATTTGGACTAACCTATTAACTCAGTGCACCCCAGTGCCAATTTCTGTTTTCGGCTGTTTTTGTATTTCAGGTTTTCACATTACGAGAACTGCCAGAAAAAATCCAGAAAAAATATATAAAAAATCAGCGTTCCAGAAGCTACCAGGCACCCGAAGCACAGCCGGAGGGGGGCCACCAGGGCCCCAGGCGCCCTGGTGGCGCGCCCCCCCTGGGCCGCGCCGGGGGGGCGCCTGGGCCCCCCGAGCCTCGTCTGACGCCCCCCTTTGGCATATATTTAAAGCGTCTCCCGAAACCCTCGAGGCGGGAACTCTTTTTCGTGATCTCATCTCTGTTCCGCCGCCGCCGCCGCTTCCAAGATCGGGAGCACCAGGAGAACTCTTCCCGGCACCCTGCCGGAGGGGAGGATCACCACCGGGAGCTTCTCCACCACCATGGACGCCTCCCGGATGAGTTGTGAGTAGTCTCCCTTGGACCATGGGTCCATGACCAGTAGCTATGTGATGTTCTCCTCCCGTTCTTGTGCTTCACTAATTAGTCCTCGTGAGCTGCCCTACATGATCGAGGCACATATGTAATCCTTATGTTGTTGCTATGATGAGTTTGCTGGGATCCGATGGATTATGAGATTATGTTCAGATTGTGTTTGAGTAATATATTTGATTCACCTCTTTTATATTTATGTTCGTAAGTAATTCTTGCATGTTCTCCGTTGTTATTTATTGCTTTGGCCAAGTAGTAGGTAGTGACTCCAAGAGGGAACGTTATGCTTGATTGTGGGTTCATGCCCCTCGATGACTAGTTTGAGTGACAGAAACATGAGTCTAGGGGATGTGCTGTTGCCACAAGGGGGAAAACAACGGTGCTTGTGCCCGCGGGTGCAAGGATTGTTTACTTTACGAAGTTCTTTTAATGCAGTTGTCTGTTGCTTTGAGTTTACACTATGGGTGGGACTCGCAACTTAATACCAGCGAGATGTTCTGGATAGATATCTCAAGGTGGGTGATTAGTAGTAGATGCAGATGGATTTCGGTCTACTTACCTCGGCGTACCGCCCATGCTTTGAACCTCTACCTTTCTTGCAACTTAGTCAGCATTGGTTTACGCACATGGTCCTGTCAATTGCCCAGCTGTAATTCGTTTACCTCACATAGTTGTTTTATCGTCTTTTGGGAGAGAGACATCACTAGTGAACATCATGAGACTCCGGTCCATATTACCATGATTGATCACATCCGCTATTTACTTTTCCGCTTCTTACTTACTATTGCAATTATACCTATCACTATTATCACTTGCGTTTGATCCTTTGTAAACTACAAGGCCGGAGGGATTGACAACCTCTCTGTACTCGTTGGGAGCAAAGTTATTTGTATCTGTGTGCAGGTCCACGTTGATTGCTAATATCTGGCGCCGTTAGCAGTTGACACCTTCTTGTTGAAACTGGGAGTCTCAGGGGAAAACGATCCTTGGTATCTTTGCCAAGGGAAAACTTCTGCTACACTGCATCTCAAACCTTCCACTTGGGGTAACCAACGAGGGGCGAGAAGCCTAGCAAAGCAATTTCTGGCGCCGTTGCCGGGGACTCCACTCTTCAGGATAGGGGAGTTGCACGCTATCTTTTACCTTTGCTTTTAGTCTTGTTAGTTTACCTTTCAGTTTTTGCTTTAGTATCTTTTATCGAAAATCACAAAAATAGTTATCTTATTCTTTAGTTGTCATTATGTCGGGTCCTTTTGTCTTTGACGAGGCAGAAGTTCTCACCTTTAAACAAAGAGGTGGGGAAAGTCTGAAAGATGCTTGGTATAGAATTAATGATTCTCAAAAAAGAGCCACCAAGAAGCAACCTACTACTATCCTGCTTAGAAATTTTTATGTTGGAATAACTTCTTGGAATAGGTTTATTCTCGATACTGCTATCAATGGGAATTTCCTAGAAGCCCCAGTTTGGGAGTCTCTTAGTATTATTGAAAATCTTGTTGGGAATCCCCCTGTTGTTAGCATTCAAGAGGACATCACCCTAGCTCACATTATGAAAAAACATGAAAAAATAGAGCTAGAGATGCCAAGCATTAATAATATAAATGAGTTGGATCGTAAGATCCAAGGGAATTTGAATAGGCTTGATAGCTCCATGCATAAAAATTTCAAAACTTTGGAGACCGTCAAATTCCATGACTTGGACTCTTCTAGGATAGACAAGATTGAGGAAATCTTTGATACTCTAGGAACTAATTTCTCCTCAATCAAAACCAAAAAGGTAGAAACTCCGGCAAAGAGGGAGCCTAAGTTCGTTCACGTTCCAAAGGCTCCCCGTTCTAAAAGTAATCCATCTATTGCCAAAGGGGTTGAAACTGTAAAGACTTTGGAAGAAACACCTCTCTTTGATGAATTTATAAATGAATCTTCCCTTGACTTTTATCCTTTTGGTCTTCTCCCTAGAAGTATCTCTATAAGGCCTTTATTTGAGAGCCCTCTTAAGACTAGTTGTATTATTGAAGAGCTTTTTGATGATCTTGATGATGGTTCAATTGATACAACTTGACCTCTATGCATTATGCCTAGCTTAAAGGCATAAAAGAAAGCGCTTTTGGGAGGCAGCCCAATGAATAAATTTTATTTTATTTTTGTTGTGTCTTGATGTTGTTACTACTGTAGCATCATCATTGTATCTTTGCTTTTCAATTTTGTGCCAAGTATAGCCTCTGATTGCAAGAAAGTTCAAAAGTTGTGACGTGCTGTCCAGGAAACAGATTTTGTCCTTGGATAGAAAAATTCGTATAAAATCACCAGATCATCTTTTTGGTCTGAATTTTTTCGACAGCGTGCTCTATATAATTGTCTTTCGTGCATCTGTTCTGAGTTTTATTATTAGAGTTGCAGAAGTGCCCCGGAAAAATCATTTACTACCTGCTGTTCTGTTTTTCACAGATTCTGTCCTGTTTTGCCTTTCCTTCATTTTGCAAACCTAGAGCTTGCTTTTTCTTTGCAAAAACCTTTTGGCAATCTTGAGAAACAGTAGAACTTCAAGAATATCTTTATTTTCAGCAAGGAACAATTATTTTATTATGGGTACTAACCTCGCTAATCAGATTATGATGAGTTATGTATGAAGGGAGTTTTCAAGTGTGCGAGGGAAGATGATAAAAAGATTCAGGAGTGTCAAACGCTCAATCTTGGGGATGCCCCCATGCACCCCCAAGAAATATTCAAGGAGACTCAAGCGTCTAAGCTTGGGGATGCCCCCGTGCATCCCCTTCTCCATCAACATTATCAGTTCGTCTTTCGTTCCACTATATTTTAATCACTTCATGTGTTATGTGCTATGCTTGGAGCGTCTTGCTTTTAGTTTTCCTTTTTAGTTTTCCTTAGCTTTTCATAACGAGTTGGAACTCAGCTTTCTTTATGTGGGAGAGAAACACGCTCCACTTCTACCTAGAACATAACATAGAATTTTCATATCTATCTCTGCTGTGTATGTTCTTTGTCTTTCAATAGCGACTATCATGCTTAGCTCTTAGTTTTCATGCTTATCTTTTTAAAGAGCTTTCGTTTAGTTGGTTGCTTGAACTCTCTTTAGTCATCATGCTTATCTTATTAAGAGAGTTTGCTTCCGTTGCATTGGTTGATATGTCTATGATAAAGATGCTACGTGCATAATGGCGCTTAGTAGTTCAGGTTTTCTTATGGTTAGTCCCAAATAGCTGGGGGGTTCCCAATATGTTATTGGAGTACCAACATGGTTTGTTTGCTTATGATGTGGTATGGTTTAGTAATATCTTCCTTCAAAGAATTTATTTTGATTGACTTGGCGTATGCTCACGCATATTTAAGACTGTAAAGAAAGTCTGTCAAGCCTTGATGATCTTTTGTTTCTGAGTAGCGATATAACTTCCATGCCTGATTCAATGTTGCTTTGTCGCTCTGCATGATTATGACCGTCATTGCTCTCTTAGTTGGTCGCTCCCAGTCTTTTGCTAACCTCCACCTGTACTAAGCGGACTGACTGCTTGTGCATCCAAATTCCTTTAAACCAGTTATGCCATATGAGTCCACCATACCTTCCTACATGGTATTTACCTGCCATTCCTAACGGAGACTTGCATGTACCATCTCGAAATTATTCAAAGAAAAATGCATTCCTATTTTGTGCCTCTGTTGTAAGTTCATGAGGAAGTAGTAGTTAATTCATGAACTTTTTAAGTTGGACAAGCTTCACCCCGGGATTGCATGTATAATGTGCAAACCCATAATACGAGAAGGAACTGGCATTGAGTGCGCCCGGCTCAAAAAGATAATATAACAAACAAACCCTCCTTCACGCTTTGTTCATGAGAAATCAGAAAACTTTGGCAGTGATAAACAAAGGAGATTAAGAGGATGTGATCGTCCTCATTCGGGAGCCGTTCCTCGAAACTTGTCCATCTCAAGAAGGGATTGAGTTGTCTGCTAGCATTCGTTGACGAAACATGCATAATCAAAAAAAAATTGTTACCTCTGTTTTTAAAATCAAGAGCTCTGGTACATGTTTTGTCTTTGTTTCCGACTACGTGTTTTCAACCTTGCCAACAAAAGCCACGGTTCGAGAGTCTCCACCTTCTTTTAAAGCACAAACTACTAAGAGCATGATTGTCATTCTGAGTGTAATGTGCATTGTCCCAAAGTAGCATTGTCTTTTGCATGATTGTGATATCGTTTATTCTGAAATCATTGTATCTAGTCATCGCTTAAACCTTGGAGGTGCCCCTGCATTTATGTTTTGCTTCACTAAAGGGGGCAAGCTAGATATCACTTTATCATATTTGCACATCATGTTCATTACAAATCTATTTGATGTTTCAGTATCGTATTGTAAAACTTTCAGTTCTTTGTGATTTTCTCACGAGGCAACTTAATTACTATAGATTCATTGTCTCGGTAATCTTTTGTCATATGACTATGAAAAAGTCATATATGGTTAATAGCATATCACCACAGAAATTATTCTTGTTATCATTTACCTACTTGAAGACGAGCAGGAATTAAGCTTGGGGATGTTGATACATCCAAAACGTATCTATAATTTCTGCTTGCTCCATGCCTCTTTTGGGTGATATTGCTATGTTATTTATACACTTCCCTACACTTTTGATCATATTTGGACTAACCTATTAACTCAGTGCACCCCAGTGCCAGTTTCTGTTTTCGGCTGTTTTTGTATTTCAGGTTTTCACATTACGAGAACTGCCAGAAAAAATCCAGAAAAAATATATGAAAAATCAGTGTTCCAGAAGCTACCAGGCACCCGAAGCACAGCCGAAGGGGGGCCACCAGGGCCCCAGGCGCCCAG
>LR738712.1:100541136-100637475 GCA_902687465.1 Secale cereale
CCCCCCCGGGGCCACGCCGGGGGGGCGCCTAGGCCCCCCGAGCCTCATCTGACGCCCCCCTTTGGCATATATTTAAAGCGTCTCCCGAAACCCTCGAGACGGGAACTCTTTTTCGCGATCTCATCTCTGTTCCACCGCCGCCACCGTTTACAAGATCGGGAGCACCAGGAGAACTCTTCCCGGCACCCTGCCGGAGGGGGGATCACCACCGGGAGCTTCTCCACCACCATGGACGCCTCCCGGATGAGTTGTGAGTAGTCTCCCTTGGACCATGGTTCCATGACCAGTAGCTATGTGATGTTCTCCTCCCGTTCTTGTGCTTCACTAATTAGTCCTCGTGAGCTGCCCTACATGGTCGAGGCACATATGTAATCCTTATGCTGTTGCTATGATGAGTTTGCTGGGATCCGATGGATTATGAGATTATGTTCAGATTGTGTTTGAGTAATATATTTGATTCACCTCTTTTATATTTATGTTCATAAGTAATTCTTGCATGTTCTCCGTTGTTATTTATTGCTTTGGCCAAGTAGTAGGTAGTGACTCCAAGAGGGAACGTTATGCTTGATTGTGGGTTCATGCCCCTCGATGACTAGTTTGAGTGACAGAAACATGAGTCTAGGGGATGTGTTGTTTCCACAAGGGGGAAAACAACGGTGCTTGTGCCCGCAGGTGCAAGGATTGTTTACTTTACGCAAAGTTCTTTTAATGAAGTTGTCTGTTGCTTTGAGTTTACACTATGGGTGGGACTCGCAACTTAATACCAGCGAGATGTTCTGGATAGATATCTCAAGGTGGATGATTAGTAGTAGATGCAGATGGATTTCGGTCTACTTACCTCGGCGTACCGCCCATGCTTTGAACCTCTACCTTTCTTGCAACTTAGTCAGCATTGGTTTGCGCACATGGTCCTGTCAATTGCCCAGCTGTAATTCGTTTACCTCACATAGCTGTTTTATCGTCTTTTGGGAGAGAGACATCACTAGTGAACATCATGAGACTCCGGTCCATATTACCATCATTGATCACATCCGCTATTTACTTTTCCGCTTTTTACTTACTATTGCAATTATACCTATCACTATTATCACTTGCGTTTGATCCTTTGTAAACTACAAGGCCGGAGGGATTGACAACCTCTCTGTACTCGTTGGGAGCAAAGTTATTTGTATCTGTGTGCAGGTCCACGTTGATTGCTAATATCTGGCGCCATTAGCAGTTGACACCTTCTTGTTGAAACTGGGAGTCTCAGGGGAAAACGATCCTTGGTATCTTTGCCAAGGGAAAACTTCTGCTACACTGCATCTCAAACCTTCCACTTGGGGTAACCAACGAGGGGCGAGAAGCCTAGCACACCGCAAGTGGCTCTAGTTTGGGCCAACACTCAAATCGAGCACTGGCCCAGGGGGGTTGATTAATAAATCCTCGGGTTAATTACTCCCTCGGCAAGTTTTAGTTGTTTAGGCAAATGTAAAACCAATGTCGGGCCTCGCTGGAAAATCTTTAGTGCTAAGCGGGTTATCGAGGGGTACACATAACCCCAACCGTGTTAGGAACGCATAATCAAGGAACATAACACCGGTTTATATGGTTCCTAGGGTGGCATGAGTGGAACAAAACACCAAGCGAGAGGCTCAGCCTTCCACCCATTACCAATATATAGATGATTTAGTTTAACAGATTATAGTGTGATATCCCAAACAATAACTTCAACATGAAGCAAGAATCTTCAAAATCTTCTCCTGCAACTAGCAACGCTATAAGAGGGACTGAGAGAAGCTTACGTAGGCAAACAAAGGTTTGCTAGGTTGGGTGGTTAGAGAGATTCATGGCTACAATAGGAGGCTGACAAACAAACATGGGCATCGAGGCAATAAGCTAAAGAGCGAGACATATAGCAATAGGCAAAGATAGTAATGATATCTGGGTCAGGTCGTCTTGCCTGTCGAGTCGTCGATGGGATCGTAAGACGGCTCCTCGTACTCAACCTCGGTAGGACCCTCGTTCTCGGTCTCGGCTCCCGGCTCTATGGAACACAAGAACACAACATGGCACCACATCAAACAAGGTGCAATGCACATTCAACATGATGCAAGTATGATGCATTTCATGGCAAGGGATGAAGCACAAGAACAACACAAAACAACAAGTTTAAACGAGGCCGGAATCAACATATAGCAAATCCGGTAAGTCCTCATATGCATATTTTGAAATTGGTCCAGATCTGAACAAAAATTAAGTTAAAGTTGTTCAAGAGCAAGTTAACATGCACCATGGTGATCTACACGAAATTCTAGTCAAGTTTCATATAAAGTTTGTTTAATTCGGAGCTACGGTCTAGAAGATATGAGCAAAACAAGACAAACAAGGCAACGGTGCAAGATGCATCCAAACATCAAGCAAACACACCCCAAACATGTAAACAACATGATATTATGATCCTACATGCAAAATCACACAAGTTTCATATAGGGCACGCACAAAACGGAGCAACGGTTCAACACATACACACGAAACAAGATACAATGCAAAGCTAAAGTTAACAGCCACATAGCAACTTTGGACCAAGAGATAATTAAGCTACAACACTCAAACATGGTGAAAAGAAGCATGAATGTGAAGTCGACATATCCTACAGCAAACAACTCCATTGGAGCAACTCCATAGGAGGCATGGATCAATAGCAACAAGCTACACCAAATTGATCATGATGATAAAAACCTGACAGTTATAATTTATAGCAACTTGAGTGCAAGAAATAAATAAGCTACAGCAGGCCATATGTGCAAGTGATAGCATGAATGGGTAGAAAAAATATGTACAACAAGGAATGATCATTGGCCACTCCAAAGCAAGCATGGAATTGAGTGGGGCATCAAGCAAACATAGCAACAAAATAACAAGTAACAGCAGTTTATAACAAGTAGCACTCTTGTCACGAAGATTAGGACATCTATATAATCTTAAACAAGCATGCCACAATGGAACAAAATGTAGAGCACATCACCATGATTATTTTGATATATCACACGCCCAAAACGGATCTACGAGCACAAAGTTACAACCATGCAAAGGAGGCAACAAATTGTTGCAGATCTGGTACTTCGTGGTTTTTTATACCTCCAAAATTCAAACGTGGATGGACCCATGCGGGATGGAGGGATCTGGGCTGCGGGGCGGTGCGTTTGCTTCGGGGAGTGGTGGATCTCGTCCCGATCCCGAACCGGATCGGGATCGCCGGAGAAGTCACCGGAGACGAGGAAGAAGAAGACCGGAGCGGAGGACGGAGGCGGCGGCCGGCGAGGGAGGCGGTCGGCCGGTGAGGGAGCGGCGGCGGGACGCTCCGTGGTGGCGAGCCGCGGCGGCGCCGGCGTGTGGTGGCGCCGGCGGTTGGAGGCGCGCGCGGCGGTGTGCACCGGCCGGGCGGCGGCGGTGGTGCGCCGACCGGGCGGCGACGGCGGTGGTGGAGGCACGGCTGCGACGAGCGCTGCCGGCGGCGGGGTGGCGAAGGGCCCGGCCTGCGGCGGTGTTCCGGCGAGGCGGCGGCGGAGGTCCGGCGAGGCGCGCGGTGGACCGGCGGAGGCGTCCGGTGGCCGCCGGGGTCGCGGGCTGAGGTGGCGGCGGTTGGATGAGGGTGAGGTGGCCCGGCCAATCGGGGATGACGTGGCGTCCCCTGATTGGTTGGAGTGAGGTGACAACGGGGCGGACATGTTCGGCGGCTGCGCGGACGTGTCCGGCGCGCGGAGGGAGAGGAAAATTAGGGTTGCACAAGGATTTCGGGGATGGGGACTGTTTTATAGTTTCTGGGAGCTAGGAAACTCCAAATGAGAAGCGGTTTTCGGCAACGCGATCACGATTCGACGACCGAGATGATGGAAGTGGTTGTGCTGGGTTTGTGGGATGTTGTGGAGGGGGTATTGGGCCTTAAAGAAGAGGTACTTTTAGTCCACTAGGTTAACCGTTGGAGTACCAAACGAACTCCAAACGCGATGAAACTTGACAGGCGGCCTACACGTACCAAAACAACAACGCACGACAAGACTCGCCTCATTCCGGAAACGTTACACGGCCTCACACGAAAGAAGTACTCGGGGGTGCAACGGGCACGTGTGTGAGCGTCGGAACTCGAAACGGACAACGGGAAGAGGCGAGTGGAACCGGGTGCAAGTGACAACACGAATGCAATGCAATGCACATGACAACATGACATGGATGAAATGCACAAACGCACACGACAAAACAAAGAAACCCAAAATAAAGAAGAGCCCAGAATGGAGTTGATGAACTCAAAGTTTCATATATGCCATAATTGGAAAGTGTTACATCTGGGGCATAACATATGCGTTGTTTGCAATGATGATTAGGGGTTTTGTTTGACAGTATTGCTAAAGCACATCTAGATGTGCTCTAAGTAATGCACATCTAGGTCCTATGCCATTGATGTTACATGAAGATTTGTGCAGATATTTTTCTTTGTCTTTTTTCTTTTCATTTCTAGTTTGATATTACTGGCTTTATCAATAACAAGAGCTCATTGTATTGCTTGCCAACTGTCCTACTCTGTTCGTACCGGTACCGGTGCATAATCCCAAAACTCATTCCTTGTTTTTGTCCTGAAAAAGGAAACCAGCCAAATAGGCAATAGGAGTCATGCGCAACCAGACGGACGAGGAAGGGACGCCGCCTCCGGAGTCGTCAGACGACAACCAGACGGACGAGGATCCGTCAGAGGACGAAGAACAGGATGATGATGAGGAGGAGGAGGAATGGTCGAGCGAGGAGGAGGACGACGATGACGACGGCGGCGGCGATGAAAAGCCAACGGTCAGCGGAAACAAGCGTCCTCGCCAAGATGATGTCGCGGGGCTATCCAACAAGAACAACAAGAAGAAGAAAGACTAAATTAAGCAGACTGTATATATCTCTGTTTATCCTGTCAATCTCATCACAGACGGTTAGTAATATGTATTCGACAGAGATCTTCTACATTATCGCCAACAGGTTGGTTTGTCAAACTATGTGCCCTGACGAGCACACAATTCACAAAAAAGACCATATGGGTTGTCTATAGTGATTGCACACAATTCTGATTACCGACCTGTTTGTCGAGTATCACACAAATCTTGTTACGTCGAATCATTTGTGTTCACCTCAATCATCGCAAATGGTTCATCGGAGTGAACTGTATGCCGTATACCGCACACACCTTGATCTGGCTGCCTGTTTCTGTTGTTCTGTCTCATCGCAAATAGTTCGTACAAATCAACCGTATGCCCCTCATCACACACACAACCAAAATCTGAACCATGTTCGATGTATCATTCATCGCAAACGTTTTGCATCTTTTTTGACGTTTTTTTACATCATCGTTTGCGATTAATGCATCGCACACAGTTTCGTCAAAGGATCTCTGATTGTAGTGTCGCGTTAGCAGCAACCAGAAGTGGTGTCTCCTTAAGGTGAGAATCCTCTTCCGGGTTATCGTGAAACCCGGCTTAGCAAGAGACATCATTTGCCAGAGCGGATTAGCACCAAAGAACGGGCCAAATATATGCCCGTCTTTTCAAAGATCCGGGCCTTAATGGCCAATGGGCTGAATGGAGTTGATTAGGTCCGGTGCTGGGTTGCATGGATAATATTGCCTTTAAGCTGCCGATCCGGCTTAATGTGTGAATACACCGGTAACCTCAAGGATCCCCAACGTCATTGTCAAATAGCACTGACTGATGAAGATGTCAACATTATGACAAAGACGATGTTGAATGAGGACCTTGAAACTTGTAGCATAACAGGACTGGCTCTGTTTTACGTCCACAACAAACCTCCTGCTGTAAGTACCTTTGAACAACTTCTGTCTTAATCATTAATTCCATAAGTCGTCCTCTTGTTAACATTTGATTATTTTCAGGTTGATTCCTCCTTCTGGACCAAAAAGCTTGTGGAAAAGTCGGTCAAAAAGACTCGGGCCAAGACTAAGGCCCTCAAGAAAATGGCTAAGAAGAAATCAAATACTTCAGAACTATTCGATTTGGATGATAATGAGTCGGAGGTAGAACTTGACTCCCTTGGCTCTCTCTTTATTCATCTCATTGACATGGATTATTATCAGGATGATGCGGAGGCCAGCCACGTAGATGTTGAAGAGGTAATTGTCCTT
This sequence comes from Secale cereale, assembly GCA_902687465.1. Taxonomy (NCBI): domain Eukaryota; kingdom Viridiplantae; phylum Streptophyta; class Magnoliopsida; order Poales; family Poaceae; genus Secale; species Secale cereale. The sequence continues at coordinate 100,547,294 of LR738712.1, forward strand.
TTCTCTAGCTCAGAATCTTTGCCAGAGTGGAAAGTTCGTCAAGTGTGCGGGAAAGTAAGATTTTCTCACCCCTTAGCTTACTTAGATCCCAACTTTATTTTGAAGAAGCAGCAGCATGAAGCTCGCCGTACAACCCAGAATACTAGCGGCGGGGTCCTCTCCTCCGGTTTACCCAATACACCACCTCGTCGCAAGCGTCAAGCTGAGGTTTTACAAATTTACGGCTTAAGCTTTCCAAAAGTAGGTCTTATTCGACAGCCTCTTAACCCATCTGACTCAAACTATTAGGGCACCTCTCATTCTTCCTCCGATGACTCCACTGGGACTCAGGTTCCCGTGTTCAAGACTGCTCCTGGGTGAGGACACTTAAGCTTGTTTGTTTTAATAATTTCTGCTCAATTGGTATACCAATCCCATCATATGTTTTGTTTCCAGTGCCATGGCCTAGCAGCAACTTAAGGTGAATAAACCGGCCGAGGATCCCAAACCTGGCAACCTGGAGGAACCAATTATTTCTGAGCCTTTGCATCAATCTTCCAAAGCAGCAATGGATGATCCGCTGCCAGAAGAGCACCATGTCACCATGGATTCCATGGAAGTTGACCCGGAAACTGCTAAACCGCCCAGTCCTGCTCAGTCGGCTCAGGGAGCTGAAGATGTGGTAATTATTGGGACGGCTTGCACTACTCCAAGCAATCCTACTGTGTTATCCAAGCACAACGCTAAGAAAGAAATTCCAGCTGTTGATAAGAGCAAGTGGAAGCTGGATCTAGAGAACTATGCCCAATTCAACGCTCAAGAGCTTCGTTCCAGTTACTTAAGCCGTCTTCATACCATCCGTGACCTTGAAGCCGGCCTGGTCAATCTTATGAAGGAGCGCTTTGAGGTAAGCCATGCAATCCTCTCCATACCAATATATTTATAACAGCTGCCAAGCCTACTGGATATGATAGAACTGAATATGTCGTAGACTTGTAGATAGTCCCTTTGATCTTACGTTCATATAATGGCGTACTGTAGTTATAGGATCATAACCTGTAGCCCCCAAGGGACGGCTTAAGCTGCTAAGCTAAGTCGGGACTTCAAATTGCCGTCTTTCATTTTCGCACGTGCAGCCCCCAAGGGTCGGCTTAAACTAACAAGTCAGTGCTTAGTTATGCACACGTAGCCCCCAAGGGCCGGTTTAAGCTGCTAAGCTAAGCCGGTACTTATCATCATAATCATGGATAGAGTCCAAATGTGTAGCCCCCATGAGTCGTCTGTAGTTGAAAAACTTTAGGCGGGTCATTTAAGAATTTGTCTGCAATAGAGAAATTGTACGTTAGCCCCCAAGTGCCAAGTAAAATACCGGTATTCTGCTTGGGACTTCAAAAATGATCATTGTAATCACATGCTGCTGCATAATCTCTTTGTCATATAGGCTGAATTGAGCATGAACGAAACCCAAGTGGCAGATCTGTAGCAGAATCTTCAAACTCAGCACTCTGAGATTTCTAAGGAAAAAATCCAAAGTCAAAATCACTTTGGAAAATATTGAAAAGCTGAAGAAGGATTTCAGCAGTGAGAGAGCCGGCTGGGCAACTGAGAAGGCAGCTCTATTTAAGAGAGCAAAAGATGATGAGGCTGCTCTTAAGTCGGTGACTAATGAATTATCCAGTTTAAAACAACAAATCAATATGATGACAGCTGCTATCTTCGGTAAGCAACATAACACTTATACCTATCTCATCAGTGTCTCATAATCATTTATTGACTTATGAATATACTTGGCAACACAGGTTCCAGAAGCTCCAAACTAGGTGATGATATGCGCCTGAGGCTTAAAGCTGTATCCACTCTTGTTGAACAGCTGTACACTGGCGCCCAACGGGCTATTTCTTCTACCCTCCCTAAGAGGCAACCACCTTCCCTTATCAAGGAAGTGTTGGAAAAACTATTTGTGCTGCCACAAAGAGTGGAGGAACTCAAGCGTTCATCCACCCGAGCCGGCGCCATTAGTGCTTTAAGTCGGGCGAAAGCATGGCAAGCCGAGCTTGACCCGTCAACTCTTATAGACGATGAAGCTATTTTCAAGGATTTGACTGGGATCAATTGGGCCACATCTGACTTCCCGCCAACGAGTGACTAAGAGGCAGAAGAACCGGTGCAAGATAACCCGGAATCATCATCACGCCAAGGCCGGGATAGTTGATCACAGAAACCAGCTATCCTGCACATCATCATATAATGTGTGAAAAACAGTTATTCTTTTGGGCCACATGATGCCTTGTAATAGGCTAGTTGGAAACAATGTCATGCCATGCCATCGTGCATGTTTGTTTGCACTTTGTACCACCAATTTGTCATAGAAGATCTGTTGTTTATACTTATAATTCAGATATGCAAACGATATGCATCGCAATTCCTACACACAAGCAGATAATGTTTGCCCTAGCAGTTTACCCCAGGGCGGGTCATAACATCCCATATATAATACTGGTGACTGTATAGTCCATAACCACGGCGGTTTATCAAAACCTCGTATCTTCATAGAATAAACAAAAATCATACCTGTGAAATTTGTTCAGGCTGTCGGTTTAACATACCATATGTAGCAGAAAAGGGTAACAACCCCAAAAAGCCTTAGAGCCTAAACCCCAGGTGCATAATCATATTAGACTAGCGACTTATTGTCCAAAGCCAGACCGGGTTATCAAAAACTCACGATATGCTCAAATATGAGCCATCAAGACGAAGGCTACATGGCCTGAATCTTTTTAAACCATATATCAATATGGCACAAAAATATAAACCAAAATAATGTGTCAAGTAAACAAAAAAAGACAAGGCTTTCATAGGCTGCCAAGCCTTAATATCAAGTGCTTTCAAAGGGCCGCACAGCCACTAAGTTAATCCTTCATTCAAACCCTATAAGCCGGGCCTCACATGACCATTCGTCGTTTAACCTTGACAAGTTCAGGGTCTTTATAAGATTGACTGTCAACATTATGGTGGGTCATTCCAGGATTACCTGGTTGGAGTGGCAGACGTACAAAGGCAGGATAACCCGGATTTTTGGTGAATACACCTGGTGTCCAAGCCAATCAAAAGGGTAATTAAGTCTATGTTCATTGAACAGGAAGCCCCCAAGTGACCTTTACAGCCCGGCATATAAGCCGGATCAAAGGGTAATCATAGCTATGCTCAGTGAGCAGGAAGCCCCCATGTATTTTGTGACAAGGCATGCAAGCCAGATCAAGAGGGTAATCATACCTATGCTCAGTGAGCAGGAAGCCCCCAAGTGATCTTATGATGTAACAAATAAAGACCCGGATACTCAAAAATGAAACAACAGAGGCCCCGAATTATCAGGGATGTCGGTTTTACTGTATTAATCATAGTATGTATACATTTATTGAAATATGTACATCACAAGAGCCGGTGGCTCGGGTGTAATAAGGCCAAAGATGAGCAATATTCCATGGACGACGGGTCTCCTCCTCTGACGTGCGTGAGTCCTTGTGGTCTCGAACATCTATAAGATAGTATGATCCGTTATGCAGATTCTTGCTGACCACAAAAGGTCCTTCCCAAGGTAGGGATAACTTATGCATATCAGTTTGATCCTGGATGAGCTGGAGCACCAAGTCACCCTCTTGAAAGGTGCGAGTTTTAACCCGGCGACTATGATAACAATGCAGATCTTGCTGATAGATTGCCGATTGAGCCGCCGCATGGTCACGCTCTTCGTCCAAGAGATCAAGGTAATCCTGTCGTGCTTGTTCATTAACAGCTTCAATATAAGTCGCCACACAAGGCGAGTCGTGATGTATATCACTGGGGAGAACCGCCTCTGCTCCATAAACCATGAAGAAAGGTGTGTAACCCGTAGATTTGTTAGGGGTAGTGTTGATGCTCCACAGTACTGAGGGTAACTCCTCAACCCAACAACCAGTCGTCCTCAGCAAAGGGACCATGAGCCGTGGTTTGATTCCTCTCAAGATTTATTGATTAGCCCTTTCAGCTTGGCCATTGGACTGGGGGTGAGCCACATATGAAACATCAAGACGAATATGCTCACGTTGACAAAATTCTTTCATAGCACCCATAGACAGGTTAGTCCCATTATCAGTGATGATACTATGAGGGTATCCAAAGCGAAAGATCATCTTTTTTAATGAATTGAACCGCCATCGCTGCATCACATTTACTGACCGGCTCAGCCTCAAACCATTTTGTAAATTGTCAACTGCTACCAAGAGGTGAGTCTTTTTATCTTTAGACCTTTTGAAATTCCCAACCATATCCACCCCCAGACCACAAACGGCCAAGTAATTGGAATTATCCTCAATTCTTGAGCCGGCACGTGAGCTCGCCTAGATTTTTTTTACAAGCATCACACTTGCTAACTAGATTCTCTACATCAACATGAGCCGTCAGTCAATAAAACCCATCACGAAAAGCTTTGGCTACAAGGGACTTAGAACTGGCGTGATGACCGCAGTCTCCTTCATGAATCTCTCGTAGTATCTCACAACCCTCCTCAGGAGAAATGCAACGTTGAAACACCCCTGTGACACTGCGTCGGTGCAACTCGCCATTGACAATAGTCATCGACTTAGACCTCCGGGTTATCTGCCTGGCAAGAGTTTCATCCTCAGGGAACTCGCCCCGGGTCACATAAGTCAAGTATGGCACTGTCCAATCAGTAATAACATGAAGAGCCGCCACCAACTGTGCCTCTGGGTCAGGGATAGCAAGATCCTCCTCTGTAAACACTTTAACCAAAGGATTATTCAAAATATCAAGGAAAACATTGGGTGGCATCGGCTTCGCTGAGAGCCGAGCCGGCTTAATGCATCAGCCGCCTCATTTTTCCTTCGATCCACGTGTTCCACTTGATAACCTTTGAAATGACCAGCAACTGCATCAACCACCCGGCGATAAGCCGCCATGAGCGGGTCTTTGGAATCCCAAGTTCCTAAGACTTACTGAGCCACCAGGTCTGAGTCGCCAGAAAACCTCACTCGGCTTAGATTCATCTCCTTAGCCATCTGAAGACCATGGAGCAAGGCCTCATGCTCAGCTGCATTGTTAGTACAAGGGAACATCAATCTTAAAACATAACAGAACTTACAACCTCGTGGGGAAGTCAAAACAACTCCATCCCCCAAGCCTTCCAACTGTCTGGACCCATCAAAACGGATAGTCCAATAAGTGTTATCCGGCTTCTCCTCGGGCATTTGCAGCTCTGTCCAGTCATTGATAAAATCCACAAGCGCTTGAGACTTGATAGTTGTCCGTGGCACATACTTCGGACCATGGGGTCCAAGCTCAATGGCGCACTTAGCCACCCGACATGTGGCTTCTCTGTTTTGAATAATGTCTCCTAGGGGAGCAGAACTAACCACAGTGATAGGATGGCCAAGGAAGTATTGCTTCAACTTGCCACTAGCCATGAACACTCCGTAAACCAGCTTCTGTCAATGGGGGTATCTCTGTTTGGACTCAATGAGTACCTCACTGACACAGTAAACCGGCCGCTGAACCGGATATTCCTTGCCTGTTTCTTTCCTTTCCACAACCACTGCTATGCTGGCAGCTCTACTGTTGGCAGCCACATATAAAAGCAAGGGTTCCTTATCAATAGGAGCTGCAAGGACCGACGGCTCAGCCAATTGTTTTTTCAGCGCCTCAAATGCTTGGTTAGCAGCATCACTCTAGACAAAGTGGTTTGTTTTCTTCATCATCTGGTACAAAGCAATGGCCTTCTCGCCCAGGCGGCTGATGAACCGGCTTAAGGCCGCAATACGACCCGCCAAATGATGAACATCGTTGATACACGCCGGTTTAGCCAAGGAAGTGACAGCCATGATTTTCTCTGGGTTAGCCTCGATACCCCGTTCAGAGACCAAAAAGCCCAAAAGCTTACCAGCTGGAACACCAAAAACGCACTTGGTCTGGTTAAGCATCATTTTGTACACCCGAAGATTGTCAAAGGTCTCTTTCAGATCATCAAGCAAAGTCTCTTTCTTCCTTAATTTCATAACTATGTGATCCACATAATCATGAACATTACGCCCAATTTGATCGTGGAGACAATTCTGAACATAGTGCTAGTAAGTCACCTGGGCACTCTTAAGCCCAAAAGGCATAGACACATAGCAGAAGGATCCAGAAGGAGTGATGAAAGCTATCTTCTCCTGGTCCTTAACTGCCATCTTGATCTGATGATAACCTGAATAAGCATCCAAAAAACTCAAACGCTCACAACCAGTCGTAGCATCAATGATTTGATCAATACAGGGAAGAGCAAAAGGATCAGCGGGCATGCCTTATTAAGATCTGTGTAACCCACACACATATGCCATGTGTTGTTCTTCTTAAGCACCAGCACCGGGTTAGCCAAGCACTTAGGGTGAAAGACTTCAACAATGAACCCATCTGCCAAGAGCCGGGCCACTTCCTCCCCAATGGCCTTGCGCCTCTCTTCATTAAAACGACGAAAGAATTGTTTGACCGGTTTAAACTTTGGATCAATATTAATAATGTGCTCAGCGAGTTCCCTCGGTACACCTAGCATGTCTGAAGGCTTCCACGCAAAGATGTCCAGGTTCTCATGGATGAACTCGATGAGCGCGCTTTCCTATTTTGGATCCAGATTAGCACTGATGGTGAACTGTTTGGATGAGTCGCCAGGAACAAAATCAATTTGTTTAGTGTCATCCGCCGACTTAAACTTCAGTAAAGGATCATGCTTTGTAGTTGGATTTTTCAAAGGGGTCATGTCCGCCGGGTCAACATTATCTTTGTAAAATTTCAACTCCTTCGTTGGGCAAACAGACTCAGCATAAGCATCATCACCCTCTTGGCACTCCAAGGCTATTTTCCTGTCACCGTGTACTGTGATGGCGCCCTTATGACCCGGCATCTTAACCTGCAGATAAACATAACAAGGCCGGGGCATGAACTTGGCATAAGCCGGCCGCCCGAACAAAGCATGGTAAGGGCTCTTGATCTTGACCACCTCAAAGGTTAATTTTTCTGCCTTGTAGTCCTGGTCATCACCGAAGTCCACTTACAACGTTATCTTACCCACTGGATATGCCGAATTACCAGGCACCACCCCATGAAAAACAGTATTGGATGTCTGAAGATCCGTGTCAGTTAAATTCATACGGCGAAAAGTATCGTAGTAAAGGATATTGATGCTACTGCCTCCATCCATAAGCACCTTGGTCACCTTGTATCCTCCCACATGAGGAGCAACCACCAAAGCCAATTGACCCAGATTATCAACTGTAGGATCGAAAGTAGGTCTAGAGGGGGGGTGATTAGACTACTTGACAATATAAAAAATCTGCCTTTAGATCATGCAAAGTTTTTGGCAGTTTCACAAACAAGATCAGTTCAAGTAACACCCTACACATGCAATTCTAGAGTTTATGCAGCGGAAAGTAAATTGCACATGTAAAAGAGAGGTGGAGGAGATCAAACGCAGTTTGGTGACACGGAGATTTTTGTCGTGGTTCCGATAGGTGGTGCTATCGTACATCCACGTTGATGGAGACTTCAACCCACGGAGGGTAACGGCTGCGCGAGTCCACGGAGGGCTCCACCCACGAAGGGTCCACGAAGAAGCAACCTTGTCTATTCCATCACGGCCTACGCCCACGGAGGACTAGCCTTACTCGGGGTAGATCTTCACGAAGTAGGCGATCTCCTTGCCCTTACAAACTTCTTGGTTCAACTCCACATCATCAAGACGGAGGCTCCCAAGCGACACCTAACCAATCTAGGAGGCACCACCCCCCAAAAGGTAATAGACGGTGTTGATGGTGATGAACTCCTTGCTCTTGTGCTTCAAGTGATAAACTCCCCAACACTCAACTCTCCTCACTGATATGGCTGTGGTGGAAGAAGGGTTTGAGTGGAAAGCAACTTGGGAAGGCTAGAGATCAAGTTTCATATGGTAGGAATGGAATGGCTTGATCTCAACACAAGGGTAGGTGGTTCACTTCTCAGAAAGTGTATGGTAGAAGTGGTGGTACTTTCTGATGGCTCTCCTCACGAATGAGGAGGGGGTGGAGGGGTATATATAGCCTCCACACAAAATCCAACCGTTACACACACATTTGACCAATCTCGGTGAGACCGAAGAGAAAACTCGGTCAGACCGAAAGTTCAAATATAGTGAACGTTGGGATTTTCGGTGGGACCGAAAATACCATCTCGGTGTGTCCGAAGTGAGTCAAAGGTTAGGGTTTGCCATCTCGGTGTGACCGAAAACAACAACTCGGATATTCCGAAATGCTGTCAATTGGTTACAGAAGGTTGGCAGACCATTTTCGGTGAGACCGAAACTCAGAATCGGATGGACCGAGAAATTAGGGTTTGGGGAAATAACTGAAGTGGTTCATCTCGGTGGGACTGAGTTTGCAGAATCGGTTTGTCCGAGATTACTTATGAGGGTGTTGATAAGTGAAGAGTGCTGATAGTTGAGGGAGCTAGATCACCAAGCACTTGAGCAACTAGATCATTAACACAACCTCATCCCCTTTTAATAGTATTGGCTTTTCCTATGGACTCAATGTGATCTTTGATCACTAAACCAAAAATAGAGTCTTGAGCTTTTGCCAATGCTTGTCTTAGCATTTTGAGGGGTCCACTTCTTCAGACATTTCCATACCCATATCATCAAACTTCTCTGAAATGATTCTCAAGTAAATATTAGTTCAATGATATATATGTTGTTATTAATTACCAAAACCACCCGGGGATTAGTTGCACTTTCAATCTCCCCCTTTTTGGTAATTGATGACAACATATAGATCAAAGCTTCGACAAAAGATATAATCAAGGAATAATATCGTCGCTTTGAGAAGTATGTGATAAACAAGAGCTCCCCCCAAAAGGTAATAGACGGTGTTGATGATGATGAACTCCTTGCTCTTGTGCTTCAAATGATAATCTCCCCAACACTCAACTCTCCTCACTGATATGGCTGTGGTGGAAGAAGGGTTTGAGTGGAAGGCAACTTGGGAAGGCTAGAAATCAAGTTTCATATGGTAGGAATGGAATGGCTTGATCTCAACACAAGGGTAGGTGGTTCACTTCTCAGAAAGTGTATGGTAGAAGTGGTGGTACTTTCTGATGGCTCTCCTCACGAATGAGGAGGGGGTGGAGGGGTATATATAGCCTCCACACAAAATCCAACCGTTACACACACATTTGACCAATCTCGGTGAGACCGAAGTTGAAACTCGGTCAGACCGAAAGTTCAAATATAGTGAACGTTGGGATTTTCGGTGGGACCGAAAATACCATCTCGGTGAGACCGAAGTGAGTCAAAGGTTAGGGTTTGCCATTTCGGTGAGACCGAAAATATAAACTCGGATATTCCGAATTGATGTCAACTGATCACAGAAGGTTGGCAGCCCTTTTTCGGTGAGACCGAAACTCAGAATCGGTGTGACCGAGAAGCTAGGGTTTGGAGAAACAACTGAAGTGGTTCATCTCGGTGGGACTGAGTTGGAGAAATCGGTGTGACCGAGATTACTTATGGGTGTGTGTTAAGTAGTGAATAGTGCTGATAGTTGAGGGAGTTAGATCACCAAGCACTTGAGCAACAAGAACATTAACACAACCTCATCCCCTTTTAATAGTATTGGCTTTCCTATGGACTCAATGTGATCTTTGATCACTAAACCAAAAATGGAGTCTTGAGCTTTTGCCAATGCTTGTCTTAGCATTTTGAGGGGTCCACTTCTTCAGACATTTCCATACCCACATCATCGAACTTTTCTGAAATGATTCTCAAGAGAATATTAGTTCAATGATATATATGTTGTTATTAATTACCAAAACCACCCGGGGATTAGTTGCACTTTCAATCTCCCCCTTTTTGGTAATTGATGACAACATATAGATCAAAGCTTCGACAAGAGATATAATCCATGAATAATATCGTCGCTTTGAGAGGTATGTGATAAACAAGAGCTCCCCCTAAATTTGTGCATTATTTAAAATTTGCGTTTGAATGCAAATGCACAATCGATTAGGATTATGGGTCACTCTTCCATGTCACATACATCTTGGTGGAGCGCACAAAATGATAAGAATGAATAACATGCACTCAATCACCAAGACAAGAGTAAATAGCCATACAATAAGAAATAGCATATGATAAGCAATAAGCACACATTAAAGCATAGTATGACTAAGCACTCATTAAGGTAGCATCAAACGTAGTAGCAAGCACACTTAAAGTATCTGGAACCAAAAGAAACCAATGTATCTCAAGGAAAACGGCAAAAGAACGAAAAGACGAAAGAGCACTCTCTCTCTCGAAGCCCTATGATCTATAACAATTTCTCCCCCTTTGGCAACAAGTTACCAAAAAGTTCGAAAAGGTATAGAGCTAAACGTCACTGCGGGCTCGGCTGGCTGCTCCCGTCTGGGTCGATGTCGGTGTAGAGATAGCTGCATCGGCGAAGACTTCTGCTGATGTCTGCGCTGGAGGAGTGGATGCTGGAGCTGAAGGAACTGCTGGAGCTGTAGCTGGTGCTGAAGTGGTAGCCCTGGAGTCTGTCACTGGGATAGCTGCAGACCTGGATCCTCTGGGAACCGGAGCAGTCTGGCGATGAGAGTCCTGGACTATATCATCCTGCATAAGCTCTGCTCTCTCCTGCCTAGTCTCCTCCATGTCTGCCTCAAGCTTGTTGACAGACACCTGAATCTCAGTCAGCTTCACGTCTAGAGCGTGGATCTTGTCCTCGACGATCCTCTCAAGGCTCTCCTGAGATTGCTCAATGCTGGCCAGGCGTTGTTCAATTCTCCGGGTTGCTTCAAGAATCTGATCTCCGAAGCTCTTTGGCTTAGCTGCTGCTGCTGCCTCTCTGTCAGCTTTGGCTTTCTTTGCAGCTTCGATCTTGGCTTGTCCTTCAACAGAGGTGGGATCCTCTTCATCCATCACAACTACGTTGTCCTCATGCTCTGGCTGCAGTGGTAAGTGCTTCCTATCCAACATGAATTTGCCCGTGCCAAACTTGGCGTTGATAAGCATCTGTATCTGCGGTGCAAACCCACACGACCTCTTCTGGTCAGCTGCAGTCCTCTTGATGGTCTCTACCATCAAGTCCATCACCTTAAAAGGTGCCTTCTCATCGAGAATGTGCAGCATGTTGATAGAATAGCCTCGTATCATCCGGTGGTCACCTGACTTAGGCATCAAAGTATGCCTCAGAATAGTGTTAGTGGTGGTCAGACCTGCCTGGAGATAATACACTGAGCCGAGTTTCCATCCCTCCAAATCAGCAGCTGGGATCTCCTTGTACATATTCTTCATGGAATCATGACTCTTCTTAGGAATCCCATAGACATCAATGTCGTCCTCTCTCTGCACTGGAGCGTTCAGAAGTTCTGCCCATTCTGCAACAGTTGAAGAAAACCTTTGACCTTCAGTCATCCAGGTGATCTTGCCATCAGGGTAGAAGTGGGCTGTGGCATAGAACTGCATGATCATCTCGTCATTCCAGGCTGTCAGTTCTTGACCCACAAAGTCAGCAACTCCACATGCAGTAAAGCTCTCATGCACATGGGGAAAGAAGTCCCGATGCTCTCTGCTGTCAATATACTTCCAGTCGACATACCTGGTGTCAGCAACAATGGGCTTCTTATCCATTAGCACGGTCTCATAGAAATCCTGCTGCTCTCTGGTGTGGAATCTGGGGTCCACAGCAGTCCTTCTTCTTACGGCATATGGATCAGATTGTCTCCATAGCCTGAGACCTTTGTCCTTCCTTGCCTTCATATCCTCAGCTTGAGGATGAGCATCATTGTGGAGTGGCAACTTGGGACGGAGCTTGAGCAACACATGCTCTTCATCTGACTCAGAAGGTGGCATCTCACCTTTGTTCTTCTCAGAAGCTGGAATGCTTCTGGTTGTTCTCTTGGGCTTGGCTGGAGCTGCCTTAGCTTGAGCAGGCTTCTTGGGCTTGGAGGAGGCTTGAGCCCGAATAACATCACCCATGAACTTAGCTTTCTGAGGAGGAGGCTGGGGTGCATCTTCTTCTTCTTCTTCTTCAGCAGCCTCTTGAGGTTCAGCATATACAACTCTCTTCCTTTTGGAAGTCTTCTTCACCTTGCTTGGAGCTGGCTCTTCCAAGTTGAGCTTCTTAGCAACTGCAGACTGCTTCACTTTGCTTGTGCCTTTCTTTGGCTGCTGCCCTTGGAGCTCTTTGGCAACCACTTGCCTCTTTGGCTTGGAGGTAACTTCCTCAGCAACAAAGTCGGAATCCTCATCATCAGACGTTCTCTTCTTCCTGGTTCTCGTAGCAGCAGGAGGCAGACCACTGGGGGTACTCCTCTCACCATCATCACTAGAGCTGCTAGCCTCAGGACTTGTACCTGCCTCTGGAATCTCAGCAAACGGTGATTCGGACCTGTTCTGGCTGTCACTGACATCTGACATGGCTGAAAGACCTGTGAATAGATAAGGTGTAGGCAGAGTAGAAGAGTTATCACAACTGCAGAAGTTTTTGCAAAAAAAATGAGTTAAAAACTTAGTTTTGAGTTTTCACAGAATGTATTTCGGTCAAACCGATTTCAAGTTTCGGTGTAACCGAAGTGTTCAACAGAACCTACACACCACTTTCGGTCAGACCGAAATGGGTTTCGGTCCTACCGAAAAACTAGGGTTTCATAGAAACTTCACTTCGGACATTCCGATTTTCACAACTCGGTCAGACCGAACTGTGTAGTGCAATGGTCAGAGACCAAATCGGTCAGTCCGAGTTTCAGGAATCGGCTTCACCGAGATGCATTCCGTGGAAACCTAAACCTAAGAATTTTCCTCGAAACTAAACGATCTGAACAATGTATTGGGAACATATCAAACGTGGATTGAATCAGGGCAGTCCTATCATGCAAGACTCAGAAGTGGAGCATGAATAGGGATCGAGACACACCCTAACTTGGTGGTGTCCCTCTACGGCGGCAACGGCGGAGAAGATTACCGTTGACGGCGGCGGAGACCTGCGGCAAGGGCACACAGGCGACGACGGCGACGATCCTTAGATCAGGGCGGCGGCAGCAGGGGTCTTGGAGGGCGAACGGTTTGAAAGGAATAGATCGCGCGCAGCCCTCAGTATATATAACCCCGTACTGTCGGTGGGACCGAGTTGAAAAACTCGGTGTCACCGAGATGTATTTCTGCTGTGCAGTTACACATATCGGTCAGACCGAGATTTTGAACTCGGTTTCACCGAGATGAAACCTAGATCAATCTAAGTGTTTCGGTTGGACCGAGATTGAGAAGCCGGTCAGACCGAAATAGACTTAGAAGGTTTTGGAAGTCAGCCTTAGATGAATCGGTGGTTCCGAGTGCTCCTCACTCGGACTGTCCGAAAAAGACTTGTTCAAAGTTGTGATATAAGCATGAATAGAATTTTGAGACAAGATAGCATAGATAGCTAGGGAAAGTGCTTAGGCATTCTTGTCCATCCATTTGGCCAGAAAAAGAAACCAAAACAATCAAAACAACAAATGGATGTCCTTGAATGGATAAAATCATGCATCCAACATGCTCACACAATAAGATAGCAATTGAAATATGTGTCAAACATGCACAACCAAAACTCTAGCTACTAGCACACAAATTGTCGATGACTAGGTCATCTATATATGAGTATATTGACTTAGGAGTCAAATGAGAACATTTGATCATAGGTCATACTCATCGTTTAAGCACAAGTGGGATTACCACTTTTACATAAAGCATTTATGTGTTCACATCATTTGGAGATGCTTTAGCTCATTTTTAGAGCAAAGCTCCCCCTAGATGTGAGAACCCCTTTTAAAGGGTCAAACTAACCTTGGGTTGTCGTAGAAGACTTCATGTAGATGTTGAAGATGTGGATGCTCAATGTTGATGTAGACCATCAAGAGTTGGGAGCAATCCTTTGGATTAGGGCACTTTCAATACCTACATGGGTTAGTCCCACAAGGAACAAACAAGAATATCCATGGACATAGAGTGAAGTGCACAAAAGATGATGTCCATGAAAGCAATGATTACCTTGTCCCTTGACTTACCAACAAGAGGGTTTGTGACTCCATGAACAAGTGCATGATGCGGAAGTTGATTGCACAAGTTCTTGCCAAAATGAATATGAGTGAAGTTTGTTGGCGGAGTCACCCTCAAGAACCTACTAGTTCTTCTTCTTTGGGATCCACATCATCTTGATGGGAATCCTTGGTGTTGTAGTTGAGCTTGACGAAGTAGAACTTGATGTGTCCTTGGGAACCCACTTGACCATGGCTTGAGGTGCTTCAATGAATGCATCAATCTCCTCTTGAAGCTTGTCCTTGGCCTTTAGCTTGTGGTCTTGTGGTGGAAGGTCATCTTGAGCTTGTTCCACATTGGAAGAAGTAGGATCATACTTCTCCTTTTGTGAAACAAACTGTGGAGTAGGGTATTGACCTTCTTCCCACTCAACACCTTTGGCGTTGAACTTTCGCTCAAAACCAATCCCTTGATTCTTCCGGTGTCTTCCTTGTTTGCGAACAATCTCCTCAAAGTTCTTGCTTCCGGCAAGACTCTTGTAGACACCTTTCTCTATGATTTCCTTCAATAGGCTATTTTCTTGCTCAAGTGTAACTTGGCTTGAAACATTGTTAGTGGAATCAAGAGTACTACTAGAAGTAACAACATTGGATTTAACATTGTTATTGTTACTACTAGAGGAAGAATTTTTCTTATGCTTGTCATGCTTAGTCTTAATAGGTGGCAAGAAATTAGACAAGAGAAGTCGTTTGGCAAGATATGAAGAACTCTTCTTTCGAAGATCGTCATTGATCGCTTTTAGAAACTCATGTTCTTGCTCTAGAGTGAGCTTCTCGAAGCGTAGCTTCTCATGAGATCTTAGGAGCTCTCTATGATCTTCTTGAGTAGTTTCATGAGCTAACTTAAGAGTGTTTAATTCTTTAGTTAGACGCTCAATCTCCTTCATAGCATTGTCATTCGACTCTTCTCGACTATAAAGACTACTAGCATTTTCATCATTACTAAGCTCACTAGATTTATCATGCAAGAGCTCATCTTCACCAAGTAAGTCATCCTCATCACTATCAAAGTCAATGAACTCAGGGTGTGTTACCTTGGGTCCTTTAGCCATGAAGCATCTTCCAATTCCCTCATTCGGTGAATCAAATAAGTCGTAGGAGTTGGAGTTGGAGGATACGAGTGCAAGTCCGGCAACACCTTCATCTTGACTATAGTCGGAGTCGGAGTGATAGCTTCCATCGGATTGACTGTCAGAGTCGGAGCCGGAGACCCATTCACCAACATGAGCTTGATGTCTTCTTCTTGTGTAGCTCCTTGATGACTTGTCTTTCCTCTCCGAATCCTTGCTTCTCCGAGAAGGTCTTCGTTCATAACGATCATCTCTACTCCTTCTCTCTTTCCGAGGTGACTCATCTCTTGCTCTTCTTCTTGGAGATTCTTCTCTTCTCTTGTGGGGAGCCGTACACTCATTTGAGAAGTGTCCGGGTCTTCCACAATTGTAGCAGTTTCGATCACGACTAGAAGATCTCTTTCCATCATATGATCTAGACTTTGAGCTTCTTTCTTTGCCTCTATTCTTGTAGAACTTGTTGAAGTTCTTGACCATTAGGCTTATCTCTTCATTGGAAATTAGCTTGTCACTTGAGGTAGTAGGAGCATCACTTGAAGCTTTGTAAGCACCACTTGACTTGTTGTGAAGCTCTTCCTTATCCTTAAGTGTCATCTCATGAGCAACAATTCTTCCAATGACTTCAGTTGGCTTGAGAGTCTTGTAGTTTGGCATCATTTGGATCAAAGTGCACACGGTGTCATACTTTCCATCCAAAGCTCTAAGAATCTTCTTAATGATGAATCGGTCGGTCATTTCTTCGCTTCCTAAGCCAGCAATCTCATTTGTGATGAGAGCAAGCCTAGAGTACATTTCAGCGACTCCTTCACCATCCTTCATCTTGAACTTGTCAAGTTGACCTTGAAGAATATCTAGCTTTGATTCCTTCACAGATTCAGTACCTTCGTGCATTTCAACCAAAGTATCCCAAATCTCTTTAGCATTCTCAAGACGGCTGATTTTGTTGAACTCTTCGGGACACAAAGCATTGAAGAGAATGTCACAAGCTTGAGCATTGTTTTGCAACATCCGCAACTCTTCTGGTGTAGCTTCGCGATCCGGAACTTTTCCTTCTTCAAAGAAATCACCTTGCATACCAACACAAATAATGCCCCATGCGGCTGGGTTATGACCAAGAATATGCATTTTCATTTTATGCTTCCAACTAGCAAAATTTGTACCATCAAAGTAAGGACCTCTACGATAATTACCCTCACTAGACGCCACACTCTCCTAGGTTGTGAAACCAAGCTTATGGAGTCCAAAGCAATGGAAACCAAAACAATGGAGACCAAAGCTCTGATACCACTTGTAGGATCGAAAGTATGTCTAGAGGGGGGGTGATTAGACTACTTGACAATATAAAAAATCTGCCTTTTGATTAAGCAAAGTTTTTGGCAGTTTTACAATTAAGATCAATTCAAGTATCACCCTACACATGCAATTCTAGAGTAATAGCAGCGGAAAGTAAATTGCACATGTAAAAGAGAGGTGGAGAAGATCAAACGCAGTTTGGTGACACGAAGATTTTTGTCGTGGTTCCGATAGGTGGTGCTATCGTACATCCACGTTGATGGAGACTTCAACCCACGGAGGGTAACGGCTGCGCGAGTCCACGGAGGGCTCCACCCACGAAGGGTCCACGAAGAAGCAACCTTGTCTATTCCATCATGGCCTACGCCCACGGAGGACTAGCCTTACTCGGGGTAGATCTTCACGAAGTAGGCGATCTCCTTGCCCTTACAAACTTCTTGGTTCAACTCCACATCTCAAAGACGGAGGCTCCCAAGCGACACCTAACCAATCTAGGATGCACCACCCTCCAAAAGGTAATAGATGGTGTTGATGATGATGAACTCCTTGCTCTTGTGCTTCAGATGATAATATCCCCAACACTCAACTCTCCTCACTGATATGGCTGTGGTGGAAGAAAGGTTTGAGTGGAAAGCAACTTGGGAAGGCTAGAAATCAAGTTTCATATGGTAGGAATGGAATGGCTTGATCTCAACACAAGGGTAGGTGGTTCACTTCTCAGAAAGTGTATGGTAGGAGTGGTAGACTTTCTGATGGCTCTCCTCACGAATGAAGAGGGGGTGGAGGGGTATATATAGCCTCCACACAAAATCCAACCGTTACACACACATTTGACCAATCTCGGTGAGACCGAAGTGAAAACTCGGTCAGACCGAAAGTTCAAATATAGTGAACGTTGGGATTTTCGGTGGGACCGAAAATACCATCTCGGTGGGACCGAAAGTGCAAAAGATATGAACGTTGGAGATTTCGGTGGGACCGAGAAAGAAAACTCGGTTGGACCGATTTGAGAAAGAGCAGGAACATGCCAGAATCGGTTAGACCGAAAATGAATTATCGGTGAGACCGATTTGAGCCAAGACAGAAGCTTGTCAATCTCGGTAAGACCGATAATGCAAACTCGGTTATTCCGATATGATGCGAAATGGTTACAGAAGGTTGGCAGTCCAGTTTCGGTGAGACCGATATCAAACTCGGTATGACCGATTTTTCTAGGGTTTGGAATATGGCAGAAGTGGTTCATCTCGGTGGGACTGAGTTTGCAGAATCGGTTTGTCCGAGATTACTTATGAGTGTGTTAAGTAGTGAAGAGTGCTGATAGTTGAGGGAGCTAGATCACCAAGCACTTGAGCAACTAGATCATTAACACAACCTCATCCCCTTTTAATAATATTGGCTTTTCCTATGGACTCAATGTGATCTTGGATCACTAAACCAAAAATAGAGTCTTGAGCTTTTGCCAATGCTTGTCTTAGCATTTTGAGGGGTCCACTTCTTCAGACATTTCCATACCCATATCATCGAACTTTTCTGAAATGATTCTCAAGTAAATATTAGTTCAATGATATATATGTTGTTATTAATTACCAAAACCACCCGGGGATTAGTTGCACTTTCAATCTCCCCCTTTTTGGTAATTGATGACAACATATAGATCAAAGCTTCGACAAAAGATATAATCAATGAATAATATCGTCGCTTTGAGAAGTATGTGATAAACAAGAGCTCCCCCTAAATTTGTGCATTATTTAAAATTTGCGTTTGAATGCAAATGCACAATCGATTAGGATTATGGGTCACTCTTCCATGTCACATACATCTTGGTGGAGCGCACAAAATGATAAGAATGAATAACATGCACTTAATCACCAAGACAAAAGTAAATAGCCATACAATAAGGAATAGCATAGGATAAGCAATAAGCACACATTAAAGCATAGTATGGCTAAGCACTCATTAAGGTAGCATCAAACGTAGTAGCAAGCACACATAAAGTATCTGGAACCAAAAGAAACCAATGTATCTCAAGGAAAACCGGCAAAAGAACGAAAAAACGAAAGAGCACTCTCTCTCTCGAAGCCCTATGATCTATAACAATTTCTCCCCCTTTGGCAACAAGTTACCAAAAAGTTCGAAAAGGTATAGAGCTAAACGTCACTGCGGGCTCGGCTGGCTGCTCCCGTCTGGGTCGATGTCGGTGTAGAGATAGCTGCATCTGCGAAGACCTCTGCTGATGTCTGCGGTGGAGGAGTGGATGCTGGAGCTGTAGGAACTGCTGGAGCTGTAGCTGGTGCTGAAGTGGTATCCCTGGAGTCTGTCACTGGGATAGCTGCAGATCTGGATCCTCTGGGAACCTGAGCAGCCTGGCGATGAGAGTCCTGGACTAGATCATCCTGCATAAGCTCTGCTCTCTCCTGCCTAGTCTCCTCCATGTCTGCCTCAAGCTTGTTGACAGACACCTGAATCTCAGTCAGCTTCACGTCTAGAGCGTGGATCTTGTCCTCGACAATCCTCTCAAGGCTCTCCTGAGATTGCTCAATGCTGGCCAGGCGTTGTTCAATTCTCTGGGTTGCTTCAAGAATCTGTTCTCCAAAGCTCTTTGGCTTAGCTGCTGCTGCTGCTGCTGCCTCTTTGTCAGCTTTGGCTTTCTTCGCAGCTTCGATCTTGGCTTGCCCTTCAACAGAGGTGGGATCCTCTTCATCCATCACAACTACGTTGTCCTCATGCTCTGGCTGCAGTGGCAAGTGCTTCCTATCCAACATGAATTTGCCCGTGCCAAACTTGGCGTTGATGAGCATCTGTATCTGCGGAGCAAACCCACATGACCTCTTTTGGTCAGCTGCAGTCCTCTTAATGGTCTCTACCATCAAGTCCATCACCTTAAAAGGTGCCTTCTCATCGAGAATGTGCAGCATGTTGATAGAATAGCCTCGTATCATCCGGTGGTCACCTGACTTAGGCATCAAAGTATGCCTCAGAATAGTGTTAGTGGTGGTCAGACCTGCCTGGAGATAATACACTGAGCCGAGCTTCCATCCCTCTAAATCAGCAGCTGGGATCTCCTTGTACATATTCTTCATAGAATCATGACTCTTCTTAGGAATCCCATAGACATCAATGTCGTCCTCTCTCTGCACAGGAGCGTTCAGAAGTTCTGCCCATTCTTCAACAGTTGAAGAAAACCTTTGACCTTCAGTCATCCAGGTGATCTTGCCATCAGGATAGAAGTGGGCAGTGGCATAGAACTGCATGATCATCTCGTCATTCCATGCTGTCAGTTCTTGACCCACAAAATCAGCAACTCCACATGCAGTAAAGCTCTCATGCACATGGGGAAAGAAGTCCCGATGCTCTCTACTGTCAATATACTTCCAGTCAACATACCTGGTGTCAGCAACAATGGGCTTCTTATCCATTAGCACGGTCTCATAGAAATCCTGCTGCTCTCTGGTGTGGAATCTGGGGTCCACAGCAGTCCTTCTCCTTACGGCATATGGATCAGACTGTCTCCATAGCCTGAGACCTTTGTCCTTCCTTGCCTTCATGTCCTCAGCTTGAGGATGAGCATCATTGTGGAGTGGCAACTTGGGACGGAGCTTGAGCAACACATGCTCTTCATCTGACTCAGAAGGTGGCATCTCACCTTTGTTCTTCTCAGAAGCTGGAATGCTTCTGGTTGTCCTCTTGGGCTTGGCTGGAGCTGCCTTAGCTTGAGCAGGCTTCTTGGGCTTGGAGGAGGTTTGAGCCCGAATAGCATCACCCATGAACTTAGCTTTCTGAGGAGGAGGCTGGGGTGCATCTTCTTCTTCTTCTTCAGCATCATCAACTTGAGGTTCAGCATAAACAACTCTCTTCCTTTTGGAAGTCTTCTTCACCTTGCTTGGAGCTGGCTCTTCCAAGTTGAGCTTCTTGGCAACTGCAGACTGCTTCACTTTGCTCGTGCCTTTCTTTGGCTGCTGCCCTTGGAGCTCTTTGGCAACCACTTGCCTCTTTGGCTTGGAGGTAACTTCCTCAGCAACAAAATCGGAATCCTCAGAATCAGACGTTCACTTCTTCCTGGTTCTCGTAGCAGCAGGAGGCAGACCACTAGGGGTGCTCCTCTCACCATCATCACTAGAGCTGCTAGCCTCAGGACTTGTACCTGCCTCTGGAATCTCAGCAAACGGTGATTCGGACCTGTTCTGGCTGTCACTGACATCTGACATGGCTGAAAGACCTGTGAATAGATAAGGTGTAGGCAGAGTAGAAGAGTTATCACAACTGCAGAAGTTTTTGCAAAAAAAAATGAGTTAAAAACTTAGTTTTGAGTTTTCACAGAATGTATTTCGGTCAAACCGATTTCAAGTTTCGGTGTAACCGAAGTGTTCAACAGAACCTACACACCACTTTCGGTCAGACCGAAATGGGTTTCGGTCCTACCGAAAAACTAGGGTTTCATAGAAACTTCACTTCGGACATTCCGATTTTCACAACTCGGTCAGACCGAACTGTGTAGTGCAATGGTCAGAGACCAAATCGGTCAGTCCGAGTTTCAGGAATCGGCTTCACCGAGATGCATTCCGTGGAAACCTAAACCTAAGAATTTTCCTCGAAACTAAACGATCTGAACAATGTATTGGGAACATATCAAACGTGGATTGAATCAGGGCAGTCCTATCATGCAAGAATCAGAAGTGGAGCATGAAAGGGATCGAGACACACCCTAACTTGGTGGTGTCCCTCTACGGCGGCAACGGAGGAGAAGATTACCGTTGACGGCGGCGGAGACCTGCGGCAAGGGCACACAGGCGACGATGGCGACGATCCTTAGATCAGGGCGGCGGCAGCAGGGGTCTTGGAGGGCGAACGGTTTGAAAGGAATAGATCGCGCGCAGCCCTCAGTATATATAACCCCGTACTGTCGGTGGGACCGAGTTGAAAAACTCGGTGTCACCGAGATGTATTTCTGCTGTGCAGTTACACATATCGGTCAGACCGAGATTTTGAACTCGGTTTCACCGAGATGAAACCTAGATCAATCTAAGTGTTTCGGTTGGACCGAGATTGAGAAGCCGGTCAGACCGAAATAGACTTAGAAGGTTTTGGAAGTCAGCCTTAGACGAATCGGTGGTTCCGAGTGCTCCTCACTCGGACTGTCCGAAAAAGACTTGTTCAAAGTTGTGATATAAGCATGAATAGAATTTTGAGACAAGAAAGCATAGATAGCTAGGGAAGGTGCTTAGGCATTCTTGTCCATCCATTTGGCCAGAAAAAGAAATCAAAACAATCAAAACAACAAATGGATGTCCTTGAATGGATAAAATCATGCATCCAACATGCTCACACAATAAGATAGCAACTGAAATATGTGTCAACCATGCACAACCAAAACTCTAGCTACTAGCACACAAAATGTCGATGACTAGGTCATCTATATATGAGTATATTGACTTAGGAGTCAAATGAGAACATTTGATCATAGGTCATACTCATCGTTTAAGCACAAGTGGGGTTACCACTTTTACATAAAGCATTTATGTGTTCACATCATTTGGAGATGCTTTTAGCTCATTTTTAGAGCAAAGCTCCCCCTAGATGTGAGAACCCCTTTTAAAGGGTCAAACTAACCTTGGGTTGTCGTAGAAGACTTCATGTAGATGTTGAAGATGTGGATGCTCAATGTTGATGTAGATCATCATGAGTTGGGAGCAATCCTTTGGATTAGGGCACTTTCAATACCTACATGGGTTAGTCCCACAAGGAACAAACAGGAATATCCATGGACATAGAGTGAAGTGCACAAAAGATGATGTCCATGAAAGCATTGATTACCTTGTCCCTTGACTTACCAACAAGAGGGTTTGTGACTCCATGAACAAGTGCATGATGTGGAAGTTGATTGCACAAGTTCTTGCCAAAATGAATATGAGTGAAGTTTGTTGGCGGAGTCACCCTCAAGAACCTACTAGTTCTTCTTCTTTGGGATCCACATCATCTTGATGGGAATCCTTGGTGTTGTAGTTGAGCTTGATGAAGTAGAACTTGATGTGTCCTTGGGAACCCACTTGACCATGGCTTGAGGTGCTTCAATGAATGCATCAATCTCCTCTTGAAGCTTGTCCTTGGCCTTTAGCTTGTGGTCTTGTGGTGGAAGGTCATCTTGAGCTTGTTCCACATTGGAAGAAGTAGGATCATACTTCTCCTTTTGTGAAACAAACTGTGGAGTAGGGTATTGACCTTCTTCCCACTCAACACCTTTGGCGTTGAACTTTCGCTCAAAACCAATCCCTTGATTCTTCCGGTGTCTTCCTTGTTTTCGAACAATCTCCTCAAAGTTCTTGCTTCCGGCAAGACTCTTGTAGACACCTTTCTCTATGATTTCCTTCAATAGGCTATTTTCTTGCTCAAGTGTAACTTGGCTTGAAACATTGTTAGTGGAATCAAGAGAACTACTAGAAGCAACAATATTGGATTTAACATTGTTATTGTTACTACTAGAGGAAGAATTTTTCTTATGCTTGTCATGCTTAGTCTTAATAGGTGGCAAGAAATTAGACAAGAGAAGTCGTTTGACAAGATACGAAGAACTCTTCTTTCGAAGATCGTCATTGATCGCTTTTAGAAACTCATGTTCTTGCTCTAGAGTGAGCTTCTCGAAGCGTAGCTTCTCATGAGATCTTAGGAGCTCTCTATGATCTTCTTGAGTTGTTTCATGAGCTAACTTAAGAGTGTTTAGTTCTTTAGTTAGACGCTCAATCTCCTTCATAGCATTGTCATTCGACTCTTCTCGACTATAAAGACTACTAGCATTTTCATCATTACTAAGCTCACTAGATTTATCATGCAAGAGCTCATCTTCACCAAGTAAGTCATCCTCATCACTATCAAAGTCAATGAATTCAGGGTGTGTTACCTTGGGGCCTTTAGCCATGAAGCATCTTCCAATTCCCTCATTTGGTGAATCAAATAAGTCGTAGGAGTTGGAGTTGGATGATACGAGTGCAAGTCCGGCAACACCTTCATCTTGACTATAGTCGGAGTCGGAGTGATAGCTTCCATCGGATTGACTGTCAGAGTCGGAGCCGGAGACCCATTCACCAACATGAGCTTGATGTCTTCTTCTTGTGTAGCTCCTTGATGACTTGTCTTTCCTCTCCGAATCCTTGCTTCTCCGAGAAGGTCTTCGTTCATAACGATCATCTCTACTCCTTCTCTCTCTCCGAGGTGACTCATCTCTTGCTCTTCTTCTTGGAGATTCTTCTCTTCTCTTGTGGGGAGCCGTACACTCATTTGAGAAGTGTCCGGGTCTTCCACAATTGTAGCAGTTTCGATCACGACTAGAAGATCTCTTTCCATCATATGATCTAGACTTTGAGCTTCTTTCTTTGCCTTTATTCTTGTAGAACTTGTTGAAGTTCCTGACCATTAGGCTTATGTCTTCATTGGAAACTAACTTGTCACTTGAGGTAGTAGGAGCATCACTTGTAGCTTTGTAAGCACCACTTGACTTGTTGTGAAGCTCTTCCTTATCCTTAAGTGTCATCTCATGAGCAACAATCCTTCCAATGACTTCAGTTGGCTTGAGAGTCTTGTAGTTTGGCATCATTTGGATCAAAGTGCACACGGTGTCATACTTTCCATCCAAAGCTCTGAGAATCTTCTTAATGATGAATCGGTCGGTCATTTCTTCGCTTCCTAAGCCAGCAATCTCATTTGTGATGAGAGCAAGCCTAGAGTACATTTCAGCGACTCCTTCACCATCCTTCATCTTGAACTTGTCAAGTTGACCTTGAAGAATATCTAGCTTTGATTCCTTCACAGATTCAGTACCTTCGTGCATTTCAACCAAAGTATCCCAAATCTCTTTAGCATTCTCAAGACGGCTGATTTTGTTGAACTCTTCGGGACACAAAGCATTGAAGAGAATGTCACAGGCTTGAGCATTGTTTTGCAACATCTTCAGTTCTTCGGGTGTAGCTTCGCGATCCGGAACTTTTCCTTCTTCAAAGAAGTCACCTTGCATGCCAACACAAATAATGCCCCATGCGGCTGGGTTATGACCAAGAATATGCATTTTCATTTTATGCTTCCAACTAGCAAAATTTGTACCATCAAAGTAAGGACCTCTACGATAATTGCCCTCACTAGACGCCATACTCTCCTAGGTTGTGAAACCAAGCTTATGGAGTCCAATGCAATGGAAACCAAGGCAATGGAGACCAAAGCTCTGATACCACTTGTAGGATCGAAAGTAGGTCTAGAGGGGGGGTGATTAGACTACTTGACAATATAAAAAATCTGCCTTTAGATCATGCAAAGTTTTTGGCAGTTTCACAAACAAGATCAGTTCAAGTAACACCCTACACATGCAATTCTAGAGTTTATGCAGCGGAAAGTAAATTGCACATGTAAAAGAGAGGTGGAGGAGATCAAACGCAGTTTGGTGACACGGAGATTTTTGTCGTGGTTCCGATAGGTGGTGCTATCGTACATCCACGTTGATGGAGACTTCAACCCACGGAGGGTAACGGCTGCGCGAGTCCACGGAGGGCTCCACCCACGAAGGGTCCACGAAGAAGCAACCTTGTCTATTCCATCACGGCCTACGCCCACGGAGGACTAGCCTTACTCGGGGTAGATCTTCACGAAGTAGGCGATCTCCTTGCCCTTACAAACTTCTTGGTTCAACTCCACATCACGACGGAGGCTCCCAAGCGACACCTAACCAATCTAGGAGGCACCACCCCCCAAAAGGTAATAGACGGTGTTGATGGTGATGAACTCCTTGCTCTTGTGCTTCAAGTGATAAACTCCCCAACACTCAACTCTCCTCACTGATATGGCTGTGGTGGAAGAAAGATTTGAGTGGAAAGCAACTTGGGAAGGCTAGAGATCAAGTTTCATATGGTAGGAATGGAATGGCTTGATCTCAACACAAGGGTAGGTGGTTCACTTCTCAGAAAGTGTG
The DNA here is from genome assembly GCA_902687465.1 of Secale cereale. NCBI lineage: Eukaryota > Viridiplantae > Streptophyta > Magnoliopsida > Poales > Poaceae > Secale > Secale cereale. Next base: position 100,572,707 of record LR738712.1, read on the forward strand.
TAGTAGAAGTGGTGGTACTTTCTGATGGCTCTCCTCACGAATGAGGAGGGGGTGGAGGGGTATATATAGCCTCCACACAAAATCCAACCGTTACACACATATTTGACCAATCTCGGTCAGACCGAAGTGAAAACTCGGTTAGACCGAAAGTTCAAATATAGTGAACGTTGGGATTTTCGGTGGGACCGAAAATACCATCTCGGTGAGACCGAAGTGAGTCAAAGGTTAGGGTTTGCCATTTCGGTGAGACCGAAAATATAAACTCGGATATTCCGAATTGATGTCAACTGATCACAGAAGGTTGGCAGCCCTTTTTCGGTGAGACCGAAACTCAGAATCGGTGTGACCGAGAATCTAGGGTTTGAAGAAACAACTGAAGTGGTTCATCTCGGTGGGACTGAGTTGGAGAAATCGGTGTGACCGAGATTACTTATGGGTGTGTGTTAAGTAGTGAATAGTGCTGATAGTTGAGGGAGTTAGATCACCAAGCACTTGAGCAACAAGAACATTAACACAACCTCATCCCCTTTTAATAGTATTGGCTTTCCTATGGACTCAATGTGATCTTTGATCACTAAACCAAAAATGGAGTCTTGAGCTTTTGCCAATGCTTGTCTTAGCATTTTGAGGGGTCCACTTCTTCAGACATTTCCATACCCACATCATCGAACTTTTCTGAAATGATTCTCAAGAGAATATTAGTTCAATGATATATATGTTGTTATTAATTACCAAAACCACCCGGGGATTAGTTGCACTTTCAATCTCCCCCTTTTTGGTAATTGATGACAACATATAGATCAAAGCTTCGACAAAAGATATAATCAATGAATAATATCGTCGCTTTGAGAGGTATGTGATAAACAAGAGCTCCCCCTAAATTTGTGCATTATTTAAAATTTGTGTTTGAATGCAAATGCACAATCGATTAGGATTATGGGTCACTCTTCCATGTCACATACATCTTGGTGGAGCGCACAAAATGATAAGAGTGAATAACATGCACTCAATCACCAAGACAAGAGTAAATAGCCATACAATAAGAAATAGCATATGATAAACAATAAGCACACATTAAAGCATAGTATGACTAAGCACTCATTAAGGTAGCATCAAACGTAGTAGCAAGCACACTTAAAGTATCTGGAACCAAAAGAAACCAATGTATCTCAAGGAAAACGGCAAAAGAACGAAAAGACGAAAGAGCACTCTCTCTCTCGAAGCCCTATGATCTATAACAATTTCTCCCCCTTTGGCAACAAGTTACCAAAAAGTTCGAAAAGGTATAGAGCTAAACGTCACTGCGGGCTCGGCTGGCTGCTCCCGTCTGGGTCGATGTCGGTGTAGAGATAGCTGCGTCGGCGAAGACTTCTGCTGATGTCTGCGCTGGAGGAGTGGATGCTGGAGCTGAAGGAACTGCTGGAGCTGTAGCTGGTGCTGAAGTGGTAGCCCTGGAGTCTGTCACTGGGATAGCTGCAGACCTGGATCCTCTGGGAACCGGAGCAGTCTGGCGATGAGAGTCCTGGACTATATCATCCTGCATAAGCTCTGCTCTCTCCTGCCTAGTCTCCTCCATGTCTGCCTCAAGTTTGTTGACAGACACCTGAATCTCAGTCAGCTTCACGTCCAGAGCGTGGATCTTGTCCTCGACGATCCTCTCAAGGCTCTCCTGAGATTGCTCAATGCTGGCCAGGCGTTGTTCAATTCTCCGGGTTGCTTCAAGAATCTGATCTCCGAAGCTCTTTGGCTTAGTTGCTGCTGCTGCTGCCTCTCTGTCAGCTTTGGCTTTCTTTGCAGCTTCGATCTTGGCTTGCCCTTCAACTGAGGTGGGATCCTCTTCATCCATCACAACTACGTTGTCCTCATGCTCTGGCTGCAGTGGTAAGTGCTTCCTATCCAACATGAATTTGCCCGTGCCAAACTTGGCGTTGATAAGCATCTGTATCTGCGGTGCAAACCCACACGACCTCTTCTGGTCAGCTGCAGTCCTCTTGATGGTCTCTACCATCAAGTCCATCACCTTAAAAGGTGCCTTCTCATCGAGAATGTGCAGCATGTTGATAGAATAGCCTCGTATCATCCGGTGGTCACCTGACTTAGGCATCAAAGTATGCCTCAGGATAGTGTTAGTGGTGGTCAGACCTGCCTGGAGATAATACACTGAGCCGAGTTTCCATCCCTCCAAATCAGCAGCTGGGATCTCCTTGTACATATTCTTCATGGAATCATGACTCTTCTTAGGAATCCCATAGACATCAATGTCGTCCTCTCTCTACACTGGAGCGTTCAGAAGTTCTGCCCATTCTGCAACAGTTGAAGAAAACCGTTGACCTTCAGTCATCCAGGTGATCTTGCCATCGGGGTAGAAATGGGCTGTGGCATAGAACTGCATGATCATCTCGTCATTCCATGCTGTCAGTTCTTGACCCACAAAGTCAGCAACTCCACATGCAGTAAAGCTCTCATGCACATGGGGAAAGAAGTCCCGATGCTCTCTGCTGTCAATGTACTTCCAGTCAACATACCTGGTGTCAGCAACAATGGGCTTCTTATCCATTAGCACGGTCTCATAGAAATCCTGCTGCTCTTTGGTGTGGAATCTGGGGTCCACAGCAGTCCTTCTTCTTACGGCATATGGATCAGACTGTCTCCATAGCCTGAGACCTTTGTCCTTTCTTGCCTTCATGTCCTCAGCTTGAGGATGAGCATCATTGTGGAGTGGCAACTTGGGACGGAGCTTGAGCAACACATGCTCTTCATCAGATTCAGACGGTGGCATCTCACCTTTGTTCTTCTCAGAAGCTGGAATGCTTCTGGTTGTCCTCTTGGGCTTGGCTGGAGCTGCCTTAGCTTGAGCAGGCTTCTTGGGCTTGGAGGAGGTTTGAGCCCGAATAGCATCACCCATGAACTTAGCTTTCTGAGGAGGAGGCTGGGGTGCATCTTCTTCTTCTTCTTCAGCATCATCAACTTGAGGTTCAGCATAAACAACTCTCTTCCTTTTGGAAGTCTTCTTCACCTTGCTTGGAGCTGGCTCTTCCAAGTTGAGCTTCTTGGCAACTGCAGACTGCTTCACTTTGCTCGTGCCTTTCTTTGGCTGCTGCCCTTGGAGCTCTTTGGCAACCACTTGCCTCTTTGGCTTGGAGGTAACTTCCTCAGCAACAAAATCGGAATCCTCAGAATCAGACGTTCTCTTCTTCCTGGTTCTCGTAGCAGCAGGAGGCAGACCACTAGGGGTGCTCCTCTCACCATCATCACTAGAGCTGCTAGCCTCAGGACTTGTACACTAGAGCTGAAGATGTGGTAATTATTGGGACGGCTTGCACTACTCCAAGCAATCCTACTGTGTTATCCAAGCACAACGCTAAGAAAGAAATTCCAGCTGTTGATAAGAGCAAGTGGAAGCTGGATCTAGAGAACTATGCCCAATTCAACGCTCAAGAGCTTCGTTCCAGTTACTTAAGCCGTCTTCATACCATCCGTGACCTTGAAGCCGGCCTGGTCAATCTTATGAAGGAGCGCTTTGAGGTAAGCCATGCAATCCTCTCCATACCAATATATTTATAACAGCTGCCAAGCCTACTGGATATGATAGAACTGAATATGTCGTAGACTTGTAGATAGTCCCTTTGATCTTACGTTCATATAATGGCGTACTGTAGTTATAGGATCATAACCTGTAGCCCCCAAGGGACGGCTTAAGCTGCTAAGCTAAGTCGGGACTTCAAATTGCCGTCTTTCATTTTCGCACGTGCAGCCCCCAAGGGTCGGCTTAAACTAACAAGTCAGTGCTTAGTTATGCACACGTAGCCCCCAAGGGCCGGTTTAAGCTGCTAAGCTAAGCCGGTACTTATCATCATAATCATGGATAGAGTCCAAATGTGTAGCCCCCATGAGTCGTCTGTAGTTGAAAAACTTTAGGCGGGTCATTTAAGAATTTGTCTGCAATAGAGAAATTGTACGTTAGCCCCCAAGTGCCAAGTAAAATACCGGTATTCTGCTTGGGACTTCAAAAATGATCATTGTAATCACATGCTGCTGCATAATCTCTTTGTCATATAGGCTGAATTGAGCATGAACGAAACCCAAGTGGCAGATCTGTAGCAGAATCTTCAAACTCAGCACTCTGAGATTTCTAAGGAAAAAATCCAAAGTCAAAATCACTTTGGAAAATATTGAAAAGCTGAAGAAGGATTTCAGCAGTGAGAGAGCCGGCTGGGCAACTGAGAAGGCAGCTCTATTTAAGAGAGCAAAAGATGATGAGGCTGCTCTTAAGTCGGTGACTAATGAATTATCCAGTTTAAAACAACAAATCAATATGATGACAGCTGCTATCTTCGGTAAGCAACATAACACTTATACCTATCTCATCAGTGTCTCATAATCATTTATTGACTTATGAATATACTTGGCAACACAGGTTCCAGAAGCTCCAAACTAGGTGATGATATGCGCCTGAGGCTTAAAGCTGTATCCACTCTTGTTGAACAGCTGTACACTGGCGCCCAACGGGCTATTTCTTCTACCCTCCCTAAAAGGCAACCACCTTCCCTTATCAAGGAAGTGTTGGAAAAACTATTTGTGCTGCCACAAAGAGTGGAGGAACTCAAGCGTTCATCCACCCGAGCCGGCGCCATTAGTGCTTTAAGTCGGGCGAAAGCATGGCAAGCCGAGCTTGACCCGTCAACTCTTATAGACGATGAAGCTATTTTCAAGGATTTGACTGGGATCAATTGGGCCACATCTGACTTCCCGCCAACGAGTGACTAAGAGGCAGAAGAACCGGTGCAAGATAACCCGGAATCATCATCACGCCAAGGCCGGGATAGTTGATCACAGAAACCAGCTATCCTGCACATCATCATATAATGTGTGAAAAACAGTTATTCTTTTGGGCCACATGATGCCTTGTAATAGGCTAGTTGGAAACAATGTCATGCCATGCCATCGTGCATGTTTGTTTGCACTTTGTACCACCAATTTGTCATAGAAGATCTGTTGTTTATACTTATAATTCAGATATGCAAACGATATGCATCGCAATTCCTACACACAAGCAGATAATGTTTGCCCTAGCAGTTTACCCCAGGGCGGGTCATAACATCCCATATATAATACTGGTGACTGTATAGTCCATAACCACGGCGGTTTATCAAAACCTCGTATCTTCATAGAATAAACAAAAATCATACCTGTGAAATTTGTTCAGGCTGTCGGTTTAACATACCATATGTAGCAGAAAAGGGTAACAACCCCAAAAAGCCTTAGAGCCTAAACCCCAGGTGCATAATCATATTAGACTAGCGACTTATTGTCCAAAGCCAGACCGGGTTATCAAAAACTCACGATATGCTCAAATATGAGCCATCAAGACGAAGGCTACATGGCCTGGATCTTTTTAAACCATATATCAATATGGCACAAAAATATAAACCAAAATAATGTGTCAAGTAAACAAAAAAAGACAAGGCTTTCATAGGCTGCCAAGCCTTAATATCAAGTGCTTTCAAAGGGCCGCACAGCCACTAAGTTAATCCTTCATTCAAACCCTATAAGCCGGGCCTCACATGACCATTCGTCGTTTAACCTTGACAAGTTCAGGGTCTTTATAAGATTGACTGTCAACATTATGGTGGGTCATTCCAGGATTACCTGGTTGGAGTGGCAGACGTACAAAGGCAGGATAACCCGGATTTTTGGTGAATACACCTGGTGTCCAAGCCAATCAAAAGGGTAATTAAGTCTATGTTCATTGAACAGGAAGCCCCCAAGTGACCTTTACAGCCCGGCATATAAGCCGGATCAAAGGGTAATCATAGCTATGCTCAGTGAGCAGGAAGCCCCCATGTATTTTGTGACAAGGCATGCAAGCCAGATCAAGAGGGTAATCATACCTATGCTCAGTGAGCAGGAAGCCCCCAAGTGATCTTATGATGTAACAAATAAAGACCCGGATACTCAAAAATGAAACAACAGAGGCCCCGAATTATCAGGGATGTCGGTTTTACTGTATTAATCATAGTATGTATACATTTATTGAAATATGTACATCACAAGAGCCGGTGGCTCGGGTGTAATAAGGCCAAAGATGAGCAATATTCCATGGACGACGGGTCTCCTCCTCTGACGTGCGTGAGTCCTTGTGGTCTCGAACATCTATAAGATAGTATGATCCGTTATGCAGATTCTTGCTGACCACAAAAGGTCCTTCCCAAGGTAGGGATAACTTATGCATATCAGTTTGATCCTGGATGAGCTGGAGCACCAAGTCACCCTCTTGAAAGGTGCGAGTTTTAACCCGGCGACTATGATAACAATGCAGATCTTGCTGATAGATTGCCGATTGAGCCGCCGCATGGTCACGCTCTTCGTCCAAGAGATCAAGGTAATCCTGTCGTGCTTGTTCATTAACAGCTTCAATATAAGTCGCCACACAAGGCGAGTCGTGATGTATATCACTGGGGAGAACCGCCTCTGCTCCATAAACCATGAAGAAAGGTGTGTAACCCGTAGATTTGTTAGGGGTAGTGTTGATGCTCCACAGTACTGAGGGTAACTCCTCAACCCAACAACCAGTCGTCCTCAGCAAAGGGACCATGAGCCGTGGTTTGATTCCTCTCAAGATTTATTGATTAGCCCTTTCAGCTTGGCCATTGGACTGGGGGTGAGCCACATATGAAACATCAAGACGAATATGCTCACGTTGACAAAATTCTTTCATAGCACCCATAGACAGGTTAGTCCCATTATCAGTGATGATACTATGAGGGTATCCAAAGCGAAAGATCATCTTTTTTAATGAATTGAACCGCCATCGCTGCATCACATTTACTGACCGGCTCAGCCTCAAACCATTTTGTAAATTGTCAACTGCTACCAAGAGGTGAGTCTTTTTATCTTTAGACCTTTTGAAATTCCCAACCATATCCACCCCCAGACCACAAACGGCCAAGTAATTGGAATTATCCTCAATTCTTGAGCCGGCACGTGAGCTCGCCTAGATTTTTTTTACAAGCATCACACTTGCTAACTAGATTCTCTACATCAACATGAGCCGTCAGTCAATAAAACCCATCACGAAAAGCTTTGGCTACAAGGGACTTAGAACTGGCGTGATGACCGCAGTCTCCTTCATGAATCTCTCGTAGTATCTCACAACCCTCCTCAGGAGAAATGCAACGTTGAAACACCCCTGTGACACTGCGTCGGTGCAACTCGCCATTGACAATAGTCATCGACTTAGACCTCCGGGTTATCTGCCTGGCAAGAGTTTCATCCTCAGGGAACTCGCCCCGGGTCACATAAGTCAAGTATGGCACTGTCCAATCAGTAATAACATGAAGAGCCGCCACCAACTGTGCCTCTGGGTCAGGGATAGCAAGATCCTCCTCTGTAAACACTTTAACCAAAGGATTATTCAAAATATCAAGGAAAACATTGGGTGGCATCGGCTTCGCTGAGAGCCGAGCCGGCTTAATGCATCAGCCGCCTCATTTTTCCTTCGATCCACGTGTTCCACTTGATAATCTTTGAAATGACCAGCAACTGCATCAACCACCCGGCGATAAGCCGCCATGAGCGGGTCTTTGGAATCCCAAGTTCCTAAGACTTACTGAGCCACCAGGTCTGAGTCGCCAGAAAACCTCACTCGGCTTAGATTCATCTCCTTAGCCATCTGAAGACCATGGAGCAAGGCCTCATGCTCAGCTGCATTGTTAGTACAAGGGAACATCAATCTTAAAACATAACAGAACTTACAACCTCGTGGGGAAGTCAAAACAACTCCATCCCCCAAGCCTTCCAACTGTCTGGACCCATCAAAACGGATAGTCCAATAAGTGTTATCCGGCTTCTCCTCGGGCATTTGCAGCTCTGTCCAGTCATTGATAAAATCCACAAGCGCTTGAGACTTGATAGTTGTCCGTGGCACATACTTCGGACCATGGGGTCCAAGCTCAATGGCGCACTTAGCCACCCGACATGTGGCTTCTCTGTTTTGAATAATGTCTCCTAGGGGAGCAGAACTAACCACAGTGATAGGATGGCCAAGGAAGTATTGCTTCAACTTGCCACTAGCCATGAACACTCCGTAAACCAGCTTCTGTCAATGGGGGTATCTCTGTTTGGACTCAATGAGTACCTCACTGACACAGTAAACCGGCCGCTGAACCGGATATTCCTTGCCTGTTTCTTTCCTTTCCACAACCACTGCTATGCTGGCAGCTCTACTGTTGGCAGCCACATATAAAAGCAAGGGTTCCTTATCAATAGGAGCTGCAAGGACCGACGGCTCAGCCAATTGTTTTTTCAGCGCCTCAAATGCTTGGTTAGCAGCATCACTCTAGACAAAGTGGTTTGTTTTCTTCATCATCTGGTACAAAGCAATGGCCTTCTCGCCCAGGCGGCTGATGAACCGGCTTAAGGCCGCAATACGACCCGCCAAATGATGAACATCGTTGATACACGCCGGTTTAGCCAAGGAAGTGACAGCCATGATTTTCTCTGGGTTAGCCTCGATACCCCGTTCAGAGACCAAAAAGCCCAAAAGCTTACCAGCTGGAACACCAAAAACGCACTTGGTCTGGTTAAGCATCATTTTGTACACCCGAAGATTGTCAAAGGTCTCTTTCAGATCATCAAGCAAAGTCTCTTTCTTCCTTAATTTCATAACTATGTGATCCACATAATCATGAACATTACGCCCAATTTGATCGTGGAGACAATTCTGAACATAGTGCTAGTAAGTCACCTGGGCACTCTTAAGCCCAAAAGGCATAGACACATAGCAGAAGGATCCAGAAGGAGTGATGAAAGCTATCTTCTCCTGGTCCTTAACTGCCATCTTGATCTGATGATAACCTGAATAAGCATCCAAAAAACTCAAACGCTCACAACCAGTCGTAGCATCAATGATTTGATCAATACAGGGAAGAGCAAAAGGATCAGCGGGCATGCCTTATTAAGATCTGTGTAACCCACACACATACGCCATGTGTTGTTCTTCTTAAGCACCAGCACCGGGTTAGCCAAGCACTTAGGGTGAAAGACTTCAACAATGAACCCATCTGCCAAGAGCCGGGCCACTTCCTCCCCAATGGCCTTGCGCCTCTCTTCATTAAAACGACGAAAGAATTGTTTGACCGGTTTAAACTTTGGATCAATATTAATAATGTGCTCAGCGAGTTCCCTCGGTACACCTAGCATGTCTGAAGGCTTCCACGCAAAGATGTCCAGGTTCTCATGGATGAACTCGATGAGCGCGCTTTCCTATTTTGGATCCAGATTAGCACTGATGGTGAACTGTTTGGATGAGTCGCCAGGAACAAAATCAATTTGTTTAGTGTCATCCGCCGACTTAAACTTCAGTAAAGGATCATGCTTTGTAGTTGGATTTTTCAAAGGGGTCATGTCCGCCGGGTCAACATTATCTTTGTAAAATTTCAACTCCTCCGTTGGGCAAACAGACTCAGCATAAGCATCATCACCCTCTTGGCACTCCAAGGCTATTTTCCTGTCACCGTGTACTGTGATGGCGCCCTTATGACCCGGCATCTTAACCTGCAGATAAACATAACAAGGCCGGGGCATGAACTTGGCATAAGCCGGCCGCCCGAACAAAGCATGGTAAGGGCTCTTGATCTTGACCACCTCAAAGGTTAATTTTTCTGCCTTGTAGTCCTGGTCATCACCGAAGTCCACTTACAACGTTATCTTACCCACTGGATATGCCGAATTACCAGGCACCACCCCATGAAAAACAGTATTGGATGTCTGAAGATCCGTGTCAGTTAAATTCATACGGCGAAAAGTATCGTAGTAAAGGATATTGATGCTACTGCCTCCATCCATAAGCACCTTGGTCACCTTGTATCCTCCCACATGAGGAGCAACCACCAAAGCCAATTGACCCAGATTATCAACCCGGTGCATATGATCCTCATGGATCCATATGATAGGCTATTCAAACCGCCGTAGGTATCGAGGGACCGCTGGCTCAACCAAATTTACTACTCGCTTGTGAACCTTCTGATCTCGTTTGCACAAACTTGTGGTAAACACTGACCGCTATTCAACTGTTTCGGATTGCTCTGGTAACCAGATTGCTGTTGTTGATTCCCTTGATTAGATTGCTAGTTAAAACCACCTTGGCTGCCTTGTCCTTGAAAACCTGAGCTTGAACCGCCACCTCCAAAACATGGCCCGTGAAAACCGGGCCCTGACCCGCCAGATGGGCCATTGTTATTCTGGGAAAAACCAAAAAATTTATACTCTTTCATGATGAAGCAGTCTTTCCACAGATGACTTGACGGTTTCTCATATGTACCATGTTTTGTGCAAGGCTTATTCAGCATCGCCTCAAGATTGAACCTTGGCCCACCGAATCGGGAATTTGACCCTTTCCCCTTTCGACGCTGACTGTTGTTCTGCGTATTGGTGTTGGACACAAAATCTGAGCCGCCATCCATCTTCTTACGTTTACCATTGTTACCTTGACCCGACGCGTTGTGCTGCTGGCCCTTGTTATTACCATTCTTCTTTCCCTTGTCGGCCTTCTCCTCATCAGACTCAGGGTCCTTAGTTCTAACAGAATCAGCATACTTGATGAGGGCTGCCATGAGTTCTCCCATATCACCGTAGTGGCGCTTAAGCCGCCCGAGCTTTTGCTTAAGGGGAAGGAAACGACAATTCTTCTCTAACATTAGGATGGCTGAACCGGCATTGATAATGTCTGATGAGTGTATAACAGTTGAGATCCGGCATACCTAGTGGGTTGTTGACTCACCCTCATTCTGGACACAAGAATCTAGATCAACGATCGACATAGGATGTTTGCACGTGTCTTTGAAATTTTTGATAAGACGCGACTTCAACTCTGCCCACGATCTGATGGAGTTAGAGGGAAATCCTTTCAGCGAAGTGCGCACGGTCCGTCCAACATCATGGTGAAGTATTTAGCACAGGCAGCTTCGCTAACATCTAGCATCTCCATGGCCATCTCATAACTCTTGACCCAAGCCTCTGGGGGTTGATCCGCCGTGTAGTTAGGCACCTTGCGGGGGCCTTTGAAATCTTTAGGCAAATGCTCATTGCGTAGCGCTGGCACTAAACATGGCACACCAAGAGTTTTAGAGGTTACCCCCGCCTCCACAGATGCCTCGGGTAAACCGGAGACTGTGATGAGCCGCCAATTGATCCGCCAGCTCCGCCTCACGCCGTGCTCTGCGCTGATCTACTAAGGCGTGAGCATCGTTACCAGCGCGCGGCGGGTCACGCCTACGAGGCTGGTTGTGGCGCTGCTCACTGCTTGAAACTGCCGGTGATTCGATATGTCTGGTATAACTCTGGCTCGGACGAGGGGTTGAATGAATCCGTTCACGGTTGTACGAATAAGCCGCCTGTTGAGCCACCGCTGTCTGGAGAAGCTCGCCGGCTCTCTGTATCTCCACCATAGCTGGAGACTCGCCCTCAACAAGGATAGCCGCCAATCGTGTTGCTGCAGCAACCATGTTGTCTAGAGGATTAGAGTAATGATCCGGGGGTGTCGGGACGTGCTGGGGCGGAGTCAAATTCTGACGAGGCGGGCTCGTGGCTCGTGGTTGGACCGGCGCCCCCGCTGCAGATGTCTCAACCGCCCGATTTACCACGGGCAGGTCACTGGTTCCTACCCCAGGCGTGTTAAACAAGTTCCAAGCCTCAAACTCTGCGAGTAGACGGGTCTGATGCCTCCTCATGACGGTGTTTGAAGCATCCTGATCCAAGGTAAGCCGAAATGATTCCGCTTGAATCCGCTGCGCCTGAGCATCCAAAGCGACTCGTTCTGTTGCCATCCTGGCATTTTCAGCGTTAAATTCCTTCTTAGCTTGGGCTATCCCATCTCATAGCTTCGCAATATCTACTTTATGTTGTTCTTGATTCTCTGGTGTCACCTCCGCGGCCAATAAAGTTGCTAAAGCCTCCAACAGTTCAGACAATAGGAGAGCCGGTGGGCGTGCAGAACCACCAGCACCAGCCTTCGCCGCAGCCATTGAACCGGAGGTCATAGCCACAGCAGTGGTCGGACCAAGCACCGATTGTGTGCCGGCCATGAAGATCGCAACTCGGTTCGGTGGCTCATAGGAGTCCGGAATAGTGTGACCATCGGAACAGCCCCCAAGCCTGTCGTCTTGTAGTTGATACACCAAATTGGTCTCGCCAGTTGAGGATTCACCATCAGAGTAGATTTCTATCTCTCCCTTAGACATGGATCCTTCATCGCGATCCGCTCCATGGATGAAACCAACAAAAGCACACTTGATAGCAGTTCGAACCTTGGCGGGTCGTGCGCGCTGAGCCGTCTCGATGGTGTTGTTGCGGATGTCCGACTCAGGCCCTGACTCACCAATCTTGCCAATGAAGACATGGATTCCACCAAAGGGGGCCCGGTACCCGTACTCGATTGAGCCGGCCTCGGGGCCTCGGCCTGAATCGTCGATGTAGAGCTTGCCGCGGTGACTCTTGGTCATCCGGCCCACGGCGTATCCCTTGAGCCCTGCAAAGCTGCCCTTCAAGAACTCGAAACCACCGTGCGCCAGCCCCACGGTGGGCGCCAACTATCGCGGATTTATCACGGCAGATGCCCTAGATTTAGGACTTAGGTGTGGAGCCATCGCAACTAGGTTAGTTTGAAGGGGTTAAACGGGACAAGAGACACGGAGAGTTTTTTTATCCTGGTTCAGCCCCTCGATGAGGTAAAAGCTTAATCCAGCTGGGTTTGTATTGCTTGAGACTCAATAACCAGGGAGCGAATACGCTTGACCCAGCTCTCGAGCGATTGTTTCTTGAGTTAACCCGTTGCTGGGTCACCCCTTTATATACATAGGTCGGTGCTCGGTGGCTTACAAAGTCCCGACCGGATCATACACAACGTGTCCGGCTCGGTAACAAACTAAGCTTGCCTTACAATACAAGTTAAACATATGGCGGTTCACACCCATGGGCCTCAAACCGTCCTCGGGTCTTGGGCCTTCATGTAAGCTTGCTCTACGAACCACCATCTTGGGCTTCCTTTGTATTAAGCCGCCAGTGGCATGACCCGGCCCCTCCTAGGCGGGTCATACCCAATAGTTATATCTCCAACAGTACCTAAAGAATCCTTGGCACTAGTGCATGCAGCAGTGAACACTTCTGTGGGTGACGGGACATCCACCCTCTTCTGGGAAGACAAGTGGCTGCAGGGTTGCCGAGTGCGTGATCTGGCCCCTCTAATTTATGCCACGGTCCCACCTCAAATCAGAGGATCGAAGACGGACGCAAGCGCTCTTGAAAACCACAACTGGGCGGGTGACATTGGTCCAAACCTCTCGTCGGTTGCTTTGCTTCAATTCTTCCAGCTTTGGTCACGAGTGGTGACGATGCAGACGACAGCTGGTGTGCAGGATGTGGTTACGTGGAGCTGGGAGAACAATGGCCAATTCTCGGCGTGATCGACATATGCTGCCCGGTTCATGCGGCTTGAGGTGTCACCAACAGCGGCATTCACCTGGGGATCCCGAGCGCCCCTTCGGTGCCGTTTCTTTGCTTGGCTCGCCCTCAAAAACAGATGTTGGACTTCTGACCGGCTTGCTAGTTGAGGACTACCCCATCAAGACTCATGCCCACTCTTTGGCCAAGCTGATGAGTCCATTCATCACGTGATGCTGGATTGTGTGTTTGCAAGACAAATCTGGCACTGGGTGGGCAGGATCATGAGCAGGACGGCATACGAGCCGCTCATGGACGAGGATCTAAGCTCGTGGTGCATCAGGCAGGACTTGGTCGTTCAAAACTGTAAAGCAACAAGAGCAACCTGCCTTCTGGTCATGTGGTTGCTTTGGAAGCACATGAATGATGTGGTGTTCAATGGCATGTTGCCATCAATCCCAAGTCTCAAACAGCGGATTATGGAAGAAGGGGTGGCCTGGACCAAGACGGGACTGCTCGGCAAACTTGCACAGGATGCAACGGTAGATAGGTGGGCAGCACGGGACTTGTCGGTAGTGTCGGAAAATCCGGCATGTAAATAAACTTTGTACATACGACATTTGGGGAGTCTTCTCTTTCTTCTTCAATGAATGATACGCATGCTTGTGCATATTCGAGAAAAAAGTGTACAGAAAAACAATGATGCGCTAATGCTTACTCCCTCCGTCCTTGAAAGAGTTGGAGGGTCAAACTATCTCAAAGTTTGATCGAGTTTGTACAAAAATATATCAATGTTTGTGAAATCAAATAGGTATATGATAAAAATAAGTTTTATTGGCATAAATGTTGGTGTATTATTGTATAAATACGGTCAAACATAAAATTCTTTGATTTTTCAACAAAGTTAGAAGTACACTTTTTTTAAGGACGGAGTGAGTATGCAACTATGTGAGGTGCCACTGGTACAAAATAGACATATTATTCCGAAACAGAGGTATCACCAAAGCACAAGCTTCACTTGTTGTTTCTGTTGCAAAATCAAAGGTTTGACACAAGAAGAAAAATGTAGTGACTTCTAGAATCATCTACGGTATACACTTCTGTCCTAACTGACAGAGTACAATTACAATCAACTCTGGACTCCTTTTTTTCTGTTGACGTTTGAACCGACCACTCCTGTAACCTTTGGCAAGTAAAAACTTTGTTGAAACAGTTGCCCGAACCTTTCTTCAGGCATTCCATGACGCCGACCGCCTCATTGTCGGCTTCACAGGCCGGTCCTCCTCCATGGATATCATCATGAGCGTTGACGGGTCCTCAAGCATCATCCTCGCGACTAGGTAGCCAGCGATGGACCACGTCTGAAACTTCCTGGCCTGCTTGCCGACGAACTTCCCCAGCTTGCCGTCATAGTACTCGGGCCAGCCGTCCTTGAGGAGCCTTGCCTCGGAGAGCTCGATGGCACGCTTCGCCATTTGTGGCCGCCCGGTCTTGATGCAGGCTGCTGTCAGCAGCCATAGAAGAACTGCAGATGAAACATGTGAGAATGTTAGAATTCATAGGCTTTCCAGGCATCCAAAGAGATCAGAACTTCCCCCGAGCAATCAGAAGTAGCAGATCAAATCAAGGGTCCCCAGAGATTCAAAATCATTTTTTTCCTAACAATATTACAGCTAAAAAGATGTTACAAACAGGACATGGTAAACTTCAGAATGAAGTTTATTCTAACCATTTATTACCGTTTTATAATAATAATAAATAGTTTCCCTTCAGATAATAACGGTTTTGCAAACCAAGAAGATTTGGCAGCAAAGAATGCTCACTAAAATAATCCTAGACACTAGCATAGAGTAAATTACCTGGCCATGATCCTCCATTATGATAACTCCACCGGGTATTCTTGGGGTCGCAGCCAGTAATTATTCTCCATTCATGGTTCTCAAGTGCAGGATATACTATCTTCAGAGGCACCTCACCCACTAGCTCATCCCACCTCTCGTCGATCAGATCCATTATTGCTGATGACTGCTCCGGAGTAGCTAGAGATGATATAATGGCAATACAGTTTCCAAGAGCAAACCACCTGAAGTCCATCATAGCAGGGCTGACGTTGCCAAGGAAGTAGCCTCCCTTGCATGGCATGAAATCAAACACCCATTCAGGGATTGAATCCGGAATGACATTGAATTTGTTTACAGCGGTGTGGGAGTACTCTTCTGTTTTGTATCTATATATGTTATTTAGCTGTGGAAAATCAAGCCAGAAGTAATTTCTCATGTGGAAGGTTAATGCATGCAGTCGTTGCCCTATCTTCTCGATGAAGTCCTTCCCTTCACCATCCGGCTTAAGCAATTGGAGGGCACATCTTAATGCCATGTAGAAGAGAGCTTGGATCTCAATAGGATAACCATATATACCCTGAAAATATTTATTAAATTTAAAGCATTACAATCATGTAACAAGGATATTCAGCTCCAACTGAAATTGTAACTCGAGAGTCGAACAAAGAACAGGGAAACTTTAGGATTACATTTCAGAATACAGATTGCCTCAAGCATTACTTTTAACTCAAAGTCGAATAAGCAGCACGAAAGACTTTAGGATTGTATTTCAGAATACAGATCATTTTCTAGTGTTATCTTTTCTTCTGCTAAAACTAATCATACTTCCTACTTAAAGGAAGATGTATCTTCCATGCCCTACCACACATAAATAAATTAACACATATATTATCTTTATATGTGTCCCTCTTGGATAGTCTTGGTAAATTAATGGTCACATACCAAAATAACAAAAACCCAATATTTAAAATCTGTAACAAATTAATAATATGCAATACCAATAAGTCAAAGTGCGTTGCTATCTGTAGGTGTCCCTTTTATTAAAGTTTACTGTTAAGAATAAATATTTCTTTTTAGCTGTACGTGAAAACACAGAACCAGTCCTGTTCCTGTTGCCACCTCAATTAAATTGTGCCCTTTTAAGTATATAGTTCTGAATTTAATGCAAATAAAGGTGAAATGCATGTACCATTCGACGATCAACCATTGAGCAACCATCAGTGCAGAGCAGAGTTGGGAAAGTATCGAATCCCTCAGATAAACAAAGACTCAGTATAAGCCGCATGCACTTCTGACAATCAGGTGATTCTGCCAAACTAGCATCTCCAGTATACTTTGTATATGCCCGGAGGAGAATAATCCACCAAAATCCAGAGTCCACTGGTGCCACCCTGCCAATTGCGCTCTCACCAAAATCTGCAACTAATGTTTCAGTGTTCCTGTTTACATTACGGTCCACTTTGAAACTTGCAGGCATTGCTCCTGCTCCAAGCTTGAAGCGGTCTACCATTTTTTCTGAGCTTTGCAAGTGGAGAGTTCTCAAGAGAAAGTTCTTCACTATTTCAGGCTCGTTGTTCATTAGGAAAGCTAATGCACTAGGAACAAAATCCCGCACAAAAACCTGCCATTGTAAGGATAAAATCAACAACAGTACAACATCAGATATTAATCATTTTATAAAAACTGCACGAGAACGATTAATGTGAAGCAAGGAGTACCCGAAGCCATAGTGGATAGGAAAATTAAATTACGATGGGAAATTGCATCAATTGTTTTCAGATAATACATGACACAAGTGAACACTTTGTATTTCATCAGTTTATAATTGAGAGTATCCTCAACAGGCCATATAATGAATGTAGTGTCATCATTGTTAGTCCCTCCATTTTAAAACGTGTTTAAGTTTGACCAACTCTAGAAAAACATGCAAAAGTCTACAACACAACATATACATAGTTCAAAAATATATTTTATTAAAGAATATCATGAGAGTAATTTGGCGTTCCAGATGTTAATAAGTTTGACTTAGACAAACCTAGAACTATAATTATTTTGGAACAGAGAGAGTACTAGGCAACTGGACAATTTTTACTACTAATATAGATATGCCTAAATATCAGAACCCACAAAATACAGGATAACCTGTTTTCAGATATGAGAGCGATGGATTTTACCTGATCATAATTGAGCACCTCCTCAGATGCATGATCTACCGCAGCAACGGTACCCACAGGTTGGCCACGAAAATGCACAACAGATTTCCTGAGAGCCTCCCATGCCTCATTCACAAGGGGGTGCGGTCCACTTGGTTCACCGAAGTGTGTTCCGACTGAGAATGGTGACTCAAAACCAGTGCGGAATGCAGGTGAATGAGCCACACTATCAAAGCCGTCATTATTCCGATGTGAGAGCTCGCTCCATGACTGTTCATCAAATGACCTCTTACGCTCAAGTGTGAACCTTGGCTTGTCAATTAGTAAGCGTGAGAGATCAAGATTTATCTCTGCCTCTGAGGCAATGGAGACATGCGATGACACTCTCTTCATTATACTCTGCTCTGGTCAACTATTACTCAGAGATGAGCTCCTACAAGGGAAATAAAAAATATCAGTTGGGGCTCAAACACATGCCATTGTGAGGATGGTTAAGGTGCAGAGATTATTCCATTGCAGTACAAAAAATGTTACATTATGATAGAAAGGTAAAAGCAAGTTCACAAACGGATTTACAGTGAATAAACCCTTTCTTGTCATAGAAAAAAGTGGACTAATAATACTGGTGAAAAATACACAAAGCAACTAAACTGGAGTACTACTAGTCAAGCAATGTATACTATTGGCAGAAATCAGTGCCCCGACAATTAAGGGGATGCGGCCAACGGAAATCAAGAATCGGTGCTAGTGCATAGATAGGTACGCAGCAGCATAGTTATTATAAACTAGGGAACGGCACCAACAGCCACAAGACTTCGATGAAACCAGAGCCTGCATAGGGCAGCGCTGACGCAACCAGCTAGGGCGACCGACAGAGCCAACCGCAATGCCGGATCTGAATCTAGAGGGGTGAAGAGCCAGTGACCTTTTTTTTTCTCTTTATAAAAAAAAATTTATGGCCCCGTCAGCTGGAAAGCTCAATAGCGTGTAAAAAATCAATTCTGTCACCGTCCCTCTATGGCAACGACAGGTGCGATTTGGAAAGCTCAGTAACAGTAATTCTGACTTTCTGAGAGATACATCCCCTCTCTCATAAGTCATAATCCGGTATACTAGGAAGGTTGTATTATTTCAGGAAAGTTCACCGGATTTTGCTCTGCTGCGACGGAAGCCGCAGCAGAGCAGAGCAGAGCGGAGCGGAATCGACGCGGCCAGCCAGCTCCAACGACTCATCAGCTGTCTGCTCCAACGACGACTCGCTGCCGATTTCGTGCGGCATCTCTAAAACCGAAAGGCAGCCCAGTGGGGCGGCGAGCCAGATCCAGGGCTGGACGGAAACGGCAGTCAACCACATCGATCAAACTCCTACCGAACCAGATCCGTGCACCAGAGCGGCACGGAACCGATCGCGGGGGCAGAGGCCAAGGAAGATGAGAGCCGGGGGATCGGCGAGAGAGGAGGACGCACCGTGCGGGGGGGCTCGTCGTCGCCGCGCCGGACCGGGCAGGCGGTGGAGGAGCAGACGGGGGCGGCGGGGGAGTGCGGGGGGAGTGCGCGGGCGCGGGGGAGGAGGCGGCATGCTGAGCCGGAGGCGGGTGTATTTATAGGGGCGCGCGCCAAATGGGCGTCCTCCTTCCTTGTTGCTGCCGGTGTTCGAAAATCTCCCTCGGCTGCGCTGATCATACCTTGTTGCTTCGGCTTTTGTCTTCTCCTTCCTTTTAAAAAACCGTCTTTATGTTGCGAATGGAATGTTGTGGAGTATTTCTTCTGGATTTGTTTCCGGGTGACCTATGGCACGCGTGGCGGGTAAAAACTATAGGAATGTGCCATTTCGATATATCCTTGTGGGATGTGCATGCCAAACGACATGTCGTGTGCTAGGATGCAAAGGATTGTTGATATGCTTACCAAAAATGAGTTGCCCTGTACGATGAGATACAAGGAGACCAATATCTACTACTGATTTGGAGAGAGAGTCGTAATGCAACGGACCCCACGAAACTTCCTGGTACGGCACGTGTATTCGGATTTTGTTAAATCTCGCCATTTGATTTTAACAAAATTACGCGGATTTTTTATTTCCATTTTGATCATTTTTTATTTATATTAACATATGCGGCGCGTAGCTACACGTGCATGCTCGCGTACGTTACAAGTGTATGAATGTATGCATATGCAATTGATTGTCCGCATTGGCAGGTTGTGTGGGCGCAACCCACTTTACCCCATTGTTGTTGGAAGACATCGCCGAGGCGGCGCATCTGGCGGCAATGACTACTAGGTTGGTCATGGCGCGCATGAGAACCATCGGTGAGACGATGACGTGAATTGGTGTCTTCACTTCGGATGTTTTCTCCTTTGGCCGGCTAGTTCTGTGTTAGCAGGTCGATGGAATGGCGGGCGGTGACTATGGCGATAGACATCATGATGCATTATCTCCTGGTGAAAACTTAGGATCTAGCCTTCTTGCTTGATCGAGCAGTGTCGACGTTCATGGATTGTTACCTTATTAAAGGTGTTGGTTTCAATAACTGCTTTGGACTCACAACCCTTGGTCTGACATCTGGTAGGACCAGTCAACATTGTCATGCGAGGGGTATTTTCTTCTTGAACAAGTTGTCTTCGAGGTTTGTAACATTTATTTATTACTATGAACAGTAGGGTAGAAAAACCACTATAGTTTTCCTAAATAAAACTTTAATAGTACAAAGGGATAACAAGGCTCGAGATAAGCTGGAGAAAGAGAGAGTGAGGAAAACAGAGGGAAATAAACAAGAAAAAAGGAAACTGTGAAAACTAAAATTGCACAAGGGATTCCAGCAAAGAAGAGTTGACAACAACGTATTTCATCTTGATCCTATGTCTCAACAAGTTTAGCTCAGGAAAAAAATATGTATCCTTCCACCTCTGAAATGATGGGACAGTCTGCTGGAAAATTTCATTGTTTCTTATGATCTATATAGCCCAAGTTGCAAGGTTAACTATGTACATAGAGAAAGGTAATCTCAATTTGACTTTAATGTCCTCAAAAGCTTCAAACACAAAGAGATTATCAGTTCTGGTGGGGCAAAAAAAATACAAGTTCTCTTAGCAAAAGGGTAGGTCCATAAAGATGACGAAGTGTTTCTTCATTCTGGCAGTTGAGAGTTGTACAGTTGTAGGTGTCAATTATTGAAGGACTCTCTTCTCGTAAGGTTTCTTGTGTTAATTTTGCCATATAGTACCATCCAAATTAATATTCTATGCTTAGGTTGGCAAGAGTTGTTCCAAATTAATCGAAAATGTGGAGGGATAATTTTAGTCCCTATCATAACTTTATAGCATTTGGAGGTAGAAAAATAACACATTGCCCCAAATGTACCTCCATGCATTAGCGTTGTCTCTAAATTCATATTGCCTCAAAGTGATGCATATATATTCTATTTGTAAAAATCATCACGTGCCTCAACTGATAAAGGTAAATGAAAGAGTTCGTCCATGTATTCACATTTGATTAGTTGCTCCGCATGTATAGACTGGTTTCCCACAAATGAGAAAAGGTGTGGAAACTACAGGGTGTAGATAGTTATTGTGCAAAGGTCTGCCCAGAATAGTGCACTTTTACCATCTCCCAAATTACACCTTGCCATTGATTTGTATAGTTCAAGTAATCCTAGGTCAGTCTTCAACCAACAGGATCCAACCATCTTGGCGCCATGGGGCCGCCATTGTTATAATATGATTCCCATATGAGGTTTACCGAAGGTATACTTTGCATGTTAAGAATTTATGGAGGTTCTTGAGAGGGAGGGCCCTGCTTTGGATGTTGATGTTCAACACACAAAGCCCAACCTTGGCTCTTATGCCTACAAACTATGGTCCAATAAATTAAGGTAGTGGAGTGGTCTTCCATGTATGGCCCTCTCCAAAGGAAGTGTCTCGGGTACTTGATAACTTGTTTCTTGATGATTTCAACCTTTCAGGCAAGTCCAGACAACTCACTAAAAAGGTTACTAGAGAAGAAAGGACATATTTCACCATCAAAAGCCTCAATGCATGGGTCGTGAAAGTGGCAATTCCAGCTAGTCTCTTTGAAATTATATTATCCATGGGCAAGCCCTGATCAATAATAGGTTTGATCAAACCAAGAGGTAGACTAAGGTATGTGATAGGGAACTACTCACGTCTGCAATTTACTGTGTTTGTAAACAGTTCCACCCTTCTCTCAGCAATATTAACCGGAATAGGATTGGACTTATGGTAACTGACTTTTAAGCCATTTGTTGATGCAAATGTATTAAAAAGGGCTTTGAGACATATTAATTGCTTAATATTAGCTTGCGTCGCCACTACTGTGCCATCAACATACTGTATGATGGGGAAATCAGGGCATGAACTAACTTTTTGGGGTGGTTTAAAAAGACCTTGGGTTATTGCTTTGTTGAGAATAGATTGAAGGAGAATAGCACCAAGGACAAATAATAAAGGTGACAATGGGTCGCCTTGCCTCACCTCTCTCTTACAATAAAACTTTCCACTGGGAGCCCCATTAAACAGGACAGAAGATGAAGTAGAAGTGAACAAGGATTGCATCCAGGAAATCCACCTATCACCAAAACTTTGTCTTCAAGAATGCCATTAATGGCTTCGTGTTTAATGGTATCAAAAGCTTTCTCAATGTCCAACTTTAGAACCAACACTTCATCCTTGGATTTATGGCATTGATGTAAATATTCATAAGTCCATCATAGGCAATCCTGGATAACCCTACATGTGAGAAACCCATATGAGTTAATCTGAATTAATTGAAGAATCACATGCTGTAGTGTGTTTCCCAGGAGTTTGGTGATAATATTTAAAGTGTGGTTATGAAGTGAAATTGGCCAGAAGTCATTGGGAGTGTTTGGGACATCAATATTTGGAATTAAAGTAATGAAAGAAGTGTTGATGCTCTCAAGAGAAATGGCCCCCTCATAAAAATCATGTATCAATCTTCTTATATCAGGCCCAATAATATACCAAAAAAGCTTTAAGGAATTCATTGCCGAACCCATCTAGCCATGTAAATTTATCTATAGGAAACTCAACAATAAATTTATTAGTCTCATCACCTCTAAAAGGTTTCTCAAGCTCTTCAAAAATGTTGGGGTCATGATGTTGAGTAAACAAGCTAGGAAGGTTATAAACTTATAATACATCTTATTTTTGTCAGATTACCCCAATCTACACTTGAAGGCATCCCAAAGAATTGCAGTTTGCCAGCATGATCATAAATCTTAGCCTGGTCAACATTTTGCAACATTGCAATGTAATTGTGTCTGTGATTGATAGAAGCTTTTGTATGGGATTTTTTTTGTTTTCATCGCCAAACTTAACACCTTTTATTATTCCTCTTTGCTTCCAAGCGATTCTCTAATTATTGAGTAGGAGCAAAAGGTGATATTTTAAAATACTTTTGTTGTTCCATTCAAAAGTAGTGAGAGGCCTAATTTCTCAATAAAGTCCCATAAGTCGATATAGTGATTGACTTCGATAATTTTTACTTTGAAGCAAGATAAACCTTTAGCCCAAAGTTTCCAACGTCTTCTTAAATTCTTGAATTTACAATTTATTCTCTTGGGAGAGTCTTGAAATCCAACAAGCATTGAGCAAGCTGATTTAACCACATCCTTGAAAGAACAATGCTCCATCCAATAATTTTCAAACCTAAAAATTGCTTTAGGAATGCAGGTTCCAATTATTTTCATGCAAGCAAGTGATTAGAGATTGTTTTGGCCAAAGGGAGAAGGTGGTCATCCACGAGACAGAGGTAAATAATCATTCCATTTTTTCTAGAAGTGGATTAGCTTGCATATTAATCCAGCTAATTAAACTCCCTTCCTTCCAGGGGTAACTTAACAAGTCCCAAATTTCTTATATCTTCATTGAATAGCAGCATACCATTAACATCACCTCCAGGCCTATATCTATCATTAGGGGACCTAAAAATAAAAAGTCATCCATGATAATCCAGTATACCTCGATTAGGCATTTGCATGTAACTGAACCAGTCCAAGAATTCCATTTCACCTTCTTGAGTACAAGGCCCATAAATTTAGTCAGCATCCAAGTTTGATAACACCCCCCCCCCTCAAATAAAGAATCAATTCATGCCATCAGTAACCCTCCCAAGGCTCCCACAGAAGGAAGAAAAGCGAACTTGTTAAATCTATTTGGGTAAACGTTTCTAATATAGGCCAAATTAAGATTATCTCTTTTGGTCTCTTGTAAGCAAACAATAGCATATGCACTTTCCTCGGTCTCAAGTCTCAAAGCATCCCATTTTTCCTATGCATTAAGCCCTCTAATATTCCATTTGAGAATACTCCATGTTCTATTGTTATTCATGATAGAAACATAATATCTTTCCAATATCAAGGACCACCCCGTGACACACAATAAATTGATAATAATAATTATTAGAAATTTTCATTAGGAAAGTCGTCATAACACAGATCCTAGTGCCACATAAAAAGACCAACAATGCATGACATAGGTTGCGCCATTTATCTGCTAATCTGTTGTCATGGGTTTGGCGGGTCGATTTGTGGATGCGGTCGGGAGACATGTCCTATGTGGATGGGCCTCAAGTTTTTTTTTTCTCTGTGCAAGTCGACATATTTATCACTTCAATAATTAATAATATTTTTTTTGTGCACCACTCGATGCAGATACTGATTGTCTTCCCCTCTTTTTTTAAAGAAAAGCGCAATTATTATCCCAAATTTAACCTCTCCTCGTTGTCCCTTATTTCATTTCCGTATGTCCATATGA
The DNA here is from genome assembly GCA_902687465.1 of Secale cereale. Classification (NCBI taxonomy): domain Eukaryota; kingdom Viridiplantae; phylum Streptophyta; class Magnoliopsida; order Poales; family Poaceae; genus Secale; species Secale cereale. The sequence goes on from LR738712.1 coordinate 100,596,930, forward strand.
GCCAAAGTTACATGTGCAAGATTGCTAAGTGTTATGGTTTCTACTCGCAAAACGAAACTACTTCACAGCCGATGCTCCATGGACGATTCACGCACGATTGATGATCAGATGGCCCTGCTGCATTTTATTCAATAATTCGACGGCTAGATCTGTAGAATCGTGCATAAGTCGTGCATGGAGTGTCGTGTGTGTAGCAGCATTCCTCGCAAAAAGAAAGATTATGGCTTCTGTTCTTGACACTATTATTTTGTCTTAACGAGCTTTTTTAAGTGTCTTATAAACTATCAATATTGTTTCTTCCAAGTCTGGAGTAATTAGTGTGTTCCCCGCAAAAGGATTTTTTTATTGCGTGACCAAAACTGTATGGGGTACTACGTCCAAAAGTGATGGCCGCCTGAAATTTCATCGATTTTTCAGATGTACTTGGCCATTTTTTAAGATCCGCATGAAACTCGCCTGATTGTATTTATTTACAGCCAATTAGATTAAAGGCCCTGCCGGTGGAGGGCGGCGGCTAGTCTGCTACCACCAAGAAGTCTGACGTGGCAAAGTAGCGTGGTTGATGACTGCAGTATCGCATCATTCACACTTCAGAAATGCAAAAGGAGAGGCAAAGTGTGGGGCAGACGGCTGCTACCTGATTTGACCAAGACAAAATCCGACGAGTCGAAAGTGGATAGGCTTGCCACCGGCGGGCGGGCGGGCGGGCGGGCCCGGTTAGCCATCACGGTAATATTAATTTTGTTTAGCACAAAGAACCAGGCACTTAAGCTTGAGTCCTCAAGTTGGTAGACGTGGTTATATTTCCAGCTCAGCACGGCTCAAAATAGCAATGGTTGACCTCATACTTAGGGCATGAGCAATGGTGGCAGTGTGCTGCCCCAGCCCATCCACGCCAGCCAACAAAGGTGAGACCACCGTTTAATTTAGAGCAAGTATAATAGGGTGATGTAGGCGGGTTACAAGAGATGCCACGTCATCCACGTCAGATTTATGTCTAGGTGGAGGATAGGAGAAAGAAGAGAAGCGGGCTACAAGTTTACAACCAACTCTACCACGAGCTTCAACACCCTTTGTGAGAGAAAAGAGTGGGTCATGTATTAACTGTATAGTATATTAGTATGTGTAACTATTGTATGAGTGGGCTATTAAGTTGGCTACAAATGACATAGCAACTTCATATAGCCGATTGTTAGCTATACTAGTGGTTTCCTCACGTGAGCCATTTTTTCTTTCCCATTTTTTATGAATCCTATTGTGCGGCCGTTGTCCCTTTCCTTTCCTCTGTCTTCTTCTTTTCATCTTACTTCTATTTTTTCTCTCGGAGAGACCGGCTCCTCTGCAGGATCCCCTCACATGTGCAGAGCACTAGTCGAACCATCACCGTGGCATCCGAGCCTACCTAGGCCTGCGGAGTAGCAGGCTGAGGCGATGTGTTGGCCATGACCTTATCTGTGTAAAAAAAAGACCTCGTGTTTATGTTACCAAGTGTTTTTATGGAAAGTATATGCATACACGCTCACACACACATATTCATTTATATAATCGCACGCACACCTCGCCTCTAAGAGCACATGAAAAGACTGTACGACAAGTCTTGAGATTGATGAGATCACCACATGCATCAATTTTTAAGTTATGCATGCCTTCTCCGCCTCGTCGAAAAAGATAATGAACAAATCCTAAGACGAAATGACGAGGAACTCATGGCTACTTTTTTGCCGAGCTTTCTTTCTGCACTATATATAGTCAAATAATGAGAAAAACTAGATTCAATTATCAACTGGTCCTATCAAAAGTAGGATAGATTACGGATTAAAGACATCGCATGTGATTTCGTAAAATTTCTAATAAAGAAATTTGTTCTAAAGCGAGTGGGTTTCCAAGAAGATATTGTTTAACATGTTCTATGCAATACGTAGGACTATTCCAGCACAAGGCGCCACTAGTGATTCTATGGTCTGATATGCATCAGCCCTGGCTTTGTTGATTTTGACCCTCTATGGCTACTTAGTAGCTGGTGCATGGTTTGGTCGGGTGATAATGTTTTTTTAGGGTACGCTAAAAGCGTACCTTAGTTTTATAGAAGGGAGAAAATATGTACAAGAGATTACAATTACGCTAGACACTGAACACATTTTCTTCCATTGCTCGCTAGCTAAGTTCTTTTGGTGTTGTATCCGAGTTTGGCTTCGAGTTAGATAGTACCCCGTTTCTTTCGCGGATATCAGAAGGTTGGCTGGTGCCCTAGTTGGGGCCTCTAAACGGGTTTTCTGGGTTGGGTTTGCAGCTTCCTATTGGATTATTTGGACCACTCGGAATAAGTTTACTATCGAGCATGTCTTTCCGGCTAACCCTGCTAGTTGCCTTTTTAATACTGGTATGTTATTGCAGCAGTGGAGATTAATGACTAAAGAGGAGGATCATGGGGCGTTTGATGCGATGGCTGCCAAGATTCGATCTACTGCTTCATTACTATGGCACCGATCACGGATGGTGGCTAATCCCTAATTTTTTGGTCTCTCGTTGTCGGCCTGCGTGCCCGTCTCGGCTAGGGTGCCGTGTAAGAACTTATTGTCAGTTTTTTGGGCGTACTCTGTTCCGCTGCTTGTTGGTGTTATGACTCTGCCTGGTGGCTTTATTTATAAAGTCGGGCGCAAGCCTTTTCTCTAAAAAAAGATATCACAAATCGATCCTAACCAAGCCTCCACACCACTCCTACACTCTACGCGACTACTCTAATACTAGCTGTTCTCCAAATGCTCCTGCTTTGGCCCAAGTCCTCAAATCGTCAATGATCTTGTCCGTCGTATCCCACTCGTTCTTAATCGGGCTCGAGCCGAACGCCTTCACGTTCCTTTGCTTCCATAGAGTCCAACAGATCAGCATCACGAATGTGTCGAAGCCTTTTCGAGTTCGCTTATAGATTCGTTTCCTAGCATCCATCCATCATTGCACCAACCTTGAATGGTTAGTTGGGCATAGATCCGTGCTCAAACCCATCCTGCCAAGAACATGTGCTTATGTTTATGAACATATGCTTATGTTGCACTCGTTGTTACTAATTTTCTTAATTAAAGTAAATATTGTGTCAAAAAATTTGCCTGATACAACACATTATAAAGTAAGTGCAAGACAACATGGTATAACAACCGCAAATTGAGTCTATGTGGTTAATCGTTTATATGTTGAATTGTGAACCAACATGTACTTGGATGGTTGTACCCCCCGCAGTGAGCTCATCAATCATAGAATCAGCCATCTAAGTTTCTCGAAGATACTCGTAGGGATAGATTGTATGTGCATCTGTTGATAGGGATGAGTGTATGTGCGTGTATATGTATTGTTATAAAAAAACTATTATATGTTGAATTAAATTAGTTTCAGCTGTATAGATTTGAGGAAGGCATGCATTTTTTTAGGATGACATAGGGCCTCATGCTGAAGACCGTACAAAGCTGAAATAAATTGTTATTGTTTTGATTACTTTATGTCTCTTAAACTAAACCTACACTAGGATCCAACCTTAAATACAACATCATATAGAAAAAAGACTTTGGAATAACCCCATAGCTACACTTGTTGAGCTAAAATCCTTAATTAGGAAGGAGGGTGAAAATATATATCTTATCTTAATCTAGATACAACTCCTTTTTCAGTGCATATGTGCTTAAATGAGATGCTAAGTGCATGGAAGGGCTAAACAACCAAATTCCTCAATGCAAAGATGCTTAGAGGGTGCTTGGATACATTTTAGTCCCATGACTAAAAGTAGTGGGACTAAAACTTGCTAGCCTCACCCATGCTTGGATCCAAATACTAAAGAGACTAAATTCAAGTTAATGAGCATTTATTATCCTCCAAACCCTCCAATCCAGAACTTGCATGTGTTAGAGGAGAGGAGTTAAATGAGGAGAGAGAGGACTAATTCACATTTTAGTAGGGGTACCCCCGACTAAAAGATTTTAGTCTTAAGACTAGTTTTAGCCCCTCTTTAGTCAGGGGTGCTTGGAACTTTAGCCTCTTAAAGAGACTATTTTTAGTCAGACTAGTTTTAGTCCCTTGGATCCAAGCAGGGCCTTAACTTCTTGTAGCTAAACTTCTTTTATTTAATTGTTTAGCATCCAAACTCTTTGTATATTTGTTTTTCATAAGTCCACATACTTGACATCGTTTCTTCCTGGGGTCATTAAATTGCTCTCGCTCCTCCTTAATTAGGTTGCCACAACATTTTTAGCATTTATACAAGGTGGAGCGCTGGGAAGGGACTTTTCTGAGTCTCTAGGGTAAATTGCATTGATTTGTCTCAAGAATTTACTAAATGACTTGAGAGTATAGCCTACTATAAAAGCAATTGTACGAGTTGGTCCAAACGCACATTTGATGTGTAAGGTGCAACTTAAGATATAATGATATCTTTTTTTTGGGGGAAAAAAACCCGTCCATACTAGTAGTATAAATACCTGCATAAAAGTTCCCTTGGACCGACAATCTTCATCCTCTCGATGAGGGGATGGTGTGCGCTCGCATGCTTCTCCAAAGGTGAAGCCAGCCTGTCGATGTTTACTTGCATATGAGAAGGCATTAAGACCATAGGCTTGCCGGGCCAGCACCCTAAAGAAGAAGCCCTCAGTGTGGAAAGAGCCACAAATCCAGATGTCAAACTTCCATTATTCTGCATGGACCTCATGATGGCACTAAGGCCACGTGTTTAGGCCAGAGGACCAAGCTAGAAAGGGCCATCGTCGTTGCGCCAACAAAACCCGCAGATAACCAACAGAAAAGTACGTGACCAAGTCACCGACGACAAGATGGAGGGCCTCAGGGAGATCTTATTCGCCAAACAGTGCTGCCAACATCAAAGATATGTTGTTGGGGATACCTTATTCCGTGCACTAGCACAACCGCTGAAAGGACAAAAGCGATGGACAACGAAAATCTACATAAAACCCCCAAACAAGGAAAGATATAACTCAATCCAATAGATCGGCACCTTTCACACTCCCATGTACAACACCAACTATATCAAACATCCTATATGGTAGGGAAATATTTATCTGATAATACACATTGTACATACTTGGAGACAAATAAGCGTTAAGAGTGTTCCTTGCTTTAAAAAAGAACATCAAATTTATTTTACGAAAATGATTTGAATTTGTTATAAATGTTAGCCGAAAGCACAAAGCACTCCAAACATAATTAAAAATATATTAGCCGAAAGCACAAAGCACTCCAAACATAATTAAAAAAATATTGAGGTTCCTAGACCAACAAACAACCACTACTGCCACAGAATGAACCGCTGACGTGCTACTGTCATCACTCAACAATAAGGCTTAGTTTGGCCACACAGTTTAAAAAAAACCGTGGTAATTAAAAACCACAGTATTCTGATGTGTGGTCAAAGAATACTGCAGTTTCTTAAAACCATGGTTTTTCTCGGTTTTACAGAAACTGCACATGTGTTTGGCAGATGTAATTTTACTATTGTTTTGACGGTAGTTACGCTGGATGAAAGCTGAAACTAACTCAGCTACACGGCAGGACTAAGCATCTACCAATCCTCACCTAAATGATAGGATCTTTAGCAGACTGACATATCATTTGCTTGTCTATCCTTGCCTCCTGTACTTCTGGGAAGTATATGAACGTCACCTAATCTAGCTACTATTAAGAGATCGATCAGCCAGCCTTAAATGGCTCGATTAATTTTAGCACAAGGCACACGATTACTCAAGATTGCGTCATATCTTATGTTCATTAAATCAAGTGCATGCATCTGACCCTATCTGACGTAGACAGCAACCTCAACTGCGTCTCTTGGATGCTTTTTCTCTGTCTGTTTAGAAAAAAGAGGTCTGGACCTCTTTTTCATAAACAGCAAAAAAACCATAGTTTTTGGAATACTGCAATTTACAAAACCTCTATTTTTGCTTCATCCAAACATCTCAAAGTATTTAATACCAAAGTTTTTTCAGAAACCATGGCATTTCTAAAAAACCGCAAAAAAAACTTTGCAATCAAACGCACCCTAAGAGTTGGCTTTGACCTTGTCAATGAGTGAAGCTCGTTCGACGGACGATGGCCGATGGGCTCTCCTCCTCTCTCCGCGAGGGGATCTCTGGCTGAAACGCGACAGCGACCTTGGTTGCTCGGTGTGAAGGAGGAGTTGGCACGATTGGGCTGTGGCCCGATGGGATTCCGGCGGCCACTGGGCCACCACGGCAGCGGGGGCAGCGTGGGGCCTACCATGGCGGCTGCGGCGGCGGATCTAGGTTTTCCCACCTCAAATCGCTTCTCCTCCATCATCACGGGGATTCCTGGGGCGGCGACCCTAGGCTTGGCGGTGGTGGTCATCTTCTTCGTCAGAGGTGGTTGGCCTAAAGGCTGGGTGGTCGACCACACAAGATCTGTCACCTATTCACGGCTGCGAGTCGGGGAGACATATTTGCCGGTGAAAATCGAGCCGACGTCGTGTGATGGCGGTGTTCTGCGTCGTTACCTTGATGAAGGGATTGTCATGTAACTATTGTCGACCCACTCGTGTTGCTCCTGGGGAAACCCTAGGATATGATCTTTCGGATCGGACGATGACACCACTATGGTGCCGTTTCTCTCTTGAGAGCATTGTTTGTGGAGTAGCGCTGGACGATCGAAGCAGGAGGTGGAGCGGCTTCGTCTTGCACGGAGCTTCGGTGGAGATGTCAAGTCATGCTTGGTCGACAGGTGCTACGATGTGTCATGACTGTTCGGCAGGTGCTACGCACGGCAGATCTTCTGGAGACTTCAAGCTACATCGACTGGTGGTGCTTGGCGGCATGGTGATGCAGTGTACCGATGTCAACCGTGATGTGCTCAGTAGTTTGCGCACAAGGAGGTGGTGTCGTTGGGCGCCAAGGTCATGTCGACGGATGGCCGGGCTGGCAAGGATGATGCGGATATCTGTCTTGAAGATGGGTCAGCGGTTCGATGATGATGACGGCTTCTAAAACATGTGCATGTGGTGTACGCTTTAGGTTTGCTGCATCGGTTGTAGGTTCTGATATGTTATGTGGACGAATCGACGACGACGCCAGTTTTAGATATGGGGAGTGAGAGCACTCCACATTATCGAGTTTGTAAGTGTGAGTGATGGCTTCAGGTGGCTTGATGTACATTCTTATCAGACTTTGTTAAATAATTAATAAAAATGATTGTTTGCATCAACTGATGCAGAGGACGGGGGTTTTAACCTACTTTTCCAAAAGAAAATGACAACATGGAAGTGTTCATGCATGTGCCCCTAAGAACTATCACCCTGGAGCTGCAATTGTCGCCATTGAACCATTAAATAAATCCGAAGCATCTGACATCAAATCTTGCCATTACACACGCATGACAAGAAACTCTTAACCCGCCTTCCCAAGAAGATGATATGAATCTACACCGGAGCTCAGTCGACTACGTCCAGACTGATGAAGTATCAGAATCCGGAAGACAAACTCAAAGAAGAAGCGCCACAATTGTGTGGAGTAAAAAAAAAATATAACCTAAACTACTAGCCAAAGTAGAGGCACCAGGATTCCCCTCCCCGCCATCGGTCACTAGAGTGATAGGTAAAAGGGGAGGCAAATCCATGAGCTCGCTAGCAAAACTTGGACGAAAGAGATTGCGCTAGCCGCCGACAAAAGGGGGATGAAACACTTCATGGGTAACCAGGCACAAAAAAGATAGAACAATTTGTATTTGGAGTAGCATTTTTTTCTAGTTTTTTTCCACCAATTTAATACTCTGTGCAATATTGAAAAAACAATCTATGAAATGCTACATTGACAAATGGCCAATTTCGGTGCAACGAATGCTCCTTCAGGCTGGTCGTTATGGGAATATCATAGGCGGTATCATGCATGCCAACTAGACTTTTTTGGATGATGTGGCACATAATTAAATGAGGAAAGAGAGGGTGTAGTATCATATTATGATACCGTATCGTATTAAATGTTATACTACTTTGTGTCATGCATGGCAATTAATAAAGCAAACTACGATACTAACTTATGATACTAGTAGCCTTGCACGTGCACGCACGTCTCTACAACACATCTTATGATTCAATCGAATGGTACTTTTTAGTTTTAACATACACAATAAAGAGTATATGGTATAGATATATAGTGTGTCACTTACTCTTAGTTCACTTAATCTGCGACCACCAAAAACAAGGGAAACACCGCATCGCAGCCACAAACTCATGCCTGGCCATTACACCACCATAACCGCATCATGTTTAGGCTCCAATATTTTTACACTTAGAAGTCAAAAATTGTAATTCATTTCTTAAACTTTAAAGACGCTAGTAGACAGGGTCGGGCGTTATTTTTTTTTCAGCGGGGAGGGATCATTGGAGTAACTTGAGTTTTTAATGGAAAGCAATGTGTAATACCAAGAAAACAATCCTTTACAAGAAATATCAAGAGGACCTCATGCACAGGTTAAAATGCACTCATGTAATACAGCAGAACAAAAAGCTTTAGTACCAAGAGTTGCGTAATGATGAGCTACCACATTCCTTGATTCAACAAAAAATAATATCTGAACACACTGGCTTATACTGTGTCATATTAAGTCCTGAAAAGTGTCATATTAAGTCCTGAAAAGTGCAGCTCGATAGATAAGCTTGTCCGTAAGCAAGGAAATCAGTTCCATAATCACTTCATTGCCGGACACCAAGACAACATTGTGCACGACATGAAGTATTTTGGCCATGGAGAAGCATGGTCAACTCCGCCGCCGCCTGCATGATTCTTTTTCCTTTTAAAAAACGTGCCTGAATGACTACAAAGAGACAATGATCGAGCCACTGTAGTATCATCGACCTCAACATCTACATTCAGTTTGGTCCAGACACGACAAGAATATGCATCAGTCGACTTGGCAATCAATGTGAAGATGAAACATAATATATTTGTAATATGCATGAGTTAAAGAGATAATTGTACTGAAAACAAGCAAAGTCAATAGGCTAGAACAAACTTGTGGTGACTCAAAAAAATATGATAAAAATCAATACAAAACTCATAAATCGGCGCTAATCATTACGAACAGAAAAGTACAAATAATAATATCACTCACAGATTGAAATCGAACTGAATAAATATTTGCTAATGTGACTGTTCTAATTGTCAGGAGAGAATGTCTGGTGTACTTTTATCTTCAAAAGAATCATTTTCATCATCTAGCATCTTAACCTTGTAGATCAAGCACCCTGATTAGCTCATCTCTCATCAAACGGAATAAACCATTATCATCATCTAGCATCATAGCTGGTATTCCCAATATATATTTTCCAATTAACTCTAGCCTAGAAGCAATAAACCAACATCAGAATATCCCACTCTTACTAACCAACATCAGAATATCATCCAAACCAACATCTTAACTTCTCGATGATGGAAATAGAAGAGAAACATGGACAAATGCAAGCATGAAGAAACTGGACTACATAATAAAAACCTCCAGGTCAGGAGTTTTACCGTACTTACTCCAAATTAGAAACAGTTCGGAAGAGCACAACAAATAAGTTACTGAGTGTGATAATAATCAGTGTCCTTACTCAGTTTCCATTCAAAGTTGTGCACCGTTCAATGAATGCTGCTGCTCTCTTTAAGCAGCAAAAAAATATGATGATGTTCTGCTAAAGGAGTGTATGGAAACCAAGAGCAAGATAGCCCTATATGATATATAAACTGAAGAGCGCAAAAGGGAAAAGTCAATTCTAGCGATCCGTGATACATAACATACCTATTAGCACCTTTTAGTACCCATAGTTGCAAACATTCCCGCGAGATGTTGGACTCTTATCCAAGAGGGTGCTTTCCAGTTTAAGATCACAGTGACAGATTTCCGGCAATGCAAGCATCAGTTCATGGGCAATTGTTTTCTGCATTAGCTTCCTTCGACAATTTTCAAAAGAAAAGCATACCAGGAAATGGCAATAGCAGCCTTCAAAAGCAATTGTTGAAAGAAGTACCTTGTTTGTTGCCAAGAAAAAAGCATGGAAGTTAAATGACTACATCATTAGAGAATAAATAGAAGCACCTCTGATTAAATTTATTTTTTCCTTATTAATAATGTGAGTGTTGTACATCAGCCGAAAACACCAAGTAATAAACATATCGTAAAAATAAATTTTCAGCTGGTCGATCTGCATTAAGTCTGATGTACTACCTCTATTCCTAAATATAAGATATTCGGGCAGTTTAATTGTGGTAGTATGTCTCGCCGGATAATAACTAAACTACTAAGTGGTTACTCTCCATTCAGCTCCAAAGTTCAGAGAAAAATATGTGATTGCAGTGAAATCTAGCCCAACATGAAATATTACCAGTACAAGATGTAACTCATGCAAAAATCAAGGTAATACCTCGCCGTGTTGTAAGCTCAATCTGAAGTTTACATTGGTGCATGTCAGCCTTATCCAGCCAACAGCTCTCACGGAGGAACATAGTAGAGAAATGCAAGTTTAGAGATCAATCAGTAGAAAACAGAAAATAAATCATATTAATAACTTCATTCAGCCCCAATCGGCAGTTTACCAGGCAGACTTATCAAATAAAATTAGAAAGTAGGCACACCCAACAACAAAATGTTGAAAGATCCAACCTTTGATGTTGAAATCGTGGTAACTCATCTTCTAGTTATTCTAGAGGGTCAGATGAACACCGTGAGTCACAAAAACTTTGTGAGAACCCATCCACCTCCTCTCCGGCCGCTGCGGCTGCCGCAACAACGTGCCTGATGCGCCTTCCTTAGCGCTCCTCATATTGCAGTGACGCCTGCCCAAGATTGGAGGACCACAATAATTTCAATCAGAAATTGATAAGAATTTCCTCATAAATAGAGTGGGAAGAAACCATTAAAAATCCAATGATAGTGAATCCTAGAAATTACTCGACCCGCAGAACGCTAAGGCACCTTTAATTAGCAGCAACTTCGTGGGTGCAGACGATGAGGAGCGGCGGGCGGCAGCGGCGGGCGTGCTGTCTGTTCGGCGGCGACGTGCCTGGGGTAGCAGAGGAAGAAGGGCGAGGGCTGAGGCCTGCTCTCGCTTCGTTAGAAGAGGATCAGCGGGGGCGGCGGCCTACATGGGGCAGCAGCTGTGGGGCCGGAGATAGGTCCAGGGAGGTGCAAGGGAGGTTGCTATGGGGCGCCGAGGACCTTGTATGGCGGGGGTTGCCGGCGAGTCCGGGGGTGAGAGGCATCGGTGGGCTGTCGCCTGGGGAAGAACATGGAAGGGTCGGCGTTGTGGGTGCTGGGGATAGTGGAGGTGAGGGTGCCGGCGATTGCGGGGATGGGATGCGGTGGTGGGAGGCATCGTGCATGGGCGATTGGATCTGTAGGTGTGATCGCACAGAAGTTTTCATCTACGGCAGAGTTTTCGTCCGCCTATGGTAATCGCTAAGTGTACCCATGAGATCTCATTAGATTAATCTAGTATGTTAGGTTTGATTAATTTAGATAATCAGACGGTGATAATTAATCGTGTACACTAAACACGGTGGTTATAGAAAAAAATGTCCGCTTGTTTAATAGTATTAATTTAGATAATCAGACGATGATAATTAATCGTGTACACTAAACACGGTGGTTATAGAAAAGAAAATGTTCGCTTATTTAATAGTAGTATAGATCAGACGGTGATAATTAATCGTGTACACTAAACACGGTGGTTATAGAAAAGAAAATATTCGCTTGTTTAATAGTAGTATAGACTATGCATTACGGAGGTAGTATCATACACTACAACCAGCCTCATTGTCTGCTGGCGGTTGTCAGAGGTGCCAGTGTGTCGCTCTTAAGCACCACGTGGTATGTTAATTACCAAATGTACCCCACTTGATCCAGACTGCTAAGCTGTGCTTTAGGTGAGTCCACACTTTGGAGAAAAGGGATCGATTTAATCCCATGGAACACGTTTCTCATTTTCAAGTTGCAAATGGCGGAAAATAAAAACCGCAGAATGTCAAGTGCTATAGGCAATTTTATAAATAAAAAAAATCTGTGAGCGTGTGTTTTATAGTTAGCGTGACGTCGAATCCAAATCAGAGTCGTTCACTCGTTTTGGCATCTGTACAAGTCTTCTATCGCCTTTGCTTAATTTAGGCGACACCCCATTTGTTAACGTCATCTAATATATCACATTTGCGTGGCACGTTAATAAATCCCAAATCCCATCTGTCACGTCTTCCATATCACACTTTATCTCCACACCATTAAACACGTTTCCTTTTTCTTTTTACAAGATCAATAGCAGTTTACTCTGTAATGGTAGAGTTACAATCAAGAGACAACAGATCCTTAATATATGGACTGCTCTGTCAAGCTGATTATTTCTTGTCACGCAATCAACAACCCTATTGTGAGACCTATATAATTTCCGTGGATAAACTCTCTACCGCCCATAAGAGACTTACTCTCGGCTACTAAATGACCGTACACAGAACGATCCAACCCTGATCTCGTGAGGCAGGAGAGAGCAGTCGAAGAGTCGAACTATACTGTAGAAGTGCACGCGCTAGCAAATGCAACCAAAAGACCGATCTGATGAAAGAGATTATGCAACACATTATACGTCAACACTCCACCTCACATGTGGCTCCCTCAGGCCTAAACGTGGACCGTAAGTGGGCTGCAAATTTAATTGCGCCAGCCGGGTCTTGAACTTGAGACCTCTTGGCTCTGATACCATGTAGAAGTGCACGCGCTAGCCAATGCAACCAAAAGACCGATCTGATGGAAGAGACAATGCAACACATTATACGTCAACATATACCATCACTAGGAGCTCGGTATGCTGGTGTTGAATATATTATGTATGTTTATATTGTGTCTTGAACCCACCTCCTAGATCATCTTTGTAGTTAAGGTTGTGGCCTCACTCTGTACTTATATATACATGTCTGGTACACCGATCAATACATCGCGATTGCACATCCCATACATTTCCTTCCACATTGTATCTATCGCACAAAGCTCCTGAAGCCTAGCCGCCGCCGCTTAAACTCCCTGCTGCCACCAGCCGCCGCCGCAAGCCTTGTCGAGCCAATATTGCCACCTCCTCGCCTGTCTGCTTGACACATCGCTGGACGGGAGTCATCTTCGGGTTATTTCCTCACGAAATGGCTGCCACGTACCGAATTACGGCCACTTAGTCATTTGGGGGCTTGACACCGCACCGATTGATGACTTGCGTTGCTGTGAGGTGGCGCGGTGGTACATTGTTGGGGTAATCAGCCGCTCGCGTCCCCGGCAGGCTTGCTGGGGGATTCTTGGGGCTTGCCTTCGGGGTAGCCTTGCTCTTGCCAGGCTCGCCTGCCCGACAAGGGAGGCCTTCTTAGTGGTGTTTTACTCCTCTGCCTTGGTTTGCTCCTCTTGATCCACCTATTGATTTCTCGAAGGGCTACCTTCCTCTGCTTGGTCTTGGTCTTGGATGCTTCAACTTTGGCTCCGTGCTTGTGTACAGTCTGGGCAACATACACCCAGATTTGTTGCACCGATAGAAGCCCCCGAGCATGGCCCGAATTCGTCGCCGCACGTCGTCAGGGTAGGCTGTAATAAGTACATAGGCCGCAGTGCTGAGCTGGATCGTCTCTGATATTTTCCTTGCTTCTTCATTAACCTGTGCTTGAATGAGGGCAGTTTTCGCCTTTCCCGCTCGTCGTGGGTTGAGTTTTGGGCCACGGCTCTTTGGATGCCCGTGTTTGCCGCTCACGGGATGGTAACTGCCCCATTTTTCCCATGCCATCCCTGCTGTTTTCACCACGTACGCTGCATGCATTGCGCATGGCTAGTGTCGGATAAGTCAGACATGGGAATGAGCGCCCATGCGGAAAGCCAGGCGTCGCGGATTGGCGCGTATGGTCAGTCTTGACTCTCCATGCCATTAGTAGTGCGAGGGAGCCGGATTGGCTGAGCGGGACAGCGGCCTTCTTGGTGAGGAGCCAACTCCCAGCCCTGATCCGCTTATAAAAAGGGGGGAACGAGCGAGGGATAATTCACACACAACTTCTACTTCTTCTCTTCCACCTCCCCCTCCCTGCTGATGGTGAGGGGTAGAAGATGAGCCAGTACTCTGGTGACGGTGATGAGAGTTTCTTCTCGGCAGCGTCTTCCTCCCCCGGTTGACGACGCGGGGGCGGAATCCAGCGCTCTTGGCAGAGGTGCTGGTCGAGGGCGAGGCCGTCCCCGGGGACGAGGAGGATGGGGCGGCGTCGTGATTCTCCCTTCCCTAGTGGCTCCTATGCCGCCGGATGGTCATGTTGGGGACCAACCATTAGAGTTTGTAGTCAAGTTGCGCGGCCCTCCTCGGGCTGCTTTCGTCTTCCTACTCCTTTTGCCAGGGTGATGGAGGAAGATCAACCGCCAACGCTAAAGCTGCACATGAGAGGCTGCTATAACGGCAGTACGCAGGTGAACACAGAGTTCCCAGCCCCCATGTCACGCTCCTCCGGCGTGGTTGGAAGACCTTCAGGCGTATCCGCAGCCTGATGGCGGGGCACATCCTCCACTTGAAGTTAGTGGAGGTTACCCTGATGTCTGTCAAGGTCTTCGGACGCGAGGGTTCTCGCTTAGGGTGCTGCGTGGAGAGCTCGACCAATGATGAAAGCTCCTCTTCGGGCGACAACGACGATGAGGCAGTGACGACGATGACGTCGGAGTTGACGGAGAGAGCGACGACTCTGACTCCGGATGACCACCGGCTGCACCATCACCGTCAGTTGGCGGCACCACCACCTGCACTTGTCTTTCCCCGGCAAGGTGGCCTGCCGGGGCGTTGAATGGGGCAGGCGCATGTGGTGTCTCTGATACCTCCAGCAGTCTTCCAGCTCGACCCCGACAGGCCTCCTCATGGCTTCCGGCTTCGTTCGCCCTGCCGCGTCCTGCTGGCCCTGGTGGCGGTGATTGGGGAGCCGTTCACGCCGCTCCCTTCACCATCACCTTTGCTGAGGCGCCCCTTTTGTCCTCCTCTCCTCTCGCTGCAGTGCCTGGGAAAGGAGGGACAGAGAAGGGGATTACGGGGCACTTATCTTTTTTCAGTCTAAAATTTGTAGACATTTGCCAAACTTTAGTCTAAATTATGTAATCTTCTTTATCCATGTTTGTGTTCTGTAAGATCTGTACTTGCTTATCAGCATATTAATGAAAAAGACAGGCTTTGTCGGGTACTTGTGCATGTATAATATTCATGTAGAGGTGGGATGCCTCTATACTCTAAGGTAAACAAGTTTTCTCGGAAAGCTATCTTGCCGGGGACCCTCGGTTCGCTGTCACAGGGCTGAGCCTGCCGAGCATTGAACCATGAAGAGGGGCCAGCCCCCCGCCAATCTCTTTCTTCCAAAGGCCACTGCGACCATCCTGGCCAAAGCAATCATTTGAGCCATAGGACAGAGCACCTATGCTTCAAAGGTGGCGGGGTTTTTCATATGCGCAAGTCTAGGTTTACAGAACATGTATGGGTAAAAAAGAGAACTTATTTGTTTGGCTTGCGAGAGATTGCATCGTAGGCTTGTCTTCTTTTCCTCTCTTCGGGACCTAGTCCGCGACAAGAACCCAGCAACTTGATGCAGATGAGGACAATGCCATGCATGATCTTATCTATATGAACATGCTTTGCTCATGATATGCTTATGCATGCATGCAATCTTCTTCGGGGGCCCCCAACGCTTCGTTTATTTCTCTGGTGCTCAGGGTCTGCGCTTGGCTTTGTGCAAAGGGTTACATGCAACTAAGGCAAAGCTTTGTACAAAAGGGTGGCTGCCGGGACAGGGCCCGACAACCGCGCCTTACGGGTAGAACTTACGGAGATGCTAAATTTTCCATGAGTTTTGCAATTGAATGCCATCTCCGGTCTCCAGACGAACTGCGCTAGGTCTGGTGACTCGTACTACCCGGTAAGGGCCTTCCCACTTTGGCGCTATCTTGTTTGTACCCTTGGCGGACTGAACGCGCCTAAGGACAAGCTCACCTTCCTCAAGACTCCGGGCGTTAACCCTGCGGCTGTGATAGTGACACGGGTCTTGCTGATAGCGTGCATCATGCATAGCAGCCCGGGGATGGTTCTCCTCAAGTAGCACATGGTCGTCACGCCGGTGTTGTTCCTGTGCTACTTCATCGTAGGCAAGCACTCGAGGAGACCCGTAAATGAGTTCCGTGGGGATAACTGCTTCTGCCCCATAGACTATGGAGAAGGGGATATGTCCGGTGACTCGATGTGGTGTCGTACGGAGGGACCAGAGAACCATCGATAGCTCATTGATCCATCGCCTGCCACACTTTTGCAGCATGTCAAATGTTCTTGTCTTGAGACCTCGCAACACTTCAGTGTTCGCCCTCTCAGCTTGTCCATTGTTCCTGGGTGAGCAACTGATGCAAATGAAATCTTGCTTCCGAGGGCATAAACGTATTGTGTGAAGGCGCGGCTCATGAATTGGGTACCATTGTCGATGATGATTCGTGCAGGGACCCTAAAGCGGCAGACCAATCCTTTCAAGAACTTGATAGCTGAATGAGCAGTCACCTTTCTCACGGGCTCCACTTCCGGCTACTTTGTAAACTTGTTGATTGCGACAAACAAGAATTCAAAGCCCCCGGAAACACGGGGGAAGGGGCCTAGGATGTCGAGCCCCCAGACCGAAAAGGGCCATGATAGAGGGATTGTCTGGAGAGCTTGGGCAGGCTGATGAATGTTCTTGGATGGAACGGTAGGCCTGGCACTTGGTGACAAGTTCAATTTCATCTTGGAGGGCGGTGGACCAATAAAAACCTTGCCGGAAAGCCTTCCCAACCAAAGCCCTCGATCCAATATGGGAGCCACACATTCCTTTGTGTATCTCTGCCAGCAGTTCTTTTCCTCCTTCCTGGCAAATGCACTTCAATTTCACACCATTGGGAATTCTTCTGTACAATGTGTCATCGACGAACTGGTACAATCTGGCCCTCCAGGCTACTCTTTTAGCTTGTTCTTGCTCCTTGAGAAGTTCACCAGTTGGGAGGAAATGGACAATGTGTCATGCCCAAGTTGGTGCATGTGGCTCGGCAACGAGGATCATCGGCACCTCCTCATCCACGGAAGCGCACTCCTCGACCGTGGAAATTGGTTCCTTGGCGGGAGAGTGTAGCTTGCCGATGGAAGGGGAGTTGTTCCCGCAAGCACCCTGTCGGGGGTTTCGGAAAACTCTGCCGGGCGAGGCTTTTCGGAGTCCAGTTACCTCCTCTTCCGGGCCATTGCTATTGGGGATACGAAGGGTTGAGTCAGATGGAGAACAAAAGTCCCTGGTTCCACATGGAGTTTTTGCGCAGCATGCTTCGACAGGTGATCAGCTATGCTGTTTTCCACACGGGGTACGTGCTCAGTTTGCAACTCGTCAAAGAGCTCCTCCATCTTCCTAACTTCCTTGACGTATGCATCTATCAATGGGATTTGGTGATCCTTGTTCACTTGCCTCACCACCAGCTGCGAATCTCCTCGAATGATCAACTTCTTGATTCCTAGTTCAGTGGCAATTCTGAGCCCGGCAAGAAGTCCCTCGTACTCCACAGTGTTGTTGGTGGCCTCCTCCCGGGGAAAGTGCATTTGGATAACGTACTTGAGGTGTTCCCAGGTAGGAGCAACCAAAAGCACGCCAGCCCCTACACCTTGTAGGGAGAAGGCACCGTCGAAGTACATAATCTAGTCTTGGGGTGCTTCCTTGCTGGGGATAACTGTCTCCGCTACCTCTACATCAGGAGTTGGTGTCCACTCTACGACGAACTCTGCTAGTGTTCTGCTCTGGATAGTTGATGTGCTCTCAAACTCCAAACCAAACTGGACAGCTCCAAGGCCCATTCCACAATCCTGTCGGTGGCCTCAGGGTTCCGGACTATATGTTGCAAGGGGAAGCGGGTGACAACTATGATATCGTGGGCTTGGAAGTAGTGGCACAGTTTCCTTGAGGCCATGATGAGGCCATATATCGGCTCTTGCATGATGGAGTACGTTGATCTAGCCCCATGCAGCAAGGAGCTAATGAAGTACACTGGGCACTGCACCATTTTCTTCCTTGCCGCGACCATGGAGCTGCCTTCGCTGCTCAGCTCTTCCTTATCCTGAACTGCCTCTGACCTTGCCGAGATGGGCTCAATTTCTTTCCTAGGAGGGGCTGCGGCGGCTGCTGCCGTGTCATCTACCTCTTGTTGTGCCACCAACGCTGCACTAACCACTTGATTGGTTGCCGCTAAGTACAACAGCAAAGGCTCTTATGGTTTGGGAGCGAACAAGGTGGGAATAGAAGAAAGGTTGGCCTTCAATTGTCGTAACGCATCATCTGCCTATGGGGTCCACTCCACAGACCCTGCCTTCTTCAGGATTTTTAAGAACGAGAAGGTGCGCTCAACAGACTTGGAGATGAACCTGCTCAACGCGACAACACACCCAGTCAGACGTCTCACATCCTTAATTGTCTTAGGTTTCTGAATTTGCTCGATAGCCTTGATCTTATCGGGGTTGGCCTCTATCCGCCGGTGGGACACAAAGAAACCAAGTAGCTTGTCGGAAGGGAGGCCAAACACACACTTCTCTGGATTCAACTTTAAGTTAAGCTTGCGCAGATTTCCAAAGGTTTCCTCCAAGTCCTGAACGAGGGTCGACCTCTCCTTGGTTTTGATCACTATATCATCCATGTAAGCTTCAATGTTTCTCTGTAAATGTGACTCAAAAACAATCTGCACTACTCTTGCGAAAGTGGCTCCAGCGCTCTTCAACCTGAAAGGCATCCGCACGAAGGAGTATGTGCCAAACGAGGTAATGAACGTTGTTTTCTCCTCCCCCTCTTTTGACATGAAGATCTGGTGGTATCCAGAGTAAGCATCTAGGAAGGAAAGCAGATCACATCCAGACGTTGAATCCACAATTCGAACGATGCGCAGCAAGGGGAATGGGACCTTTGGGCATGCCTTGTTCAGATCCGTAAAATCAATGCAAAGTCTCCATTTCCCATTAGCCTTGCGCACTACCACTGGATTAGCCAACCACATTGGGTGCAATACTCCTGTGACCAGACCAGGTGCCTCAAGTTTCTTGATCTCCTCGGCAATGAATTGTTGCCACTCCATTGCTTGCTTCCGAACCTTCTGCTTGACGGGCTTGGCATGCGGGCAAACATCAAGGTGGTGCTCGATTACCTCCCTGGGAACACCGGGAATGTCAGATGATTGCCATGCAAACACATTAACATTCGCCCATAGGAAGGAAACGAGCGCACTTTGCTATTTGTCGTTGAGGGTGGTACTGATGGTAAAGGTACCGTCAACGCCAGCTAGCCCTGCCGGGACCTTCTTCAGAGCAGGTGTCGTAGCCTAGGATCTCTTGCTCTTGGAACTCTCCGGCAAGTCGTCAACAGGCGCAGCGCACTCCGGAGAGGTGCGCTTCCCGGACTCCCTGCCGAAGTCCAAACTAGCCTTCTCCTTTCTCTTGCTTTCCTTGGCGGGAACCATGACCTCTGCGGCCTCTGCCGCAACTGCGCCCGGTACATCTTATCTACACAGATGGCCACGTCTCTCTTATCACTACAAATAAAAGACACATCCATGACATTTTGGGTGGAACGAATTTTTTTCCAGGCATGCTTATGACACTTCTATGACGATAATTGTAATAAAAACCCATATCAACATAGATGTGGTGGGCTCCTACTTATATGACAAAAAACAAGGACCAAAAATGAGCTTTTTTTCCTAGGCGGGCCAGAGACGCAATTGCATGGCATTCTTTGGGCCGTCCATGACGGAAAAAACCATGGTAGAAGACAAGGGCGAGGAAAGTTTCGGAGAGTCCCGGTTAAGGTGGGTGGTCGATGTGGAGCGATGCACGAAGGTTTGCGCATTTCTCTTGTACATGTTGCGTGTATGTGCGAGGCGTTGGGCTGTAACCGAACCCGAGTGAGGCGTTCGCTTACTGAACCCGAGCGATTGCTCTAGCTACGTTATTGAATCCGAGCGATCGATCCCTTGGCTGCTAACTGAACCCGAGCGATTTCTTCGGTACCGCTGCTAACTGAACCCGATCGATCGCTGTTGTTGCTTACTGAAGCCGATCGAACCTGCTGCCTCTTGATGAACAGTGAACGTGGGGTTGGTTGAATGAGTCGAGACGTACGTGGTTGTGCGGTTGGATGAATAGTTCCTGGTGGCCATTGGATGAACAAAACACCGTGGGGGTTGGACGTTGCGGTTGCCGCTGGATGAACAGGACCCCGAGACGAGGCCGCCACAGTCGAGGCGTTGGGAGTGGATTAAAAGGACCCCGTGGAGGGCTGGTTGAATAGTAGCCGATGGAGGGATGGTAGGATGAACATGACCCCGTGGAGGGCTAGATGAACAGGACTCCGTGAAGGGCTGGATGAACAGTAGCCAGTGGAGGCAAAGGAAGACGTGGTGGATGAACAATGCATCTGGAGGCTGGAGGAAGTCGACGGTGGGTGAACAGTAGCCCGTGGAGTCCTGTTTTCGGTACGCCACACGCCTCCCGATGAACAGGACCCCCTTTTTGACCATAGCACTTCAACACAAGTCCGTTTCTTCTGTTTTGCGGTACGCCAGACCCCTACCGATGAACATGATCCTGTTTCGACCGTAGCGGGTCGAGCAGAAGGCCATTTCCTTCGTTTTGCGGTACGCCAGACCCTTCTCGGTGAATATGACCCTGTTTCGACTGTACGCGCTCCAGCAGAAGGCCGTTTCCCTCTGTTTTGCGGTACACCATACCAGGTTTCGGCTGTTCCGTCCAAGCCGGTTGCCTCTCGATGAACACGCCGCTGTTTCTCCGTTTCGACCCCGTCGGTTGACTGCCGATGAACACGATGCTGTTGCTGCCATCTCCATATGTACAAGACTGCATGGCCGTACGTATGCATGTGTACACGCTCAAGACCCCGCCCGTATGTGCGTACGTGGCTGTATTTTTTGGCATGTGGCTGTACGTACGTGTACATGGTTTTGACTGGACTGCCTGAACTGCTACGTCGGGGGATCTACTACTACACGTGCCGCTTCTTGCTCGGCCACGGTTCATCGTTGCACAGAGACCAATCGACCAGTGTGTACGCACACGTTCGCGACCAGAATGACAACACTACGTACGCTTCGACCAGGTGGGTCCCGGATGTCAGGGAGGATAAGAAGACACTTCCTTGTGTGCGAAGATATAGCTGGCGGGTCCCAGCTGTCAGGGGGGCATTCATTTTTTCGACGCCTAATATGGAGACACTTTCCTTGTGTCCGAAGATATAGCTGGTGGGTCCCAGCTGTCAGGGGAAAACGTTTTTTTGGCAAAATGCAACTAAGCCAAAATACAAAGCCCTTCCAGTAGGTCCTAGCTGTCAGGCGGAGGAATCATTATTTTGCGCGTAATAAGGAGGCACTTCCTTGCTGCGGCCATGGACCGAGCTGTCAGCTTCTCCATGTACAGTCCTCTTCCGATGTAGGTCATTCCTTGACCACGTTGACCACGCCGCCCCGAGAGCACCAAGGCGGTGGACGACGGTGAGACCTAGGAAGGGAATGACCTAGAGCCGGTGAAGACTTGGCAGTTGTTTCCCATGTGGAGGGGCGTATGATGGTTTACTGGTTGGGCTGTAGTCTGAGGCTGCCGTCACCAGAGAATAAAAGCAGGTCTGGGTGAGTACAGGGATGGCCAGGCCAGCGATGGGAGTAGGGTGGGGCGGTGAGGCCTGCACGGCAGCAGAGCCGGCCACGGGAGCCAGGAGCAGGCGGCACGACCGGAGCTAGTTTGGGTGTCTATAGCAAGAAGACCAGAGGTTGAAGAAGCACTATGGCCGTTGGATGGACACCGTACGGTCACTGGAGCTAGAATCATTCATATTGACTAATATGTTGACAAAGCTCTCCGTCCGCGTCAACTTAGTAGGCCCACAAGTTAGCCTCCAACTTAAATGGGTCCCAGATAGCAAGGGTTGTATTCATTTTTTTGTGCGTAACAAGGTGGCACTTCCTTGCGTGCGAAGATATGCTAGTGGGTCCGAGAGGTCAGAGGGACCAATGTTTTTTTCGTGAAATACAGAGGCCCTTCAGGCGAGTCCCTGCTGTTAGGCGAGGAATCATTATTTTGCGTGTAATAAGGTGGCACTTCCTTGCATGCGGTCATGGACCCAGCTGTCAGCTTCTCCATATACAGTCCTCTTCCGATGGATGTCGTCCGTTGACCATGTTGACCACGCCGCCCCGAGAGCACCAGGGCGGTGGACGATGGCGAGGCCTAGGAAGGGAATGACCAGGAGCCGGGGAAGATTCGGCAGTTGTTTCCCACGTGGAGGGGAGTACGAGGGTTTACTACTTCGGCTATAGTGTGAGGCTGCCGCCGCGGGAGAATAGCAGGAGGTCTGTGTGAGTAGAGGGATGGCTAGGCCAGTGATGGGAGTACGGTGGGGCTGTGAGGCCTGTGCGGTAGCACAGTCGGCCGCGGGAGGAGGGAGCAGGCAGTCTCACCGGCGCTTGTTCGAGCGGCTGGAGCAGGAAGAGCAGAGATTGAAGAAGCACGACGGCCGTTGGATGGACATCCAACAGTCACTGCTCTCATGTGTTGACTAAGTTGACACGACATTGCGTGCGCGTCAACCTTTTGTTAGGAAAGCGTACACGTCAACTTATAGTAATCACACACGTCAGCCTCAAATCTGTGGAAAACAACATACATCCCATCTGCCATTTTTTCTAATAATTTACAGCTCATCTGCTAATTCTGAAGGATTTTTTTGAGCCCATATTATTTTTGTTAGCATTACAACCCATATTGTGGCCATGATTAAAACATTATACAAAATTGTGGATATTTCAGTGCGGTAGGAACTGTTTTTAATCCCAAAATTTTGAGTCACATTGAAACTAATTTGAAAAATAGATTCATATCAATATAAAATCCAAATAATTGTCCACGCATAGAAATCAATGGAATTTAAAATCTCAAAATGAAAAATAATAAATTTGAAACTAATTGCTAATTGGATGTGTTTTAAAAATGTACAACCCATTTCTCATTACTGATAGCCCATTTTCTGGGCAAGCCGAATGAAGCTCTCCACATAGAAAGATTTGCATCCCAGCAGGGCTGACAAAGCAAGTAGGCCTCGGTTTGGTATTCTGCAAAAGAACAAAAAAAATTGGGCTAGCCATTTTCAGAAAGAAATAAACTAATGGCCTGGTCTTGTGGTAAACATAAAAGAAAAGGCTGGCTAGACAGGCCAGAGTGCCCCGCACAGCCCAGTTGACACCCTGCTTCTGTCTCAAAAGATAATAATAACCGGGCAAGCTGCTAGGTCCCTGGTGTCAGCCACTCGTTATGCAATTCTCTCGTTTATTGACTACGTTAACAATGGCATGGGACCGAGATGTCAGAAATCCATTAGGAGAAACCAATTGTTTTGGCTTGAAATAAGGAGGCACTTGCTTGCGTACTGCCATGACCCAGGTGGGTCCCTGCTGTCATCATCTCCACGTACAATCATCTCCTGATTGTGTACGCGTCAACCTAGTAGGCCCACAAGCGAGCCTGTAAACTCGTGACAGACAAATACAACCATTTTAAAAAATAACAGCCCATTCCATACGTTCACATGGAAAGTTCAACATTCAGAGCAAAGTAGCAGGCCTGATCAGATATAGAGTATTGAACTTCCACGTTGACAACCATAATAGCCAAGTTAACTATCTACTCCCACTAACACTCTAGTGTACAAGTACTAACTTACTCCTAGCTAACTAGACGATGGCGGCCGCCATCTCGGTACACGCAAGATTCCGACATCGGCGTCCTCCTCCTCGCCTCGGACTTGCAGGAGGTGCGATAGGGCGCGTTGGCGTGCGTTGGCCCTTTCCATGCCGGCGTGCTCTACCGAAGCTTCGGCTTCTAAGCGGGAAACCCACTTGACGAGTGATACGTCTCCAACGTACCTATATTTTTTGATTATTCCATGCTGTTAAATTATCATTATTGGATGTTTTAAAATCATTTTATAGTCATTTTATATCATTTTTTGGGACTAACCTATTGACATAGGGCCAAGTGCCAGTTGCTGTTTTTTGCTTGTTTTTTACTTCGCAGAAAATCAATACCAAACGAAGTCCGAATGCAGCGAAACTTTACGGGGATTTTTTATGGACCAGAAGACACCATATGGGCCAGAGAAGCACCCGGGGGTGCCTCGAGGGGGGCACAACCCACCAGGGCACGCCTGGGCCCCCAGGCGCACCCAGGTGGGTTGTGCCCACCTCAGTGGCCTCCCGCACCGCCTCTTCACTTTATAAATGCCCAAATATTCCAAAAACCCTAGGGGAGTTGACGAAATTTTGTTCCAGCCGCCGCAGGCTTATGTATCCACGAGATCCAATCTAGAGCCATTTCCAGCACTCCGCCGGAGGGGAAAATCATCACCGATGGCCATCTTCATCATCCTGGCGGCCACCATGATGAGGAGGGAGTAGTCCACCCTCGGGGCTGAGGGTTTGTACCAGTAGCTATGCGTTTAATATCTCTCTCTCATGTTCTTGAGATGCACAATCTTGATGTATCGCGGGCTTTGTTAATATAGTCGGATCATATGGTGTTTTCCCCTCTCTATCTTCTTGTGATGAATTGAGTTTTCCCTTTGAGATTTCTTTGGATTGAATACTTTTATGGATTTGAGAACACTTGATGCATGTCTTGCTATGAATACCCGTGGTCACAATGGGGTATCATATTGATTCACTTGATATGTGTTTTGGTACTCAACTTGCGGATTCCCACGGTGACATTGGGGTAATCTTTGCATAGGGGTTGATGCACGTTCTTGTCTTTGTTTCTCCGATAGAAATCTTGGGGCACTCTTTGAGGTTCTTTGTGTTGGGTTGAGTACTATGGATTTGAATATGTTTTGGTGTTATCTTAGTACGAACTCTTGATATATCAATCGGAAATAATAACTTATTTTAGTACGAACTCTTGATAGATCGATCGGAAAAGAATAGCTACAAACAATTCCTTTTTATGTTCTCTGCTAGATAGGAACTTTGGAGTGATTCTTCATCGCACTTTGAGGGATGGTTATATGATCCAATCTATCATTCTAAAGAAGTTGCTCCCCACTACTCCCTATTCTTTCACCATGCACACTATCCGCATCAGCGATGTGCCACATCAGTAATTTTTCATCCACTAACTATTTTTGCTGTGATTTCCATAAGCCACGTCATTGTTTCAGATGTGGAGGGTCGCATCAGTTTCTAAGCGAGGGGGTACGACCATCCTGAACCCGTCGTTTCCTTTCCCCACTAGGCGTCCACCCATCTCATTAACCACGCGCGACTATTTCAACCAGCGATAACAAGGTGCTTCCTCCGCCGCCGCTAGGGATTCTTGCTGTTTATCTTCTTCGACTGTGATGACAGATATATGAGGCGCGGCGGTCTTCTACTATCTGCAGGTTCTCTCTCGATCTTGATATCAATCTCAATCCCTATCCTCAATCCTACTTTGATCCCGTACACGACGCGCGTCTACTTCAACCTGCTATAAGGTTCTTACTCCATCGCTAGGGATTCTCGCTGTTTATCTTCCTCGACTGTGATGACAGATATACGAGGCGCGGCGGTCTTCTCGTATTCGCAGGTTCTCTCTCGATCACGATCTAAAACTCATTCTCTATCCTCAGCTGTCCTATTTTGATCCCGTATAGGAGAAGATTATCACACCACATCAACGTCGCCAGCACCCCCGGTTGCCCTCCGTCTACGCGCTCCACCGAAATCGGATCTGCCGATGGTGAGATTGGGTTCTAAAGCTGGCTTTGTTTGCAACCTCGAGGTTGCGACGCCGTGCCGGGACTCAGATTCGTCGATAAGAGCAGCAGCCCACACATCGTGAGGGTGTTGTTCTCAAAAGCCTAGATGCCACCAACCTCGGCCACCTATACGACTCCCGTTTCCCTACCTTGTGATATCTGGAAGAGCAACACCTGAGAGGAGAGGAGAATCAGAAGAATTTGACAGTGAGTTACCAACAGAGAACTTGATGATGAGAGTTCAGTTTTGGTTCAGTTTGTTTTCTTTGGTGATAATAATATAGATTTCAGTTTCCCCCTATCACAGTACTAGACACTCACACATGAGTCCCATCCAGCGACCCGGAAGAGCACACAATGTTTATGTTGTGCCCACCAACGACTCAATCGTCTGTAGAAGGAGTGGCATGACACAGCCAACATTACGGCATCTGGAGCATAGAGATCCGCCTACCCCGCACCCGCGCCACACAAGAACCGGTCATTTGCTAAACCAGTATAGTTGGTGCTAGACATGAGCGGCTCATTTCCATCTTCCCAAGTCGTCTATCAATGCCGCCATTGGCATGTAACAGTAGGCCGGATGGCCACATGAACACCGTTATGTTTGCTACGTTTAGTCTGACTACCTCCTCAAGGAGGAGCAACTCATTTGAGGTGAGGACGAGGCTTGGTAGTTCTAATTTGCTGATTGCATTATATTATAAAAAATGTAGAAACATAATGTCTCCCCTTGAGGTTTCAAGCAAACACATTTTGATGATTGGTCAATTGATCTCATTTCAAAACTAATTATTTGTTCCTGGCCTCCAATGTGTTTCTAATCTTTAAATTATTTTTGTTCCCTACTCATGACACACATGTGGTGCTTGGAGAGGGCTATGGATGCTATCACATTCTATGCTCTGTTGAACTTAAGAACTGACGGCTTTATGGTCTACATTCTTATTTGAAATTGTTGGTTCAAGCTTGCTAGATTGTTTGATGGTATATTAGATTATAACAGATATAAGGAGCAACGATAAACAAAATTAATAAGACACATGTATCCAAATTCTGCAAGTTTTGGTTTCAAGTCTGACCCCCTTTATCCAAATAGTTACTAATAACATTTTGTTTTATGTTTCATATGACACCCATCTAACTGAAATGCAGGGGAGAACAAACTTGGCCCACTGTATTATCCGTCATTTGTGTGCTTCAGGTCACGTGTCTATCATTTTAGTTTGGAGGTTTCTGATTGACTTCACGAAGAGCATTTAGTGACTGCTAAATTTCACACTTGCATGTACAACAAATCAACAAATGTAACAATACTCACTTTGTTGCTATGTAGTGCAACAATTCTATAAATTGTGACAATTTATGAAAACATGTAAATGGTCGAGATGATGACACAAAATTGAACCATTTCAGCCTTACATCAAGTATGGACAGGAAATGTCAATTGTTGTCAGTGGAAAAATAGGTGACTTAATTTTTCTTCTCAATGGTCTAACATCATTTGATGCACTGATCTGACAATACATACATGGAGCCTCCACTTCACTACATTATTTGCTATTACACATGTATGTGATAGGGTTGGTACTTTAGTTTCCCTAAAAAAATATTCCTCAAAATTCCGCCGCAACGCGCGGGGTATCTTCTAGTTATATTAGTATTGTTGAGAGATTGCACTAGCGAAAGTACGGACCCCAGGCCTCATTTTCAAGCATTGCAATACCATCTGTGCTCACTTTTGTTACTTGCTACCTTGCTGTTTTTATTGTTACTACTACAAAAATCAATCTCTACTATCCATATTACACTTGTATCACCATCGCTTCGCCGAACTAGTGCACCTATGAAATTTACCATTGTATTTGGTGTGTTAGGGACACAAGAGACTTTTTATTATTTGGTTGCAGGGTTGTTTGAGAGAGACCATCTTCATCCTACACCTCCCACGGATTGATAAAGCTTAGGTCATCTACTTGAGAGAAATTTTCTACCATCCTACAAAACTCTGCGCATGGAGGCCCAACATGAGTCTACAAGAACAAGTTGTGTAGTAGACATCAAGCTCTTTTCTGGCACCGTTGCCGGGGAGGTGAGTGCTTGAAGGTATATCTTCAAATCTTGCAATCAAATCTTTTAGTTTCTTGTTTTATCACTAGTTTGGTTTATAAAAGAAAACTACAAAAAATGGAATTGAGGTTACCTCATATTATTCATCTTTATCATGTCTTTCTTGAATGATGGAAAGGAAAATTGTGCTCAATTGATAGAAGAAGAATTCAATAAAATGTTTGGCATAAAATATTTGAATGATGAGCATGATTGCAATGTTGTTAGTATGAATTCTTTGAATATCCATGATGCTAATTGTCAGGGATACTACTACTAGGTATAAACCGCCCATGGAGGGGCCGGTTTATGCCTATAAATAATTACTCATACTGAAGCCCAGCAAGACATGGAGCATGGCACTTTATTATAGAAGACTAGAGATCCAGGGCCCAAGAGGTGTTAGGGCCCATAAGTGTAAACCGCCCTACGGCGTATAACTTGTGTTGTAAGGTAGGAAATATAGAGACCGAGCCGGGCACGTTTATGAGCCGGCCTCAGGATTCTGTAAACCGGACCGGGCGTCATCCTGTGTATATAAAGGGACAACCCGGCGACGGTTCAAGGACAGAGAACAACAACTCGAGACACAGGCAAAGCGGATTCGCTCCCTGGTCATCGCAACCCTAGCAATACTACACCAAACTAGATGTAGGCTTTTACCTTCATCGAAGGTGCCGAACTAGTATAAAACCCCTTGCGTCCTTGTCCGCTTTAACCCCTTTAAGCTAACCCGTAGCGATGGCTCCACGACTAAGTCCATTTGCTAGGACATCTGCCATGACAAAACCACGACCGTTGGCGCCCACCGTGGGGCTATCGCACGATGTTTTCGAGTTCTTGAAGGGCAGCTTTGAAGGATCAAGGGCTATGCAGTGGGCCGGATGACTAAGAGTCGTCGTGGCAAGATCTACATCGACGATGCAGGATGGGGTCCCGAGTCCGATTCAATCGAGTACGGGTACCGGGTCCCCTTTGGCGGCATCCACGTCTTCATTGGCAAGATCGGCGAACCGGGCCCTGAGCCGGACATCTTCCCCAACATCGTCGAGTCGGCTCAGTGTGCGAGACCTGCCCGGATTCGGCCCGCCATGAAGCGTGTCTTCGTGGGAACGGTTCACGGGGCACAAACCGAGGTGGATCGGAATCCGGTGGTGAGACCGTCGTTTATTCTGGCGACGAGTCATCCACTGGAGAAACCGAGTCTTTATATCTATTGCAAGATGGTCGGTCTGGGGGCTGTTCCGGTGGTGACAGTATTCCGGACACCCTTGATCCGCCGAGCCGGGTCGCCGTCTTCATGTCCGGATTACAATCTGTGCAACAATCGTCAACTACGGCGGCGTTAACGTCCGAGCTGGCGGCAGCAACAGCAGCTGGGGCAGGAGGCCCGGTTCAGCCGCCGGCTCAAGTTCTGACCACTTTAGTTGATACTTTGACAGCGCTGCTAACCGCGGAGGTCGGCCAGGCCAAGAAGGTGCAACACGACACGGAAGTTACTAAGGTGAGGGGCCAAATAGATCAAGCTAAGTTGGACCTGGCTGCTAAGAACTCTAGAATGATCGCAAGGCAGGCCGAGCTAGATGCTCAGGCCTATCGGCTTCTATTGGATCAAACGACATCAAATGACACAATGAGGAGAAGGCGCCAGTCTCGCCTGCCGCTGGTTTATGAAGCAAGGAACCTCTTCAGTACGCCAGGAGCGGGAACCAGCAACCAGCCGGGGATAAACCGGGGTGAAGTACCTGGCACCGGAGCATCGGCCCAGCCACAGGCCGCGGATCCAACCCGTCAAGTCGTTCCGTCACAGCATGTGCCCACGCCTCCTGGTCACTACTCCAACCCTTTGGATAACATAGTTGATGCCGCTTCACGATTGACAGCCCTTCCCATTGAAGGGGAATCCCCTATAGCAGTGGAGGCGCGGTGAGCTAGGAAGTTTCTGGAGACGGCCTTAACTTAGCAACAAGCTTATTCTCACAGTCGCAAGAGGATTTATTCCACCCCCGCCCAAGCCGGAGTTACAGCAGGCACCTGGAAGAGCCAGCTGTGTCAAGTAGCGCGCGGAATCGTAATCCGCTGTGGAGGGATAACCCGGCGGGAGGAGGTGCAAACGCTCAAGATGTGGTGGATCAAGGCAGGCAGAGCCGAGAGGCCGAATTAGCAGCGCAATATGCAGCCCGCCAGCCGACGCCGGTTCGTCCATCTACCATAGTTGAACCAGGGGTTACTTCTAGCTCCTTAGGAGTGCCATGTCTCACCCCCGCTTTAAGCAACGTACGGCTGACCAAGGACTTTAAAGGACCGCGCAAAGTGCCCAACTACACTGCGGATCTAACCCCCTAAGACATGGGTCAAAAGCTACGAGATGGAAATGGAGATGCTGGACGTAGACAGTGCGGCGTGTGCTAAATACTTCACCATGATGTTAGAGGGCACAGCTCGTACTTGGTTAAAGAGCTTACCACCCAATTCCATCGGATCATGGGCCGAGTTACGCCGCCGGTTTATCAATAATTTCAAGGACACGTGCAAGTAGCCGATGTCCATCGTCGATTTAGCTGCCTGTGTTCAAGGGGAGAACGAATCAATGAGCCATTGGGTGCGCCGGGTGTCGGAGATCCTGCATTCTTCTAATCGCATCAATCCGGATACAACAGTTATAACATTGGAAGGCAATTGCCGGTTTGAGCCCCTGAAGCTAAAGTTGGGACGACTCAAACGTAATTGTGATGACATGGGAACACTCATGGGCGCTCTGGTGAAATAGGCAGATTCGGATAGTACCAAATATCCAGAGACTGATGACGAGAAGTCAGGGAAAGGAAAGAAGAACGGTAAAGCGCCGCAGCCTAAGCCGGCGAATCAGGGATACAGTGGTAAGCGTAAAGCGGATAGCAATTCAGATTTTGTGGCTAACACTAATGTACATGAGGATGGCCAGCGCCGCAAGGGAAGACCGCCCCCACGGGGTGGAGGACAAAACATTAATCTGGAACGCTAGATGAATGTGCCTTGCGCCAGGCACGGTACGAGGGAAAAGCCAGCCACACACCTCTCGAAGGACTGTTTTATTATGAGGGAGTTCAGAAAGTGTTTCCAGTATGATCACGGATCGTCTGGTGGTTCAGGCCCTGGTTTTCACGGGCTGGGTTATCAAGGTGGTGGCTCCGGTCCAGGGTTTCAAGATAACCAGAGCGGCCACAGCAATCAGAATGGGCATAACCAACATAGCCAGCAGAACAGCCAGGGTGGTTATAATAATCAGAGCAATCATCAGCAACAACAACAATCAGGCTATCAGAGTAACCCGAAGCAGTTGAGTAGCGGGAAATATGACGTCTTCACCACAAGCTTATGTAAACGTGATCAGAAGGTTTACAATAGGGCAGTGCACTCTGTTGAACCGGCGGTGCCCCGCTATTTACGCTGGTCGGAACAGCCTATTGTGTGGAGTCAAGAGGATCATCCACCCCGGGTTGATAATCCAGGTCAGCTGGCTCTGGTGGTGGCGCCTCAGGTTGGGGGCTATAAGTTCACCAAGGTGCTCATGGACGGAGGAAGCAGCATCAATATTCTGTATTATGAGACTTTTCGTCGCATGGGGTTGACAGACAAGAAGCTCAGGCAGTCCAACACTGTTTTTTACGACATGGCACCTGGTAAATTGGCGTATCCGATCGATAAGATAGACCTGGAGGTCACTTTTGGAGATGAGCATGATTCGAGGTCGGAAACTTTGACCTTTGAAGTGGTAAAGATCAAGAGCCCGTATCACGCCCTGTTCGGGGGGCCGGTTTATGCCAAGTTCATGGCTAGGCCTTGTTACGTTTATCTGCAGCTCAAGATGCCGGGTCATAAAGGAACTATTACGGTCCATGGGAGCCGTAAGATTGCTTTGGAATGCAAGGAAGGTGATGCAGCCTATGTTGAGGCGGTTTGTGCAACTGAGGAGTTGAAATTTTACAAGGATAATGTTGATCCGGCAGACATGTCTCCATTAAAGAAGCCAACTACGGAGCATGATCCGGCCTTGAAGTTCAAATCAGCTGATGAGACCAAGCAGGTTGACTTTGTTCCTGGCGATTCATCCAAGCAGTTTACCATCAATGCTAACCTGGATCCGAAATAGGAAAATGCGCTCATCGAGTTCATCCGTGAGAATCGAGACATCTTTGCATGGAAACCTTCTGACATGCCAGGTATACCGAGGCAACTCGCTGAGCACACTCTTAATGTTGATCCCAAGTTTAAACCGGTTAAACAGTTTCTCCGCCGCTTCAATGAAGTGAGGCGCAAAGCTATTGGTGAAGAAGTGGCCAGGCTTTTGGCGGTAGGTTTTATAGTTGAGGTGTTTCATCCGGAGTGGTTGGTAATCTGGTGCTGGTGCTTAAAAAGAATGGCACTTGGCGAATGTGTGTTGATTACAGAGATCTGAACAAGGCTTGCCCAGCTGATCCTTTTTCCCTCCCCCGTATTGATCAAATCATTGATGCTACGGCGGGTTGTGAGCGCTTAAGTTTTTTGGATGCATATTCCGGTTATCATCAGATCAAGATGGCAGTTAAGGACCAGGAGAAAACAACCTTCATAACTCCATTTGGAGCCTTCTTCTATGTATCTATGCCTTTCAAGCTCAAGAGTGCCCAGGCAACCTATCAACGCTGTGTGCAGAATTTTCTTCATAAACAGATTGGGCGGATCGTTCATGCTTATGTGGATGACATTGTGGTAAAATCTAGGAAGGAAGAGACGTTGATAGCTGACTTGAAGGAAACTTTTGATAACCTTCGGATTTATAAGATAATGCTTAATCCGGCCAAGTGCATTTTTGGTGTACCAGCAGGCAAGCTCCTGGGGTTCTTGGTGTCCAACAGAGGAATCAAAGCTAATCCGGAGAAGATCAAGGCTATTACATCCTTGGCTAAACCGGCGTGCATCAACGATGTCCAACGCTTGGCAGGGCGCATTGCAGTGCTAAGCCGGTTTATCAGTCGTTTGGGAGAGAAGGCCATCCCGATTTATCATATGATGAAATAGACAAACCGCTATGTCTCGAGTGATGCTGCTGGTGCTGCGTTCGAGGACTTAAAGAAGCAATTGGCAGAGCCACGCATCCTTGATGCACCAGTTGATAATGAGCCGCTGTTGTTATATGTGGCTGCTAATGCCCGAGCAGTGAGCGTTGCCATTGTGGTGGAGCGCAAGGAGGCAGGAAAGGAATATCCGGTTCAACGGCCGGTTTACTACATCAGCGAGGTGCTCATTGAGTCGAAGCAGAGATACCCGCATTGGCAGAAATTGGTATATGGAGTCTTCATGGAAAACCAGAAGCTTAAGCAGTATTTTCAGGGCCATCCAATCACTGTGGTCAGTTCTGCCCCTCTAGGAGATATAATCCAGAATAGAGAAGCAACTGACCGGGTTGCCAAGTGGGCCATTGAACTTAGTCCTCATGGGTTAAAATATGTGCCTCGCACTGCAATCAAATCTCAGGCACTGGTGGACTTCATCAATGATTGGACGGAGTTGCAAGCACCGGAGGAAAAACCGGATCACACGTACTGGACTATTCACTTTGATGGATCCAGGCAATTGGAGGGCTCGGGGGCTGGAGTCATATTAACTTCCCCACGAGGTGATAAGTTCTATTATGTCCTTCGTTTAATGTTCCCTTGTACTAACAATGCAGCTGAGTATGAAGCTCTCCTCCATGGTCTGCGAATGGCTAAGGAGATGAATTTAAGCCGGGTTAAATGCTTCGGTGATTCGGACCTGGTGGCACAACAAGTGTCTGGTACTTGGGACTCCAAGGACCCGCTTATGGCGGCGTATCATCGAGAGGTGGACACTATCACGGGACACTTCAAAGGTTATCAGGTGGACCATGTGGACCGGCGAAAGAATGAAGCGGCCGACGCATTAAGCCGTCTGGGTTCTCAGCATAAACCGGTTCCACCTAATGTCTTCCTGGACGTATTGCATAATCCATCAGTGAGATTACCTTCAGAAGAGGATTTGGCTGTTCCTGATCCGGAGGCTCAATTGGTGGCGGCGCTTCATGCTATTTCGGATTGGACAGTCCCGTATCTGGCGTACATGAACCGAGGTGAGTTACCAGAGGATGAAGTCTTGGCTAGACAGATAGTCCGACGGTCCAAATCAATGACTATTGTCAATGGAGAACTGCATCATTGCAGCGTATCTGGGGCGTTTCAACGTTGTGTATCACCGGACGAAGGCCGTGATATTCTTCGAGAGATTCACGAAGGAGATTGTGGTCACCACACCGGTTCAAAATCTTTGGTGGCTAAAGCTTTTCGTCATGGGTTCTATTGGCTGACGGCTCATGCTGATGCAGAGGACTTGGTCAAAAAGTGTGATGCTTGCCAGAAATTCTCACGGCGTGCTCATATACCGGCTCAAGAATTGAGGATGATTCCAATTACTTGGCCGTTTGCGACTTGGGGGCTGGACATGGTTGGGCCTTTTAAGAGATCTCCAGACAAGAAGACCCACCTTCTGGTGGCGGTGGATAAGTTCACCAAGTGGATCGAGGCAGAGCCAGTCAGCAAGTGTGATGCAGCAACGATGGTTCAATTCATCAAGAAAGTGATTTTCCGATTTGGCTTTCCACACAGTATTATAACTAATGATGGTACCAATTTATCCAAGGGGGCTATGGAGGAATTTTGTCAGCGAGAGCACATCCGGCTTGACGTATCTTCAGTGGCACATCCCCAGTCCAATGGTCAAGCTGAGAGAGCCAATCAAGAGATCCTGAGAGGCATCAAACCCCGGCTCATGGTCCCTTTGCAGAGGACGCTGGGTTGTTGGGTGGAGGAATTATCCTCTGTGTTATGGAGCATCAACACCACACCTAATAGGTCTACGGGTTACACGCCTTTCTTCATGGTATACAGAGCTGAAGCGGTCCTCCCTAGTGACATCCGTCATGATTCGCCTCGGGTGGCGGCTTATGTTGAAGCTGATAATGGGAAGGTACGGCAAGACGCGTTAGACCGACTGGATGAGGAGCGTGACATGGAAGAAGCTCGATCGGCGATTTATCAGCAAGATCTGCGTCGATACCACAGTCGCCGGGTTAAAACCAGAACGTTTCAAGAAGGTGATCTAGTGCTCCGGCTCATCCAAGACCAGACAGACATGCACAAGCTATCCCCGCCTTGGGAAGGAGCCTTTGTGGTCAGCAAGAATCTACACAATGGATCATACTACCTCGTCGACGTTTGAGAACACAAGGACTCACGCACCGAGGAGGAGGAGACCCGACGGCCGTGGAACATCCCTCATCTTCGGCCTTACTACACCTGAGCCATAGGCTCCACTTTATGTACATATGTTTGCAATGTATATATTATGATCAATATAATAAACCGGCATCCCCGTTAAAGCAGGGTATCTGCTGCTTTTTTCATAAGAGTTTGTCACATGGGGCTTCTGTGTGTAAAGAAGGAGTTCATGTGTCCCTCTTAGACTGGCTATTAAGCCAATATCATCATAAGAGCACAACTCTGGTTACTTCGGTAATCTGGCTATCAAGCCAACATGATGGTAAGGGGCAAAAAAGAGTTTGATGCATAGCACAACTCAAACATAGGCACACGACGAGCACAACTCACAATGTTACTTGGGGGCTCCTGTCGCACAGCAACAACGAGTTTTTAAGACCCTTGTAATAGGCTATCAAGCCACGACTTTGAAGCCTAGTGTATACACCTAAAACCCCGGGTTAACCTGCCTGCATCAAGTAAGTCACTCCGCCCAGGTAAACTTGGTATGACTCGTCGAACGATTGACAAGTCAATCTTATAACAAACCCTGAACTTGTCAACGTTAAAACGACGATTGGTTAAGGATTGAGGACCATCTTAACAGACTTTGTGAAATGGTTCAACTCAGTGGCCTGGCAGCCCATGAAAAGCCTCGAATTTGGAGCCTGGCAGCTTGTAAAAAGCCTCGACTACAGGATTTTATTTGCTTTGTTTGCTGAATTTTTATTTCTCAAAGTGATTTTTGATCCGATATCCATTGATTCGGCGGAGTGGTTGACTATAAGTTGCCACCATAATAAACCAGCGTTCACAGAACCTGGTCTGGTTTGATTAAAATCGCCAGTACTATTTACAGCTAAACCGGTGTTTATCACAACCCTGTACGGTTTCATCATGAACCGGCAAAATATTGCAGGAGTCATCAATACTCACCAATTGGGATCATCGCCCTTGCTGCAAAATATTGGTTACGCAAATGACGCAAATTTCTATCACAGAAACAGGCGGAACATAACTGTTAAAGCATCATAAGCAGAAAAACTATGAAGGTACCAGATTAAGCAATGTTATGCAAAGGGAGTACACATAAGGACATAACCAAATGTATCAGCTACCCTATTACAAGGCGTTTTACAGCCCAAAAGAATATATGTTCCTTGCCAAGGTATTGCTACATGATAAATGTTAAACCGGCGCCGGTTCATGACTCTGCGTCAGCTCGGCTAGATGGTTGTGGATCATCCTGCACTGTCTCCTCGTTGTTCTCATCCAGCAGCTAGAAGTCAGTGGTGGCCCAATTCATCTTTGTCAGTGCTTGGAAAATAGCTTCATCGCTTATGAGTTCAGACGGTTCAACATCAGGGTCATAGGTATGCTTACGGATAGGCGGGATGAGATCTTTCACTTCATAGACCGGAGTATTAACCCGGCGATTATCAGCATCGTAACCTGCCTGATAGCGGGACAGATCAGCTTCATCAGCTAATTTGCTGGCCAAGGGCCGCATTTCTCTTGTTAAAGCCCGCAAGTCTGTATCTGTGAACTCTGATCCGTCCTCCTTCATACTTGGATAACCGTTCATCACATCAGCTAGATCAAGATCAGGCACCCAAGCATTCGCTCGAGTTAATGCCATTAAAGCGCCCACCCTGACAGCTGATTTCCTGAGCTCTCCAAACCGGGCGGGTAGCACTGATAACTTCTCCAAAGTCTCATTGATCAACTTGGGAGCCGGTTTGTTATGAGAAGCAGTGCAAACAATCCTTTGAGCGTCGATATACAACTTCTCTATAAGGGTATATGCGGCCTTTAATATCTTCCGCATGTCAGTGCCAAGATGGGCAGTACGTTTTCCTACGTCAATGGAATTAGAGTTAAACCGGAAGAGGTCGGAACTATCATATTCAGAACTATGTAAAGAATACTTACCAAAGACAACAGTAGTCATGGCGTCTATCTGCCGCTTTAAGCCAGATAGCTATTCGGACACTGGATTGAGAGCAGTCTTCGCATCAACTGCCCTTTTCTCCAAAGCGGCTTTTTCGGCATCCCAATCCGCCCGTTCCTTCTGGAAGTCGTTCTTCAATTTTTCCAGGTTTGCTAAAGCAAGAGTCAGGTCATCCTTGGCCTTGGAAGCAGCGGTTTGCTGAAATTTCAGAGTGTCCTGGAGCTCAGCCACTTGGGATTCTATCTGATTTAGGTCAGCCTGCAAAAGGGAGCATACATCATGTATTGGTAAATCACTTTTTAAAGTCCCAAGCACATAACAGGTTATACACTTGGCACTTGGGGGCTAATGCATATTTGAAGTTAACATGCATTTTTCATAAAGTCCCAAGCACATAGCAAGTTATACACTTGGCACTTGGGGGCTAATGCGTTATTGTTCAAAGAGGGTTACAAAATAAAAGTCCCGGTTCATCCTGAAGAGATAAACCGGCCCTTGGGGACTACTCATGTGAAAAATTATATGATGGGTATTCTGAAGTCCCGGTTCATCCTGAAGGAGTAAACCGGCCCTTGGGGGCTACGGTGGAGTTAAGACAATCTATTGGGCTTAAGCAGGAATAAAGTTGAAGGAAGTTAAACAGAAGTTTACCTCATAACGTTCCTTCATCAGATTTACTAAACCGGCTTCATAATCACGGCTGGTATGCAACTGGTTCAAATATCCGGAGTGAAGATCTTGGGCGCTGAGTTGAGCATAGCTCGACAAGTCGACATTCCACTTGCCTTTGTCTTTCCCAGAGACTTCTTCTTTAGCAGTATGCTTGGTTAGCGCCACAGGTTCACCAGGGGCGGTATAGCCAAAACCAGTAATTTGAACATCTTCTGCTGAAGCGGCCGTGGCTTTAGCAGGACTGGCTAGAGTATGGCTGGCTTGGACTGGGCTGGTCGGGTTACCGCTAAGGTCCATTGGTGCAACTTCTTGTTCAGTAGGAATTTCACAATCTATTGGAGGAGGATCATCATTCAAGACATCAACAATTTCTTTGACTGGCTCAAGATTCTGTTCCGGTTCAGGGTTTGTATTATCACCTGCCGGTTTATTCAGTCTAGCCTTCTTCCTAGGTTTTGGCTTACTGCGAAATTTAAGGGTGAGGACAGTTAGTAGAGTGAAAGGAAAAGATAAACAGAAAAATAAAAACTTACCCAGGAACAGTCTTTAGAGGAGGAAGTTGCGTAGCTGTTGACTCACTGGATGACGAATGAGGGTATCCTGATAATTTGAATCAGACGGATATAGAGCATCTGGAGTATGTAAAACCTTTGATCGACGTCTCCGGGCTGGTGTCTGTGGTAAACCGGTTGTCGCGGAATTGTCACGGCAGATGTCCTAGTGTGAGGACTTAGTCGTGAGGCCAACGCATCTATGTGGTAGCTTGAGAGGGGTTGTGCAGAATCGAGAGATGCAACACAAGACAAGGATTTAGACAGCTTCGGACCCCAGGAAACATCATCCGGTAACAACCTTACATGCTGTTTGTGGCTAGGTCTCATTATGATTCTCATGGAGTCGCCGCATAAGCCGGCTCTCCTTATTGTGTCTAGCCCTAGAGATTCTTTCTCCTTTTTTCTCTCCCTCTTTGGGGAGCCCTACCCCTCCTTATATATGTTGAAGGGGCGGTTTACATGACTAGTCCTAGTTGGATTAGGACTACTCTATTACAAGTGGAGTCCTAGTCTTGCTTCCTTTGTTGGAGAATATTCCTTGTGTCTTCCTCTTAAACCGTCCCACCATAACATGAGCCGGCCTTTCATGAACCGCCCGTTGGGCCACCGGGTCTTGTCACTCCTCCGATCCGCCTGCCGGATTACCAATGAATCATAAACCGCCAGGTCAAAGTGGGTCGCCTGTGAATCGCCAAACTCCAGCCGGGTCATACATCCGGTGGTTTATACCGCAGGGTATATCCCCGACATTAGCCCCCACTTTAATTTGGATTTATCCATGTTAAACTGATCCCGCAACATAAACACAAGAACAAATTTGACAGGTTGTGCTCCGGGTTAAGAATTCTTGTAAACCGGCACCTGACCATCCTTAAGTCCTTGTCCTTTCCTTCTTCTAGAAAATCCGGGTCAACAGACTAGCTTCATAATCAACTTGCTTCCATAAGATATATTGTAAATCAAGAATCCATTTGACTCGGCCTTCAATGCTCTGACTTGACAAAAATATTGGTCTTTGAAATATTCAACTGATATCCAGCCGACTTGAGGATGCCGGTTTATGATTACCACCATTGCCGGATTATAAAAACTGATAATTCTGGGTCATGATTGTTTATAGACGCCGGGTTATGATTGTTGCCAACGCCGGGTTACACAATTAATCTTCTTGATTTGCCCGAAACTGAGAATTTTAAGATGTTCCTCCTTTATATGCATATTACCTGTAGCCCCCAAGTCTTAAGAGGAGAACATAGTGATAGCTTAAGACTTGTTTCAATATAAATGTTGCAACCTTGAAGAAATCCAGATTGTTCATCCCAGTCATTAGTAAAAACGGAATACTCCACATTATGTAGCCCCCAAATGCTGGGTTGTCATGCTTGCATCAACCTGGGACTTGTAATTGCCCGATGCTCAAAAACTTCAACCAGTGTAGCCCCCAAGGGCCGGGTTATTATGTAATAATGAGCAGGGACTTTATAGTTATGATGATGTAGACTTGAACAGCAACGTGTAGCCCCCAAGGGCCGGCTCAGTAAGATAATATTGAGCTGGGACTTTATAGATATGATGATCTAGACTTGAACAACAACGTGTAGCCCCCAAGGGCCGGCTCAGTAAGATAATATTGAGCTGGGACTTTACATATATTTCTTTGAAAAGAACATCATATGATGTAACCCCCACCATGGGGCTTGAACCCACGTCCACAAGGTTAAGAGCTTTGTGCTTTACCAACTGAACAGTGGACCTTTCAATATAATGGTTTTAAGACTTGTGTACCCTGAATTGTTGACAGGAGCAATTAGTAGCCCCCTGATACGTCCAAAACGTATCTATAATTTCTGCTTGCTCCATGCCTCTTTTGGGTGATATTGCTATGTTATTCATACACTTCCATACACTTTTGATCATATTTGGACTAACCTATTAACTCAGTGCACCCCAGTGCCAGTTTCTGTTTTCGGCTGTTTTTGTATTTCAGGTTTTCACATTACGAGAACTGCCAGGAAAAATCCAGAAAAATTATATAAAAAACCAGCGTTCCAGAAACTTCCGTGCGCCCGAAGTACAGCCGGGGGGGGGGGGCACCAGGGCCCCAGGCGCCCTGGCGGC
>LR738712.1:100637521-100743038 GCA_902687465.1 Secale cereale
CGGGGGGGGGGGGCCTGGGCCCCCCGAGGCTCCGCTGATGCCCCCTTTGGCAGATATTTAAAGCGTCTCCCGAAACCCTCGAGACGGGAACTCTTTTTCGCGATCTCATCTCTGTTCCGCCGCCGCTGCCGCTTCCAAGATCGGGAGCACCAGGAGAACTCTTCTCGACACCCTGCCGGAGGGGAGGATCACCACCGGGAGCTTCTCCACCACCAT
The DNA here is from genome assembly GCA_902687465.1 of Secale cereale. Classification (NCBI taxonomy): domain Eukaryota; kingdom Viridiplantae; phylum Streptophyta; class Magnoliopsida; order Poales; family Poaceae; genus Secale; species Secale cereale. Next base: position 100,637,738 of record LR738712.1, read on the forward strand.
GGACGCCTCCCGGATGAGTTGTGAGTAGTCTCCCTTGGACCATGGGTCCATGACCAGTAGCTATGTGATGTTCTCCTCCCGTTCTTGTGCTTCACTAATTAGTCCTCGTGAGCTGCCCTACATGATCGAGGCACATATGTAATCCTTATGCTGTTGCTATGATGAGTTTGCTGGGATCCGATGGATTATGAGATTATGTTCAGATTGTGTTTGAGTAATATATTTGATTCACCTCTTTTATATTTATGTTCGTAAGTAATTCTTGCATGTTCTCCGTTGTTATTTATTGCTTTGGCCAAGTAGTAGGTAGTGACTCCAAGAGGGAACATTATGCTTGATTGTGGGTTCATGCCCTCGATGACTAGTTTGAGTGACAGAAACATGAGTCTAGGGGATGTGCTGTTGCCACAAGGGGGAAAACAACGGTGCTTGTGCCCGCGGGTGCAAGGATTGTTTACTTTACGCAAAGTTCTTTTAATGCAGCTGTCTGTTGCTTTGAGTTTACACTATGGGTGGGACTCGCAACTTAATACCAGCGAGATGTTCTGGATAGATATCTCAAGGTGGATGATTAGTAGTAGATGCAGATGGATTTCGGTCTACTTACCTCGGCGTACCGCCCATGCTTTGAACCTCAACCTTTCTTGCAATGTAGTCAGCATTGGTTTGCGCACATGGTCCTGTCAATTGCCCAGCTGTAATTCGTTTACCTCACATAGCTGTTTTATCGTCTTTTGGGAGAGAGACATCACTAGTGAACATCATGAGACTCCGGTCCATATTACCATCATTGATCACATCCGCTATTTACTTTCCGCTTTTTACTTACTATTGCATTATACCTATCACTACTATCACTTGCGTTTGATCCTTTGTAAACTATAAGGCCGGAGGGATTGACAACCTCTCTGTACTCGTTGGGAGCAAAGTTATTTGTATCTGTGTGCAGGTCCACGTTGATTGCTAATATCTGGCGCCGTTAGCAGTTGACACCTTCTTGTTGAAACTGGGAGTCTCAGGGAAAACGATCCTTGGTATTGCCAAGGGAAAACTTCTGCTACACTGCATCTCAAACCTTCCACTTGGGGTAACCAACGAGGGGTGAGAAGCCACCTAGCAAAGCAATTTCTGGCGCCGTTGCCGGGGACTCCACTCTTCAGGATAGGGGAGTTGCACGCTATCTTTTACCTTTGCTTTTAGTCTTGTTAGTTTACCTTTCAGTTTTTGCTTTAGTATCTTTTATCGAAAATCACAAAAATAGCAATCTTGCTTGCTTGCTACTATGGGTTCCACCAAAAACACTAAATGGGAGGAGTACACCCCTTCTTCCATTACACCTATCACCACTGTCAGGGTTTACAAAAGTAATAAACCTTGTGATTATGTTAGTCTTGACGGAGAGTTATGCCCATGGCATGGTCTTCCAGGAAAAGAGTATGAGCCTCAGTTTAAAATTGCTCCTAAGCTTCCCCAAACTTGGGAAGACGTTCAAACTCTTATAATAGAGAGCGATTCAAACAAAGAGGATGACACTACGATTCTGCCCAATAATGATAAAATTGATTTTGATAATTGTAGTATCTCAGAAGTTGTCACCTTTTTACAAAGAATGGCAAAAGATCCCCACACTAGCACGCTTAACCTTGCCTTCACAGAGCATATCACTAATGCTCTCATCAAAGCTATGGAGGAGAAACTTAGAGTAGAAGCCTCCATACCTAGAAAGCTAGAAGATGGTTGGGATCCTATGATAAAAATTAAGTTGAATGACTTCTCTTGCTATGCATTATGTGATGTTGGAGCTAGTACCTGTGTTATGCCCAAAATCCTATATGATATGCTTAAATTGAAACCTTATGATTCTTGTTCTTTTGGTGTTCGTCTCGTTGATTCTTCCATAAAGAAACCTTTGGGGAGGATCGACGATGTTCTTATCGTTGTCAATGATAATTATGTTCCCGTTGATTTCACTATTATGGATATCGAATGTGATCCTTCTTGTCCAATTATTTTGGGACGTCCCTTTTTGCGCACCGTTGGTGCTATCATTGACATGAAAGAGGGGAATATAAAATTTCAGTTTCCTCTCAAGAAAGGGATGGAACACTTCCCTCGAAAGAAGATCAAGTTACCTTTTGAGTCCGTTATACGGGCTAGCTATTCTTTTACTCTTGATAAAACTTGATCTCTATGCATTATGCCTAGCTTAAAGGCATAAAAGAAAGCGCTTTTGGGAGGCAGACCAATGAATAAATTTATTTTTCTTTTGTCGTGTCTTGATGTTGTTACTACTGTAGCATCATCATTGTATCTTTGCTTTTCAATTTTGTGCCAAGTATAGCCTCTGATTGCAAGAAAGTTCAAAAGTTGTGAGGTGCTGTCCAGGAAACAGATTCTGTCATTGGATAGAAAAATTTGTATAAAATCACCAGATCATCTTTTTGGTCTGAATTTTTTCGACAGCGTGCTCTATATAATTGTCTTTCGTGCGTCTGTTTTGAGTTTTTTTATTAGAGTTGCAGAAGTGCCCCGAACAAATCATTTACTACATACTGTTCTGTTTTTCACAGATTCTGTCCTGTTTTGCCTTTCCTTCATTTTGCAAACCTAGAGCTTGCTTTTTCTTTGAAAAAACCTTTTGGCATTCTTGAGAAACTGTAGATCTTCAAGAATATCCTTATTTCCAGCAAGGTATAATTATTTTATTATGGGTACTAACCTCGCTAATCAGATTATGATGAGTTATGTATGAAGGGAGTTTTCAAGTGTGCGAGGGAAGATGATAAAAAGATTCAGGAGTGTCAAGCGCTCAAGCTTGGGGATGCCCCCGTGCACCCCCAAGAAATATTCAAGGAGACTCAAGCGTCTAAGCTTGGGGATGCCCCCGTGCATCCCCTTCTCCATCAACATTATCAGTTCGTCTTTCGTTCCACTATATTTTTATCACTTCATGTGTTATGTGCTATGCTTGGAGCGTCTTGTTTTTTACTTTCCTTTTTAGTTTTTCATAACGAGTCGGAACTCAGCTTTCTTTATGTAGGAGAGAAACACGCTCCACTTCTACCTAGAACATAACATATAATTTTCATGTCTATCTCTGCTATGTGTGTTCTTTGTCTTTCAATAGCGACTATCATGTTCTGCTCTTAGTATTCATGCTTATCTTTTTAAAGAGCTTTTGTTTAGTTGGTTGCTTGAACTCTCTTTAGTTATCATGCTTATCTTATTAAGAGAGTTTGCTTCCGTTGCATTGGTTGATATGTCTATGATAAAGATGCTACGTGCATAATGGCGCTTAGTAGTTCATGTTTTCTTATGGTTAGTCTCAAATAGCTGGGGGGTTTCCAATGTGTTATTCGAGTACCAACATGATTTGTTTGCCTATGATGTGGTATGGTTTAGTAATATCTTCCTTCGAGAATTTATTTTGATTGACTTGGCGTATGCTCACGCATATTTAAGACTGTAAAGAAACTCTGTCAAGCCTTGATGATCTTTTGTTTCTGAGTAGCGATATAACTTCCATGCCTGATTCAATGTTGCTTTGTCGCTCTGCATGATTATGACCGTCATAGCTCTCTTAGTTGGTCGCTCCCAGTCTTTTTCTAACCTTCGCCTGTACTAAGCGGACTGACTGCTTGTGCATCGACATCCTTTTAGTCCAGTTATGCCATATGAGTCCACCATATCTTCCTACATGGTATTTACCTGCCATTCCTAACGGAGACTTGCATGTGCCATCTCGAAATTATTCAAAGAAAAAGCATTCTTATTTTGTGCCTCTGTTGTAAGTTCATGAGGAAGTAGTGGTTAATTCATGATTCTTTTTAAGTTGGACAAGCTTCACCCCGGGATTGCATGTATAATGTGCAAACCCATAATACGAGAAGGAACTGGCATTGAGTGCGCCCGGCTCAAAATTAATATAACAAACAAACCCTCCTTCACGCTTTGTTCATGAGAAATCAGAAAACTTTGGCAGTGATAAACAAAGGAGATTAAGAGGTTGTGATCGTCCTCATTCGAGAGCCGTTCCTCGAAACTTGTCCATCTCAAAAAGTGATTGAGTTGTCTGCTAGCATTCATTGACGAAACATGCATAATCAAAAAAATAATTATTACCTCTGTTTTTAAAGCCAAGAGCTCTGGTACATGTTTTGTCTTTGTTTCCGACTACGGGTTTTCAACCTTGCCAACAAAAGCCACGGTTCGAGAGTCTCCACCTTCTTTTAAAAGCACCAACTACTGAGAGCATGATTGTCATTCCGAGTGTAATGTGCATTGTCCCAAAGTAGCATTGTCTTTTGCATGATTGTGATATCGTTTATTTTGAAATCATTGTATCTAGTCATCACTTAAACCTTGAAGGTGCCCCTGCATTTATGTTTTGCTTCACTAAAGGGGGCAAGCTAGATATCACTTTATCATATTTGCACATCCTGTTCATTACAAATCTATTTGATGTTTCAATATCATATTGTAAAACTTTCAGTTCTTTGTGATTTCCTCATGAGGCAACTTAATTACTATAGATTCATTGTCTCAGTAAGCTTTTGTCATATGACTATGAAAAAGTCCTATATGGTTAATAGCATGTCACCACAGAAATTATTCTTGTTATCATTTACTTACTCGAGGACGAGCAGGAATTAAGCTTGGAGATGTTGATACGTCCAAAACGTATCTATAATTTCCGCTTGATCCATGCCTCTTTTGGGTGATATTGCTATGTTATTCATACACTTCCATACACTTTTGATCATATTTGGACTAACCTATTAACTCAGTGCACCCCAGTGCCAGTTTCTGTTTTCGGCTGTTTTTGTATTTCAGGTTTTCACGTTACGAGAACTGCCAGGAAAAATCCAGAAAAATTATATAAAAAATCAGCGTTCCAGAAACTTCCGTGCGCCCGAAGTACAGCCGGGGGGGGGGGGCACCAGGGCTCCAGGCGCCCTGGCGGCGCGCCCCCCCTGGGCCGTGCCGGAGGGGCGCCTGGGCCCCCCGAGGCTCCGCTGATGCCCCCCTTTGGCAGATATTTAAAGCGTCTCCCGAAACCCTCGAGACGGGAACTCTTTTTCACGATCTCATCTCTGTTCCGCCGCCGCTGCCGCTTCCAAGATCGGGAGCACCAGGAGAACTCTTCCCGGCACCCTGCCGGAGGGGAGGATCACCACCGGGAGCTTCTCCACCACCATGGACGCCTCCCGGATGAGTTGTGAGTAGTCTCCCTTGGACCATGGGTCCATGACCAGTAGCTATGTGATGTTCTCCTCCCGTTCTTGTGCTTCACTAATTAGTCCTCGTGAGCTGCCCTACATGATCGAGGCACATATGTAATCCTTATGCTGTTGCTATGATGAGTTTGCTGGGATCCGATGGATTATGAGATTATGTTCAGATTGTGTTTGAGTAATATATTTGATTCAACTCTTTTATATTTATGTTCGTAAGTAATTCTTGCATGTTCTCCGTTGTTATTTATTGCTTTGGCCAAGTAGTAGGTACTGACTCCAAGAGGGAACGTTATGCTTGATTGTGGGTTCATGCCCCTCGATGACTAGTTTGAGTGACAGAAACATGAGTCTAGGGGATGTGCTGTTGCCACAAGGGGGAAAACAACGGTGCTTGTGCCCGCGGGTGCAAGGATTGTTTACTTTACGCAAAGTTCTTTTAATGCAGTTGCCTGTTGCTTTGAGTTTACACTATGGGTGGGACTCGCAACTTAATACCAGCGAGATGTTCTGGATAGATATCTCAAGGTGGATGATTAGTAGTAGATGAAGATGGATTTCGGTCTACTTACCTCGGCGTACCGCCCATGCTTTGAACCTCAATCTTTCTTGCAATGTAGTCAGCATTGGTTTGCGCACATGGTCCTGTCAATTGCCCAGCTGTAATTCGTTTACCTCACATAGCTGTTTTATCGTCTTTTGGGAGAGAGACATCACTAGTGAACATCATGAGACTCCGGTCCATATTACCATCATTGATCACATCCGCTATTTACTTTCCGTTTTTTACTTACTATTGCATTATACCTATCACTACTATCACTTGCGTTTGATCCTTTGTAAACTACAAGGCCGGAGGGATTGACAACCTCTCTGTACTCGTTGGGAGCAAAGTTATTTGTATATGTGTGCAGGTCCACGTTGATTGCTAATATCTGGCGCCGTTAGCAGTTGACACCTTCTTGTTGAAACTGGGAGTCTCAGGGAAAACGATCCTTGGTATTGCCAAGGGAAATTTCTGCTACACTGCATCTCAAACCTTCCACTTGGGGTAACCAACGAGGGGTGAGAAGCCACCTAGCACCCCCAAGGGCCGACTCACTACAATGTGATGAGTCGGGTCTTCAATAAGGTGAGAAAAAAATGACTTTGCATTTGCCCCCAAGTGTCATGGTGCATGCTTGCAGCAACATGAGACTTGCATATTTGATGTAATCTCGATTTGAATAATGTAGCCCCCAAGTGTCGGGTCATAAGCCTGCAGAAACCTGGGACTATTCCTTTGTAGAATAAATCATACCCATTGATAAAATAATATCCATTGCGGTGAAGCGACTTTGAAAACCTCAATAATATTGGTTATTGATAACCATGATAAAAATCCAGCCATGTTGGCTATTTAAAGATTTGAATAATATAACCCGGTTTGAAAATCGGTTCCAATGATATTTGATCACACTGTTAGTTTTACCAAGCCAGTGTAGTAAGGGTGATAACCCCAATCTTGGGTATTGATAACTCCTGCAATATTTTGCCGGTTTAAAATAAAACCGTACCGGGTTGTGATAAACACCGGACTATCCATATATGATACTGGCGATTTGTAATCGAAACCAGACCGATTAATAGACACCGAATTATTTGATTGTGGTGACTTATAGTCAAAAGCCAGGCCGGGTTAATAAACACCTGTCATTATCTTATCTCATATAGGCGACTTATAGTCAAAAGCCAGGCCGGGTTAATAAACACCGGTCATTATCTGATCTCATACTGACGACTTATAGTCCCAAGCCAGGCCGGGTTAATAAACACCGGTCATTATCTTATCTCATACTGGCGACTTATAGTCCCAAGCCAGGCTGGGTTAATAAACACCGGTCATTATCTTATCTCATACTGGCTACTTATAGTCCCAAGCTATGCCGGGTTAATAAACACTGGTCATTTTAACTGATCATGTACTAACAACTTGTAGTTGAAAGCCCAGCCGGGTGAATGAACACCGATTTACTTGTTGGTGGTGACTTGTAGTCAACCACTAGGCCGAATCGTTAGATATCGGAGGAATATCAACAATCTCATTAAGAAGTAAAAACATGGCAAACAAAGCAAATAAAAACTTGTAGTCGAGGCTTTTTACGAGCTGCGAGGCTCCAAATTCGAGGTTTTTCATGGGCTGCCAGGCCGTTGAGTTAAACCATTTCACAAAGCCTGTTAAGATGGTCCTCAATCCTTAACCAATCGTCGTTTTAACGTTGACAAGTTCAGGGTCTGTTATAAGATTGACTTGTCAATTGTTCGACGGGTCATACCAGGTTTACCTGGGCGGAGTGACTTACTTGATGCAGGCAGGTTAACCCGGGGTTTTAGGTGTATACACCAGGCTTCCAAGCCGTGGCTTGATAGCCTATGACAAGGGCCTTAAAAGCTCGTTGCCGCTGTGCGACAGGAGCCCCCAAGTAACATTTAGAGCTGTGCTTAGCGGGTGCCTATGTTTGAGTTGTGCTGTGCATCAAACTCTCTTTTTCCCCTTATGATAATGTTGGATTGATAGCCGGATTACTGAAGTAACCAGAGCTTTGCTCTTATGATAGTATTGGCATGATAGCTGGATCAATAGGGTATTTAGAACTCCGCTTTATAAACAGAAGCCCCCATGTGATATATTTCTGAGCTGTGCTCGCCGGGTGCATATGTTTGAGTTGTGCCGTGCAACAAACTCTCTTTGGTCCCCTTAATTTTTCTTGAGAACTCAAACTTGCGAGAGATTATTCTTCTTGAACCAGATGTTAAACCGGATATTGAGAGCTTCAAAGCTTTGTGGGAGACATCTTTCCCTTGAATCGGATTTTAAACCGGAATCTTCATTTTCGGCCGAAATGTTTCTGACAGCCTTTAAACTCGAAGTTGCGAGAGATTAATTCTTTTTGAACCGGATATTCTTAAACCGGATTTGAGAGCTTCAGAGCTTTGTAGAAGACAAAATTCCCTTGAACTGGATTATAAACCGGATATTTGAGAGCTTCAGTAAGACTGATGTCTCTTGAGCCGGATTTTAAAGCGGATTCCCTTCTGATGACCCGAAAACTTCTTCTGAGTCATGTCATTGTAGCCCTCGAGTCTTAAGACGACTCGAGGAGTCGTCTTGATACTCTCCATATTTGACCATAGTATAAGGTGTCCATCATTGTTGTTGACAGTGCGATATGAATCCATAGAAAATTGAGGTCACTGCGGCGGGTTATCAATGATCGCGTATGAGCCATGTTAGCAACTCGGCCAATGGTTCCGTCCAACTGGTGATTTGAAGTTAACCAAACTGTAGTGGCGGTGACTTGTGTGCCTGCCCATTGAGCCACCCAGTGCAGACGACGATTGATAGTATATGATAATTTGCCTCCATTTTGTTGAAACAAAACTAGGCTACCCAAGCTGTGACTTGCTCATACTCAATAAACAGCTTGTGTAGACAGGTGCGGCTCGGTGTGTTGATGTAGACCGGGCCACGAGAGTCGGACAATAAAGACGACCGCCACATCAGAGGCGATTTGCTAAATGAGTCGGCCACGACATTGTAAGCCGGGGCAGTCTGGTGAACCGGCGCAGACGGGTGAGTCAACCGCGTCGTGTTGATGTAGAGCGGACCACAGAAACCGTAGCTTGCACATATATTCATTGAGCATTATGGTATGGTCAAATGCTTGCGCATCATAATAGTGGCACAAGCTATATATCCATGACCCTTTACTCTTGCAGTGAACAATTGTCCTGCATACAAATATATACGAACCAAAGTGATTGTTCTTTGAAAAAAAGGAATATGTGCCAAATATATACTTAGAGGGACATCACCTGATTCTTCCGGACAATAGATGAGTCGGCTGCTGCATTGTAAGCCGGTGCAGACGGGCGCGTTAATCGCAGGCGCGGTAACCCGCGCGGACAGTCGAGCCAATCACAGGCGCGGTCAGCCTCATAGACGGGCAAAACCGCAAAATTGATGTAGGCCGGGTCACCGGGGCGGTGACTTATGTACGTCCGCTCTTATGGTAGTGTGGCACGGATGAAAGATCGATGCAGAACATTGCCAACATATATGCTTTGTACCCGTAGTACAATGTTTCATTTATAATGAATAATTGTCCTGCAAAACAATATTACATGCCCAAGTAGTTGTTCTCACACGGATTAACATGTTAATGAAATCCAAAAGAAAGATATCACCTCATGTATTTGGACCTTATGATCCTCATCGGTGTCCGTTTGGCCAACCCGACATGTTGAGTAGGCCGGACCGCAGGGCAGACAGTAAAATGACCGCAGCATCAGAGGCAGCACAGTCACATGAGTCGGCCGCAGTATTGTAAGTCGGCGCAGATGAGCAAGTTGTCCTCCGCGTTGTGAACTGGTGCGGACGAAAGAGTTCATCTGCTACTTTGGAAACGGCTCGCACTCGAGCGAATCGGCCACGGGCGTGGACGATGAGTTAGTCACGTGTGTTGACATCGAGGGGGCGGCGACTTGCGCACGTATCCGTCCAATAGCACGGCACGGATAAGTGCTAGTGCAAAAAATAATATTGGCGCACGTTCCTTTGCGACACCTTTGTAATGAATAATGGTCCTGCGAAAAAATATCACAGACCAAAGTAACTGTTCTTTGATGAAAACAACATGTTTCAATAAAAAATAGATCAGATGGATTTCACCTGATATGTTGGAACGGCAGATGATCTTTGTATGAATCATAGATTAATTTGGACATCTAGTGGTCCATCAGCAGTATAGATACGCATACTGTTCATGCCAGTAGTTAATAATAGATGACCGTGTCTGTTGAGCTTTTGCACTTCACATGTGTCGAAAAAGAGCAATGATCCTCAACGACAATTTCTGGGATCCATCATGACTTCACACCGCCATTGTTTCACTTCTAACAGGCTCAAAAACGACCTTCTCGGGCACATGTTTAAAAGGTATACTCACTGGAGCCTGATGCGACTGAACCCAAGCTTTACTCAGATACATGTGGTGAAGGCAAGGCGCAACGATGGCTCACAGGCATGGGCCACGACGGCTCGAGCCGGAGGCGAGGCAATAACATCGGATAAGGAAGCCCCCGGCGAGGCAGGCGCCTCAAGGCGAAGTTGCAGACGATTGAGAAGTCTGAATCGTGGCCGGCTCTATTTCTGGGTCGTATCCGTATCCATATCCGGGTCGTGGCTGTCGAGAAAAAGGCAAAGGCGGAGAGGCGCCAGCTCGTGGGCGGCATCCGCCGGCGGCTCAACAAGAGGTCCATGCGGGGCGCGGCTCTCCGACGGCGGCTCAGCGCGAGGTCCATGCGGGGTGGCTCTCCGGCGGCGGCTCAACGCGAGGCAGAGGAAGGCGAGACCCGGCGCGACTCGAGGATGGCGTGAGGCCGCGGTAGCTCCATGCGGTAGTAGGTGAAACAGACTGTAGGCGCCTCATGACTCACAGCGGCGCAGCGTGTCAAGACGGCTCGCTGCGGGGCTCGGTAGTGGCGGGTCAACGCCGGCCAGGGCGGAGGCAACTGCAATGGCACACAAGCGGGTGTATAAGGAGGCGAGGCGTGCTCGGACAGGCGGCGGCTTGGAGTCGAGACTAGGGCAGCTAGGCAACAAGGATAACGACGACTCAGGTCGGAACCGAGGCGGTGTCGCCCGACGACTCGGGAGACTAGCTCGCGGTCAACGAATCCGATTCCGGCTCAAGTTCGAGTCTGATATGGTGCTTCACAGGATCCCTCTTCTTGCCATGGTAGCTTTGGAAAAAAGAAAACAGGGCCGTCCCTTGGTGTTTTTCACTAGCCAGCAAAAGGCCGGCTCAAAGGCAGCTTGGGGTTACCTCCGCGACTCATCAGTGAACTTTTGGTCGGGGTCAACCCGGAGCCGAGGCAGCTTTGACGAAAAGACCATAGTAATGAATTTGGGCAAAAATCAGTGGCTCAATTTGTATCCTTTAGCGATGGTAAATCCAGATTGATGAACTTCCGGCTGATGTAGATCTTTCCAAACTGGTTATTTTTTCCTCCGAAAAATTGCAAACTTCTCGATCCATGGAAGAGATCCCTCCAAGAACTCAACACCACCGTACGCAGGCCCCATAGTGGGCGCCAACTATTGTGGAATTGTCACGGCAGATGTCCTAGTGTGAGGACTTAGTCGTGAGGCCAACGCATCTATGTGGTAGCTTGAGAGGGGTTGAGCAGAATCGAGAGATGCAACACAAGTCAAGGATTTAGACAGCTTTGGTCCCCGGGAAACATCATCCGGTAACAACCTTACATGCTGTTTCTGGATAGGTCTCATTATGATCCTCATGGAGTCGCCGCATAAGCCGGCTCTCCTTATTGTGTCTAGCCCTAGAGATTTTTTCTCCTTTTTTCTCTCCCTCTTTGGGGAGCCCTGCCCCTCCTTATATATGTTGAAGGGGCAGTTTACATGACTAGTCCTAGTTGGATTAGGACTACTCTATTACAAGTGGAGTCCTAGTCTTGCTTCCTTTGTAGGAAAATATTCCTTGTGTCTTCCTCTTAAACCGGCCCACCATAACATGAGCCGGCCTTTCGTGAATCGCCCGTTGGGCCACCGGGTCTTGTCGCTCCTCTGATCCGCCTGCCGGATTACCAATGAATCGTAAACCGCTAGGTCAAAGCGGGTCGCCTGTGAATCGCCAAACTCCAGCCGGGTCATACATCCGGCGGTTTATACCGCGGGGTATATCCCGGACATCGGTGGACTCAATGACTTGACCACTGTGCCATGTTGTGCGGCGAACTTCATGTTGCTGTTTCTTCAAAATAAAGTTTGGGTCCAAGTAAGCGAAAGGGTGAGCAAATTGTACTTTCCGGCTTGCTCGATGAATTTTGGGTGTTGGTAGAGCATCTGAACCGGAGGAAAGGGTAATTACCTCGACGTCATCAGCCTTGCTGCCTTCAGCGTTTCCCTGAGTATAATCATCGTCAATAAGATGCAAAAAAAGGGAGCCAAGGGAGTCAAGTGATACCTCTGAGGCTGGTTCATCATCATCGAGATTGGTTTCAGAGGCTTCAGTGGTTTTCTTCTTAACCATTTTCTTAACAGCTTTGGTTTTCTGGCGAGTTGCCTTTGCCGGTTTATCCTGGGTTTTCCTCTTCCAAAACGGATCGTTACCCTGATAAAGATTGTGAGGTCGTTCAGAAAGGATACTAAGGACAAATTGAAATAAAACAAACAATGTAAAAGATTTACCGATGGCGGTTTATTGAGCTCACAGAAGGGGGCCTGTCCGGTTTTACTGCAGGCCTCCACCGGTTCATTCAATAGCTTCTTAACAGCTTCATTGACCTCATTTTCTGACAACACAGCTTCAGTGTGGCGTAGAGGATCTTTGGGCTTTCCGATATATTCACACATTAAACCGGAGCGCCGACTTAGCGGGAGAATACTCCAAGAAATCCAACAACAAACGAAGTCAATGCCTGTTAAACCGTTTGCGGTGAAGGCCCGGAGCTTTGTAAGCTGCGGTGCATATTGGGCTCGTTCTTGAGCACTCAGCCGTTGAGGGAAAGGATGGTTCTCAGAAAGCCGATGAGAACGGTAACCTGGCAGAGGATTTTCGTCTTCCGGAGAAGTATCTGGACAATAAGACTAGGTCTGGTTCCAATCTTTAGGATGACTGTGATGATTGGCGTGAGGAAAGCTGACATCCTTCCTCTTCTGGATGGACATTCCGCCAAGTTTAGTGTTAGGACCGTCTGTGAACTCTGTGCGGCGGTTTAGATGGAAAAAATAATCCCTAAATAGTTCAACTGAATGCTCTTCTTGCAGGTAAGCTTCGCAAAATACTTGAAAATTGCAGATGTTGGACACATAATTTGCCCCAATGTCTTGCGGATGGAGCTGAAAGCTAGCCAGCACGTCACAAAAGAACTTTGATCCCGGAGGACTGAATCCTCGGGCTAGATGATCAAGAAATACGATAACATCTCCATCTTTGGGCTCTGGAGGACATTCCGGTCTAGGGACTCTCCAATGGAGGACATTCTTCTTGCCTAGAGTGCCAATTTCAGCCCGGTTCTGCAATTCCTCTTCGGTAACCTGAGACTGGACCCAGTTGCAAGAAGTAAATTGCTTGGCTTGCTTTGCTATTTTGAAGGGAAAAGCTGAAAATATAGTAAAGGGCCGATTTATGATTTATGCAATGTTAAACCGGCAGTGTTTCAAAGGTATTTACAGACGACGGTTTAAGCAGGGGCCTAATGGTATCTATGGGTTATGATTTGGTTTATGATCTTTTATAAAGCTAAACCGCCGAGGAGAATATGAAAGGTACAGATCTAAAATTATGGAAAAACAAGTTTTGCAAAATCAGCAACAAGATTACAGATCTACGGCATGTCAGAAATAAGGAAATATTCAAGATCAATATTCAACGGATACAACAATGGTTCAAACAAACTTAGTTTGGGCTAGTACTTTGGGGAAGAATAAGGCGTACTAAGGAAGCGGAGTTATTACTACAGTCGCAACGCAGGGGGATCAGGTCTACACTAGTTATCGGAGCCACGACAAAGAATAGCGAAGAACAGTGCCCTAGCAATGAACTCGCAGGAGAAACCCTAATGAGGTCTATATAAGGGATAAGGAAGGAACTTATCGGAGCCAACAGGTGCGGAGGCGCGCTAGCGAGTTTCTGGTACGAACATGTTGATGCAGCGGCCTGAGTTGACGAAGATGCAAGAGTCGACGGCGGCGGCGGTGCTTGGGCATGAGCGAGCGCGAGGAGGAATAAGAAGCAAAGGAGCAAGGGGGGAAAAGGAGATGCCCCTCTACCCTATTTATAAGCTAAAAGGTGAAACAGCAGGCGCGGGAATCAAGGAGCCAGAAAAGTGGATATGGGACGATACTGTCGCCTCGATCTTCGGAGCTTTTAATAAGTAAAAAATAAAACAGGTACAAGTATTAAATGAGCAGACGACGTCACGGTGGTTCAATGCGATCCGGGAGGATGACGTCATGGCGATTTATGAAATATTTGAAGCTACGACGGGCCAAAACTTTTACAAGGCGTTGAAGATTGACATGAACAGGTTCAAATCAATCTGGGGCCTAATGTCAGGGATATTACTACTAGGTATAAACCACCCAATGAGGGGCCGGTTTATGCCTATTAAGATTTACTCATACTGAAGCCCAGCGAGACATGGAGCATGGCGCTTTATTATAGAAGACTAGAGATCCAGGGCCCAAGAGGTGTTAGGACCCATAAGTGTAAACCGCCCTACGGCGTATATCTTGTGTTGTAAGATAGGAAAGGTAGAGACCGAGCCGGGCACGTTTATGAGCCGGCCTCGAGATTCTGTAAACCGGACCGGGTGTCATCCTATGTATATGAAGGGACGACTCGGCGACGGTTCAAGGACAGAGAACAACAACTCGAGACACAGGCAAAGCGGATTCGCTCCCTGGTCATCGAAACCCTAGCAATACTACACCAAACTAGACGTAGGCTTTTACCTTCATCGAAGGGGCCGAACTAGTATAAAACCCCTTGCGTCCTTGTCCGCTTTAACCCCTTTAAGCTAACCCGTAGTGATGGCTCCACGACTAAGTCCATTTGCTAGGACATCTGCCGTGACAAAACCACGACACTAATGATATGCAAATCCATAAGCTTGGGGATGCTAAGTTTGATGAAAATGATATATTTAGTCCCCCAAGGTTTGATGTGGAATTTTGTTATAATGGTAGCATGCCTCCTATTTATGATGAATATATTAATAAAAGTGGATTTGGAGAGGTCATGACTTTATTTAGTGATGAATTCACTACTTTGGAGGATGTTTCAATTGACTATGATAACAAAGTTGCTATCTATGATGATTATGGTGATGACATGTATGCTATATTTAATAATGATAACCATGAAACTTGTCATCATGACTTTAATTTTCAATCTCATGATAGTTATTTTGTTGAGTTTGCTCCCACCACTATTCATGAGAATAAATTTGCTTATGTGGAGAGTAGCAAAATTTCTATGCTTTTGCATCATGAAAAGAATGATTTATGTGATGGCTATATCGTTGAATTCATTCATGATGCCACTAAAAATTATTATGGGAGAGGAACATGTGCTTCTACATATCTTAATAATATCAAGTTTCCTCTCTATGTGTTGAAAATGTTGAAGTTTTGCTTGTTTTTCCTTCCTATGCTAGTTAATTCTTGTTCTCATAAATTGTTTGCTCAAAAAATCCCTATGCATAGGAAGTGGGTTAGACTTAAATGTGCTAGTCATATGCTTCATGATGCTCTCTTTGTGTTTCAATTCATATCTTTCATGTTAGCATCATTGAAATCATCATGCCTAGCTAAAAGGCATTAAAGAAAAGCGCTTGTTGGGAGACAATACAACACTTATACCTATTGTTTTTGTGTGCTCACATGGTTAAGCTACTGTAGTAATCATGTTTTACATGTTTTGTTTCAATAAAGTGCCAAGTAAAAACTTTGGGATAGTGTGGATGATAGTTGATTTGATTCTATGCAAAAACAGAAAGTTGGGCGTCCAGTGCATAAAATTAAATAAATCACCGGAACGTGATAATTAGCTGAAATTTTGACACATGATTGGTATACAAACTTCTTACGTTGTCCTAATGTTTCAGAATTTTTAGAGTTGAATAAGTATGGTGGTTATCCAGACCATTACAGACTGTTCTGTTTTTGACAGATTCTGTTTTCAATGCATAGTTTGCTTGTTTTCTAGTTTCTATGGCTTATACTGATCAATATAAATTGTAGAAATGTTATTCTACAGTAGGAATTGTGTGGAAACAATTATGAATCTTGTCTTGGACAGTACCAAGGTGAATGATTTGCTTTATTATACCAACGCATCTCACGAAGTTCCGTTAAGTTTTGTGTGATTGAAGTTTTCAAGTTTTGGATGAGATACCGATATGAGGAGAATAAGGAGTGGCAATACCATAAGCTTGGGGATGCCCAAGGCACTCCAAGGTAATATTAAAGGAATACCCAAGCAACTAAGCTTGGGGATGGCCCGGAAGGCATCCCCTCTTCCGTCTACAACATTGTCGGCAACCTCACTAGGAGCTATGTTTTCGTTCGTCACATGATAGAGCGTCATTTTGTTTTGCTAGGATTTTCTTGCTGTTATTCATAATAATGTTTTTATCCTTTATTTTAATAAAAGTTTCAAGGATAGCCTTTACCATGCTTATTTTGCAAGTCTACATGTTGCTGTTTGAAAACAGAAAGTTTGTCGGTATTGCAAAAATTCCTGAGGAAATTCACAATGTGATAAAAGGTTGATTTTTTTGCATAGTAAGCTATGATAAAGTTCCTACAACATGTTAAAAGTTCAGAATTTTTTGAGTTGGGGAAGTATGGATCCTCTTGCATTCTTTACAGACTGTCCTGTTTAGACAGATTGATGTTATGTTTGCATATGTTTGCGCGTTTTATGATTCTATTTAAGGATAGGACTACTAAATATGCAGAAGCATTTAGTATGCAATGTTAAATTGTAATTTAATGATTTGCTACAGTATAGGATGATAAGGTTATTGCATTGATTTATACTAACTTATCTCATGAGTTCTTGTTAAGTTTTGTGTGGATGAATTTTTTAAGATTTAGGGAAACCTTGATATAAGAGGAATGAAGAAGACACAAGAGCTCAATCTTGGGATGCCCACGACATCCCAAGTTAACATTTCAAGAAGTCTCAAGCATCTAAGTTTGGGGATGCCCCGGTGGGCATCCCACCTTTCTTCATCAACAATTATCAGTTAGTATCGGTTGATCCTAAGTTTTTGCTTTTGCACATGAGATGTGCTATTCTCGAAATGTCATTTATTTTGTCTTTCTTGCTGTTAGAATAAACTACTTAGATCTGAAAGTTTTAAATAAAAAAGAGTCTTCACTTATGTCTTTCTGGAGTAGTTTGTCATTTAGTCTAGTGCTTCACTTATATCTTTTTGAGCATGCTGTGATTTATTATTTTGGAAGGAAATCTCTCATGCTTCACTTAGATTAATTTGAGAGAAGAAAATATTATGCTCATGTTCTTCCCTTATATTTGTTTGAGCTTATCAAAAGCAACACATAAAATTAGTCCCAATATGATAGATATCCAAGGGGGATATAATAAAAACTTTCATGAAGATAATTGGACAAAGTAAATTTGATTCTTTGTAATAGTTTTTAGATATGATGATAGTGATATGTGAGCCATGTTAATGAGTAATTATGTTTTACTAAGAATATTGATGTTAATGTTTTTGATTCCCTATGCAAGCACGAAAGCCAATAGTTATGACATGAAATTACATCCTACTTATGGTGCATTATTTGGTGTTAGTTATGCTCAATGCTCGCTTATGTGCTTTTTTGTTTCTTGGTTGGTCGCTTCTCAATCTCTTGCTAGCCTCCACCTTGTACTAAGTAGAAATACTACATGTGCATTCAAATCCTAAAACCCAAGTTATGCCAAATGAGTCCACCATACCTACATATATGCGGTATTTCCATGCCGTTCTAAGCAAATTTGTATGTTCCATCTCTAATTTTCAAAATAAACTTTTCTTTTGTGTGCCCGTACCGCTCATGAGGCAGTGAGGGGTGTGTCGGGGAAACTGACCGCCCGCGAACACCTATGGGACCGGAGCCCCTTCTACGTTGCGGTAAGGGAGCGGAGGGAGCACGGAGAGCAGATCGAGGGGCACACGCGGGCAGTTTACCTAGGTTCGGGCCGCGCGGACGCGTAAAACCCTAGTCCTGCCTTTGGTTGTATTGAGTTTTCGAGCTCGGGAGCTTGAAGATCTACAGTACCAGCTACACCGAGCGTAGGAGTGATTGAGTTTCTGGGATCGAACCTCCTCTACGTTGTGCATGGGCCTACTTTTATAGCTCAAAGGGGTCACCGACAGGTGCCCACGTAGAGGAGGGTAAAAATGTAAAACTGGTGGTGGTTGTAACAGTGCATGAACAGTGTATGAACAGTGGTCTTCACCTAACTCTGACGGTGGGGGACAAGGGCATTGAATGCCCGTCGCCGTCACCCCAAAAGCGTCCGTCCATGCGTCTCCGTTCGCCACGGCGATAGCCTCGTCACCACGGCTTGCCACCATGTACCCTAGGCTGCACAGCCATCTGCCACGTGCCCCTGGAAGGGCCCCAGGGCGACGCGTGGGCAGATGAGCTGGAGCACAGGCACACAGTGTAAGCCTTCCCCGGCAAGCACCTTGCCGGGGTCGCCATCTTGCCGGGCCCGGGAGCTTGTCGCTCCCCGGGCCCTATCGGGGCGCGTGATGCGCCACGATGTCCCTTTTGAGGAGCTGTTCCTTGGCCTCCCTGGCAAGCTCCTCTTGCCAGGGTCTTGTGCTGGAATAATAACTTTGAGCCTGGTGCGGCCTTCCCGGCAAGCTTCTCTTGCCGGGGCCTTGTTCTTCTGGCTTGTATACTTTGTTCTTGAATGGCTTCAAAAAGGGCCAGAGCGGGTTTTGGCGGGCGCGTGGTGAGCCAGGCCACGGGAAGCTGCTACTGCCCGTGCACAAGTCGGGATACTAAGGTACCCCTACTTTAGTACACCGACAGGAGCCCCCGGGCCTGGGCCACACACGGTGCCGAGCGCTATTGGGCCAGGCCCAAAACAGTGCACGGGCACGCGCGGCCCACGGCGCGCCGTTTCCCACTCCGCATCTGCCGCATCCCTCCCTAACGGCACCCGTCGATTGCGGCGTCGTGGGAGAGATCGTGGCTTGTTGCTTTAATGGGAAATGTGGAACGCCCCCCACTTCCCCCTTAAAAGCAGAGGAAGCAGGGGCAGTTTCCCCCCATTGCCTTCATTGCGTCTTGAATCTCCAGAAACCCCCGCCGCTCTCTGCCTCCGCAAAGGTCGATAGAGAGCCAAGCTCCACCCTCTCCTCCGCCGTCTCCAACATCCGCAGCGCCGTCGACCTCCCCGCCGTCCCCGCCATGGCCCCGAAGAGCGACAAGGCGAAGAGTGACCAGGCGAAGAAGGAGAAGTCCGAAAAGGCAGCGAAGCTGGCAGCCATGCGGAGAAGGATGGTGGTCTTCCTGCCGAGACTCGGCGCGAGGGAGCTGCGGGACAAGTACTACTTGTTCTGGGCGAGGGAGACGAAGGCCCATCCTCGCACCAGAGTCCTCCCCGCCGTAGCCGTCGACATGTTCCCGGGAGGTTACTACTACTTCGCTTCATTCTTCCATTGCGGTCTCTGTCCTCCGTATTCAGAATTTTTCTGCGATGTGATGAACACATATGGACTCCACCTCTTAGATTTTACCCCGAATGCCGTCCTCACTTTGGCCGTTTTCGCACATATGTGCGAAAACTATGTCGGGGTCCACCCAAATGTAGCCCTCTTCCGCCACTTCTTCACACCTAGAGTAGAATCTGGATCCCCACTCTCCGGCGGTATCTCCTGGATCTTCAGGATCGGCAAGAAGGAGGCGTACTTGATTGGAGAGCTACGCGGCAAGTGGGAAGAGTGGAGAGCTGACTGGTGCTGGATTCTAGAAGATGCACCCGAGCAGTTTACCTCGTCGCGCCAGACTGCAATAGTGCGCGGCAAGGATTGGAGCGACTTGGCCCCGGAGGATGACAAGCTGCAGATTGCCCTTACTAGGATCCTTCGCCTCCGGGCTGCCAACCTGACTGTGGGTGAAGTTGGGGCCGATTTCCTCCGCCGCCGCATTGCCCCTCTGCAGGAAAGGAAGAGACCCGCTTGGGAGTTCGGCAACGCGGCAGACCGCATGAGGCTACGCCCCGGGTTGAACTACAACTTCACTGTCTTGGAGCTGAAGGGGATGGTCCGGGAGCTGTTCAAGCACGACCCCAGGCACAAGGAGTGGTTCACCCCGTCCCGGGGAGTAGTTCCGTTGTGCAACAATACTGCCCTTAGTGCCATCCGCGCGGTGATGCTTGAGTGTGACTCCCACGGGGTTGTCCCTACTTGGCTGGTGCCTTCAGCGGAGACCGTGCAGGCTTTCTTCGATAACCTGGTTGAAAAGCCACACAACGCCGAGGAGAAAAAGGGCCTCACCCAAGAGACCACCGATCGGGATGTGGCATACATAGCTAGCAGGATGGAGGAGGCCGCCGCAGCTGCAGCTGCGGGTGAGTTCGGGTACACCATGGACGAAGCAGAGGCGGCGGACGCAGTGAGCCAGGTCGAGGAGGCAGAAATCCTCAAGCTGCTGAAGATTGCGCCCGAGGAGTTTGCCGGGGAGCCTGCCGGGGAGCCTGCCGGGGCGAGCGAGGCTGCCGGGCAGGGCACCGAGTCCAGTGAGCCCGCCGAGGAGGACGCCGAATCGGGCGATTCCGACGAAGACTCGGGCGGGTCACTGAACCTGGACGACGACGCCTCCTCATCTTCAGGGAATTCTCCGCCACCACCGAGTCCTCCGCCACAACAGAAGAAGCGCCTCCGCAAGGCCGCTGAGACGACGAGGCCACAGGCGCCCCGACAACAGCCGAAGCGTCGTGCGACGCGCGCCACCACGACGAGCAAGGTCGTCAAGGAGGCGCCCCGAGCCCGAGCGACAAGCGGAGGGGGATCTTCCCGGAGTGGCTCTGGTGCTCCTTCTGCCCCTCGGTCCTCAGCGACTACCGGCGCTGGGTCTTCACAGCCCACAGCCCCGGAGCCCGCCAAGCGCCTGAGGGAGCCTTCTCCTCCAGCTCCTCGCGCTGGAGCGCGCGAGGTGCAGTTTGACTTCTCTGCCCTCAGCTCCGATGAAGAGGAGGAAGAGTAAGTACTTGCAGCTTTAATTTCCTTTTACTTTTGTTGCTTTTGTCTTGATTTCTCTTGCTTGGTTCTAATCTTGTTTGGCTTCCAGGACCTTGACCCAGTGGATGGCGAAGAGGGCCAAGATCCCTGTGGTTGACCTCGAGGGCGACGAGCCCGTCGCAGGGGCAGGTGACGCGCCAGCGACAGGCTTGCCGGACCGACCTGCTGCTCCGGAGAGCAGCCCCCAGCGCAGCCCCGAGCGTAAGTCCTTTATTCACTTCTTAGCTTGATGGGCGCGCTCGCAGTTGTTATCCTTATTGATGTCTTGTTGTCTTGCGCAGAAGTGGAGCCGCAGCCGCAGGAGCACCAGGAGGTCGCCCCCGACGAGCCGCTTGTTCCACCCTCCCCGCCAAGGGTGAGCTCCCCGGCGAGGGACAGCGCTCCGCCAAGGACGGGTACTCCACCAAGGGCGAGTACCCCGCCAAGGGCGAGCAGCCCGACAAGGGTGAATACCCCGTCAAGGGAAGGCGCAAGCGGCCCTCCGCCGGCAGGAGCCACTACTACGCCGCCAAGGGAGAATTCCCCGGCGAGGGACCCAGTTATCGAAGAGGCCCGCGCAGGTAAACCCTTGTACTTTCTTCTTCTTGGATTCTTCTTTTTGGATATTTGCTTAACGATTCCATCTTTCTTTTTCTTCTGTTAGATCCGCCCGCCCCGGAGCCGATGGAGACGGAGACCATCGCCGAGGAGGACGTGCGCGGCAACGCCGGCGACGCCACCACCACCGAGGGAACGGCTGGAGCTGATGAGCCAGTCGCCGAGGAGACCGCCCCGACCGCTGACGCCGCGGCTGGGGAAGGGACCGGCGACCACACCGCTGGCCCGGAGGCCGCAGGAGCGCCGGACGCTGCACCGGCCGCCGACCCCTCTGCCCCCGCGGCTGGGTCGGGTGTCTATCTGGAGGCCGCCAACGGGGTCTTTATTCGAGTCCCGTGGGCGTCCTCCTCAAGGGCACCCGCAGAGGGAGAGACCTTCGACGGAGAAGTTCTCGCCTCCGCCGGCTTGAAGGTTGTTGATGCGCCCGGCAGCAGCGACGAGCCCGAAGAGGAGCAACTCCTATGTCGACTCCTGGCCTTGTACCGGGCCAGGCAGGCTAAGTTGGAGTCTCGGGAGGCTCTGGCTGCCAAGGCTGGTGCTGACCTGGAGAAGCGCGCCGCGGAGCTCCGTGCCGCCAACCAGGCGGCCCTCCGGAACTTGGCGGAGGAGCGCGAAGAGCTTGCCGGGGCGCAGCAAGCATTCGTCCTCGAAAAGGCCGAGGTCGAAGAGCAGCAGCGACTGGCCGCCGAGGACCTATCTCGGCGGGAGGGAGAACTCAACCAGCGGAAGGTCGACCTCGACAACCACGAGGACGACCTCACCGCTCGTGAGCAAGCCATTGGCGGGGCTCTGCAGGAGGCGAGGGACGCCGCTGCTGCCGCAGAGACCGCCAAGAGGGATTTGGAGGCCAGGGTGGCGCAGATGGAGTTGAACTTGAAGGCGAGTGAGGACAGGGTCACCGCGCTCAACGTGGCGCGGGAGAAGGACGCTCACACCAACTCGGAGCTGCAAGTCCGCCTCTCCGAGAAGGGCAAAGAGCTCACCGACGCCAGGGACTCCATCGCTGACTTGGAGCTGAAGGTTTCCACTCTCACCGATTCGCTTGACGCCGCCCGAGATCGTGAGCCGAAGCTGAAGGACGATCTCCGCACTGAGAGGCTCTTGTTGGAGAGTGCCGCCGTCTCGCAAAACAACTTCCAGCGGACGGTGGAGCAGTGGACTGATGAGCTCGTTGCCTCCGCTGCCAACATCGACATGGAGATGGTGGCGTTGAGGGCGGAGCACCTCGCGTACTCCCCCGACGAGAGCCTCCCCCACAGCGCCAAACTGAGTCTGTTCTTCAGGGGAGTGGCGCCGGCTCTCGCGCGGCTACGGGAGAAGATCCCCGCGCAGCTGGCTGACGAGGCGCGCCGGCTTTGCATGGGCACTATGGAGCGGGTGTTGTCGAAGATCGTCTACCGCAACCCCGGGATCAACCTCGTCAACGTCCTCCGGACCCTGCCGCCCGAAGCCGACCAGGAGGCGTTGAAGGCACAAGTCGCCCATATCGTAGCCAAGGCGGGCAAGATCCAGAGGGTCGATGGAGACCGTAGAGACTAGGCTTCCTTCTTCCCGCTTTCCTTGTCGCTGCCGATTAAGTCATGGGTAGTAGTTGGTTAGAACAGCGGCAAGCTATCTCTGTAATATATACTTTTATTTTGGGTAATCAATGCAGTGTTATCTCCCTTGCTTTAGTCCCTTTACTTTGTATGCTTTTCACCCTACGCTTTTTAGGGAACTTGCCGACAAAGGAACCCTTGCCGCGAGCACCGAGTGCGGGACTCTTAGCAGCCTGCTGGCAATGCCCTCGCCGGCAAGAAACCTTGCCGCAGCTAGTCGCAGCACACTTAGATTGCTGAGCGAACTCGAAAACGAAGTAAGGGCGCGACACTTGTCGCAGCTCGCTTAGGCCGTTGAGCGTGCTCGAAACAAAGTAAGGGTGCGGATAGCCACGGGTAGGTTCCTCCGCGCACAGGTTTTCCATACAAAGTGTGGTTGTTCAAGGAAGATAACTAAGAATTTTAAAAATTTGAATGCTCAAACTTTGGTAACTTAGCTTTCGTGGATTGTTTGCTTCCCGGCAAGGCTTCCCTTTCTTGAACAACACTTGGTCCATACCTCTATCTCCTTCCCCCCCGGCAAACTTGTGCGCGAGGAACACTTCTTATGCTTTAAGAGAGAAAGGAAAAGAGGAGGAAACACTAGTATAGGGCCTTGCGGCTTGTTACTGCTTACCGGGGATGTGTGCTGCACGAGGTGTCAGATAATACATGCAAGTAAAAAGAGAGGCATGAAATGACAAATGGTGCGAAGCACAAAAGTTTTACTGATGCACGGGGTCTGCGCCCGGCTTTGTACAAAGGTTTACATGCAACAGCGGCAAGACTTGTACAAAAGGTGGTTGCCGGAGCGGATCACGGCAACCGCGCCTTACGGGTGAAACTTGCGAAGATGCTCTATGTTCCAGGAGTTGCTCACCGGTAAGCCTTCTTCGGTCTCAAGGCGGACAGCGCCGGGCCTTGTGACTTGTCTCACCCGATAAGGGCCTTCCCACTTCGGCGTCAACTTGTTGGAGTTCTTGGCGGACTGAACGCGCCGAAGAACAAGGTCGCCTTCCTCGAGACTCCTGGCCTTGACCTTGCGGCTATGATAGCGACGCAAGGCTTGCTGGTATCGAGCAGCTCGTACAGCAGCCTGGAGACGTTCCTCCTCGAGGAGCAATGCATCATCTTGCCGCAGTTGCTCTTGCTCGAGCTCATCATAAGCTAGCACTCGAGGAGACCCGTATACGAGTTCTGTGGGGAGAACTGCATCTGCTCCATAGACAAGAGCAAAGGGTGTCTGTCCGGTGGCTCGATTTGGTGTCGTCCTGATTGACCAAAGAGCCACCGGCAACTCCTCTATCCAGTTTCTTCCGCACTTGTGCAGCCTGTCGAAGGTTCTTGTCTTGAGCCCGCGCAACACTTCAGCATTGGCCCTCTCCGCTTAGCCATTGCTCCTTGGGTGAGCAACAGAAGCGAAGCAGACCTTGGCACCAAGGTCTTGGACGTACTGCATGAAGGTGCGACTTGTGAACTGTGTGCCGTTGTCGGTGATGATCCTGTTAGGGATTCCGAAACGGCAAACGATTGACCTGAAGAACCTCACTGCTGACTGTGCTGTCACCTTTCTCACTGGTTCCACTTCTGGCCACTTTGTGAACTGGTCGATTGCAACGTACAAGTACTCAAAGCCCCCGACTGCGCGGGGAAAGGGGCCGAGGATGTCGAGCCCCTAGACCGAGAAGGGCCAGGACAAAGGGATCGTCTGGAGAGCTTGAGCTGGTTGGTGTATTTGCTTGGCATGGAACTGGCACGCTTCACACTTGGTTACTTGTGCAGTTGCATCTTGGAGGGCTTCTGGCCAAAAGAAACCTTGCCGGAACGCCTTCCCGGCAAGTGCTCTTGCGCCAATGTGGTGGCCACATATGCCTCCGTGTATCTCTGCCAACAGCTCCTGTCCATTTTCCCGGGAAATGCACTTCAATCTGACACCATTGAGTCTTCTTCTGTACAGTTCATTGCCCACGAACTGGTACATACTTGACTGCCTGGTAATCCTCTCTATCTCTTCTGGCTCATCGGGAAGTTCTCCAGTTTGAAGAAAATGGACGATTTGCTGTGCCCATGCTGGAGCCTGAGGCTCAACAACAAAGACTAAAGGCATCAGGGCTGCTGCGGGAACCTCAGCTTCTACGGGAAGAACCTGCGGTTCCGCCGGAGCTGAGTGTTCCCCGGCGAGCCTGCCGGGGCAAGGCTTGTCGGGAACGCCTGCTTCAACTGTACAGACCCTTGGGTCCGCAGGAGCAGACTGTTCCTCAGCATCTTGGTTGTTGGTCTTGGGGACCTTGGCGGCGGCTTCAGGAAGGTCCGCCGGCAAGTAGTCGCCGGAGACCAACTTCCTCTTCTTGCTATTCCCAACTGATGGTGTAACGGATGGTTGAGTTAGCTTGAGCACGAAGACCCCTGGTTCCACAGGTAACTTCATTGCAGCGCACTTTGAGAGGCCATGTGCGATATCATTCTGAGCTCTCGGGACATGCTCCATCTGCAGGCCTTCAAAGTGTTCTTCAAGCTTCCTTACTTCATCGACATAAACTTCCATCAAGGGACTCTGGTAACTCTTGTTCACTTGTCGGACCACCAACTGTGAATCTCCCCGGACAATCAGTTTCTTGATCCCAAGTTCGGCCGCAATTCTGAGACCGGCAAGCAAACCTTCATACTCAGCAGTATTGTTTGTCGCTTGCTCCTTGGGAAAGTGCATCTGAATAACGTACTTGAGGTGTTCTCCGGTGGGCGCTATGAGTAACACGCCAGCACCGGCGCCTTGCAGCGAGAAAGCACCATCGAAGTACATTATCCACTCTTTGCTTGTTTCTTGGACGGGGATGTTTGTCTCTGGAACTTCTTCATCTGGTGTTGGGGTCCATTCCGCTATGAACTCTGCCAAAGCTCTGCTCTGTATAGTTGAAGTACTCTCAAACTTGAGACCAAAGCTCGAAAGCTCTAGTGCCCACTCGACGATCCTGCCTGTTGCTTCTGGATTCTGCAATATCCTCTTCAACAGAAAGCGAGTGACCACCGTTATCTCGTGCGCTTGGAAGTAGTGGCGCAGCTTTCTTGAGGCCATGAGGAGGCCGAAAAGCAATTTCTGCACCCCAGAGTATCTTGATATAGCCCCCTGCAAAAGGGAACTTACAAAATAAACTGGGCGTTGCACCATCTTCTTTCGCACTTCTCCTTGCTCCTGCGCAGACTTGTCCTTGTCGGGGCCAGAGCTTGTCGGGGAAGCCCCCTGCTTGTTGCTGGATGCGCTTGCCGGGGATGTGGGTTCCTCATCCGCCTCCCTCTCCGCTACTAATGCAGCACTAACCACTTGATTGGTTGCTGCTAGGTACAACAACAACTTCTCCTGTGGCCTAGGTGCGACTAGTATTGGAGTAGAGGACAGGTATCCTTTCAAGTCTTGCAGCGCTGCCTCCGCCTCCGAAGTCCATTTCATAGGACCTGCCTTTTTCAAGATTTTGAAGAAAGGCAGGGCGCGTTCTGCAGACTTTGAAATGAACCTGCTGAGGGCAGCCACACAACCAGCAAGTCTCCTTACGTTCTTGACGCACTTCGGGGCTTCAATCTGCTCGATGGCTTTTATCTTGTCGGGATTGGCTTCAATCCCCCTCTGGGACACAAAGAACCCGAGAAGCTTGCCGGAGGGGACTCCGAAAACGCACTTCTCGGGGTTCAACTTGAGTTGTATCTTGCGCAGATTCTCAAAGGTTTCTTCTAGGTCTTGAACCAGGGCGTCCTTGCTCTTGCTCTTGACCACTATATCATCCATGTAGGCTTCTACATTCCTGTGTATCTGTGGCTCAAAAGCAGTGTGGACCACCCTTGCAAATGTCGAGCCTGCATTCTTCAGTCCAAAGGGCATACGTATGAAACAGTAAGTGCCACATGGAGTAATGAATGCGGTCTTCTCTTCGTCTTCCTCAGCCATGAATATCTGGTGGTATCCTGAGTATGCATCGAGAAATGAAAGCAATTCACACCCAGCCGTGGAGTCAACAATCTGGTCGATGCGCGGCAAGGGAAATGGATCCTTGGGACAAGCTTTATTCACATCAGTGAAGTCTATACAAAGTCTCCATTTCCCATTAGCCTTTCGCACGACAACTGGATTGGCCAACCATGTAGGATGGAGTACACCTCTAACCAGGCCTGCTGCTTCCAACTTCTTGATTTCCTCAGCTATGAACTCTTGGCACTCCACAGCTTGCTTCCTGACCTTCTGCTTGACGGGCCGCACGTGAGGACAAACAGCAA
This sequence comes from Secale cereale, assembly GCA_902687465.1. Classification (NCBI taxonomy): domain Eukaryota; kingdom Viridiplantae; phylum Streptophyta; class Magnoliopsida; order Poales; family Poaceae; genus Secale; species Secale cereale. The sequence goes on from LR738712.1 coordinate 100,665,249, forward strand.
GCTTGTGCTCAATTACCTTCCTGGGAACGCCGGGGATGTCGGACGGTTGCCATGCAAACACGTCAATATTCGCCCGCAGGAAGGCAATGAGCGCGCTTTCCTATTTGGGGTCGAGCGTAGCACTGATGGTGAAGGTACCTCCAGTGCCGTCCTCCTTGGCGGGCACCCTCTTGGTTGCCGGTGGAGCTGCCATTCCCTTCTTGCACTTGCCGGTGGAGCTCGATGGTGTGTCCTCGACGGCAGCGCAGCACTCCGAAGAGGTGCGTTTGCCGGAGTGGGCCCCAGAGCTCTTGCCGGACTTGGTCTTGGTCCTCCCCCCGGGAGCTTCAGCGGCAAGTATCTTGCTGTCCGCCGCGGCTGCTGCATGCCGGTAGATCTTGTCGGCGTAGATAAGCGCATCCTTCTTGTCGCCGGGGACAGAGATGACGCTTATCGGCCCCGGCATCTTGAGCATATTGTACGCGTAGTGGGAAGCTGCCATGAACTTGGCGAGCGCAGGACGGCCAAGTATCCCATTATATGGCAATGGGATATCGGCAACGTCGAACGTGATCCTCTCCGTCCTGAAGTTGAGCTCTCCGCCAAAGGTCACTAGCAGTGTGATCTTCCCCTTCGGCTTGCTCCTTCCCGGGTTGATTCCTTGGAATGTCCCGGTTTCCTCGAGCTCGCTGTCGGGGATCTGCAGCTTCTTGATCACAGCAGAGGAGATCAAGTTGAGGCCGGCCCCGCCGTCAACCAACATCTTGGTGACCTTGAGGTTGCGGATAGTTGGTGATACCAACATCGGCAAACACCCGACCGCAGTTGTGCGGTCAGGGTGGTCCTCAAGGTCGAAGATGATGGGCGTGCCAGACCATTTCAGCAGCCTGCGCGACTCGACAGGTGGCTCAGCTGCATTCACTTCCCGCACCCATTGCTTGAGTTGGCGGTGGGAAGTGTGCAGAGAGGCACCTCCATCGACGCACATAACTTCTGTGGCCTTCTAGAACTCCTGCTCGCTGTTATATCCTTCATCCATGTCCTCGTCATCGTCTTCGTCTTCGTCCTTGTCGGGACCCCGGGGAGGTCTGTCTCCTTGCTGCTGCTTGGCCTTGCCGCGGCGTCCTCCCCGGCCGTTGAATGGCCGCTTCTTGCTGGGTTCTCCTCCGCCTCCTTGGGCCTTCTCCTTGTCGCGACGCTCGTATTCAGCCTTCTGCTGTTCTACGAGGTACTCTACTCTCTTGCAGTTTTGGAGATCGTGGCCCTTGGTGCGGTGGATCTTGCAGTACTGCTTGTCGGAGCCGTCCTGCTTGTCGGCTGCCGCTACAGGGGTGGACTCCTTGCCGGAGCCACTAGCCTGTGTCTTCTTGGCGGCAGATTCCTTGCCGGACTGCTCGACAACCAGTACCTCCTGAGAGGGACGTGGTGCGTGCACGGACGCCGAGGCTTTGGAGTTTGCCCGGTCATCCGTCTTGTCCTTGGATTTGGCGGCGCCGTGAGTCTCCCCACCGGCGTCCACCCTTCCGCCGGCGTCTCCCCCACCAACCGTCGGTTCTGGTGGTGGTGGGATCGACGCGGACGGGCCTCCGACCTCCGAAGCCTTCTTCTTCGGAGGCACATTGACGTAGTCGATGAGATTGATGAAGCTGGAGAGGTTGATGAAGACTGCGCCCGCGTGAGCGCCGGATCAGGTTCGCACAACCTCGACGCCCCCTACTGTAATGCCCAGGATGGGACTATACCTCCTACGTGTCGAGGCACGACTTAAAGGTATAAGCCCATCCTAGAATGATCTCAAGTTTGGTATCTTTGCACGACTCATGTAAAAGAGGGATCAAATTGCAAAAGAAGAGATAGTTGGCTTACACTCGCCACTTCACACAATACATTACATGAGCAAAACATCATTCAAAACATCACAACCCGACTACGGGCGAAGATCCAAAGAAAGATACCAAAAACAACATAAAGCCACAGGTCAGGATCGAATCCTAGTAGAAACCACTACTGATCGTCGAAACGTCACAAGCAAACGGCAACTCTCTTCATCGAGCTCCTGGTGAAGTACTTGAACCAGCTCCTGCATCGAACTCGGCTGAACCTGCATCTGGTGTTGTAGTATTTGTGAGCCACGAGGACTCAGCAATCCCATAACCATGGGTATCAAGACTAGCAAAGCTTGTGGGTAGGATGAGGTAAAGTGGTGAGGTTGCAGCAGCAGCTAAGCATAATATGGTGGCTAACTTACGAGTACAAGAATAAGATGAGAAGCTACGCAAACGGTCGCAAAAGTAGTGATCGCTAAAGATCCTGAACTACATACGAGTCAAACATAACCCCACCGTGTTCTCTTCTCAAAATGAAAAGAGACAGTCATGGTTACTCACACAGTTGTGTGTTTTACTTCGAATCATCTGTCAAGTTTTCTACAACCGGACATTAACAAATTCCAATCTACCACATAACCGCGGGCACGGCTTTCGAAAGATCATAACCCTGCAGGGGTGTCCCAACTTAGCCCATCACAAGCTCTCACGATTAGCTGAAGTGATAAATATAATATCATCACCCCTTATCTTAGGGAAAACCGATCAGGCTCGGCATCCCGGTAGCACAAGTCATTTCGACAATGGTAAAACAAGTCCAGCAAGACCTCCCGGTGTGTCGACACCCTGATAGTAGCCGCGCGTATCTTGTCTCAGGACACGACCGGATGGTGTAGGATCGAAAGTATGTCTAGAGGGGGGGTGATTAGACTACTTGACAATATAAAAATTCTGCCTTTAGATCATGAACAGTTTTTGGCAGTTTCACAATTATGATCAATTCAAGTATCACCCTACACATGCAATTCTAGAGTGTATGCAGCGGAAAGTAAATTGCATATGTAGTATAGAGAGGTGGAGAAGATCAAACGCAATTTGGAGACACGGAGATTTTTGTCGTGGTTCCGATAGGTGGTGCTATCGTACATCCACGTTGATGGAGACTTCAACCCACGGAGGGTAACGGCTGCACGAGTCCACGGAGGGCTCCACCCACGAAGGGTCCACGAAGAAGCAACCTTGTCTATTCCATCATGGCCTACGCCCACGGAGGACTAGCCTTACTCGGGGTAGATCTTCACGAAGTAGGCGATCTCCTTGCCCTTACAAACTTCTTGGTTCAACTCCACATCTTGATGACGGAGGCTCCCAAGCGACACCTAACCAATCTAGGAGGCACCACCCTCCAAAAGGTAATAGATGTGGTTGATGATGATGAACTCCTTGCTCTTGTGCTTCAAATGATAATCTCCCCAACACTCAACTCTCCTCACTGATATGGCTGTGGTGGAAGGAAGGTTTGAGTGGAAAGCAACTTGGGAAGGCTAGAAATCAAGTTTCATATGGTAGGAATGGAACAACTTGATCTCAACACAAGGGTAGGTAGTTCTCTTCTCAGAAAGTGTAAGGTAGGAGTGGTAGTACTTTCTGATGGCTCTCTCCACGAATGAAGAGGGGGTGGAGGGGTATATATAGCCTCCACACAAAATCCAACCATTACACACATAATTGAACAATCTCGGTGAGACCGAAGTGAAAACTCGGTCATACCGAAAGTTCAAATATAGTGAACGTTGGGGTTTTCGGTGGGACCGAAAATACCATCTCGGTGTGTCCGATATGAGTCAAAGATAGGAGCTTGCCATTTTTGGTGGGACCGAAATTAACAACTCGGATATTCCGATATGATGTCAATTGGTTACAGAAGGTTGGCAGTCCAGTTTTGGTGAGACCGAACTCAAAATCGGATAGACCGAAATTTCTAGGGTTTGGGAAAATAGCTGAGGTGGTTCATCTCGGTGGGACTGAATTGGAAGAATCGGTTTGTCCGAGATTACTTATGAGTGTGTTTTAGAAGTGAAAGTTGCTGATAGTTAAAGGAGCTAAATCACTAAGCACTTGAGCAACCAGATCATCAACACAACCTCATCCCCTTTTAATAGTATTGGCTTTTCCTATGGACTCAATGTGATCTTTGATCACTAAACCAAAAATGGAGTCTTGAGCTTTTGCCAATGCTTGTCTTAGCATTTTGAGGGGGTCACTTCTTCAGACATATCCATACCCATATCATCGAACTTCTCTGAAATGATTCTCAAGTAACTATTAGTTCAATGATATATATGTTGTTATTAATTACCAAAACCACCCGGGGATTAGTTGCACTTTCAATCTCCCCTTTTTGGTAATTGATGACAGCATATAGATCAAAGCTTCGACAAAAGATATAATCAATGAATAATATCGTCGCTTTGAGAAGTATGTGATAAAGAAGAGCTCCCCCTAAATTTGTGCATTATTTAAAATTTGCGTTTGAATGCAAATGCACAATCGATTAGGATTATGGGTCACTCTTCCATGTCACATACATCTTGGTGGAGCGCACAAAATGATAAGAATGAATAACATGCACTCAATCACCAAGACATGAGTAAATGATCATACAAGAAGGAATAGCATATGATAAGCATTAAGCACACATTAAAGCATAGTACGACCAAGCACTCATTAAGGTAGCATCAAACATAGTAGCAAGCACACTGAAAGTTTCAAGAACCAAAAGAACCAAGTGTATCTCAAAGAAAACCGGCAAAAGAACGAAAGAGCACTCTCTCTCTCGAAGCCCTATGATCTATACAATTTCTCCCCCTTTGGCAACAAGTTACCAAAAAGTTCGAAAAAGCATAGAGCTAAGCGTCACTGTGGGCTCTGCTGGCGGCTCCCGTCTGGGTAGATGTCGGTGTAGAAATGACGGCATCGGCGAAGACTTCTGCTGATGTCTGCGCTGGAGGAGTGGATGCTGGAGCTGTAGGAGGTGCTGAAGTGGTAGCCCTGGAGTCAGTCACTGGGATAGCTGCAGATCGGGATCCTCTGGGAACCTGAGCAGTCTGGCGGTGAGAGTCCTGGACTAGATCATCCTGCATGAGCTCTGCTCTCTCCTGCCTTGCTTCCTCCATATCTGCCTCAAGCTTGTTGACGGTCACCTGAATCTCAGTCAGCTTCACGTCCAGAGCGTGGATCTTGTCGTCAACAATCCTCTCTAGGCTCTTCTGAGACTGTTCAATGCTGGCCAGGCGTTGTTCAATCCTCTGGGTAGCTTCAAGAATCTGCTCTCCGAAGCTCTTTGGCTTAGCTGCTGCCGCTGCTGCTTCTTTATCAGCTTTGGCTTTCTTTGCAGCTTCAATCTTGGCTTGACCTTCAACTGAGGTTGGATCCTCCTCATCCATCACAACTACGTTATCTTCATGCTCTGGCTGCAGTGGCAAGTGCTTCCTATCCAACATGAATTTGCCCGTGCCAAACTTGGCATTGATGAGCATCTGAATTTGTGGGGCAAATCCACACGACCTCTTCTGGTCAGCGGCAGTTCTCTTAATGGTCTCTACCATTAAGTCCATCACCTTAAAAGGTGCCTTCTCATCAAGAATGTGCAGCATGTTGATAGAATAGCCTCGAATCATGCGGTGGTCTCCAGACTTAGGCATCAATGTATGCCTCAGAATAGTGTTTGTGGTGGTCAGACCTGCCTGGAGATAGTACACTGAGCCAAGTTTCCACCCTTCCAAATCAGCGGCGGGGATCTCCTTGTACATGTTCTTCATGGAATCATGGTTCTTCTTAGAAATCCCATAGACATCAATGTCGTCCTCTCTCTGCACTGGAGCATTCAGAAGTTCTTGCCATTCTTCAACAGACGAAGAAAACCTTTGACCTTCAGTCATCCAGGTGATCTTCCCATCAGGATAAAAGTGGGCTGTGGCGTAGAACTGCATGATCATCTCGTCGTTCCAATCTGTCAGCTTCTGACCCACGAACTCATCAACTCCACATGCAGTGAAGCTCTCATGCACATGGGGAAAGAAGTCTCGGTGCTCTTCACTGTCAATGTACTCCCAGTCAACATACCTGGTGTCAGCAACAATAGGCTTCTTATCCATCAGCACGGTCTCATAGAAGTCCTGCTGCTCTCTGGTGTGGAATCTGGGGTCCACAGCAGTCCTTCTCCTCACGGCATATGGATCAGACTGTCTCCATAGCCTGAGACCTCTGTCCTTCCTTGCCTTCATATCCTCGGCTTGAGGATGAGCATCGTTGTGGAGTGGCAACTTTGGACGGAGCTTCAGCAACACATGTTCTTCATCAGACTCAGACGGTGGCAAATTACCTTTGTTCTTCTCGGAGGCTGGGATGTTCCTGGTTGTCTTCTTGGGCTTGACTGGAGCTGTCTTGGCTTGAGCAGGCTTCTTGGGCTTAGAAGTGGTTTGAGCCCTAATAGCATCACCCATGAACTTAGCCTTTTGAGGAGGAGGCTGGGGTGCATCTTCTTCTTCTTCATCCACTGCTGCATCAACATGAGGTTCAGCATACACAACTCTCTTCCTCTTGGAAGTTTTCTTCACCTTACTTGGAGCTGGCTCTTCCAAGTTTAGCTTCTTGGCAACAGCTGATTGCTTCACCTTGCTGGTGCCTTTCTTAGACTGCTGCCCTTCGTGCTCTTTGGCAACAACTTTTCTCTTGGGCTTGGAGGTAACTTCCTCAGCAACGAAGTCAGAGTCCTCATCATCAGAATTTCTCTGCTTTCTGGTCCTGGTGGCTGCAGGAGGCAAACCACTAGGGGTGCTCCTCTCACCATCATCACTAGAACTACTAGCCTCAGGACTAGTATCTGCCTCAGGGATCTCTGCAAACGGTGACTCAGACCTGTTCTGGCTGTCACTGGCATCTGACATGGCTGACAACCTGTGAAAAGATAAGGTATGGGCAGAGTAGAAGAGTTATCACAACTGCAGAGGTTTTTGCAAAAAAATGAGTTCAAAACTTAGTTTTGAGTTTTCACAGAATGCATTTCGGCAAACCGATATTCAGTTTCAGTGAATCCGAAGTGTATACAGAGGCTTATCACACCACTTTCGGTCAGACCGAAGTGGGTTTCGGTCCTACCGAAACACTAGGGTTTCACTGAGACTCTACATCGGTCACACCGATTTGCACGACTCGGTTAGACCGAAAAGTGCAGTGCAATGGCCAGAGGCCAAATCGGTCATTCCGAGTTTTCAAACTCGGTTTCACCGAGATGTATTCCGTGGAAACCTAAACCTAAGAATTTCGCTTGAAACTAAAACGATCCGATCTGATGTTAAGGAGGATTTCAAACGTGGCTAGATGCAGGGCAAACCAATCGTGCAAGAATCAGATGGGGAGCACGAGAGGGATCGAGACTCACCCTAACTTGGTGAAGTCCCTCTACGGCGGCAACGGCGCGGAGAAGAATACCGTTGACGGCGGCGGAGACCTGCGGTGAGGGCGCACAGGCGACGACGGCGACGATCCGAAGACCAGGGCGACGACAGCAAGGGACTTGGGGGCGGAACAGTTTGAAGAATTAATCGCGCGCTGCCCTCAGTATATATATCCCCATGCTGTCGGTGGGACCGAGTTGAAAAACTCGGTGTCACCGAAATGTATAACTGCTGTGCAGTTACGCATATCGGTCAGGCCGAGATTTTGAACTCGGTTTCACCGAGATGAAACCTAGATCAGTCTAAGCGTTTCGGTTGGACCGAGTGGGAAAAGTTAGTCAGACCGAAATGGACTTAGAAGGTTTTGGAAGTCAGCCTTAGACGGATCGGTGGCTCCGAGTGCTCCTCACTCGGAGGGTCCGAAAATGACTTGTTCAAAGTTGTGATATGAGCATGAATAGAATTTGAGACAAGAAAGCATAGATAGCTAGGAAAGGTGCTTAGGCATTCTTGTCCATCCATTTGGCCAGAAAAATCAAAGCAATCAAAACAACAAATGGATGTCCTTGAATGGATAAAATCAGGCATTCAACATGCTCACACAATAAGATAGCAAATGAAATATGTGTCAAACATGCACAACCAAAACTCTAGCTACTAGCACACAATTTGTCGATGACTAGGTCATCTATATATGAGTATATTGACTTAGGAGCCAAATGAGAACATTTGATCATAGGTCATACTCATCGTTTAAGCACAAGTAGGGTTACCACTTTTACATAAAGCATTGATGCGTTCACATCATTTGGAGATGCTTTAGCTCAATTTTTAGAGCAAAGCTCCCCCTAGATGTGAGAACCCCTTTTAAAGGGTCAAACTAACCTTGGGTTGTCGTGGAAGACTTCATGTAGATGTTGAAGATGTGGATGCTCAATGTTGATGTAGATCATCAAGAGTTGGGAGCTATCCTTTGGATTAGGGCACTTTCAATACCTACATGGGTTAGTCCACAAGGAACAAACAAGAATATCCATAGACATAGATTGAAGTACACAAAAGATGATGTCCATGAAAGCAATGATTACCTTGTCCCTTGACTTACCAACAAGAGGGTTTGTGACTCCATGAACTAGTGCATGATGTGGAAGTTGATTGCACAAGTTCTTGCCAAAATGAATATGAGTGAAGTATGTTGGCGGAGTCACCCTCAAGAACCTTCTAGTTCTTCTTCTTTGGGATCCACATCATCTTGATGGAAATCCTTGGTGTTGTAGTTGAGCTTGACGAAGTAGAACTTGACGTGTCCTTGGGAACCCACTTGACCATGGCTTGAGGTGCTTCTATGAATGCATCAATCTCCTCTTGAAGCTTGTCCTTGGCCTTTAGCTTGTGGTCTTGTGGTGGAAGGTCATCTTGAGCTTGTTCCACATTGGAAGAAGTAGGATCATACTTCTCCTTTTGAGAAACAAACTGTGGAGTAGGGTATTGACCTTCTTCCCACTCAACACCTTCGACGTTGAACTTTCGCTCAAAACCAATCCCTTGATTCTTCCGGTGCCTTCCTAGTTTGCAAACAATTTCCTCAAAGTTCTTGCTTCCGGCAAGACTTTTGTAGACACCTTTCTCTATGATTTCCTTCAATAAGCTATTTTCTTGCTCAAGTGTAACTTGGCTTGAAACATTGTTAGTGGAATCAAGAGAACTACTAGAAGGAACAACATTAGATTTGACATTGTTATTGTTACTACTAGAGGAAGAATTTTTCTTATGCTTGTCATGCTTAGTCTTAATAGGTGGCAAGAAATTAGACAAGAGAAGTCGTTTGGCAAGATATGAAGAACTCTTCTTTCGAAGATCGTCATTGATCGCTTTCAGAAACTCATGTTCTTGCTCTAGAGTGAGCTTCTCGAAGCGTAGCTTCTCATGAGATCTTAGGAGCTCTCTATGATCTTCTTGAGTTGTTTCATGAGCTAACTTAAGAGTGTTTAGTTCTTTAGTTAGACGCTCATTCTCCTTCATAGCATTGTCATTCGACTCTTCTCGACTATAAAGACTACTAGCATTTTCATCATTACTAAGCTCACTAGATTTATCATGCAAGAGCTCATCTTCACCAAGCAAGTCATCCTCATCACTATCAAAGTCAATGAATTCAGGGTGTGTTACCTTGGGGCCTTTAGCCATGAAGCATCTTCCAATTCCCTCATTTGGTGAATCAAATAAGTCGTAGGAGTTGGAGTTGGAGGATACGAGTGCAAGTCCGGCAACACCTTCATCTTGACCGTAGTCGAAGTCGGAGTGATAGCTTCCATCGGATTGATTGTCGGAGTCGGAGCCGGAGACCCATTCACCTACATGAGCTTGATGTCTTCTTCTTGTGTAGCTCCTTGATGACTTGTCTTTCCTCTCCGAATCCTTGCTTCTCCGAGAGGGTCTTCGTTCATAACGATCATCTCTACTCCTTCTCTCTCTCCGAGGTGACTCATCTCTTGCTCTTCTTCTTGGAGATTCTTCTCTTCTTTTGTGGGGAGCCGTACACTCATTTGAGAAGTGTCCGGGTCTTCCACAATTGTAGCAGTTTCGATCACGACTAGAAGATCTCTTTTCATCATATGATCTAGACTTTGAGCTTCTTTCTTTGCCTCTATTCTTGTAGAACTTGTTGAAGTTCTTAACCATTAGGCTTATCTCTTCATTGGAAATTAACTTGTCACTTGAGGTTGTGGGAGCATCACTTGTAGCTTTGTAAGCACCACTTGACTTGTTGTGAAGCTCTTCCTTATCCTTAAGTGTCATCTCATGAGAAACAATTCTTCCAATGACTTCAGTTGGCTTGAGAGTCTTGTAGTTTGGCATCATTTGGATCAAAGTGCACACGGTGTCATATTTTCCATCCAAAGCTCTTAGAATCTTCTTGATGATGAATCGGTCGGTCATTTCTTCGCTTCCTAAGCCGGCAATCTCATTTGTGATGAGAGCAAGCCTAGAGTACATTTCAGCGACTCCTTCACCATCCTTCATCTTGAACTTGTCAAGTTGACCTTGAAGAATATCTAGCTTTGATTCCTTCACAGATTCAGTACCTTCGTGCATTTCAACCAAAGTATCCCAAATCTCTTTAGCATTCTCAAGACGGCTGATTTTGTTGAACTCCTTGGGACACAAGGCATTGAAGAGAATGTCACAAGCTTGAGCATTGTTTTGCAACATCCGCAACTCTTCCGGTGTAGCTTCGCGATCCGGAACTTTTCCTTCCTCGAAGAATTCACCTTGCATACCAACACAAATAATGCCCCATGCGGCTGGGTTATGACCAAGAATATGCATTTTCATTTTATGCTTCCAACTAGCAAAATTTGTACCATCAAAGTAAGGACCTCTACGATAATTACCCTCACTAGACGCCATACTCTCCTAGGTTGTGAAACCAAGCTTATGGAGTCCAATGCAATGGAAACCAAAACAATGGAGACCAAAGCTCTGATACCACTTGTAGGATCGAAAGTATGTCTAGAGGGGGGGTGATTAGACTACTTGACAATATAAAAATTCTGCCTTTAGATCATGAACAGTTTTTGGCAGTTTCACAATTATGATCAATTCAAGTATCACCCTACACATGCAATTCTAGAGTGTATGCAGCGGAAAGTAAATTGCATATGTAGTAAAGAGAGGTGGAGAAGATCAAACGCAATTTGGAGACACGGAGATTTTTGTCGTGGTTCCGATAGGTGGTGCTATCGTACATCCACGTTGATGGAGACTTCAACCCACGGAGGGTAACGGCTGTGCGAGTCCACGGAGGGCTCCACCCACGAAGGGTCCACGAAGAAGCAACCTTGTCTATTCCATCATGGCCTACGCCCACGGAGGACTAGCCTTACTCGGGGTAGATCTTCACGAAGTAGGCGATCTCCTTGCCCTTACAAACTTCTTGGTTCAACTCCACATCTTGATGACGGAGGCTCCCAAGCGACACCTAACCAATCTAGGAGGCACCACCCTCCAAAAGGTAATAGATGTGGTTGATGATGATGAACTCCTTGCTCTTGTGCTTCAAATGATAATCTCCCCAACACTCAACTCTCCTCACTGATATGGCTGTGGTGGAAGGAAGGTTTGAGTGGAAAGCAACTTGGGAAGGCTAGAAATCAAGTTTCATATGGTAGGAATGGAACAACTTGATCTCAACACAAGGGTAGGTAGTTCTCTTCTCAGAAAGTGTAAGGTAGGAGTGGTAGTACTTTCTGATGGCTCTCTCCACGAATGAAGAGGGGGTGGAGGGGTATATATAGCCTCCACACAAAATCCAACCGTTACACACATAATTGAACAATCTCGGTGAGACCGAAGTGAAAACTCGGTCATACCGAAAGTTCAAATATAGTGAACGTTGGGGTTTTCGGTGGGACCGAAAATACCATCTCGGTGTGTCCGATATGAGTCAAAGATAGGAGCTTGCCATTTTCGGTGGGACCGAAATTAACAACTCGGATATTCCGATATGATGTCAATTGGTTACAGAAGGTTGGCAGTCCAGTTTCGGTGAGACCGAACTCAAAATCGGATAGACCGAAATTTCTAGGGTTTGGGAAAATAGCTGAGGTGGTTCATCTCGGTGGGACTGAATTGGAAGAATCGGTTTGTCCGAGATTACTTATGAGTGTGTTTTAGAAGTGAAAGTTGCTGATAGTTAAAGGAGCTAAATCACTAAGCACTTGAGCAACCAGATCATCAACACAACCTCATCCCCTTTTAATAGTATTGGCTTTTCCTATGGACTCAATGTGATCTTTGATCACTAAACCAAAAATGGAGTCTTGAGCTTTTGCCAATGCTTGTCTTAGCATTTTGAGGGGTCCACTTCTTCAGACATATCCATACCCATATCATCGAACTTCTCTGAAATGATTCTCAAGTAACTATTAGTTCAATGATATATATGTTGTTATTAATTACCAAAACCACCCGGGGATTAGTTGCACTTTCAGATGGGTGATTCTACAGGTATACCAGATACCTCGGGTTTCCCCAAGGCGGCCCCGCAGACTCCCCGTTTGGGACCAACACCATCAGCACTGGCCCCCCTGCTATGTAGAAAGAATCCTCGGGTAGCGCTAACTCCCTATGCAATTTAATTAATTAATTAAGTTGTTATTATGAGCAAATTAAAACCAATGTTGGGCCTTGCTGGAGGAGTTTTATTCAAAGTCGAACTGTCAAGGGGTCCCCATTTCACCCATCGTGTAAGGAACGCAAAATCAAGGAACATAATGCCGGTTTATCGGCGCCTAAGGTGGCATGAGTGGAACAAAACACCGAGCAAAAGGCCAAGCCTTCCACCCATGCCCAGTATATAGGTGTGTTAAATAATAATTATAGATATTGTGATATAACAACAACAAGTTCCCTCCTGGAACGATCTTCATCTTCACCTGCAACTAACAACGCTATAAGAGGGGCTGAGCAAGCGGGTAACATAGCCAAATAGTGGTTTTGCTAGGAAGGTTTCAAGGTTAGAGGTTTCATGGCAACAAGGAGAGGCTGACATAAAAGATGGGTAGCGCGACATGTAGCGATAGCATCGAGACAACTAAGCATGGCAATGGTAGTAAAGGTATCCAAGGGTATGATCATCTTGCCTGGAATTCCACAAGGGATAAGAACGGATCCATGAAGTAGACGGAGCAACAAAGTCGAGCGAATCCTCACAACTCCGGAACGAATCCGAAGCTAACAAGAGAAGCAACCGGAAAGAAGCAAACAACACGGTAAACACACAAGCATAAACATGGCATACGATGCACAAACAAGTATGATGCATGTCCGGTTTAATATGCAAGACATGGCAAAGTGCACAAACAAAACTACAAGTTAAGTGGAGCTCAATATGCAACGAGTTGCATATTGACGAAACACCACATTTTATTTATTTAATTGACTCTCGTTTATTTACAATACAAGGTTAATTGTTGGTTAACATGGCAAGAGGTGAAGCAAAAAATAAACTACCTAGTTAGGCATTTTAAATGAGGCCGGAAATAACAACAACATATCCGGAAAATCCCCATGAGCATGTTTAATAATTATAAAGCAACAACAATTAAACATTTTTAATGTTGTTAATATGATGCGGAAGACATGATCAAGTTTATGCAATTTATTAAAAGGTTAACAAGAAGAAGACATGAAGTATTGTCACCGCGGTGGAAGGAAAGGGTGCCACGGCAACGATCCGAAATGATGCAACGGTATCATATCGGTTCCGGTAACTCGGTGGGAGACCGGTGCAAAAGGAAAGATGGCGTGAGCGAGTCAAACAAGATGAAGGTGGGGTGATCCCGTCACCGGGTTCCCACGAGTCGGTGACGAGGCAACCGAGGAACATGACAAACGGACGAAACGGCACAGAGCACACAAGGGAGCATCTCATACAACCACAACAAGCATCCACGGGTCACATCTCGGGGTTATACCTTCGGAACAATCATTTCGGGGCGGTTCGAGATCGTAGAGGAAGGAGTCGTTCTCACGAGTCGTAGAGGAAGTAGCCGTTCCGTGGAGGGAAGTAGTGGTACACGGGGCTTCGGCGATGGTAGGCGTTCACGTCACGTGTCGTGGTACTTGCGACGTCGGGGTACACGTTATGTAGTGGTACTTGGCGTCTCATCGTGTAGTCGTACTCGTTCATGTAGTCGTTCTCGAGGTCGTCGACGTCGTGGTACTTGGTGTCTTCGGACTCGCCGGTCTCAATACTTGCGACGGTACCGGAACACTTGTCGTCGGACTTGGCGAATCCAAGAGGTACTTGAGGGTCTCGGGGTCCCTTGTTCGAAGCTCTTGGCGTCCGGCAGTAAGCAAAAGAGGCGCGTCATAACATGGCAGCAAAATCAAAAGCAGCACGGCTCCGGTGACGCGGTGAAGATGACGGCTGGAGGTCGACCGGGACGCGCCTCTTGGCGCTGGCTGGAGGTGTGGAAGGGGCGCCCTTGGCGCGGCGGAGGAAAAACCTGGGGAGGCCATGGCAATGGCCGGAGCATGGAGGACGGCGCTGTCGCGGTACTTGGCGCGGAGGGTGCGGTCGTGCACTGGAGAGGAGGGAGCAGCACGGGCTCGCGACGGAGGGAAGGACGGATGCGGGGCGGAGGACTCGGGCATGGCTGGTGGCTGCTCCAAGGCGAGGCAGTGGCGCAGAGGCGCTCGGGAGGAGGCCAGGGAGGCGGCTCCGGCGAGGAGGCGCGCAGGAGATGAGGAGGCGGGCCTGGCCGGGCGCTCGCCGGGCTCGGGGCGGCGACCTGGCGAGCCGGACGGCGATGGAGGGCGCGGCTCCACGCGAAGGATGGGGACGAGGCTGCGGGACGAGGGACGAAGGGGAGGCCGTCGGGGCTTCGAGCGATGCGAAGAGGCGCTCCTGGCCGCGGGGTCCTGGCGCGGTCCGGGCCGGCTTATGAGGTCAGGCTACGAGGGAGAGGGAGATAGCGAGGGGGAATCGAGGGAGGAGGGAGCGGGGTCGTGCGAGAGGAGAGGCTGGCGGCGGTTGCGGGAGAGCGAGGGGAGATGGTTAGCGCTAGGGTTCGGGCGAAGAAAACGGTTGGGCCAGGAGATGGCTATGGCCTATGGGCCAGCAGGGAGGAGAGAAGGGCGGCTGGGCCAGCTTCGGCTTGGGCCCGGGGAGGCCTTGGGGAGGCCGCAGGCGGCTGGGATCTTATCCCTTTTAACTGATTTTTAAAACAGAAAAGAAAGAAGAAGAAAAGGGAAGAAAAGAAAAGGTTAGGAAGAGATTTAAACATGGAGTTAAATCTCTGGACTCACACAAAATGTAAGGAATTTAAAGAATTTGTTGGAAGACTTTTGGAAGATAAAAATTCAAACGAGTTTGAATAAATGTCAAACTGTTCGAATTTAGAAAAACCCTTTAGATGAAATCCAAATGGGTTGGAATTTCAAGAGATGGCCCTACACATTAGATGTGATTTATGAGAAGATTTGGAACATTTATAGATAAAGTAAAATTGCAACACAATTTTACTAAAGGCTCAAAGGAAGAAAAGGAAGTAGAGTTGGATGACAGAAAATCGAAGAAAGGTGCAATTGTGTTATAGGTGATTTCCAAGGAATGGAATATTTTTAAATATAGCTCCCTAAATATTGAGAGGCTTTTATATGTTTTAAAGAGAAGACATCCTTCCCTCGATTTAAATGGACCGAAGGTCCACACGATTTATTTAGGTTCAGATGCAAAGATTAATGACATGATGGCATGATGATATGATGCAATGCAAAAATAAATAACACAAGCACAAAGAACACACGGGAGAACCCGGAACATCTGGAATCTTCTGGAATCTTCTGGGACGTCGGTCTTCGGGCGTCACAACTCTCCCACACTAACAGAGGATCTCGACCCGAGATCCTAGAGATATCACCGGGTAAAACGGAAGAGGAAGAGGTAAAACAAAGTTGCTTCTTCGACAGACGAGTGAAACCAAGAACCTTGAGAGGTTGAACAATCTTGAAAGAAAGAATGCAATGGAGATGAACGAAGATGAAAACACTCCGTTAGAAAGAGTAACAAGGAGCATTACGAGAACCTTGTAGGTTGAAAGACATGAAACAAGAGCTCACGGATGACGGAAGAATTTCAAAACCACTCCGGTTAACCAAGATTGAGAAGGAATAAGAACGAAATAATTTGGGCAGCACTCCGTCTGAAAATGGAAGGAAATAACATGAACTTGAGAAGATGGGATGATACTTGATGAAAACAACAACACACAGCCTCTGAAACAATTGAAAGAATGGCACAAGGGGGTAAGAAAGATTCAGAAAGCACTCCGGTTGAAAAATAGGCAAAACTTGATAAGATGAGAGAAATAGAATGGAGAACAGAACACTCCGGTTAAATAAACAAGCAAGTGAGAATATGATCTTGATAAAAACGAGATGATGGTTAAAGAGAGCAATATCACAATGCCTCCGGAATGAAAGAATAGAATATAGATCGTTGGAAAGAAAAGAACGGAGAAGAAAAAGACAACTTCTCTCAATATTGAATTTGAAAGAGCATCCTTACGAAGAAGGGTTGAACGGAGTTGTTGGAAAAATCAACAACGAAAAGAATAAGCTCGATGTGGGCTTATGGAAAACATCTCTAAATTAAGAGGTGACAACCAACCATCTATGAAAACATTTGATTGGATTGAGATCAACAAGGAGACGATAAACTAATTCACCGGAAGGATAATGAAGAACTTGGGTCATTTATAAGCACCATAATTAGCAACAATCCTTAGGGAAAGCTTTTAGGTGAAATACAACCCAAAATAACTCCAACAAATAAATTGAATGGTTGGAAAGATCTCCTGAACAAAGAAAAAGATGGGTTTAAATATCTCATCCCTGACAACTTTTGAATCATGAAACATGAAGGGAAAATTGTCAAAAATGACATAACACCATCTAAAAAGAAAAGGTAGAAAGAATTGCACTTGGAAAGCATGATGAAGAATGCTTGAGCTCCAACAAGAATCTTGATGAAGACTTCGAGGAAGAATTAAAATGATGATGAACCACCATGAAGAACTCCGGTAATGGAAGCATGAGAAGTGAAAGATGAAAAGAATAAGATTCAAGGCCTGCGATGAATTAGATGGAGCTTTGAAATGATATAATTGAAATCACTTGGAACTCCGGAAAACAAGATGAACAACTTAGGGCCGAGAATAAGATATGATGAACAAGCTCCAGACAAAAGAATTAAATCACCTTGAAGGAATAAGAATAAGAATTATGTTATGCATCTCCTTCACCAATTTAAATTGATGACAACCAAAGGATTTGGCATACCACTTATTCTCGTTGGAAAGGATTAAAGAGAGATCTCGCACAAACTTGGATAATTATTCAACAAAGCACCGGTAGGATTATGAAAAGAACAAAAGAATTAACACGATAACAACGGAAGAGTAAACTTGAAAGAACCACCGTAAGAATATGGAGACGAACGAAGAGACATCAATGAAGAATATTTGGAGAACGAAGTTGAAAACTGAAAACGAAGAAATATTCTGAAATGATGGCCTTCGGAGGAACACAAAGAAAAGAATTCATGAAATGCTTCGGATGGGTATAAAAGAATTCCTCACAATCTGAGCAATAATGAGGATGGCAAGAAGCTAGAACCACGAATCTTCAAGAGAACGGCCCAAGATTTAAGAGAAACACTTCTCCGGTCTCCAAATGTTGAGAATGACAACGAGAACCACCTTGAAGAATTGTTGAGCACTCCAGAATGAAGAATTAGAAGGTTGAACCAATGATGAAAAGAATAGAACGCGATCTTGGAGAAGGACTGTGACTGATGGAAATCATTCTTACGTCACACTTTGAAAAGAATTTGAGTATAACTCCAGGAAAAAAATTAGAAGAGTCAGGTAAGATCCTGGGAAAGACCTGTGGGTTAGGGCCCACTCAAAGAAATCACCGTTGAAAAAGATTGCTTAAGAGATATTGCACCGGTTGAATTAAATGGCTTGAATAAGATAACAATCCTCAAAATAATTTGAACGGATTAAGAATGGAATTATGAATCTTCAGCACTCCGGATATGAATAGCAAGAGGAGAATGATTAATTGGTGCACCGGAATAAGAAAGCATTGTGAAATGAGGAAAAGGATAAGATCAACACCGAAATCTTGAATTACATCCACCGGCAGAATTTGAGAACAAAAGAATGATGAACTTGAAGCTCTTGAGCATCTTCACGATAATTCACCGGATAAGAACATTGAAGGAACGAATGAAGAACCATCACATGAATAAAATGGATACTTCATCTGGCAATTTCAGCTTCATAAAGAAAAGGGTGGAAGGGTGGGGAAAACAAAGACAACTTGGAATGAATGAAACAGACAAAACGTCAGATTTCTCAACGGCGTCCGTATGGAATAACTTGAAGAGAAGGCACACCGGTTGAAAAGGATTAACATGACCATCTCGATGATTAAGAAGGACTAGCACTCCCATAGAAATATGAGAATACTGATTAAGAAAGGTATGGAATCAACACTTGACATCGAAGCAACTCGAATACCAGAATCAAAACAAAAACAAGGATAGATGTGTAGCAGCCTAATCTTCACAATATCATTCGAACAGAGACTTGAACGAATGAATTCCGCAGGTACATCAACTTGTCGAGAAGCCACTTGGAGAACAAAAGTAAATTAAAAAGGAACAAGGAACAGATAGAACAAATACAAGATAGAAGCTTCGTTCGACATATTCGTGCTGAAAGCTCATGGAACGTGTTACAAAAGGGTTTTGCAATCCCCGGATCAGCATAGCCAAGGACCCTTTAAGATGCAACTCCCGATTAGAACAAGTCCATAAAACCACTTCACTCAATGTAGAACCCCAAACTTCATATCGTGCATTCGTTGGAACAATGCCTAGAACTACTAGATGAACCCACCTATAGATTTCCGAAAGTTTCCAGTTATGCAATCAGGTGTTGGGGATACACGGGAGGCACCGCGCAATCAACTCTAAACCTACATCCAGGTGTATCCATCCTTCAACACATAACCAGTCTTTTCCGGAAACCGTTTACCTCGGACCTTCGAAACGCATCCACTATACAAGCTATGGCAATACTCCCGAACTACCTCCCCAGTACTGGATGATGTCGGGGTTATCTTGCCACTAACCGCATAGGAGAGTTTTTTGATGTCGGCCGTCTTAAGTATTCTAGTACTGCCGCGATGGATTTGTGACGACAACACCTCGGAGCTCAACTCCCCGGGACACTGCCACAACCCCTAATGACAGGAGGCATCGAGAACAATGTTCTCGTCACAAAGACATCGAAACAATCCAAACAATACTCGCGAGATCCTAAAAAAAAATTTGGTGCATTTTTGAAAGTAGAAGAGACAAGAGTAATCGTCAGGAGTCCTCACCAGAGTGAAAAGAGATGAGGAGCAAAAGAAATCCTACTCTCCGATATAAATATAGGACTCAAAATATTTTCAAGTGTGTGCCTAGACTCAACCGTCAACGATTCGATCAATCAGTGGGGGCTTCTAGGTCGGAGAAGGCTCTGATACCAACTTGTAATGCCCAGGATGGGACTATACCTCCTACGTGTCGAGGCACAACTTAAAGGTATAAGCCCAACCTAGAATGATCTCAAGTTTGGTATCTTTGCATGACTCGTGTAAAAGAGGGATCAAATTGCAAAAGAAGAGATAGTTGGCTTACACTCGCCACTTCACACAATACATTACATGAGCAAAACATCATTCAAAACATCACAACCCGACTACGGGCGAAGATCCAAAGAAAGATACCAAAAACAACATAAAGCCATAGGTCAGGATCGAATCCTAGTAGAAACCACTACTGATCGTCGAAACGTCACAAGCAAACATCAACTCTCTTCATCGAGCTCCTGGTGAAGTACTTGAACCAGCTCCTGCATCGAACTCGGCTGAACCTGCATCTGGTGTTGTAGTATCTGTGAGCCACGAGGACTCAGCAATCCCATAACCATGGGTATCAAGACTAGCAAAGCTTGTGGGTAGGAAGAGGTAAAGTGGTGAGGTTGCAGCAGCAGCTAAGCATAATATGGTGGCTAACTTACGAGTACAAGAATAAGATGAGAAGCTACGCAAATGGTCGCAAAAGTAGTGATCGCTAAAGATCCTGAACTACATACGAGTCAAACATAACCCCACCGTGTTCTCTTCTCAAAATGAAAAGAGACAGTCACGGTTACTCACACAGTTGTGTGTTTTACTTCGAATCATCTGTCAAGTTTTCTACAACCGAACATTAACAAATTCCAATCTGCCACATAACCGCGGGCACGGCTTTCGAAAGATCATAACCCTGCAGGGGTGTCCCAACTTAGCCCATCACAAGCTCTCACGATTAGCTGAAGTGATAAATATAATATCATCACCCCTTATCTTAGGGAAAACCGATCAGGCTCGGCATCCCGGTAGCACAAGTCATTTCGACAATGGTAAAACAAGTCCAGCAAGACCTCCCGGTGTGTCGACACCCTGATAGTAGCCGCTCGTATCTCGTCTCAGGACACGACCGGATGGGCGATTCTACAGGTATACCAGATACCTCGGGTTTCCCCAAGGCGGCCCCGCAGACTCCCCGTTTGGGACCAACACCATCAGCACTGGCCCCCCTGCTATGTAGAAAGAATCCTCGGGTAGCGCTAACTCCCTATGCAATTTAATTAATTAATTAAGTTGTTATTATGAGCAAATTAAAACCAATGTTGGGCCTTGCTGGAGGAGTTTTATTCAAATTCGAACTGTCAAGGGGTTCCCATTTCACCCATCGGGTAAGGAACGCAAAATCAAGGAACATAATGCCGGTTTATCGGCGCCTAAGCTGGCATGAGTGGAACAAAACACTGAGGAAAAGGCCAAGCCTTCCACCCATGCCCAGTATATAGGTGTGTTAAATAATAATTATAGATATTGTGATATAACAACAACAAGTTCCCTCCTGGAACGATCTTCATCTTCACCTGCAACTAACAACGCTATAAGAGGGGCTGAGCAAGCGAGTAACATAGCCAAACAGTGGTTTTGCTAGGAAGGTTTCAAGGTTAGAGGTTTCATGGCAACAAGGAGAGGCTGACATAAAAGATGGGTAGCTCGACATGTAGCGATAGCATCGAGACAACTAAGCATGGCAATGGTAGTAAAGGTATCCAAGAGTATGATCATCTTGCCTGGAATTCCACAAGGGAGAAGAATGGATCCATGAAGTAGACGGAGCAACAAAGTCGAGCGAATCCTCACAACTCCGGAACGAATCCGAAGCTAACAAGAGAAGCAACCGGAAAGAAGCAAACAACACGGTAAACACACAAGCATAAACATGGCATACGATGCACAAACAAGTATGATGCATGTCCGATTTAATATGCAAGACATGGCAAAGTGCACAAACAAAACTACAAGTTAAGTGGAGCTCAATATGCAACGAGTTGCATATTGACGAAACACCACATTTTATTTATTTAATTGACTCTCGTTTATTTACAAGACAAGGTTAATTGTTGGTTAACATGGCAAGAGGTGAGGCAAAAATAAACTACCTAGTTAGGCATTTTGAATGAGGCCGGAAATAACAACAACATATCCGGAAAATCCCCATGAGCATGTTTAATAATTATAAAGCAACAACAATTAAACATTTTTATGTTGTTAATATGATGCGGAAGACATGATCAAGTTTATGCAATTTATTAAAAGGTTAACAAGAAGAAGACATGAAGTATTGTCACCGCGGTGGAAGGAAAGGGTGCCACGACAACGATCCGAAATGATGCAACGGTATCATATTGGTTCCGGTAACTCGGTGAGAGACCGGTGCAAAAGAAAAGATGGCGTGAGCGAGTCAAACAAGATGAAGGTGGGGTGATCCCGTCACCGGGTTCCCACGAGTCGGTGACGAGGCAACCGAGGAACATGACAAACGGACGAAACGGCACGGAGCACACAAGGGAGCATCTCATACAACCACAACAAGCATCCACGGGTCACGTCTCGGGGTTATACCTTCGGAACAATCGTTTCGGGGCGGTTCGAGATCGTAGAGGAAGGAGTCGTTCTCACGAGTCGTAGAGGAAGTAGCCGTTCCGTGGAGGGAAGTAGTGGTACACGGGGCTTCGGCGACGGTAGGCGTTCACGTCACGTGTCGTGGTACTTGCGACGTCGGGGTACACGTTATGTAGTGGTACTTGGCGTCTCATCGTGTAGTCGTACTCGTTCATGTAGTCGTTCTCGAGGTCGTCGACGTCGTGGTACTTGGTGTCTTCGGACTCGCCGGTCTCAATACTTGCGACGGTACCGGAACACTTGTCGTCGGTCTTGGCGAATCCAAGAGGTACTTGAGGGTCTCGGGGTCCCTCGTTCGAAGCTCTTGGCGTCCGGCAGCAAGCAAAAGAGGCGCAGCATAACATGGCAGCAAAATCAAAAGCAGCACGGCTCCGGTGACGCGGTGAAGATGACGGCTGGAGGTCGACCGGGACGCGCCTCTTGGCGCTGGCTGGAGGTGTGGAAGGGGCGCCCTTGGCGCGGTGGAGGAAAAACCTGGGGAGGCCATGGCAATGGCCGGAGCATGGAGGACGGCGCTGTCGCGGTACTTGGCGCGGAGGGTGCGGTCGCGCACTGGAGAGGAGGGAGCAGCACGGGCTCGCGACAGAGGGAAGGACGGATGCGGGGCGGAGGACTCGGGCGTGGCTGGTGGCTGCTCCAAGGCGAGGCAGTGGCGCAGAGGCGCTCGGGAGGAGGCCAGGGAGGCGGCTCCGGCGAGGAGGCGCGCAGGAGATGAGGAGGCGGGCCTGGCCGGGCGCTCGCCGGGCTCGGGGCGGCGACCTGGCGAGCTGGACGATGATGGAGGGCGCGGCTCCACGCGAATGATGGGGACGAGGTTGCGGGACGAGGGACGAAGGGGAGGCCGTCGGGGCTTTGGGCGATGCGAAGAGGCGCTCCTGGCCGCGGGGTCCTGGCGCGGTCCGGGCCGGCTTAGGAGGTCGGGCTACGAGGGAGAGGGAGATAGCGAGGGGGAATCAAGGGAGGAGGGAGCGGGGTCGTGCGAGAGGAGAGGCTGGCGGCGGCTTGCGGGAGAGCGAGGGGAGATGGTTAGCGCTAGGGTTCGGGCGAAGAAAACGGTTGGGCCAGGAGGTGGCTATGGCCTATGGGCCAGCAGGGAGGAGAGAAGGGCGGCTGGGCCAGCTTTGGCTTGGGCCTGGGGAGGCCTTGGGGAGGCCGTAGGCGGCTGGGATCTTATCCCTTTTAACTGATTTTTAAAACAGAAAAGAAAGAAGAAGAAAAGGGAAGAAAAGAAAAGGTTAGGAAGAGATTTAAACACGGAGTTAAATCTCTGGACTCACACAAAATGTAAGGAATTTAAAGAATTTGTTGGAAGACTTTTGGAAGATAAAAATTCAAACGAGTTTGAATAAATGTCAAACTGTTCGAATTTAGAAAAACCCTTTAGATGAAATCCAAATGGGTTGGAATTTCAAGAGATGGCCCTACACATTAGATGTGATTTATGAGAAGATTTGGAACATTTATAGATAAAGTAAAATTGCAACACAATTTTACTAAAGGCTCAAAGGAAGAAAAGGAAGTAGAGTTGGATGACAGAAAATTGAAGAAAGGTGCAATTGTGTTATAGGTGATTCCAAGGAATGGAATATTTTTAAATATAGCTCCCTAAATATTGAGAGGCTTTTATATGTTTTAAAGAGAAGACATCCTTCCCTCGATTTAAATGGACCGAAGGTCCACACGATTTATTTAGGTTGAGATGCAAAGATTAATGACATGATGGCATGATGATATGATGCAATGCAAAAATAAATAACACAAGCACAAAGAACACATGGGAGAACCCGGAACATCTGGAATCTTCTTGAATCTTCTGGGACGTCGGTCTTGGGGCTTCACACCTACCTGGCGCGCCAAAGATGTCGGGGAAACTGTTGGGGAACGTAGTATTTTAAAATTTTCCTACGATCACGCAAGATCTATCTACCAGATGCATAGCAACGAGAGAGGAGAGTGTGTCTACGTACCCTCGTAGACCGGGAGCGGAAGCGTCAAGTGACGCGGTTGATGTTGTCGAACTTCTTCGCGATCCAACCGATCAAGCACCGAACGTACAGCACCTCCGCGTTCAGCACACGTTCAGCTTGATGACGTCCCACGAGCTCTTGATCCAGTTGAGCTTCACGGGAGAGTTTCGTCAGCACGACGGCGTGGTGACGGATATGATGTGTTCACCGGCGCAGGGCTTCGCCTAAGCTCCGCTACGGTACGACCGAGGTGTGATTCTGTGGAGGGGGGCACCGCACACGGCTAAAACAATTCAACTTGTGTCTTTGGGTGCCCCCCTGCCCCCGTATATAAAGGAGCAAGGGAGGAGGGGCCGGCCAACCTCTATGGTGCGGCTAGGGAGGGGACTCCTACTAGGAATAGGATTGCAATCCTGTTCCTAGTAGGATTCACCGAAAGGAAGAAGGGGGAAAGGATTAGGAGAGGTGCCCCCCCCCCCAATCCTAGTCCAACTAGGATTCCTAGGTGGGGGCGCCGGCCAGCCCTATGGGCTGCCTCTCTCTCACCCTTTAGGCCCACTATGGACCATCCCCTCTCGTAGGGGGTTCCGGTAACCCCCTCCGGCATTCCCGATAAATCCGAAACTTTTCCGGTATACTTCCGGTGTCCGAATATAGCGGTCCAATATATCAATCTTTATGTCTCGGACATTCCGAGACTCCTCGTCATGTCCGTGATCTCATCCGGGACTCCGAACTACCTTCGGTACATAAATACTCAAAAACTCATAATACCGACCGTCATCAAACGTTAAGCGTGCGTACCCTACGGGTTCGAGAACTATGTAGACATGACCGAGACTCATCTCTGGTCAATAAGCAATAGCGGAACCTGGATGTTCATATTGGCTCCTACATATTCTACGAAGATCTTTTATCGGTCAGAACCGCATAACAACATACGTTGTTCCTTTTGTCAAACGGTATGTTACTTGCCCGAGATTCGATCGTCGGTATCTTTATACCTAGTTCAATCTCGTTGCCGGCAAGTCTCTTTACTCGTTCCGTAACACATCATCTCGTGACTAACTCATTAGTCTTTTGCTTGCAAGGCTTATTGTGATGTGTGTTACCGAGAGGGCCCAGAGATACCTCTCCGACACTCGGAGTGACAAATCCTAGTCTTGATCTATGCCAACACCACGAATACTTTCGGAGACACCTGTAGAGCATCTTTATGATCACCCAGTTACGCTGTGACGTTTGATAGCACACAAGGTGTTCCTACGGTATTCGGGAGTTGCATAATCTCATAGTCATAGGAACATGTATAAGTCATGAAGAAAGCAATAGCAGTTAAACTAAACGATCATAGTGATATGCTAACGGATGGGTCTTGTCCATCACATCATTCTCCTAATGATGTGATCCCGTTGATCAAATGACAACTCATGTCTATGGCTAGGAAACATAACCATCTTTGATCAATGAGCTAGTCTAGTAGAGGCATACTAGGGACATACTGTTTTGTCTATGTATTCACACATGTATTAAGTTTCCGGTTAATACAATTCTAGCATGAATAATAAACATTTATCATGATATAAGGAAATAAATAATAAATTTATTATTGCCTATAGGGCATATTTCGTTCAGTCTCCCACTTGCACTAGAGTCAATAATCTAGCTCACATCGCCATGTGATTTAATACCGATAGTTCACATTGTTATGTGACCAACACCCAAAGGGTTTACTAGAGTCAATAATCTAGTTCACATCGCTATGTGATTAATACCCAAGAGTAATAAGGTGTGATCATGTTTTGCTAGTGAGAGAAGTTTAGTCAACGGGTCTGTAATATACAGATCCCTATGTATTTCACAAATTTCTATGTCTACAATGCTCTGCATGGAGCTACTCTAGCTAATTGCTCCCACTTTCAATACGCATCCAGATTGATACTTAGAGTCATCTGGATTTTGGTGTCAAAGTTTGCATCGGCGTAACCCTTTACGACGAACTCTTTATCACCTCCATAATCGAGAAACATTTCCTTAGTCATCCAATTACTAAGGATAATTTTGACCGCTATACAGTGATCTACTCCTGGATCACTATTGTACCTCCCTGTCAAACTCTTGGCAAGGTACACAACGTGTTTTGTACACAAGCATGGCATACTTTATAGAACCTAAGGCTGAGGCCTAGGGAATGACTTTCATTCTCTCTATATTTTTCTGCAGTGGTCGGGCATTGAGTCTTACTCAACTTCATACCTTGTAGTACAGGCAAGAACCTTTTCTTTGACTGATCCATTTTGAAATTCTTCAAAATCTTATCAAGGTATGTACTCATTGAAAGTCTTATCAAGCATCTTGATCTATCTATATAGATCTTGATGCTCAATATGTAAGCAGCTTCACCGAGGTCTTTCATTGAAAAACTTTTATTCAAATATCCTTTTATGCTTTCCAGAAAATTCTACATCATTTCCGATCGACAATGTGTCATATACTTATCAGAAAGTTTGTAGTGCTCCCACTCACTTTTTGTAAATACAGGCTTCTCCAAAAGTCTGTATAAAACCATATGCTTTGATCACCTCATCAAAGCGTATATTCCAACTCCGAGATGCTTGCACCAGTCCATAGATGGATCGCTGGAGCTTGCATACTTTGTTAGCACCTTTTGGATCGACCAAACCTTCTGGTTGCATCATATACAACTCTTCTTTGAGATATCCATTTAGGAATGCAGTTTTGACATCCATTTGCCAGATTTCATAATCATAAAATGCGGCAATTGCTAACATGATTCGGACAGACTTAAGCATCGCTACAGGTGAGAAAGTCTCATTGTAGTCAACTCCTTGAACTTGTCGAAAATCTTTCGCAACAAGTCGAGCTTTGTAAACAGTAATATTACCGTCTGCGTCGGTCTTCCTCTTGAAGATCCATTTATTTTCGATGGCCTGCCGATCATCGGGCAAGTCAACCAAAGTCCATACTTTGTTCTCATACATGGATCCCATCTCAGATTTCATGGCTTCAAGCCATTTTGCGGAATCTGGGCTCATCATCGCTTCCTCATAGTTCGTAGGTTCATCATGGTCTAGTAACATGATTTCCAGAACTGGGTTGCCGTACCACTCTGGTGCGGAACGTACTCTGGTTGATCTACGACGTTCAGTAGAAACTTGATCCGAAGTTTCATGATCATTATCATCAACTTCCTCACTAATTGGTGTAGGAATCACTGGAACAATTTCCTGTGATGTACTACTTTCCAATATGGGAGAAGGTACAATTACCTCATCAAGTTCTACTTTCCTCCCACTCACTTCTTTCGAGAGAAACTCTTTTTCAAGAAAGGATCCGTTCTTAGCAACGAATATTTTTCCTTCGGATCTGTGATAGAAGGTGTACCCAACAGTCTCTTTTGGGTATCCTATGAAGATTTACTTCTCCGGTTTGGGTTCGAGCTTATCATGTTGAAATTTTTCACATAAGCATCGCAGTCCCAAATTTTAAGAAACAACAACTTTGGTTTCTTGCCAAACCACAGTTCTTGAGGCGTTGTCTCAACGGATTCAGATGAAGCCCTTATTTAACGTGAATGCAGCTGTCTCTAATGCATGACCCAAAACGATAGTGGTAAATCGGTAAGAGACATCATAGATCGCACCATATCTAATAAAGTACGGTTACGACGTTCGGATACACCATTATGCTGTGGTGTTCCGGGTGGCGTGAGTTGTGAAACTATTCCACATTGTTTCAAATGAAGACCAAACTCGTAACTCAAATATTTTCCTCCACGATTAGATCGTAGAAACTTTATTTTCTTGATACGATGATTCTTTACTTCACTCTGAAATTCTTTGAACTTTTCAAAAGTTTCAGACTTGTGTTTCATTAAGTAGATATACCCATATCTGCTCAAATCATCAGTGAAGGTCAGAAAATAACGATACCTGCCGCGAGCTTCAACACTCATTGGTCTGCATACATCAGTATGTATGATTTCCAACAACTCTGTTGCTTGCTCCATAGTTCCGGAGAACGGAGTTTTAGTCATCTTGCCCATGAGACATGGTTCGCAAGCACCAAGTGATTCATAATCAAGTGATTCCAAAAGTCCATCATTATGGAGTTTCTTCATGCATTTTACACCAATATGACTTAAACGGCAGTGCCACAAATAAGTTGCAATATCATTATTAACCTTGCATCTTTTTGGCTTCAATATTATGAATATGTGTATCACACGATCGAGATCCAATAAACTATTTTTCATTGGGTGTATGACCATAGAAGGTTTTATTCATGTAAACAGAACACCAATTATTCTCTAACTTACATGAATAACCGTATTGCAATAAACATGATCAAATCACATTCATGCTCAACACAAACACCAAATAACAGTTATTTAGGTTCAACACTAATCCCGAAAGTATAGGGAGTGTGCGATGATGATCATATCAATCGTGGAACTGCTTCCAATATACATCGTCACTTCATCCTTTAACTAGTTTATGTTCATTATGCAACTCCCATATCGAGTTACTACTCTTTAGCAACTAAACCAGTATCAAATACCGAGGGGTTGCTATGAACACTAGTAAAATACACATCAATAATCTGTATATCAAATATACCTTTGTTCACTTTGCCATCCTTCTTATCCGCTAAGTATCTAGGGCAATTTCCACTTCCAGTGACCATTTCCTTTGCAGCAGAAGCACTTAGTTTCAGGCTTGAGTTTAGCTTTGGGTTTCTTCATGGGAGTGACAACTTGCTTGTCATTCTTCTTGAAGTTCCCTTTCTATCCCTTTTGCCCTTTACTTGAAACAAGTGGTCTTATTAACCATCAACACTTGATGTTTTTTCTTGATTTCTACCTTCGCCGATTTCAGCATTGCGAAGAGCTTGGAAATTACCTTCGTCATCCCTTGCATATTATAGTTTATCACGAAGTTCTACTAACTTGGTGATAGTGACTAGAGAATTTTGTCAATTACTTTCTTATCTGGAAGATTAACCCCCACTTGATTAAAGTAATTGTAGTACCCAGACAATCTGAGCACATGCTCACTGGTTGAGCTATTCTCCTCCATCTTGTAGGCAAAGTACTATCAGAGGTCTTATACCTCTCGACACGGGCATGAGTATGAAATACTAATTTCAACTCTTGGAACATCTTATATGCTCCATGGCGTTCAAAACGTTTTTGAAGTCCCTGTTCTAAGCCGTAAAGCATGGTGCACTTAAACTATCAAGTAGTCATCATATCGAGCTTTTGTCAAAACGTTCATAACGTCTACATCTGCTCCTGCAATAGGTCTGTCACCTAGCGGTGCATCAAGGACATAATTCTTCTGTGCAGCAATGAGGACAAACCTCAGATCACGGAACAATTCCGCATCATTGCTACTAACATCTTTCAACTTGGTTTTCTCTAGGAACATATGAAAAATAAACGGGGAGCAACATCGCGAGCTATTGATCTACAACATAGATATGCTAATACTACCAGGACTAAGTTCATGATAAATTAAAGTTCAATTAATCATATGACTTAAGAACTCCCACTTAGATAGACATCCCTCCGGTCATCTAAATGATCACGTGATCCAAATCAACTAAACCATGTCCGATCATCACGTGAGATGGAGTAGTTTTCAATGGTGAACATCTTATGTTGATCATATCTACTATATGATTCACGCTCGACCTTTCGGTCTCCAGTGTTCCGAGGCCATATCTGTATATGCTAGGCTCGTCAAGTTTAACCCGAGTATTCTGCGTGTGCAAAACTGGCTTACACCCGTTGTATTTGAACGTAGAGCTTATCACACCCGATCATCACGTGGTGTCTCGGCACGACGAACTTTCGCAACGGTGCATACTCAGGGAGAACACTTATACCTTGAAATTTAGTAAGGGATCATCTTATAATGCTACCGTCGTTCTAAGCAAAATAAGAAGCATAATAAGATAAACATCACATGCAATCAAAATATGTGACATGATATGGCCATCATCATCTTGTGCTTTTGATCTCCATCTCCAAAGCACCGTCATGATCACCTTCGTCACCGGCTTGACACCTTGATCTTCATCGTAGTATCGTTGTCGTCTCGCCAACTATTGCTTCCACGACTATCGCTACCGTTTAGTGATAAAGTAAAGCAATTACATGGCGATTGCATTTCATACAATAAAGTGACAACCATATGGCTCCTGCCAGTTGCCGATAACTTTACAAAACATGATCATCTCATACAAAACCATATAACTCATCATGTCTTGACCATATCACATCACAACATGCCCTGCAAAAACAAGTTAGACGTCCTCTACTTTGTTTGTTGCAAGTTTTACGTGGCTGCTACGGGCTTAGCAAGAACCGTTCTTACCTACGCATACAAAACCACAACGATGTTTCGTCAAGTATGTGCTGTTTTAACCTTCACAAGGACCGGGCGTAGCCACACTTGTTTCAGCTAAAGTGAGAGAGACAGACACCCGCCAGTCACCTTTAAGCAACGAGTGCTCGTAACGGTGAAACCAGTCTCGCGTAAGCGTACGCGTAATGTCGGTCCGGGCCGCTTCATCTCACAATACCGCCGAAGCAAAGTATGACATGCTGGTAAGCAGTATGACTAGTATCGTCCACAATCTCATTGTGTTCTACTCGTGCATATCATCTACGCATAGACCTGGCTCATGATGCCACTGTTGGGGAACGTAGTATTTTAAAATTCTCCTACGATAACGCAAGATCTATCTACCAGATGCATAGCAACGAGAGAGGAGAGTGTGTCTACGTACCCTCGTAGACCGGGAGCGGAAGCGTCAAGTGACGCGGTTGATGTTGTCGAACTTCTTCGCGATCCAACCGATCAAGCACCGAACGTACGGCACCTCCGCGTTCAGCACACGTTCAGCTTGATGACGTCCCACGAGCTCTTGATCCAGTTGAGCTTCACGGGAGAGTTTCGTCAGCACGACGGCGTGGTGACGGATATGATGTGTTCACCGGCGCAGGGCTTCGCCTAAGCTCCGCTACGGTACGACCGAGGTGTGATTCTGTGGAGGGGGGCACCACACACGGCTAAAACAATTCAACTTGTGTCTTTGGGTGCCCCCTGCCCCCGTATATAAAGGAGCAAGGGAGGAGGGGCCGGCCAACCTCTATGGTGCGGCTAGGGAGGGGACTCCTACTAGGAATAGGATTGCAATCCTATTCCTAGTAGGATTCACCGAAAGGAAGAAGGGGGAAAGGATTAGGAGAGGTGGCGCCCCCCCCCCCCAATCCTAGTCCAACTAGGATTCCTAGGTGGGGGCGCCGGCCAGCCCTATGGGCTGCCTCTCTCTCACCCTTTAGGCCCACTATGGACCATCCCCTCTCGTAGGGGGTTCCGGTAACCCCCTCCGGCATTCCCGATAAATCCGAAACTTTTCCGGTATACTTCCGGTGTCCGAATATAGCCGTCCAATATATCAATCTTTATGTCTCGGACATTCCGAGACTCCTCGTCATGTCCGTGATCTCATCCAGGACTCCGAACTACCTTCGGTACATCAATACTCAAAAACTCATAATACCGATCGTCATCAAACGTTAAGCGTGCGGACCCTACGGGTTCGAGAACTATGTAGACATGACCGAGACTCATCTCTGGTCAATAACCAATAGCGGAACCTGGATGTTCATATTGGCTCCTAGATATTCTATGAAGATCTTTTATCGGTCAGAACCGCATAACAACATACGTTGTTCCTTTTGTCAAACAGTATGTTACTTGCCCGAGATTCGATCGTCGGTATCTTTATACCTAGTTCAATCTCGTTGCCGGCAAGTCTCTTTACTCGTTCCGTAACACATCATCTCGTGACTAACTCATTAGTCTTTTGCTTGCAAGGCTTATTGTGATGTGTGTTACCGAGAGGGCCCAGAGATACCTCTCCGACACTCGGAGTGACAAATCCTAATCTTGATCAATGCCAACACCACGAATACTTTCGGAGACACCTGTAGAGCATCTTTATGATCACCCAGTTACGTTGTGACGTTTGATAGCACACAAGGTGTTCCTACGGTATTCGGGAGTTGCATAATCTCATAGTCATAGGAACATGTATAAGTCATGAAGAAAGCAATAGCAGTTAAACTAAACGATCATAGTGCTATGCTAACGGATGGGTCTTGTCCATCACATCATTCTCCTAATGATGTGATCCCGTTGATCAAATGACAACTCATGTCTATGGCTAGGAAACATAACCATCTTTGATCAATGAGCTAGTCTAGTAGAGGCATACTAGGGACATACTGTTTTGTCTATGTATTCACACATGTATTAAGTTTCCGGTTAATACAATTCTAGCATGAATAATAAACATTTATCATGATATAAGGAAATAAATAATAACTTTATTATTGCCTCTAGGGCATATTTCCTTCAGAAACTGACCGCCCGCGAACACCTATGGGACCGGAGCCCCTTCTACGTTGCGGTAAGGGAGCGGAGGGAGCACGGAGAGCAGATTGAGGGGCACACGCGGGCAGTTTACCCAGGTTCGGGCCGCGCGGACGCGTAAAACCCTA
Source organism: Secale cereale (assembly GCA_902687465.1). Lineage (NCBI taxonomy): Eukaryota > Viridiplantae > Streptophyta > Magnoliopsida > Poales > Poaceae > Secale > Secale cereale. Next base: position 100,697,731 of record LR738712.1, read on the forward strand.
CTCCTGCCTTTGGTTGTATTGAGTTTTCGAGCTCGGAGCTTGAAGATCTACAGTACCAGCTACATCGAGCGTAGGAGTGATTGAGTTTCTGGGATCGAACCTCCTCTACGTTGTGCATGGGCCTCCTTTTATAGCTCAAAGGGGTCACCGACAGGTCCCCACGTAGAGGAGGGTAAAAATGTAAAACTGGTGGTGGTTGTAATAGTGCATGAACAGTGGTCTTCACCTAACTCTGACGGTGGGGGACAAGGGCATTGAATGCCCGTCGCCGTCACCCCAAAAGCGTCCGTCCATGCGTCTCCGTTCGCCACGACGATAGCCTCGTCACCGCGGCTTGCCACCGTGTACCCCAGGCTGCACAGCCATCTGCCACGTGCCCCTGGAAGGGCCCCAGCGCGACGCGTGGGCAGATGAGCTGGAGCGCAGGCACACAGTGTAAGCCTTCCCCGGCAAGCACCTTGCCGGGGTCGCCATCTTGCCGGGCCCGGGAGCTTGTCGCTCCCCGGGCCCTATCGGGGCGCGCGATGCGCCACGATGTCCCTTCTGAGGAGCTTTTCCTTGGCCTCCCTGGCAAGCTCCTCTTGCCAGGGTCTTGTGCTGGAATAATAACTTTGAGCCTGGTGCGGCCTTCCCGGCAAGCTTCTCTTGCCGGGGCCTTGTTCTTCTGGCTTGTATACTTTGTTCTTGAATGGCTTCAAAAAGGGCCAGAGCGGGTTTTGGCGGGCGCGTGGTGAGACAGGCCACGGGAAGCTGCTACTGCCCGTGCACAAGTCGGTATACTAAGGTACCCCTACATTAGTACACCGACAGGGTGGCCGATAATTTTACATGCTAGATGTGTTATTCTCAAGATGAGTGTTTATTCACTTGTTATTGCACGAGAGTATGACAAAGGTATTAGGTATGCCCAATCCCGAAATGAAAAATGAATTTACTTTATGTTGTCAAATAATAAATTCCTTGGAAAGTGTTGGTATGGAGGGCACCCGTGGATACGGTTAGCCATGGATTGTGAAAGAATAGTGGAAACATGAATAAACTTTAATTTCTGTTTGGGAACCGCCTATGATATATCTAGCATGAAAAGTATTGGGAACTCTAAGTCGTTTTCATTGACGGGAAAAGTATGCCTATCAAAAAAATATATCTCAATTTAAGCTATGAGCTCTGGCACCTCTACAAATCCCTACTTCCCTCTCCGAAGGGCCTTTCTTTTATTTTATGCAATTTTTATTTTTATTTGAGTCTCCATCTTCTCTTATAAAGCACCAACTAAGGGGCACTACGATCGTACTTGAGCATTGGTTGTAGCTAATATGCGAGTGTGTTTCATGAATGTATCAATGACTGAGCATGATGGGCTAGGGATAACTTGCTTTAGTATTGATATTTTGAAAAGACATGGTTGTTTGTTGATATGCTTGATTATTAAAGTCCTCATGTCAAAACTAGACTATTGCCTTGAACCATATGAAAGTCCAATTGTCCATGCTATAAAAAAAAGAATATGTGATGAACATGATAGGCAGCATTCCACATAATAAAATCTGTTTTTATCATTTACCTACTCGAGGACGAGCAGGAATTAAGCTTGGGGATGCTGATACATCTCCAACTTATCTATAATTTTTAACTGTTCCATGCTGTTATATTGTTTTACAACCATTTTATTGTCATCTTATATCATTTTTTGGCACTAACCTATTGACATAGTGCCAAGTACCAATTGCTGTTTTTTGCTTGTTTTCTACTTCGCAGAAAACCAATACCAAACGAAGTCCAAATGCAGCAAAACTTTACGGGGATTTTGTATGGACCAGAAGACACCATATAGGTCAGAGAAGCACCTCGGGGGTGCCCCGAGGGGGCACAACCCACCAGGGCGCGCCTGCCCTCCCAGGCGCACCTAGGTGGGTTGTGCCCACCTCAATGGCCTCCCGCACCGCCTCTTTGCTCTATAAATGCCCAAATATTCTAAAAACCCTAGGGGAGTCGACAAACTTTTGTTCCAGTCAACGCATGCTTTTGTATCCATGAGATCCAATCTAGAGCCCTTTCTGGCACTACGCCGGAGGGGGAAATCATCACCGGTGGCCATCTTCATCATCCGGGTGGCCACCATGATGAGGAGGGAGTAGTCCACCCTCGGGGCTGAGGGTTTGTACCAGTAGCTATGTGTTTAATCTCTCTCTCTCTCTCTCTCTCTCTCTCTCGTGTTCTTGAGATGCACAATCTTGATGTAGCACGGGCTTTGTTAATATAGTAGGATCATATGGTGTTTTCCCCTCTCTATCTTGTTGTGATGAATTGAGTTTTCCCTTTGAGATTTCTTTGGATTGAATACTTTTATGGATTTGAGAATACTTGATGCATGTCTTGCTATGCATACCCGTGGTGACAATGGGGTATCATATTGTTTCACTTGATATGTGTTTTGGCACTCAATTGTGGATTTCCGCAGTGACATTGGGGTAATCTTTGCATAGGGGTTGATGCACGTTCTTGCCTTTGTTTCTCCGGTAGAAATCTTGGGGCACTCTTTGAGGTTCTTTGTGTTGGTTGAGTATTATGAATATGAATATGTTTTGGTGTTATGTTAGTATGAACTCTTGATAGATCGAGCGGAAAGAATAACTTATTTTAGTACGAACTCTTGATAGATCGATCGGAAAAGAATAGCTACAAAAAATTCCTTCTTATGTTCTCCACTAGATAGGAACTTTGGAGTGATTCTTCATCGCACTTTGAGGCATGGTTATATGATCCAATTTTATTAGTATTGTTGAGAGATTGCACTAGCGAAAGTACGGACCCTAGGCCTCATTTTCAAGCATTGCAATACCGTTGGTGCTCACTTTTGTTACTTGGTACCTTGATGTTTTTATTGTTACTATTACAAAAATCAATATGTACTATCCATATTACACTTGTATCACCATCTCTTTGTTGAACTAGTGCACCTATACAATTTACCATTGTATTTGGTCCTTTGGGGACACAAGATACTTTTTATTATTTGGTTGCAGGGTTGTTTGAGAGAGACCATCTTCATCCTACACCTCCCACATATTAATAAACCTTAGGTCATCCACTTGAGGGAAATTTGCTACTGTCCCACAAAACTCTGCGCTTGGAGGCCCAACACAAGTCTACAAGAACAAGTTGTGTAGTAGACATCAATGAGCTGGTAGTAAAATTCGGCGTCGTGCACGCGTGCGTGCCCGACAGCCTCTAAGGTTATTTGCCGGGCGCCGGCCTCCATGTAGTCGGCCCAGTTGTGGGTGCTCTACTCGCGACTCAGAGCGGCGGCGCTCTGCTGCTCGATGCTGCTCCTCCGCCAGGCAGTCACGCTCCAACAAGTCCTCGTACTCCGCATTGCCATCTAAAGACCGATAGAATGCCTCCTCCCTCCGTATTCTTTCTGGTGAATAACCGAACACTAGCTCCGGTGGTGAGCGCCTCTGGCATCGCCTATTGCGGGCGGTCGGGGGCATGACAGACATGGCGAGAGCGAGGGAAAGTGGCGAGCGACGTCGGGCCGGTGGGGGTTGTGAGGGAAGCCGATAGAGCGAGTTGGGTGACGGTGCTACCGGAGAAGGTCGGGAACCATTAATTATAGGCGGAAGGTAGATGAAGCAGCATGTCGTGGGAAACGGGACGGTCATCGCAATTCAATGCATAAGCAAGCATGGCTTAGCAAACCAGCTGATCATGGAAAACTGGAAAAACTGAAATTATGACTGTGTTGTCCCATCCCGTCAGTGGCGCGTCCTGTCCGTGTTGGGTCGCATATTGGCATGACGGTCAAATGAGTGCACTCGAATCATTCAGATGAGGTACTCCCTCCCTGTCAAAAATTAATCCACCACTCATCATCTACCTTGGTTGGTGAGATTTTTGAATTTAGCCCTTCAAACCGGAAAGGAGGAAGTATATGCATGATCCGCTATTTATTCTTGTAGGATCGAGTAGGTCGGATAGTGTACGTATAGGATCGCATTAGCTGATGAACATTCGTTGGGAGATAAGGCATTTGCGAACGTTTTTGCTGGCAATATCTTCAGATTCATGGCATTTTCTTCAGAACAGCTTGTCAGTTCCTTCAGAGGTAGGTATTTTTATTCAAAAAACTGCCACCTTTGGATCTTGCGTTGCAACTAAAACTGCTAGGAGCGTATTGGTAGGCTAACTAGTGATCGATCAGTAACTTGTAAACACTGAGAGAACAGAAATAAGAAATTTCTAATAACTTGTAAACACTGAGCACATAGAAATAAGGATCATGCTATGCACATTAAAAGAATGGATCCGTTCGAAATGTTCACACGAGACTCACATGCCTGACTTTGTATTATGTTCCCATTAATAGCCAAAATTCACAACCAACTAGTACCATTCCCATCCATAAGATCAACATGTTAATGCATCTCAATGATTCACAAATCATATACAATATGTAGCTCCTAAAGCAAAGATCAAGAAAAAAAATATTTGTTCTTGCTACTGACATGGATGCTTCTCTACGCCAACATTCACTACAAAGTGAAAGACAAATCTGATCGTGAAGTTTACATTTCCACTTGCAAATGTAAGTGGTTTCACCAACAGATGGAACCATAAGAGTGAACCACACATGATGTAGGAACATCCACTGAAATACGAGTTGGTCATCTGTCGATCACACGGCGAGACTATTTCGGACTACAACATTAACATTGGAAAAATGATGCCCATTTGACAATCAAAACAAAGCAATGAAGCACCTAGTGTTTGCCAATAAACAGTACAACACTATTTTTGTGCAGTCCATGAAGTGACTATCCAATCTTTCTGTGTCTATTTTCAAATGGCACTGCATGCAGTGACTATACTATTCTCTTGTGGAGTTCCACAAAAACTGAACTCACTTTGTTTGTTCACAAAATAGCAACGGGCAGACATTTGTTTGCACAAATATCAACCAGCTAGTTAACATATACCCCAACTTGTATTTTCGGTTTAAACATATCTCTCCTAGTCGTTTCCGCTTAGCATATGTCGTGTTTTGCACTGGACAATTTGATACTATCATGTTTTGCCCTGGACAATTTCGTACTGAATTGATTTGCTGGTACAGAGTAGAAATATAGTGCCTATTCTTTATCAGACCAAGGATATCCATGTTCGCAGTGATGGAAGAGGTGAAATCGATACAACCAAAATCGAGCATCCAATCATTGAGTCATGTCATGCACCTCCAATGTAGGTCCACCCTACCAATAAATTCACATGCAAACCACTAATATTACTATATAATGATAGTACAAAAATAGTAGCAAGATAGTAGCAAATCATGTACCTTCGTAATGAACAGCTCATAGTGCCACCAATTGGATATAACGGTTTGGAAGAAAACATGCTCATAATGTTGAACCATTTGGACTTTTTGTGCAGTTCCACTAAAATCGAGCATCCAGTTTGCACATATATTGAATGTGTGATTACTATAAAAGTGCACTAGTTGAAGCATAGACTCAAAAATATAAGCATTCCAATTTCTTAATGAGAGAAAGTAGCAAGACTGTTTCTAACCACCTGTCTGAAGGAATAAATAAGGCAACAACAGCTGATGTCAGGTAGGCATACATAGTATTTTCTGAAAACTGAACCATCCCTGACCTTTCCTCTTATTTTAAGCATATTTTGTGTAGTTCAACAAATATAAAATGCCATCACTGCCTTGACAATTCAGTGACATTGTACAAAAAGTAATGACTTACCATTACATCATGATGTCAGGTATGTAATCGACATGCATTAGAGACAAACATGCGGACCTCCTCCTATAACATAATGAACATTAATTTTAACAAAAGTGTGACTAGCTTTACTGGCAGTATTTGAGTGAACTCTACACCCTCTGTACTAATGCCGAAACTTGTTGCACATCTAGTATACCAATGCTGAAACTTGTTGCTCTGGGAAAGCTTTCCACACCTTATATATGTCCATACGCTAATGCAACACCATTCGAATAGTACAAATATACACTAATCCAGTGGCTAGTGCAACAGTGGAGTATTTTTTATTACGGGGTACATTATAATGGTTTTACTGAACTAATCTCCATACGCTAGCACTGGAAGATTTCTATAAGCATTAACAATACAAAATGTAAAGGTAACAAGTTTAAGCATTGGTATACTAGTTGTGCAACAACATTAAACCAAGTACAAAAGTCTGAAGGTAACTAGCATTATGAACTAATGATAGTATAAAAAAATTGCAAACCATGTACCATGAAGGTATATATCATTTTGAGCTCGAGAGGACATGAAAATTGCTATCCCAATCTTGATAGTCGATTAAACATAAAACTTGATCAACCAAATCAAAGAAAACAGCCGGAGAAGGAGGTGCCCACTCTTGACCTTTCCTCTTCTCTTCATAATTTTTTGTGCAGTTTAACCAAAATAAAATGACATCAGTGCCTTGGTATTCTGGAGATACTGTACAAAAAATTTGACTTATCTCATGAAAGTGAGGTATGTAATCTATAAGCATTAAGAGTGCAAAAATGTGAAGGTAGTAACAAGTTTCATCGTTGGTATATTGGCTGTGCAACATCATTAGAATACCTTAGCTGAAAAATATTTAATACATCCACAATCAGTATGTCCCTCCATGGACGCATAGAGTGGTGAGGGAGGGATAGTTTCCCAGAGCAACAAATATCGAGGCAACATATGTGGATTACGTCCCATTTTTGTTCTCTTTAGCCACCTTTTTCCTATCTGAGGAACACAAACCGATCGACCTGGCCTTTCTACCTTTTTTCAACCAAGAGACATGACCATGTAAAAAAACAAGAGACACGAAACTCGTTCCTTAGCTACTGATTTCCCCCTTTTCAACCTGGATGCGGGTTCGATACCTATTCTCTTCGACAATACTTTCTTCCTTACTTTCCTTATTCAACCCAAACATGGATTAGTCTGCATGAAGTAGGGTTTCCTTTAATAGTGCAAATTAAGGTTTTCGTCTGCGTGACTAGAAAAGAACAAGGGTATGGTTCGAAAAGAGGTAGCATACTTGAGGGTTTGAAAAGATCACGTGGCAGATGGGGGAATAGAACAAGGGTATGGTTCGAAAAGAGGTAGCATACTTGAGGGTCGGCGGGAAGTGTCTTCGCTCGTGGTCGTCGTCCTCCACACACACTACATAATCGATCTTAGGGACAGAGGCCATCCTGAGCGGGCGCTAGGTCTGAGAGGACGGCCTTGCCGTCAGTGTGTGACCTTGCTCGCCGACGACGAGTGCATCAACACTGCACGTCCTTTTCTTCCCGGGCGGACGGGATCCTGGCGGATCCGTGACCACCGATGAGGGTGAGGAGGGAGAGAGAGGGACCACTGCGTCCTTTTTAGCTCTGGAGAGAGGGAGATAGTGTGAGAACCAAGTGGGCAGCCCTTAGCAAGCAAGTGTTGAAGCTCCAGCCTATATGTCGTTTTTGATACTAGTACGAGGTGAAGTAGTGGTACTGTGGTAGAGTAGTTTATTATTTTCTATGCATACAGTACCAATTAGTGGTGCTTCAAAACTGAATGGCACGCCATTAAAAAAATAAAGCCGAAAAATAAAGCGGCACCTCGGGCCAACGCAGCCAGATCGCATTCTGCACGAGAAATTTCACACCATGTTTCGTTGACATGTAGCCCCATTCCAACATGTCAGTGAGACGATGGCGACTCCTTTTGTACAGTTTCCGAACGGACGTCTATGTAGGCTGGGGTGCCTCTTCCTGTACCGTGGCAACTGTCCACCGCCTATTCGCCTTTCGCTCTCGATTTGGAACTACTGTCACACGATCTTCCTCCCTCCATTTTCCTTCACCCTTCCTTCTACCATTGTTCGATTGTCTTCTCCATGGAGGGCCGGAAACAACCCCGTTTTTCTTGCCCCGATCTAAAAGATGACGTGGTGGAGGAATTCATTGATCGGTGCGATGTCATCACCTCGGCTAGCATGGCAGGTTCGTACAAGACCATTCTCGACTCAACAAATAGGATCATTATAAGGAACCCAAGGGTTCAGGGGCGTTTTGCTCTCCCCTATCTTCTTTGCCATGACCCTGCTCGCTGTCACGAGGACGACGGAAACCTTGCCATGTGCAAGTTGATGCTGCTTGATAATGATACATGTGATGTTAAGATGCCATCGCTTAAGGGTATGTCCTAGGCAGGCACAAATGGAGATTGGGGTTGTTTGTACTGGGAACAACTACGAGTGGGAACTTGTGAATGTGTACACTCGTCACCGGGTTCCACTTCCAAAAATATCAGACTGCCCTGAGGTTCAGCACACAGATAGTCTATGTACGTTCAGACACGATCACGATGACTATCGTCTATGGAAGATAGTAATTTGTCAAGTTCCCAACTGCTCTTGGGATTACAAGAACTAGCATGTTGTTGCTATCTTAGACAAGCTTGTTGCCGTCTCTGCTTCCACAGATCGACGGATATTACTCAAAAACCAATTTCTGTACACGAATGAGTACTGTGATGCAATTCAATACGAGGGTCTTGTGTTTGCTGCCACCACTCGTGGCACTGTTTTTGCATGGAATCCTTATGGTTTCGGTATGTTTGTCTTCCACCGTAATTAGAATTGTTTCATCCACATGCATGCTAGTTAGTATCCCCGTCCTAATTAACCTTCTTGTGTTTCTAAGGTACTGTGAACATTCCATCACATATACTTGAAATTTTTTATAACCAAGGGGGAGATGACGATGGTGATGATCACGAGCATGAGGACGAGCAGGACCTACATACTCAGTGGTTCCTGGCAACTTATTCCGATGGATCACCTCTTCTTGTATGTATACAGGGCACTGCTGATTACTAAGGAACCATGTGTTGTCTCCCATGGTCACACTCTCCGGACCTATTCCAACATCTGTTGCAGGGTATTCGGATCGATACTAGGGTGCTAGCGGCAACACCTTCTGCATGGTTCCGTATTGATAGTCTTGGAGGAAACTCACTCTTCCTTGGACAAAACCATCCAATGATGGTGAAAGGTGATCCACATGCTGTTGCCACAACGTTACTAACATATATGAGAAGCAACTGTATCTATATATACCTCAGACATTGCTATGGTTCCATACCCTGGCTATGATAATATGTGTCCTCCTATAGGCTGCTTCAACCTGGATGATGAGTCCAGCGTTGGTCTCGATATTAACAATAGCTAGCCCTTCGCAGAGGCTTGCCTATGGTTCAAAGCAAGCATTTCCAACACCGAGGATTGGTTGAGCTGAAGTTCATTTTATTACTTTTTTGTGTGATAAAAACTTTAGTATTTACTACTAGAACTTTTTGTTGGAAATAATATATATTCCAACATGTATCCTTGTTGTCGTTGTTTGTTGATGACTTGCTGTATGTAATGAACGGTGCATTTGCATAAGCATGTGATAAACTCAATTTATGAATGGTTTGCGAGTCACTTCTTCGAGTGTGAGTACCATAGTAGTAAAGTTAGTAAAGCCAACATCCGGTTATATGAAGTTGCCACATCACATAGAGCCACTAGTAGTATGCTAGTACAATAGTTAGTGCTAGTAGTGGTAGTATACCATCAACTAGAGCTCGTTGTCGCACGGAGGCCGAGAAATATGGTGATAGCGTGAGGTGGGGTTGTACAGTACGTACGTATGATGTAGGCACATGGCTTGTCGTGTTTCCTACTCCTCCGGTCTAAATGTGGAGAAGATTTGGTCGAGTTCTTCCTCATTTTGCCGACACGTGGAACACCCAGCATGTCGTGCCATGCAAGGAGATGGAGTGCTAGTTGAATGCACGTGATGTGCATCTTGGGTTAAACTGTAAATATAATCTTACTCTTGAGTAACTCCAAAAGTGGCCACTGAAGATCTTTATTGGATTTTTTTTCATCACCAACACGTCGAGGTGAAAGATGTGCAGGTTCAGTGGGTCATCTTGCGTTTTCACTAACATGTGGGACCGAATGTGAGCAAGCAGACGATGGGCACACTCCACGCGTCTGCTGGCTGGCTGAGAAGAGAGAGGAGGGCCGAGCACGGACTGCACGAAATTTCGCAACAATGTGAGTAGTACTAGTGTTGTACCGTACTCCTGGAGAGATAAATTGTTTTCTCTACGTAACCAGCACCTCGATATAGTGGGGTGGCATGGGCCATAACTAGCATTCACGCCTAGCAGTACAGCACACGCCACCCACACGAGTCCCATCTGAAACCAATTTTCTTGGAATCCGTGCTACAACTATCTCTTCTCCCTCCTGTTTTCTCTAACTCAGCCATCGCGCGGTGGGAGGGGTGGGGGTTTGCCGATAGTCGGTTTGCTCAACTGCGGTCCCACTTGTAAGTGAAAATGCAACACAACATGCATCCCCCCTTGAGCGGCGTGCTGGACCAACCATGTGGAGGTGCGATGCGAACATGGCAGGCTTTTCCTTTTGAACTTGTAACATGTAAAATTTGGTTCTGCTCCTTGGCCCGACCGATAGATAGTAATGAGAAGTTGATGCCAAAAAAATGAGAAGTTTGGTTCTGGCGCGCTTCATGCATGGTACGTACCAAAATTATGAAGTTGATGCGAAAGGTAAGATAATTACTAGTACAATAAAGTCCCTCCATTCCTAAATATTTGTGTTTTTAGGAAAGATACATATGGATCCACCAACGACATCCTCATGCCCTAGTGCGCCCGGTCACCAATCGACGGGTGAGGATCAGCAGCGTTGGCGGCAAGATCAATGTGCTTCTGAACAATGTCGTCCAACGTTGCGCTGCGGTCCAAGAAGGCCAGCGTCCTATCGTCCTCCTCTGGCATGTAGTAGTCCTTGTGGACAATTTGCGCGTAGACATGGGTGATTATGTCGATGGTGTCTTGCTGTGCCAGGCGCTGTGCGGCGAGCGCGACCTCGAGGTGGACAATCTCCGGCGCGACGACGGGCAATCACAGGGCCACTAGTGCATCGAAGAGGTTGTCACCATAGAGGTCGTTTAGGGTGGCGGGCATCACAGAGCCTGGGCGTGTGGGCTGGAGGCGTACGTCAAGGTCGTCCGCGATCTTCTTGACGACGGTGAACTTGTCGAGGAAGCCCACGAGGACCTCGTCGAACAAGGAGACGAAGCTGTCATCCAAGAGGCCTCTCACCCTGGCGGCCTCAAGCCCAACCTGGAGATGTTCCTCGGTACGGGGCCACAGGTCGGCGTCGTGGACCATCTGGCACATCCGGCCGATGCTCGCGCTCATCGCCTCCATGGGTATAGATTCTACTAGTCAATTGATCTTGCGATTGGAGTGATCACTCTTGCCCTTGGTTAGGGTGCGTAGGTGCATAGGGTTTCGTAGATTGGACTAGCGAGGAGCCCTTATATGAGAAGTGCAGACTGCATTGCATTCATGTGTGTGTTGGCTATGTACTCCTCGGGCCTCCTGTCGTGGGAACGATTCCGACAATAATAAGGGATAGGGTAAAGGAGCATGATCTATCGAGATGCATATGGGTGACACTGTGGTTTTAGCGAGTTCGAGCCTCTCGCGGTGGAGATAACAGCCCTACGTCTCGTGCTCCAGAGAGGCTTTGCTTTATCTGAGTATGTATCGGGAGATTACAATGTGAGAGAGAGAGGAACGGATCCTCATGCCTGAGCTAAGTCCTGAGACTAATGGCGAGAAAGAGAGAGATGAATAAAATGAGAGCCCCCTAGTCTAGTGGTGGGGGTGGCTTATATAGAGTGCGCCACCCCCTCACCTCATATGTTACAAAGAGGGGCATGAATGCCATAATGTCAGCGCACTACGAAACCTCCACTATGAGAATGATGCTTTGACTGCCTTGTCGACTGTTTGGTCTTCGCATATCCGAGTGAGCCATATGACTGAGTGGTTGACCGTCTTCCGAGTGGACGGTACATTGATATGTCCGAGTGGATAGTATGTCTGTATGACATTTATCTCGACCCACATGCTGTGTGGACCCCATACTTTATGATATTTCGACCCTTTGTGGGCCTACCTGTTATGTGTATCCCCAACATTAGCCCCCAAATCGATTGCGATTTTGTAGAACGAGTTTGTGAAAGACACAACTTGGCCCGAGTGATTACGGAAATACTCGGTACCCATCATCGTGCTTTCAGACAACTAAGGTTTGAACAAAATCTCATTAGATTCTGGCAATGCGCCTCCCGACTGATCTGTGGTAAGTGCCCGCGAGTAGCTACTTGGTGACATTCGTTCATCTCTCGGAAGAGGTTAACTCATGATCAGAGTATGGGTGTGTCATTAAATCTGGGCAACAACATTGATGCATGGAGTGCTCTCTCAGAGAGATGCCATTCTTATCCCGAAGGAACGTCAATATGAGTCGGTTCTAGATCCAAAGTTATGAGTTTCACGCTTTCAGTTCTAGAAGAAGGCTCAAAGAGGTCCACGGAGGAGCGTTAAACTCACCTTATAGATTTTTTTGGCAGTCGACAGGAGCCGTAGAACTTGTTTATTTGCTGTTCTTCACTCGGACTGGTCAGGACGTACCAATTGGAGATTAGTCCAGTGGGGGCATGCTCAGTGCACCCACTGGGTGTAGTCCTCGAGACCACTGTCGACTTCAGGCAGTCGGTGGGGGTATGAGAGAACTAAAAATCTTCTTAGCTTGTACTGATTGAGCTTGTTCCTCTCCGACTTGGAAGTCGAGTTGTACTTGATTGTTGATGCTGGACTTGACCAATCAAAATGTTTCTTTCTGAGTTCTCTTCCAGTGGGGGCACGCTGAGTGCACCCACTGGGTGTAGTCCCCGAGCCTCTATCGGACTAGATGAGTCCGGCAGAGGGTTTAAGTCTTCTGGTAAACCTCCATGCAGTCGGCACGGTAAATATCTTTTAGCCTAAAATTGAGTCAATCGGATGGATCTTCAAGCGCTTGGCATGGTAAATAAGCTCAGCCTGGAGCTGAGTCAGTCACACTGATCTTCGTGCACTTGGCACGGTAAATAAATTGGCCTTGAAACTGTCGGCTGTAGAAAAAAGCTAGAGACTCCGGGGAGTATACCTTCCAGTAGTACTTATTACGTTGACCGTTAGCTTTTGCATGAAAGGGGTATTTGTAAGAGTACATTGTATCCGTAGATGACCTTTGTTTTCACCCTTTTGCATGAAAGGGGTATTTGTTCGAGTGGACGTGCTTCCCGACTGATCGGGGTATGTTTATTGCAAGGAAAAACTTGGTGGCACTCGAAAGTCTCCCGGAGGAGATAGACTAGTGGTCCGATGTGGACGTGCCATGAAACTCGAGTGGCGATGCTAGTGTGTGGGCTGACTCTCCAGAGAGAGGCCACTCATTATCCCGGAGGAACACCAACACATGCCATCTCTGAGTCCAAGTTTGTGAAACCGGCGCCTTGGAGCCTAGAATAAGGGCCAAATGTATCCGTAGAGGAGCGTCGTTTTCACCCTTTTGCAGTCCTGAAGATGACTCCAGGTAATGATTTGGGTGATCATCCGAGTGGACAGTTCTACCCTTATAGATCTTTGGTGGACCGAGCATGTATGGTCGGAAAAATATTCCCGATGTGATCAACAAGTTGATCAAGTGGGCGTAACCCCTGAGGGCAGCATAGCCCACGGCTGTGCGCAGCCCCCGAGTGATGCTCGAAAGAGGTAAGCTTGCTACAGAGTGCGATATGAGGTTTGATCATATGAGTAACTTAGTCGTTCTCGTGTTAGGGGTGTAGCGGCGAAGACATGTCCGAATGATGGTGACGCATGGGGCGGCTGAGGGGCGAGGACGTGTACAACTGAGTGACGATGCCTGGGGAGGCCGAGTGGTGAAGACGTGCACAATAGAGTGGCGACGCGCAGGGCGGCCGAGTAGCGAAGAGGTGACCAACCGAATGGTGACGAGCGGTGCGGCCGAGTGGTGAATACGTGCGCAACCGAGTGGCGACGCGCGGGGTAGCCGAGTGGCGATGCGCGGGGCCGCTGAGTGGCGACGCGCGGGGCTATCAAAGTGAAGACGTGTACGACCGAGTGACGACGTGCGGGGCGGCCGAGTGGTGAGGATGTGTCCTGTCGAGTGATGACACGCGAGGTGGTCAAAGTGAATATGTGTCCTGTCGAGTGATGACGCGCAGGGTGGTGAAAGTGAACATGTCCCATGGAGTGGCAACGCGCGGAGCGGCCGAGTGGCGAGGACGTGTCCTGTCGAGTGATGTCGCGCGGGGCGGTCAAAGTGAAGACGTGTCCCCTGGGGTGGAAACACGCGGAGCGGCCAGTGGTGAGGACGTGTCCAGTCTAGTGATGATGCGTGGGGTGGTCAAAGTGAAGACGCGCCCCACAGAGTGGCGATGCGTGGAGCGGCCGAGTAGCAAAGAGGTGACCAACGGAATGGCGACGCGTGGGGGTGGCCGAGTGGCGAGGACGTGTTCAGCTAAGTGACGACACATGGGGTGGTCAAAGTGAAGGCGTGTTCGACCAAGTGGCGACCCGTGGGAGGCCAAGTGGTGGAGAGGTGACCAACCGACTAGCGACGCGCAGGGCGGCTGATTGGTGTTGTGTGTCCGGCTGAGTGGCGACGCGCGGGGCGGCCGAATGACGACGCGCAGGGTGACTAAGGCGAAGGCGCGTGCCACCGAGCGACAAAAATGGTCCTCAGAGGAGTTAGTCAGATGCTTTCGAAGCTAATGTAGTGATGAGGTCGGTGTAGCGTGGTTGCGGTGCAAGAAGACCGATGTGCCAACTGGTTGTGAGTAGGAACGAAGATGGCGCGCAGAGCGTCTGAGTGATCATGCAACTTATCAAAGTGGCAGATCCAGGTGCATTTGTTGAAGAGAAGGATCTGACTGGTGCTGAAGTACTCGACCACTCAGGAGGGTGTGATTCTGAATTAGCTGCAGCCCCCTGGTGTGGCGTAGCCCCCTAGTGGGGCGTAGCCCCCGAGCATACTATAGGCTTCAACCGCAGTACTATCGGAACACCACTAATATAGATTTGAATATATTATATGTAATTCGTTGAGTCGGACTCGGGTAAAGGTGAGGAGGAGCTTCCGTAAGACATTGTTCCCCCTCCCAATTCCTCATTCATACATCGTGGGTGCCAAATCACCTTCTCCTCGGAAGCTCCCTTCTCCCCAGCCACAAAACCTCAGCCCCTCCTCCATGGCGCCCCCACCGAACCAAGTACATAGCCGCCTTCCTACCCAATGCCAGAGACGCTATCCATTTGCCGTCGTGCACGGGCCCATGGGCCTCTTCCTCCATGCTGTCGGAGCTGCCTTGACGACGGCTGCGTGAACGGTACCGAGCCGATTCACCCCTGCTGTTGTGCACAGCGCCGGAGCGGCTCTAACTTCGGATGCGTCCAGGGCCTCGGCACTGCTTCCCCGTAGTCATAGGTCGTACACTGCTTTCCTGTTGCCGGTAGCCACCGCAACTGCGCCGGCCTCACCGTCTCGGCAGCTGGAGCTGCCTACTTCACCATGTCGCAAGATAGGTCATACACTCATCTCAAATCACTTTATTTAGGCATCAATTGTCTGAATTTTTATTCTGGGCTAATCGATTCCCAATGGGAAGCTGCACCCCTCGAGGCGGCGGAGCTCCTAGGCTGCTGGTTGGCTGGTGTCTAACTAAAGGGTGCGGGGGCGCAAGTTTGCCGTAGAAGCAGCGCTTAGATGGCTATCTTAGAGTTGCGTGGGTTGAAGGTACTGCCGCCGCCGGATATGGAAGACGGCGAGTATTTGTGGATTAGCCGGGGGCGACACAACCACGGCAGTGCGGTCGGACGGGGAGCGGGGTTTTGGTTGGAGCTCTCGCGGCCAGGGACGTTGGAGGCAGACTGCTCTATCGGTGGTCGCTACCTCAGCCGGGAGGCATAAGACGACCATCAAACCGTCCGGCATAGATCGGACAGTACCAAAATAAAATAAAATCGTGTGGCCCCATTTTAGTTTTCAGTCAACAGACATGTGACCACTCTCGTACCTTACTGTTGATCTCTTAGGGTATTTCTTCAGATCAGATATATGTGTCGTTCTTAACATTTTTCCTTTTCTGCATCTTCAGCCACACCATCTTCCTTCTCACGGCAGCTGCTCCAACAAGGGAAGCATACACCAGAAGGGAGCTATAGTGCCCACTCAACAGTTCCCTGCATTGAATGTGTGTGCCCTACCGTGACAGCCACAACAACTATAGGGCCATCGACAAGTTAGCGCATGTTGCTCACTCCTATGGATGGCGTCCAGATCGGTTGTACCCTCATCTTACTTGTGTGCAAAATTTATGGCATTGTTATTAGTCTAAGCATGGAAAGTAGATTATCACATTTCACTGTGTATTCATGCTGATCTCTTAAGAGTCTTGTTCATGAGTTAACGTTGTTCCATAGTTTAGATAAGAGACTTGTTCTTTAGGTAACGCTGTTCCATAGTTATCATCCATCAGCCAATGTTATCCCATAAGCTGGTGATTATAACACTTCTAGTATTACCTATGTTGTTCTTTTAATACTTTTGTGTGTCATCTTGTTAAACTTGAGTACAAACGATACATATTCTGTAGCTTTCATCTGTGTTCTCACTTTAGTTTTTAAGACCTGATGCTGCTAGCTAAGCCCAGTCCTACTATTTATGTCGTCTCCTACAGGCACTCATTACATAAATCTAACTACTAGTTATCTTCCCTGCATGTCAGATGTAATTGTACACACTGATATATCCACAAGAACCTCAGGGAGCAATGTAACAACCCTCAAACTTGACGTCAATGATACCCAATATGATGGAACATGTAAAGGCAGTTCTTCAGAAGACTTGCAGAAAGATGTCGAATCCTATTCACCCCACCAGGTCCTTGCTCTAACTTGGCCCGTGATATGGGTACAACATGCATATAATGTCCTGGAGTGCATCTACTCTGTTGCAATGCCATGTACTTAGCCTGCTGATCATGCATGTAAATATGCCATGCCTTCCTATTTTTCAGTACCTATTCCATTCATGATAACATGTTTTCAAATTCAAGTACTATCATTCTACCCTGTTGCAATGCCATCTGCTTAGTTTGAAAATCATGCTTCTGAATATCTTATG
This sequence comes from Secale cereale, assembly GCA_902687465.1. NCBI lineage: Eukaryota > Viridiplantae > Streptophyta > Magnoliopsida > Poales > Poaceae > Secale > Secale cereale. The sequence goes on from LR738712.1 coordinate 100,714,861, forward strand.
CATTGTTATTCATTAGTATGTACTTGATCTGTCTACCATACCATGTTTTTTTACATTGAAGTGTTGTTCTAGTGGTCTGTTGCATGTTGCCTTAGTGTTTTTCTGTATGTATTCTGCTATCACACAATTTTGCATTCAACTAGTGTTTTTTTACTCTGTTGTCCTGTCGTATCCCTAAATCTTACATCATACTACCTCCGTTCGGATGACATGTCGCAGAAATGGATAAAAATGGATGTATCTAGAACTGAAATACACCTAGACACATCCATTTATTTCTGGATGGAGGGAATACATATCAATATGTCATGCCTTTCTATCCTTCAGTACCTATTCCATCTATCTGCCGTAGCATGTTTTATAACTGAAGCACCATTCTTCTATATAAGGCATGCAAGGGGAAGACGACTATGTTAGAATCTGATGGGTTACAAAGGTCTTTGCAAAAGATCGAAATGCCAGGAGATAGTAAACCAACTCCAGTGTTCATAGATACTTATCCAACACAGAGAAACCCAATTCCTACTGATAATAAGCAGATTCAAGTGGCCAAAGAACTAGTCCGCTCCAGTCCAGCAAAAATATGTCAACTCCATTATAAAAAGCGTGTGCGTATCCTCACATCATGAAATTTTATAGCATTGAGCTCATATTTTCTACATGTTTCTTACCCATATTTCTTTTAGAAAATAAGCTTAAATGATAGAAGACTTTCTAAAGTGGGATCGTATTTGAGTAAAGTATCTTGCGGGAATTCTCTGTGCTCCAATGCTGATGTAAGTACCCATTGTATATCACTAAAATTTTACATCAGCATGTATTTTGTTAATCGGCGTTAATCCAACCTTTATCTGATCGAAATTTATTTGTAGCAAAATGTATAATTAAAGGTGACAATGTTGATTTTTGTAAGTAAAATTGCCTGGTAGTTTTGCATACTAAGTTGCATGAGTGTACTATCTCATATCATGCACATTACTAAATTGTAGTCTTGTTCTGGTTGCCCAATCATTCATTGTGTCAATGTTGCTTTCCTATTACCTTACCTGGCTGATGATAGCTGTGCCATATTGTATTAATTTTGTGTAGGCTGGTGTGGTCTGATTGTCCAAACGTTCGTTGTGTCAATGTTGCTTTTCTATTATCTGACCTGGCTAATTTGGTGTAGGCTGCTGAAGATAAGAAGACAAACTCTAGAAACAGCAAGGCAACCCCATTGTTTCTTTCCAATAAATCTAGGCCAGGTAATATGGCAATAGCTCTCGATTAATCTATTCGGTTCCCCTCCTAATTTATGTTATGATGTAGTGGTCGGGACACTATCCACTATCAATGATACAAGCCTACCAAAATCCCCATTGAGTTTCCTCTGTCTCGAATCCAAAAAAAAAATGTATGTTTGTGAACGAATTACTGGCCGAAGCAGTCATGGAAATCGTGGAGGAATCAGAGGTGCACATTCTTGCGCAACAAGAACTGATCAATGTTTTTAGGGACAGTGTAGCAAAGAAGAAAGAACTTGCTCACATGCTTATGGGCGTCATCCGCGCTGAGGTTGCAGATTGTGAGGTTGTAGATCGTTAAGTTCTGTTCATTTATTTGCATTGGCATCAATCTTTTATTGCCCAGTGGATGTAATTTCTTGTATTATATGCTGGATGTGCAACGTTTTTTCTTGTACGCCGTACGGTTGCTTAGTGTGCCTCGCATTCCAGCTAACTGGCCTTTAGGAAGGCTAAAAAACAGTGAAATTTTTAGTTGGCAGTACAGTCGTGGGCCCAAATAAAGGAAGTAGCATACTGAACTTAATAGGCTTCCCTAATGGGTCACATGGGCCAAAATTGTCATAGGGCTTTGATTGATCGGTTTTTGTCATGTCCATAATTGTTCGTCGTAATGGGCTCAAATTATAGCTGGGACAGAATCGACGATATCTAATTGGGTCTACAAACATGCTCGAACTCTACTGGGCCCATTATGTTAATGGGACGTAACCAGGCTGGGCCGCTAGAAATGAGCCAATAGTTAATGCTTGGCCTATTACCTGCCGGGTCGTTAACATGCTGACATCGAAGCACGCAATAAGTGGGCCCATTTAATTCCATAGGCCGTTAACAAGTCAATTCTAAGGCCGGGCTATATATGGCCCAACTGTGTTGTGGGCCTTTAGCAGGCCGAAAGCGAAACCGGGCTAAACTCATTTATGGGCCGTTAAGAGGCCAAAACCCAAGTTCGACTGCAATGGCCCAACTCATTTATGGGTCGTTAACAGGCCAAAACCCAGGCCCGACTTCAAATGGCCGAACTCATTTATGGGCCTTTAACGGGCTGAAAGACACACCGGGCTAGAAATTGGCCCATCACTTAAATGGGTCGCTAACAGGTCGAAAGACGTACATCCTTGAAATTCGCCCATCCCTCGAATGGGCCGTTAACAGGCTGAAACCACATAGGCCTATATTTAGGCCAAATATATAGCGGGTTGTTAACAGGCTCGAACTGACGATGGGATACAATGGTGTCAAATAGTTAACGGGACGAATTGGCACATCTCGTATGGGCCGTGGGCTTAAATGGATCACACACCAGTAGGCCCTATATGGGCCGGCCTGCTAATTTTGACTGGGCCGGCCTATTTTACCTGAATGGGCCACTATTGGGCCTTGCCACGTGCCAACGTATCATACGCGCCTCCCGAACAATGAGTGGACAACATCTGTCCCAACGATGAGCTGACACAAGGATCTTCTGCTCAATGAGAATTTTACACATGGAAAATCGTCATTGGTCGTGGCTGTTAGCGGGTTATCATATCCAAAACCAGACCTGATAGCTTAACGGTGACCCGTTACGGTGGATGCCACGTGTCGGTTACCCTTGATGAAAGCACTTCCATGACGCAACATTTATCGTCATGGAAGTGGACACTTTCGTGATGATAATTTTGGTATTGTCATGGAACACTTCTATGACATCACAGGTATGACTATCTTGATTCGGTCATAAAATCGTCATGGATGTACATGCATGACAGAAAACCTGACCTACTGTGACAAACACGTATTATCATGGAAGTGGTTTTTTTTAGTGTATCTGACGAGATGGAGATGACGCCCAATGGCCCCGGCAACTTCAGGGTGTTGTAAGCATAGTGAGATGCCGCCATGAACTTTGCCAGAGCTGGGTGACCAATGATCTCATTGTACAGCAAGGGGAGTTCTACCACATCAAAAACATTCTTCTCAGTCCGGTAGTTCAACTCCCCCCCAACGTCACCGACAACGTGCACTAGTACGCGTCGGTCCTAAACAAATGGTTTTAACCCCTTTCCGCGACGGCATTTGGAACCGTTGCCAAGTCAGTGTGGGCGATGGGGGGGGGTCCTTTCCACACAACCCAGAAACCGTTGGGGATAGGGCCCCTACAGTACACCTATTCGTTTCTGCTCGCATTGCCATCGCAGTCGGTATTCTGTGGTGCTACGTTTATGATGCGCGGCCCATCACAAACGGTTCCCTATTATAGAACGTGTATGATGCACGACCCATCACAAACGGTTCACCGTTAAGAAGATAAGCTAATCGTTGTACGAGTGTCGGAAAGGATTACGTACCGCCGGACCGTCATAACATCGTCGTACACGACAGCTATTGCACACGCTATTATATGGTGCAACGTTTACGATGCATACTTCATCAGAAACAGTTCATGGTTGCGAATTGTGTACGATAACGCAACTAACACAAATGTTTAGTTTGTCCGCACTGTTTGTGATATTGCCTGACATCGCACACGCTTTGCAAACGACAACTGTGAGCATGCTTGCACACGTTTCCTCTCTGTGAACCGTCTCGGACTATGGTGCATATCGCAAATGTTTGTGTTTTACCAACTGTGTGTGCCGTAACAACCTGGAGATCATAATTTCACCGTAATTTAATTGCTGCTTTTCCAAATTGTACCGGATTTGGATTTGAATTTGAATTTGAATTTGAATGTATGCTACAACTTTATTCATATTGATGCGTCTCCAACGTATCTATAATTTTTTATTGTTCCATGCTATTATATTATCTGTTTTGGATGTTTAATGGGCTTTAATATGCACTTTTATATTATTTTTTGGGACTAACCTACTAACCAAAGGCCTAGTGCAAATTGCTGGTTTTTTTTGCCTATTTCAGTGTTTCGCAGAAAAGGAATATCAAACGGAGTCCAAAAGGAATGAAACCTCCGCGAGGATCGTTTTTGGAACAAATGCAATCTAGGGGACTTGGAGTACAAGTATGGGAAGCCACGAGGTGGCCACGACGCAGGAGGGCGCGCCGAGGGGGGTAGGCGCACCCCCACCCTCATGGGCCCCTCGTAGCTCTACCGACATACTTCTTCAACCTATATATACTCATATACCCTGAAAACATCCGAGAGCACCACAAAACCCTATTTCCACCGCCTCAACCTTCTGTACCCGTGAGATCCCATCTTGGGGCCTTTTCTGGAGCTCGTCCGAGGGGGAATCGATCATGGAGGGCTTCTACATCAACACCATAGCCTCTTCGATGATGTGTGAGTAGTTTACCACAGACCCTCGGGTCCATAGTTATTAGCTAGATGCCTTCTTCTCTCTCTTTGGATCTCAATACAAAGTTCTCCTTGATCTTCTTGGAGATCTATTCGATGTAATACTTTTTGCTGTGGGTTTGTCAAGATCCGATGAATTATGGGTTTATGATCAAGATTATCTATGAACATTATTTGGTTCTTCTCTGAATTCTTATATGCATGATTTAATATCTTTGCAAGTATCTTCGAATTATCAGTTTGGTTTGGCCTACTAGATTGATCTTTCTTGCAATGGGAGAAGTGCTTAGCTTTGGGTTCAATCTTGCGGTGTCCTTTCCCAGTGACAGCAAGGGCAGCAAGGCACATATTGTATTGTTGCCATCGAGGATAAAAAGATGGGGTTTATGTCATATTGCATGAGTTTATCCCTCTACATCATGTCATCTTGCTTAATGCGTTACTCTGTTCTTATGAACTTAATACTCTAGATGCATGCTGGATAGCGGTCGATGTGTGGAGTAATAGTAGCAGATGCAAAATCATTTTGGTCTACTTGTCACGGACGTGATTCCTATATACATGATCATGCCTAGATATTCTCATAACTATGCACTTTTCTATCAATTGCTCGACAATAATTTTTTCACCCACCGTAAAATATGCTATCTTGAGAGAAGCCACTAGTGAAACCTATGGTCCCCGGGTCTATTTTCCATCATATTAATCTCTTGTCAACTAGCTATCTTTATTGTTCTTTTATTTAGCAATCTTTACTTTTCAATCTATACAATAAAAATACCAAAAATATTTATCTTATTATCTCTATCAGATCTTACTTTTGCAAGTGGTCGTGAAGGGATCGACAACCCCTTTATCATGCCGGTTGCAATGTTCTCAATTATTTGTGCAGGTACTAGGGATTTGCGTGTAGTCTCCTACTGGATTGATACCTTGGTTCTCAAAAAACTGAGGGAAATACTTACGCTACTTTGCTGCATCACCCTTTCCTCTTCAAGGGAAAACCAACGCATGGTCAAGAGGTAGCAAGAAGGATTTCTGGCACCGTTGCCGGGGAAATCTACGCACAAGTCAATACATACCAAGTACCCATCACAAACTCTTATCCCTCGCATTACATTATTTGCCATTTGCCTCTCGTTTTCCTCTCCCCCACTTCATCTTTGCCTTTTCTTCGCCTTCTTCGCGTATGTATCTTTGTTTGTGTTTCCATGTGCCTTCAATTTGCTTGCATCTTTGCTTGATAAAAAACTATTGATATGGATCGACTTAAAGTGTTCTACTTGGATCATCTTTGATCCTTATGCGTTCGTGCTGAAACCCCAACTAGCCTAGTTGATGGGAAATCTTTATATGAGCATGCTCATTTTGTGCGTCACCGTTTGTCTGAAAAAAGGAGACTCTTATGGGATCAAATTAACAGATTGCTATGTTATGCTTGGAATCTTTGTGAAATTTATGATTTTACTTGTTGCTCTAAGAACCCTAAAAAACACCTCACCTACGTATGTGAGTTTAATGATAATGAAATCTTATCTTCTTATGCAAAGGGTGTTTATAGTTACTACGATATCGAACAAATAGAAGAACTTGTTGCTTTTAAGGGTGCTTATGAAGTTGCTTCTTTGATTGAAAAGTATGATATTACTCTCTACAAATCTGAAAATTTCGATATTCTTAAATATTGCTATGAAAACTATGCTCATAATGTCTATGTCAAAGTATTTATTGAAAGAATGACTGCTGCTTTGGAAGAAAATAGTGATATGCATGAATCTATAGATAACTATGATTCCGATGATTTGAGTGAAATATCCCTTGATTAACATGACGCTTGCTATTCTTGTGGCCATGATGCCAATATTTATGAAGATGATTTTGCTATAGTTCCTTATATTAAACATTAGATCGTTGCTATTGCACCCATACTTGATAGTTCCTTTGATGAAAAGCATGATTGCAATGATGTTATTCTAAATTCTCTTAATGCCAATTGTGTTAATGATTTGCAAAACCTCAAGCTTGGGGATGATAGTTTTGCTATGACTACTATTTATTTCAATGATCATGATTGGGGTGATTCTTCTTATGATCTTGAAAATTTATTTAATCCCCATGTTGAATATAAGATTGATAATAGTGTTTGCAATAATATTGAAAGGGGGTTTGGAAGAGTGTCAACTTAAGATCCCACATATTTGGAGAATGTTCAATCTTATGATTTTTTTTGATAAAAGTGGGTTTGGAGAGGTCATGACTTTAGTTAATGTTGATCCCACTATTTTGGAAGAGTGTCAACTTCGTATGCATGTGGATCGTATTGAGAATATGTTTTGTGCTAGCTATATTGTTGAATTTGCTTATGATCCTACATGCAATTATTATGAGAGAGGAAAATATGGTTGTAGAAATCTTCATGTTACTAAATTACCTCCCTTCATGTTGAGATTGATCTTTTTTCTTTCTTCTTCCTTGCATATGTTAGATCTTGTTTGTCTTGCTAATTTGTTTTCCTATAAAATGCCTATGCATAGGAAGAATGTTGGACTTAGATGTGATTTTCACATGCTATATGCTGCTCTTTTTGTGCTTCAAGTCTTGTCTTTCATGTGAGCATCATTGAATTCTCAAGCATATCTTAATGACTATAAAGAAAGAGCTTGTTGGGAGGCAACCCAATTTTATTTTTGTTCCTTGCTTTTTGTTCCTGTTTAGTAATAAATAATTCATATAGCCTCTGGTTAGATATGGTTTTGTGTTTTAGTTAGTGTTTGTGCCAAGTAGAACCTTTGGGAAGACTTGGGTGAAGTCTTTGCGATCTTGCTGTAAAAAATAGAAACCTTTGCGCTCACGAGATTTACTAACATTTTTACTGGAAGTGCTTTTCAGTTGATTATTTTTGCAGATGAATAATAGAAAAATTCCTCACGTCCACCAATTTATTTCAGAATTTTTAGAGTTACCGAAGTATTCGAAAGTTATAGATTGCTACAAACTGTTCTGTTTTTGACAGATTCTGTTTTTCGTGTGTTGTTTGCTTATTTTGATGAATCTATGAGTAGTATGGGGGGGGGGGTATGAACCATAGAGAAGTTGGAAGACAGTAGGTTTAGCACCAATGTAAATAAATAATGAGTTCAATACAGTACCTTAAAGTGGTTGTTTGTTTTCTTATACTAACGGAGCTCACGAGATTTTCTGTTAAGTTTTGTGTTGTGAAGTTTTCTAGTTTTTGGGTAAGGATTTGATGGACCATTGAATAAAGAGTGGCAAGAGCCTAAGCTTGGGGATGCCCAAGGCACCCCAAGGTAAAATTAAAGGACAACCAAAAGCCTAAGCTTGGGGATGCCCCGGGAAGGCATCCCCTCTTTCGTCTTCGTCTGTCGGTAACTTTACTTGAGACTATATTTTTATTCAGCACATGATATGTGTTTTTCTTGGAGAGTCTTGTATGCTTTGAGTCTTTGCTTTTAGTTTACCACAATCATCCTTTTTTTACACACCTTTTGGGAGAGACACACATCAATCGGAATTTATTAGAATACTCTATGTGCTTCACTTATATCTTTTGAGCTAGATAATTTTGCTCTAGTGCTTCACTTATATTATTTCGTAGTCCTTTAGAACAACATGGTTATTTGCTTTGGCTATAAAATTAGTCCTAATATGATAGGCATCCAAGATGGGTATAATAAAAACTTTCATATAAAGTGCATTGAATACTATGAGAAGTTTGATGCTTGATGATTGTTTTGAGATATGATGATGGTGATATTAGAGTCATGCTAGTAGAGTAGTTGTGAATTTGAGAAATACTTGTGTTGAGGTTTGCAAGTCCCGTAGCATGCACGTATGGTAACCGTTGTGTGACAAATTCAAAGCATGATGTCTTTCTTTGATTGGCATGCTTTGTGTGGAGGTTGGGATCGCGCGATGGTTAACTCCTACCAACCCTTCCCCTAGGAGCATGCGTGTAGTACTTTGTTTTGATGACTTGTAGATTTTTGCAATAAGTATGTGAGTTCTTTATGACTAATGTTGAGTCCACGGATTATACGTACTCTCACCCTTCCGCCATTGCTAGCCTCTCTTATACCGCGCAACTTTCGCCGGTACCATACACCCACCATATATCTTCCTCAAAACAGTCACCATACCTACCTATTATGGCATTTCCATAGCCATTCCGAGATATATTGCCATGCAACTTTCCACCATTCCGTTTATTATGACACGTTTCATCATTGTCATATTGCCTTGCATGATCATATAGTTGACATCATATTTGTGGCAAGGCCACCATGCATAATTTTTCATATGTGTCACTCTTGATTCATTGCCCATCCCGGTACACTTCGGGAGGCATCCATATGGAGTCATATTTTGTTACAGTATCGAGTTGTAATCTTTGAGTTGTAAATAAATAGAAGTGTGACGATCATCATTATAAGAGCATTGTCCCGAAAAAAGGCCAAATAAAAAAAAGAAAAAGAAAGGCCAAAAAAGGCCAAATAAAAAAGTGAAGGCCCAAAAAAATAAAAAAGGGGACAATGCTACTATATTTTTTCCAACACTTGTGCTTCAAAGTAGCACCATGATCTTCATGATAGAGAGTCTCTTGTTTTGTCACTTTCATATACTAGTGGGAATTTTCATTATAGAACTTGGCTTGTATATTCCAACAATGGGCTTCCTCAAATGCCCTAGGTCTTCGTGATCAAGCAAGTTGGATGCACACCCACTTAGTTTATTTTGTCAAGCTTTCATACATTTATAGCTCTAGTGCATCCGTTGCATGGCAATCCCTACTCACTCACATAGATATCTATTGATGGGCATCTCCATAGCCCATTGATACGCCTAGTTGATGTGGCACCATCTTCCTCTTTTTGTCTTCTCCACGACCACCACTCTATTCCACCTATAGTGCTATATCCATGGCTCACGCTCATGTATTGTGTGAAAATTGAAAAAGTTAAAAAAAATAAGTATGAAACAATTGCTTGGCTGAAACCAGGGTTGAGCATGATTTGGGTATTTTGTGTGACTAAGATGGAGCATAGATAAACTATATGAGTTTGTAGGGATGAACTTTCTTTGGCCATTGTCGGTGTACTAAGATAGGGGTACCTTAGTACCCCAACTTGTGCACGGGCAGTAGCAGCTTCCCGCGGTAGGGCTCACCACGTGCTCGCCGGAAACCTTTCTGGTCCCTATAAAGCCATTCAAAAACAAAGTATACAAATCAGGAGATCAAGGCCCCGACAAGTGGAGCTTGTCGGGAAGGCCGCACCAGGCTCAAGATTATCTCATTAACACAAGACCCTGGCAAGAGGAGCTTGCCAGGAAGACCAGAAGACTGCATCTCAGAAGACATGCCTCGGCGCACCCTGCGCCCCGGCAGGACCCGGGGAGCGACAAGCTTCCGGGCCCGGCAAGATCAAGGCCCCAGCAAGGTGCTTGCCGGGGGAAGCCTGCGCTGTGTGCCCGCGCTCCAGCTCATCGGCCCACGCGTCGCCCTGGGGCCCTTCCAGGGACGCGTGGCAGATGGCTGTGCAGCCTGGGGGACACGGTGGCACGCCACGGTGACAAGGCTACCGCCGTGGCGAAAGGAGACGCATGGACGGGCGCTTTTGGGGTCGACGGTGACGGGCATTTAATGCCCTTGTCCTCCACTGTCAAGGTTAGGTGAAGACCACTGTTCATCCACTGTTCATGCACTGTTCTCGCACTGTTACAACCACCACCAAAGTTACATTTTTATCCTCCTCTACGTTGACACCTGTCGGTGACCCCTTGAGCTATAAAAGGAGGCCCATGCACAACGTAGAGGGGTTCGGAACCTAGACAGCTCTCTTGCTCGGTGTAGCTAGCTCTTCAAGCTCCCGAGCCCAAGAACTCAATACAATCTAAGCAGGAGTAGGGTTTTACGCGTCCGCGCGGCCCGAACCTGGGTAAACTGCCCGCGTGTGCTCTTCGATCCGCTCTTCGTGCTCCCTCCGCTCCCTTACCGCAACGTACAAGGGGCTCCGGTCCCATAGGTGTTCGTGGTGGACAGTTTCCCCCGACATCTTTGGTGCGCCAGGTAGGGGGCGTCGAGGTTGTGCGAATCCGATCCGGCGCTCACGCGGGCGCAATCTTCATCAACCTCTCCAGCTTCATCAACTTCATCAGCAGCAACATGGCCCCGAAGAAGAAGGTTTCGGAGGTCGCAGGCCCGTCTGCATCGATCCCACCGCCACCAGAACCAACGGTTGGTGGAGGAGATGCTGGCGGAAGGGTGGTCGCCGGCGAGGAAACTCATGGCGCCACCAAGTCCAAGGACAAGACGGACGACCGGGCCAATTCCAAGGCCTCGGTGTCCGTAGATGCACCACGTCCATCTCAGCAGACGACATGCCAGCAGCGCCATGGTACAGGAGGTACCATCCGCTTGCTGGGCCAAGGACAAACCGGAGGATCGCGGGACGCTCAAGGCCATCGTCCTGGCACGAGCAAAGCGCGGTCGCCGGGGCGAGAAACTGCTCCTTCTAACCCTGTTAGAAGTCCGAGCATATCTCGCTCCTCGCACCGCTCGCCGCCGCTCCCCTCCTCTCCAGCGGAAGCTCTCGCAAGAGCGCAACCGCTCCTCGATTTCCCTCCAGCGGCAGACAAGGCCGAAGACTGGAGGGCGACGATTCAAAGCCTCATCGCCTTCGCCAACAATGACACGCCGCAGCAGCCAGCGACATCGCGGCCACGGCAAGTCGACCAGACGAAGGCCGACGATGACAAGACCGCCGGGGGTGCAACCACCGTGCACTCCCCGCCGCGGAAGCAGAAGACGCCTCCCCGCCGGATCAACGTCGACGACGACTCCACGGCGTCGTCGGATCCGCGGGCTCGTCGGGACCAACGTCAAGTCCTCGACGATCGGCGACAAGAAGATGCTCGGACGACGATCGAGCGCCGACGAGAAGCCCGGCGACAATCGGATCTGTGCGCTGGGACCGCTGTCGACACGCACGCGCCCGGTGAGCCAGGCGACTTGCCGTACGCAGCAGGTTGCCCTGCGTTTACCCGTGAGCTGCGGCGCGTCCAGTGGCCCAGGATGAAAAACTTCAAGCCCGACGTACCCGAGAAGTACGACGGCAAGACGCACCCCTCGGAGTTCCTCAGCATCTACACCATCGCGGTGCAGGCTGCCGGGGGCGCGATGAGAAGATACTAGCTAATTACTTCCCGCTAGTGCTTAAGCCGAACGTTCGTTCTTGGCTTATGCACTTGCCGGAAGGCTCCATTTCTTCGTGGGCAGATTTGTGCCACCAATTGTTGGCGCCTTCACGGGCGGCCACAAACCCCACGGCCAGGAGAGTGATCTCCACATCTTGGCCCAGAAGGAAGGAGAACCCCTGCGCAAGTACATTCAATGGTTCAGCCGCGTGCAGCACTATATTCCCGACGTCCACCCCGCCGCAGTTATCAGCGCGTTCCACCAGAACGTGCGTAACCGTCGCATGCGGGAAGAGATGGCCATGACCAAGATACGGGATGTCAGCGAGCTCTACGCTCTGGCTGACAAGTGCGCGCGCGCCGAGGAGGGGAGGAGACTCCCCGGAGAGGATGCTGGCGCAGGAGGAAGCGACAGCGAGGATGCCGCCCCGGCAAAGAAGAGCCGGCGGCGGAACAATAGAAGAAAGAAGAGCAAGGAAGTGCTGGTCGTCGAGCAGTCCGGCAAGGAGGCTCCCGCCAAGAAGACACAGACTGGCGGCTCCGGCAAGGAGTCTGCCCCTGTGGCGGCAGCCGACAAGCAGGACGGCTCCGACAAGCAATATTGCAAGATCCACCGCACCAAGGGCCACGACCTTTCGAACTGCAAGCGAGTCGAGTTCCTCGTAGAGCAGTAGAAAGCTGAATACGAGCGGCGCGACAAGGAGAAGGCCCAAGGTGGCGGGGGAGAGCCAAGTAAGAAGCGGCCGTTCAATGGCCGGGGAGGACGCCGCGGCAAGGCCAAGCAGCGGCAAGGTGATCGACCTCCCCGGGGCCGCGACAAGGATGAGGAAGAAGACGACAACGACGACATGGAGGAAGGAGATAACAGCGAGCAGGAGTTCCAGAAGGCCATAGAAGTTCTGTGTGTCGACGGAGGCGCCTCCCTGCACACTTCCCACCGCCAACTCAAGCAGTGGGTGCGGGAAGTAAACGCAGCTGAGCCGCCCGTCGAGTCACACAGGCTGCTGAAGTGGTCCAGCACGCCCATCATTTTTGATCTTGAGGATCACCCTGACCGCACAACGGCGGTCGGGTGCTTGCCGATGTTGGTCTCACCAACCATCCGCAACCTCAAGGTCACCAAAATGTTGGTTGACGGCGGGGCCGGCCTGAACCTGATCTCCTTGGCTGTGATCAAGAAACTCCAGATCCCAGACGGCGAGCTCGAAGAAACCGGTTCGTTCCAAGGAATAAACCCGGGGAGGAGCAAGCCGAAGGGGAAGATTACTCTGCCGGTGACCTTTGGTGGGGAGCTCAACTTCAGGACGGAGAGGATAACCTTTGACGTGGTCGATATCCCATTGCCATACAATGGGATACTTGGACGTCCTGCCCTCGCCAAGTTCATGGCAGCTTCCCACTACGCCTACAATGTACTCAAGATGCCGGGGCCGATAAGCTTCATCTCTGTCCCTGGCGACAAGAAGGACGCGCTTATCTGCGCCGACAAGATATACCGGGACGCAGCAGCCGCAGCGGAGAGCAACACACTTGCCGCTGAAGCTCCCGGGGGGAAGAAGACCAAGACCAAGTCCGGCAAGTGCTCTGGGGCCCACTCCGGCAAACACACCTCTTCGGAGTGCTGCGCTGCCGTCGAGGACGTTCCATCGAGCTCCACCGGCAAGTGCAAGAAGGGGATGGCCGCTCCACCGGCAACCAAGAAGGTGTCCGCCAAGGAGGACGACACTGGTGGTACCTTCACCATCAGTGCTACGCTTGATAACAAATAGGAAAGCGCGCTCGTTGCCTTCCTGCGGGCGAATGTCGATGTGTTTGCATGGCAACCATCTGACATCCCCGGCGTTCCCAGGAAGGTAATTGAGCACAAGCTTGCTGTTTGTCCTCATGCGCGGCCCGTCAAGCAGAAGGTCAGGAAGCAAGCCGTGGAGCGCCAAGAATTCATCGCGGAAGAAATCAAGAAGTTGGAAGCAGCAGGCCTAGTTAGAGGCGTGATCCATCCTACGTGGTTAGCAAATCCAGTTGTCGTGCGTAAGGCCAACGGGAAGTGGAGACTGTGTATAGACTTCACTGATGTGAATAAAGCATGTCCCAAGGATCCATTTCCCTTGCCGCGCATTGACCAGATTGTTGACTCCACCGCTGGATGTGAGCTGCTTTCCTTCCTTGATGCATACTCAGGCTACCACCAGATATTCATGGCCAAGGAGGATGAAGAGAAGACTGCATTCATTACTCCATGCGGCACGTATTGCTTCATACGCATGCCCTTTGGATTGAAGAATGCAGGATCAACATTTGCAAGAGTGGTGCACACTGCTTTTGAGCCACAAATCCCCAGAAATGTAGAAGCTTACATGGATGACATAGTGGTCAAGAGCAAGAATAAAGACACCCTGATCCAAGACTTCGAAGAGACGTTTGCAAATCTGCGCAAGATCCAGCTTAAGTTTAACCCCGAGAAGTGCGTCTTCGGAGTCCCCTCCGGCAAGCTTCTCGGGTTCTTTGTGTCCTAGAGGGGGATTGAAGCCAATCCCGACAAGATAAAAGCCATCGAGCAGATCGAAGCCCCGAAGCGCGTCAAGGACGTAAGGAGACTTGCAGGTTGTGTGGCTGCCCTCAGTAGGTTCATTTCAAAGTCTGCAGAACGCGCCCTGCCTTTCTTCAAAATCTTGAAAAAGGCAGGTCCTATGAAATGGACTCCGGAAGCGGAGGGCAGCGCTGCAGGATTTGAAAGGATACCTGTCCTCCACTCCAATACTTGTCGCACCTAAACCACAAGAGAAGTTGCTGCTATACTTAGCGGCAACCAATCAAGTAGTTAGTGCTGCGTTGGTAGCGGAAATGGAGGCAGAGGAAGAGCCCACACCTTCGGCAAGCGAATCCAGCGACAAGCAGGGGGCTTCACCGGCAAGTTCTGGCCCCGACAAGGACAACTCTGCGCAGGAGCAAGGAGAAGTGCGAAGGAAGATGGTGCAGCGCCCAGTGTATTTCGTAAGTTCCCTCTTGCAGGGGGCTAGATCGAGATACTCTGGGGTGCAAAAGTTGCTTTTCGGTCTCCTCATGGCCTCGAGAAAGCTGCGCCATTACTTCCAAGCACATGAGATAACAGTGGTCACTCGCTTTCCGTTGAAGAGGATATTGCAGAATCCCGAAGCGACAGGCAGGATCGTCGAGTGGGCACTGGAGCTGTCAAGCTTTGGTCTCAAGTTTGAGAGTACTTCAACCATACAGAGCAGAGCTTTGGTAGAATTCATAGCTGAATGGACCCCAACGCCGGATGAAGAAGTTCCAGAGACAAGCGTCCCCGTACAAGAAGCAAACAGTGAATGGGTAATGTACTTTGACGGTGCCTTCTCGCTGCAAGGCGCCGGAGCCGGCGTGGTACTCATAGCACCCACCGGAGAGCACCTCAAGTACGTTGTCCAGATGCACTTTCCCAAGGAACAAGCGACAAACAATACTGCAGAGTATGAAGGCTTGCTTGCCGGCCTCAGGATTGCAGCCGAGCTTGGGATCAGGAAGTTGATTGTGCGGGGAGATTCTCAGTTGGTGGTCCGACAAGTAAATAAGAGTTACCAGAGCCCTTTGATGGAAGCTTATGTAGATGAAGTGAGGAAGCTTGAAGAGCACTTTGAGGTCTGCAAATGGAGCACGTTCCAAGAGCTCAGAATGATATTGCAGATGGCCTCTCATAGTGTGCTGCAATGAAGTTACCTGTGGAACCAGGGACCTTCCTGCTCAAGCTAACTCAGCCATCCGTTACACCATCAATTGGGCAGAACAAGAAGAGAAAGTTGGTCTCCGGCGACTACTTGCCGGCGGATCTTCCTGAAGCCGCCGCCAAGGTCCCCAAGATCAACGACCAAAACGCTGAGGAACAGTTTGCTCCTGCAGACCCAAGGGTCTGTACAGTTGAAGCAAACGTTCCTGACAAGCCTTGCCCCGGCGGGCTTGCCGGGGGACCATCAGCTCCGGCAGAACCGGAGGTTCTTGCCGTAGAAGCTGGGGTTCCCGCAGCGGCCCTCATGCCTTTAGTCCTTGCCGTTGAGCCTCGGGCCCCGGCATGGGCGCAGCAGATTGTCCGTTTTTTGCAAACTGGAGAACTTCCCGACGACCCAGAGGAGATAGAGAAAATAACCAGGCAGTCAAGTATGTACCAGTTCGTGGACAACGAACTGTACAGAAGAAGACTCAATGGTGTCAGGTTGAAGTGCATTTCCAGAGAAGATGGATAGAAGCTGTTGGCAGAGATACATGGAGGCATATGTGGCCACCACATTGGCGCAAGGGCGCTTGCCGGAAAGGCGTTCCGGCAAGGGTTCTTTTGGCAAGAAGCCCTCCAAGATGCAACTGCACAAGTAACCAAGTGTGAAGCGTGCCAGTTCCATGCCAAGCAAATTCATCAGCCAGCTCAAGCTCTCCAGACGATCCCTTTGTCCTGGCCCTTCTCGGTCTGGGGGCTCGATATCCTCGGCCCCTTCCCCCGTGCTGTCGGGGGCTTTGAGTACTTGTACGTAGCAATCGACAAGTTCACAAAGTGGCCAGAAGTAGAGCCAGTGAGAAAGGTGACAACACAATCAGCAGTCAGGCTCTTCAGGTCGATTGTTTGCCGTTTCGGGATCCCTAACAGGATCATCACCGACAACGGTACACAATTTACTAGTTGCACCTTCATGCCGTACGCCCAAGACCTTGGCGCCAAGGTCTGTTACGCTTCTGTCGCTCACCCGAGGAGCAATGGTCAAGCGGAGAAGGCCAATGCTGAAGTGCTGCGCGGACTCAAGACAAGAACCTTCGACAGGCTGCGCAAGTGCGGAAGAAACTGGATAGAGGAGTTACCGGCGGCTCTTTGGTCAATCAGGACGACACCAAATCGAGCCACCGGACAAACACTCTTTGCTCTTGTCTATGGAGCAGAGGCAGTTCTCCCCACGGAACTCGTATACGGATCTCCTCGAGTGCTCGCTTATGATGAGCTCGAGCAAGAGCAACTGCGACAAGATGATGCATTGCTCCTTGAGGAGGAACGTCTCCAGGCTGCTGTATGAGCTGCTCGATACCAGCAGGCCTTGCGTCGCTATCATAGCCGCAAGGTCAAGGCCAGGAGTCTCGAGGAAGGGGACCTTGTTCTTCGGCGTGTTCAGTCCGCCAAGAATTCCAACAAGTTGACGCCGAAGTGGGAAGGCCCTTATCGGGTGAGACAAGTCACGAGGCCCGGCGCTGTCCGCCTTGAGACCGAAGAAGGCTTACCGGTGAGCAACTCCTGGAACATAGAGCATCTTCGCAAGTTTCACCCATAAGGCGCGGTTGCCGTGATCCGCTCCGGCAACCACCTTTTGTACGAGTCTTGCCGCTGTTGCATGTAAACCTATGTACAAAGCCGGGCGCAGATCCCGTGCATCAGTAAAGCTTTTGTGTTTCGCACTATTTGCCATTTCCATGCTTTTCTTCGTTATTTGCATGCATTGTTTGGCATCTTGTGCAACACACATACCCGGTAAGCATTAGCGCGCCGAGAGACCCTATACTTGTTTTCCCTCTTCTTTTTCTTTCCCTCTTAAGCAGAAGGAATGTTCCGCGCGCACAAGTTTGCCGGGGGGGGGGGGAAGGAGGTGGAGGATGAACCAAGTGCTGTTCAAGAGAGGGAAGCTTGCCGGAGAACGAACAGATTATGAAAGCTAAGTCACCAGAATTTGAGCAGTTCAAATTTTTAAATTTTAGTTGTCTTCCTTGAACAACCACACTTTGTATGGTAAACCTGTGCGCGGAGGAACCTACCCGTGGCTAGCCGCACCCTTACTTTGTTTTCGAGTACGCTCAACGACTTAAGTGAGCTGCGACAAGTGTCGCGCCCTTGCTTCGTTTTCGAGTACGCTCAGCAAGCTAAGTGCGTTGCGACTAGCTGCGGCAAGGTTACTTGCCGGTAAGGCCTTTGCCAGCAGGCTGCTCAGAGTCCAGCACTCAGCGCTCGCGGCAAGGGCCCCTTGCCGGCAAGTTCCCTAAAAGCGTAGGGTAAAGAGCATACAAAGTAAAGGACCAAAGCAAGGGAGATAACACTGCGTTGATTGCTCAGAAATAAGATAATATATTACAGAGATAACTTGTCGCAATGACTAATAGATTCATGTTCATGGCACACTTTGCAGCAGCAAAGGAAATAGAAAGAAAGAGGCCTAATCTACGCGGTCGCCTTCATGCCTGGAGATCTTGTTCACCTTGGCGACGATGTGGGTGACCTGCGCATTCAGCGCCTCCAGATCTGCATCGTCCGGCAAGCTGCGGAGGACGTTCACAAGATTGATGCCAGGGTTGCGGTAGACAATCTTCGTCAAGACGCGCTCCAAGGTGCCCGCGCAGAGCTGACGTGACTCCTCGGCCAGCTGTGCGGGGAGCTTCTCCTGCAGCCGTGCGAGCGCCGACGCGATTCCCCTGAAGAAAAGACTTAACTTGGCGCTGTGGGGGAGATTCTGGTCTGGAGAGTACACGAGGTGCTCCACCCTCAGCGCCATCAGTTCCTTGTCGATATTGGCAGCAGAGGCGACCAGATCGTCGGTCCACTGCTCCACAGCCCGGCTGAATTTGTTCGCTGAAGTGGCGGCGCTCTCCACTAGGCCTCGTTCCTTGCGGAGCTCGTCCTTCAGCTTCGTTTCGCGGTCCCAGGCAGCGTCAAGTGAATCAGTCAAAGTGGAGACCTTCAACTCCAAGTCAGCGATTGAATCTTTGGCGGCAGTAAGCTCGTCGCCCTTCTTGGAGAGTCGTACCTGCAAGTCGGAGTTGGTGTGGGCGTCCTTCTCCCGCTCCACGTTGAGCGCGGTGACCCTGTCCTCGCTTGCTTTAAGGTACTGCTCCAACTGCTCCACCTTGAGCTCCAGGCTCCTCTAGGCGATCTCCGCGGCGGCAGCGGCATCCTTCGCCTCCTTCAAGGCCCCGCCAAGAGCCTGCTCCCGGGCGGTGAGCTCGTCGTCATGGGCGTCGAGCTCAACCTTCCGCTGGTTGAGCGCCCCTTCCCGCCGAGATAACTCCTCGGCGGCCAGCCGCTGCCGCTCCTCTGCTTCTGCCTTCTCCAGGAGGAAGGCTTGCTGCTCCTCGGCAAGCCCTTCACGCTCCTCCGCAAAGTTGCGGAGAGCTGCTTGGTTGGCGGCGCGGAGTTCGGCAGCGCGCTTCTCCAAGTCCACTCCAGCCTTGGCGGCAAGAGCTTCCCGGGAGTCCAGCTTCGCCTGCCTGGCCCGGTAAAGGGCCAGGAGCCAGCGAATTAGCTTCTCCTCTTCGGGCTCGTCGCTCCCGCCAGGCGCTTCGACAATCTTCAACCCCGCGGAGGCGAGGACCTCTCCGTCAAAGGTCTCTCCCTCCACGGGGGCTCGCGACGAGGACCCCCAAGGGACTTGTATGAAGATCCCGTTGGGAGCCTCAAGATAAACGCCTGGCTGCTCCTTGGCGGTGGACGGATCGGCGGCCAGTGCAGCGCTTGACGCTCCTGCTGCCTCCGGGCCAGGAGTGTGGTCGCCGTCCCCCTCCCCAGCCGCGGCGTCTGCGGCCGGGGCGGTCTCCTCAGCGGCAGGCTCGTCGGCCCCTGCCATGCCCTCAGTGGCAGTGGCATTGCCGCCGTCGCCTTGCGCGCCCTCCTCGCCGGCGGTCTCAGTCTCCATCCGCTCCGGCGCAGGAGGATCTAGCAGAAGAAAAAGAAAAGAAAAGATCAAGCAAATATCCAAAAAGACAAGTTCAAGAAGATAAAGCTACAAGACTCACCTTCGCGGACTTCTTCGACGACAGGCTCCCTCGCCAGGGAGTCCTCCCTTGGCGGTGGAGCGGTGGCCCCTGCTGGCGGAGGGCCGCCCGCGCCCTCCCTTGGCGGGGTGGCCACCCTCGTCGGACTGCCCACCCTTGGCGGGGTGCTCGCCCTCGGCGGGGTGCCTGTCCTTGGCGGAGCGCTCTCCCTCGCCGGGGAGTTCACCTTCGGCGGGGAGGGTGGAACCTGTGGCTCGTCGGGGCAGTCTCCGGGCGCTCCTGCGGCTGTGGCTCCACTTCTGCACAAGACAAACGAGGCAACAAGATATTAGTACAAGCTAAAACCTCAAGCGCGCCCGACGAATGAAAAGCTCAAAGACCAGACTGGCTGCGCTGGGGGCTGCTCCTCGGAGCAGCGGGATGATCGGGCAAGTTCGTCGCCGGCTCGTCCCCTGTCGCCGCGACGGGCGAGTCGTCTTCGACCTCGACCACGGGGATCTTGGCCCTCTTCGCCATCCGTTGGGTCAGAGTCCTGAAAGCAAAGCAAAAATAAGATCAGAATCATCAAAGAAGGAATCAAGACAGAATCGAAGAAGTTGCAAACTACAAATACTCACTCCTCTTCCTCGTCGTCATTGGAGCTGAGGGCGGAGAAGTCGAACTCCACCTGAGGTGCTCCCGCGCGAGGAGCAGGAGGAGAAGGCTCCCTCGGGCGCTTGGCGGTCTCCGGGGCTGGGGGCTGCGAAGACCCAGCCTCCGTCGACGCCGAGGCCCAAGGAGCAGGCGGAGCGGCCGTTCCGCTCCGGGAGGATCCCCCTCCACTTGGCGCTGGTGCGCGGGGCGCCTCCGTCGCGGCTTGGCTCGCTCTGGTGGCGCGCACCGCACGGCGAGCAGGCTGCTGTCGAGGCGCCTGCGTCCTCGTCGTTGTAGCTGCCTTGCGGAGGCGTTTCCTCGGCGCTTGCGTGGGACTTGCCGGAGGCGGGGAGTTCTCCGAGGACGATGAGGCGTCGTCGTCAAGTCCTAGAGATCCGCCGGTGTCTTCATCGGCCTCGACCTCCTCCTCCTCCCCGGCAGGCCCGCTGGATCCAGCATCATGTCCGGTGGTCCCGCTTCCTCCGGCGGCTCCGCTCCCTCCGGCACCTCTGCTCCCTCCGGCAACCTCGCCTCCTGCGGTGGCCTCGCTCACAATCCTGGGAATCCCGGCATGCCTCAGGGAAGGAACCCCGGCAAGCTCGTCGGGCGGAAGCTTGAGCAGTCTACGGATCTCTGCCTCCTCTGCTTGGCATGCCTCGTCCGCGGCCTGCGCCTCGTCGACGGTGAATCCGAAGTCTCCCGCCGCTGCAGCTGCGGCGGCCTCTTCCATCCGGGAAGCAATATAGGCTATATCCCGCTCCGTGGTGGCCCGGGTGAGACCCTTGTTCTCCTCGGTGTTATTCGGCACCTCGACCAAGTTGTCGAACAAACTCAGTATTACGTCCGGCGGAGGCTCTATCCAGGTGGGGTCGATGCCGTGGGAGTCACACGCGGGCATCATCGCGCGCAAGGAGTCCCGGGAAGTGCTGTTGCACAGCGGCACCACTCCCCGGGGAGATCTAAACCACTCCGGATGGGCCGGGTCGTGCTTGAAGAGCTCCCGGAACATCCCCTTCAGCTCCAAAGCCGTGAAGTTGAAGTTCAATCCCGGGCGCAGCCTCATAATATCCGCCGCATTGCCAAATTCCCATGCTCGCCTTTTCCTTTCTTGTAAAGGGGCAATGCGGCGGCGGAGGAAATCTGCCCCTACCTCTCCAATGGTCAATTTGGCTACCCGGAGGCGAAGTATCCTGATGAGGGCAATATTGAGCTTGCCGTCCTCCGGGGCCAAGTCGCTCCAGTCTCTGCCGCGCACTATGGCAGTTGTGCGCGGCGCAGTGAAGGGCTCCGGCCTGTCCTCTACTACCCAGCACCAATCCACGCGCCATTCTTCCCACTTGCCGCGGAGTTCTCCTTTCAGATATGAGTCCTTCTTATTCAACCGGAAGATCCAGGAGATACCGCCGGAGAGGGGAGCGCCAGCCTCTACTCTAGGCATAAAGAAATGGCGAAAGAGCGCTACGTTTGGATGGATCCCCACATTGTTTTCGCATAGATGTGCGAAAACCGCTATCGTAAGGATGGCGTTGGGGGTAAAGTCTAGGAGGTGGAGGCCGTATGTGTTCATAATGTCACAGAAAAACTCCGAGTACGGAGGGCACAATCCACAATGGAAGAAGACAGCAAAGAAGAAATACTCGCCGGGAAACAAATCCCTGGCGACGGCGGGGAAGGCTCTGGTGCGGGGATGAGCTTTGGTCTCCCCGGACCAGAAGAGGTAATACTTGTTCCACAGCTCCTTCGCGCTGAGCCGCGGCGCGAAGACCACATTCCTCTTCCGCAGGGCGGCAAGCTTCGCCGCCTGCTCGGACTTCTCCTTCTTGGTCTTCTCCGCTTTCGCCTTCTCGCTCTTCGGAGCCATGGCGGAGGCGGCGAGGGAAGGGGGAGGAGCTCGACGGCGCCGCGGATGCGGAAGACGGCGGAGGAGGGGTGGAGGCAAAGAGCAGCGGAGGATTTCTGGAGGTTGAAGACGCAATGAAAGCGAAGGAGGGAAACTGCCCCTGCTTCCTCTGCTTTTAAGGGGGAAGTGGGGGACGCACCGCATTTCCCATTAAAGAACGAGGCCACGATCTCTCCCACGACGCCGCAATCAACGCGTGCCGTTAGGGAGGGGCGCGGCGGATGCGGAAGGGGATTCGGCGTGCTGTGGGCCGCGCGTGCCCGTGCACTGTTTTGGGCCTGGCCCAACAGCGCTCGGCACCGTGTGTGGCCCAGGCCCGGGGGCTCCTGTCGGTGTACTAAGATAGGGGTACCTTAGTACCCCAACTTGTGCACGGGCAGTAGCAGCTTCCCGCGGCAGGGCTCACCACGTGCTCGTCGGAAACCTTTCTGGTCCCTATAAAGCCATTCAAAAACAAAGTATACAAATCAAGAGATCAAGGCCCCGGCAAGTGGAGCTTGCCTGGAAGGCCACACCAGGCTCAAGATTATCTCATTAACACAAGACCCTGGCAAGAGGAGCTTGCCAGGAAGACCAGAAGACTGCATCTCAGAAGACATGCTTCGGCGCACCCTGCGCCCCGGCAGGACCCGGGGAGCGACAAGCTTCCGGGCCCGGCAAGATCAAGGCCCCGGCAAGGTGCTTGCCGGGGGAAGCCTGCGCTGTGTGCCCGCGCTCCAGCTCATCGGCCCACGCGTCGCCCTGGGGCCCTTCCAGGGACGCGTGGCGGATGGCTATGCAGCCTGGGGGACACGGTGGCACGCCACGGTGACAAGGCTACCGCCGTGGCGAAAGGAGACGCATGGACGGGCTCTTTTGGGGTCGACGGTGACGGGCATTTAATGCCCTTGTCCCCCACTGTCAAGGTTAGGTGAAGACCACTGTTCATCCACTGTTCATGCACTGTTCTCGCACTGTTACAACCACCACCAAAGTTACATTTTTACCCTCCTCTACGTTGACACCTGTCGGTGACCCCTTGAGCTATAAAAGGAGGCCCATGCACAATGTAGAGGGGGTTCGGAACCTAGACAGCTCTCTTGCTCGGTGTAGCTAGCTCTTGAAGCTCCCGAGCCCAAGAACTCAATACAATCTAAGCAGGAGTAGGGTTTTACGCGTCCGCGCGGCCCGAACCTGGGTAAACTGCCCGCGTGTGCTCTTCGATCCGCTCTTCGTGCTCCCTCCGCTCCCTTACCGCAACGTACAAGGGGCTCCGGTCCCATAGGTGTTCGTGGTGGACAGTTTCCCCCGACAGCCATGTTATTTTGAGAAGACATAATTGCTTTGTTAGTATGCTTGTAGTATTATTATTCTTATGTCAATATTACACTTTTGTCTTGAATCTTTCGGATCTGAACATTCATGACACAATAAAGATAATTACATTGAGAATTATGTTAGGTAGCATTCCACATAAAAAATTCTGTTTTTATCATCTACCTACTCGAGGACGGGCAGGAATTAAGCTTGGGGATGCTTGATACGTGTCCAACGTATCTATAATTTTTGATTGTTCCATGCTATTATATTATCTATTTTGGATGTTTAATAGGCTTTAATATGCACTTTAATATTATTTTTGGGACTAACCTACTAACCAAAGGCCCAGTGCAAATTGCTGTTTTTACCTATTCCAGTGTTTCGCGAAAAAGGAATATCAAATAAAGTCCAAATGGAATGAAACCTTCGCGAGGATCATTTTTGGAAAAAACGCAATCCAGGGGATTTGGAGTACAAGTCTGGGAAGCCACGAGGCACGAGGGCACGCCTAGGGGTGTAGGCACGCCCCCACCTTCGTGGGCCCCTCGTAGCTCCACTGACATACTTCTTCAACCTATATATACTCATATGCCCTGAAAACATCCGAGAGCACCAAGAAACCCTATTTCCACTGCCGCAACCTTATGTACCCGTGAGATCCCATTTTGGGGCCTTTTCCGGAGCTCCGCTGGAGGGGGAATTGATCACGGAGGGCTTCTACATCCACACCATAGCCTTGCCGATGATGTGTGAGTAGTTTAACGCAGACCTTCGGGTCCATAGTTATTAGCTAGATGGCTTCTTCTCTCTCTTTGGATCTCAATATAAATTTCTCCTTGATGTTCTTGGAGATCTATTCGATGTAATACTTTTTGCGGTGTGTTTGTCGAGATACGATGAATTATGGGTTTATGATCAAGATTATATATGAACAATATTTGGTTCTTCTCTGAATTCTTATATGCATGATTTAATATCTTTTTAAGTCTCTTCGAATTATCAGTTTGGTTTGGCCTACTAGATTGATCTTTCTTGCAATGGGAGAAGTGCTTAGCTTTGGGTTCAATCTTGCGGTGTCCTTTCCCAATTACAGCAGGGGCAACAAGGCACATATTGTATTGTTGCCATCGAGGATAAAAAAGATGGGGTTTATTTCATATTGCATGAGTTTATCCTTCTACATCATGTCATCGTGCTTAATGCGTTACTCTGTTCTCATGAACTTAAAACTCTAGATGCATGCTGGATAGCGGTCGATGTGTGGAGTAATAGTAGTTGATGCAGAATCGTTTCAGTCTACTTGTCACGGACGTGATGCCTATATACATGATCATGCCTAGATATTCTCATAACTATGTGCTTTTCTATCAATTTCTCGACAGTAATTTGTTCACCCACTATAAAATATGCTATCTTGAGAGAATCCACTTGTGAAACCTATGGCCCCCGTGTCTATTTTCCATCATATTAATCTCTCATCATCTAGCTATCTTTATTGTTCTTTTATTTAGCAATCTTTACTTTTCAATCTATACAACAAAAATACCAAAAATATTTATCTTATTATCTCTATCGGATCTCACTTTTGCAAGTGGCCGTGAAGGGATTGACAACCCCTTTATCGCGTTGGTTGCAAGGTTCTTAATTGTTTGTGCAGGTACTAGGGATGTGCGTGTAGTCTCCTACTGGATTGATACCTTGGTTCTCAAAAACCGAGGGAAATACGTACGCTACTTTGCTGCATCACCCTTTCCTCTTCACTGAAAAACCAACGCATGCTCAAGAGGTAGCACATATTTGTCAGGTTCAAACAACCTATGCATTATTCGATTCATAGGTACGTATGTTCAAGAATTACATAAGAACCAAATAAAAAATGATGAACCATAGTTGTATACTTGTACTATTGAAGACGGTAAAGAAAGAGGCCAAATATATTCTGGTTGCTGAACAAGGTGAAGCGGAATGCCCATATTGTGCCCTCCTCCATGCAGAAGGCACGCACGAGTCTAGTCCAACCCCTTGTGATGGCCGACCGCCCATCCTTCACGGTCTTCATGAAAACATCTAGATAATCATCGTGTTCTGGTAGACATACTTTAACTTTTGCATGCCCACCAATCATGTAGTTTGAGAGGTAATCTTGAGTAAACTTCTTTGGCAACCACTGCAATGGAAAAAGATTCAAACATTTTCATCTAAAACAACTCATTATGGGCAGTATAAAGAAGGCTGCAGAGTTCTTACTTACCATCCTGTAGTTCGCTGATGTCTTCGATAAAGTGTAAACAAATAGTTTAATTGCCATCTTTGGACCCATTTTACTAATAATTTTTATCATCTTCCTCACTTGATGCTGGTTCATCAATATCTCATTGCCCCATACGTAGAAAGGGTCGAAACGCGGATCTTTACCAATGACATATGTACCTAAAAGCACCAAGTTAATATTAGAAGCTAAACATCAATTGCACAATGATGTAGTACAACACTCTTGTATAATATGTCTATATACATCCGTATGTGGTAGTCCAATTGAAATCTATAAAAATACAAATATTTAGGAACGAAGGGAGTATCTTATAACATCCAATATACTCACATATTAGATGAATTAACACCTTATATTATGGGCCGGAAGGAGTTTAGTTCATTCTTACAAATTATCGGCTGATTAACTGCTGCTGTATCCATGGGTTATAGTTAGTTTGAGCTAGTTCGGGCTCAAATAGCCCTAAAGTATATCTAAACATGAGGGCTAGTTTGAGCTAGTTGCATCTATAACCCACCCAAAAAATATCCAACCCAAGAGGTGCTAGTTGGAGCTAGTTCTCCTAGTGCATTTATTGTCAATCTAACCCTGCCATCCAAACAACTCTTTGGATTGAGTTAGTTCAGGGTTAGTAATGAGCTAGAAACTAACTCTAACCTCTAGCTAAGTTGAGTATCCAAACAGGGCTATGCTGTTGCTGTTGCTGCTGCTGCTCTTCTACGTATATTTAGACATCATTAGAACATTAATGTAACACTCTTCCTTGTTGCTATGTAGCCTAGGATTGCATATTTAGACATTAAGTACAGTGCATGTTTCTATGTAGCCTCTGATATATTACATATGGCCCTAGTTAAACTAACGAAAAATGGGTTACATATATGTTCAGTTAAAAGTCTGATTCACCGATTAGTCCCTTATCAGCCGCCGGCCTATATGGTACTAGCTACCGATATCCTGAATAGTGAGCAGATATAAGCCATGGGATGAAACTAACCTCGATGGAAAACAACAGTCGTTCCCAAAATTGTCTTGTGTAGGTACATCGAGAAGCATGTTAAGCACAACAGGTTAAATATCAACCAAAATTATACATGACAGACAAAATAATCTCCAAAAGATAGCTTCAGTGTGTAGGTTTAAGCACACTAGTAAAGCAAAACAAGTGGAAATATGTGCTAACTACACCAGGCCTAACATTTAACAACAAGCAAACATAGTCATTCAAACTGGTATTGTGCCGGTCTAAGTACACTGGTTATGGTTAAATAAAAATGGAAAGGCGTGTTAACTACAAGATGCAGCAACCGAATGTAGTCATTCATAGTGGTATTGTTGAAACCGGTACTCATGAAATTGAACTGCACAGTTCATATTTCCACACATAGAACATCACGTTGTGAATAACTAGAATAAACAAGACATACTACGAACAACCAAAGATAGCATTTGAAACTAAACACATACTAACTACAAAAAACCGAACAATCAAAAAACTTTAAAAGAGGCATATGCTAGCTATAATAGGCTTAACAGCAAGCAAATATATGCATTCCTATCGGTATGATTAAAACTGGATTGATGAAATGTACTGCACAGTAAATAATTGCACATATAGAGCATCACATTGTGAACAACTGAAATAAACAAGGCATACTACAAACAACAAGATATAGCTATTAAGACTGGACATATTCTCACTACACTACAAAAGGGATTCAACAAAACAAATCATGGGTTTCCCCCTGTGAAGAGGCACGGCAAAACAAATCATGGGTTTCCTCACTTTTCACAGATGGGTTCGCTCCCATGGGAAGAGCACGGACCCTGGATGCGCTCCATGTTGTCGCCAGTGGGTTCCTTCCCCTTGGAAGAGCACGGCTGTAGGGTGCCCTCCCTGATGTCGCAGACGGGCGCTTTCCCCTTGGAAGAGTAGATGGGATATTTCCCCTTGGAAGAGTCGGAGAGGTTGCCCTCCTCGTGGTCCCTGTCGATGAGGTCTGACTTGGAAGTTGTGGATCCCAAGACAGCGTCGCAAAACGTGTCCTTCAGAAATGACAAAAGGGGCTCGATGGTGATGTAGAATGGCAAATTGTTGACAGCAAGCCAGAGGAGATCAGCGGCGGGGCCATGGATGAGATCGATGGCAGTTGAACCCGATGGGTTGGGAGTATGCCACTTAACCTGTGACACAGCCCTCCTCAGGCCGTCGCTCTCGATGACGTCGATGTCGTAGCCGGCGGCCGAGATATGCCCGCATACTCTAGCCCGCTGCTTGAGTGCCTGCCGCCAGAAATGGCCACCAGCTTCCTCGGCGACATCAGGCAAAGAGACCGCTATACACCTCTTTTGGGCCAGTCACTCCTCGAGCTCCGCGGGAAGCGTAGCCGGGCTTAGGCTGCGACACTATGGAGTGGGGGATGGGGATGGGGATGGGGATCTGTGGGAAAGGTGGCGTTTGGCAGGCATTATCTAGGAAACTCAGGGTGGCCTGGGTATGGAGATGGGTGGGTAAGCTACACGGGCAAACCGGCAGATGTTGACATTGGAGGCCTT